>OY720288.1:3750000-5000000 GCA_963082995.1 Noctua comes
GTGGAATTTCAAAAAAACCTTTCTTAGTGGATACTACCTACTCTCCACAAAGAGTACATTCTCCAAATTTCATGTCTCTAGGAGCAGCGGTTTGGGCTGTGCGTTGATGTATCAGTCAGCCAAACAAGACATTGAATTTTAAATTGGAGGAAGATTTTGGAAAAACTGTGATATACGTATCTCATCATTAACATCATTTTAACTGAAGTATATGTAGACACCACCCTCTTAGGGGTGGAATTTCGAAAAACCGTTTCTTAGTGGATACCTACTCTTCACAAAGAGTACACTGTACAAATTTTATGTCTCTAGGACCAGTGGTTTGGGCTGTGCGTTGATATACAAGTCAGTCAGTCAGTCAGTCAGTCAGGACTTTGAATTTTATATGTATAGATAATTATTAAAACCATCAATACATTCCTCCAAGTTCATTTAATAAGCAGTAATAGCCTAGTGGTATGACCGTCGGACTGCCAAGTACAGGTCTCAAGTTCAAACCCAAGACACGCACCTCTGATTTTTTGGATTCTTGTGCGTATTCGATAATTATCACTTGCTTTGGTGAAGGAAAACATCGTGAGGAAACCAGCATACCTTAGAGATATTTCTCGACGGCATGGAATACTAAATCAGAGGCCTATCATGGGCGGCATAAGACACCAGGTTAGGCACTAACCGCACAATAAAAGAAGAAGTTCGTTTAATCCCATTGATAGAATTTTTCATGAAATAGTCATTCAATGGGATTAAATGAACTTAAAGGGGTTGTATTGTTGATTTTAATGACTACAATTCTGTAAATACATTGGTTTTACGGCCGCGAATAAAATTTTGTTCAATATAAATTCTGACACTGTCTGGCAAATTGCGCGAAATACACATTCGAAACTTGAAAAAAAAAAAAAAACCCATATGTCAGTAGACAGACATTTCGATTCATGTATGAAAATATATATTTTTTTAAATTTTCTTTTTAAAATATATAATAAAAAGGTAAGCCTCCAGTTTTCAGGAGACTCATCAAAGTTCCCGCTTTGTGTAACATTCAAAGGAGTTTCTGGAATAAGACAAAGGAGTATTATTTCAAAAACTGTTTGTTCTGCCGAGCTTACATTGAAACTCGGAGAAGAGTAAAATCGTATCTCATTTAAGGATTATATCATAATATTCGAAGTTCGTTTTTTGGCCTACATGGCTCTGAACTTCGATGAATAATGTAGACGAAAAAATAGTACATTTTTAGTAGCACCAGTATCATTTTACAAATTGTATCTGCAGGGAAAACGCTTATTTCTGAAGGAAAAAAAAACCTGTTTTTTATAGTGCAAATGGATAAAGAAATGGTTATTTTAAAAAACGTTGCGCCACGTTAGGAATTTCTCCGGTATCGTGAGTGCGTTTACAAACATTTATACTACATCATCAACTACGAACTAAATCTGTACATTTTTTTTTAAATTTTTTTTTAATCGTGGTATAATCATCAAATGAGTCCTCCCACCCAGGGCAGAGCGGGAGGGACTGTCAGACTTTACTGACTAAAATCCACGGTGTCCTTCAATAGCCCCTTATGATCCAGGGTCACGGTAATTCTATAAGTCCCGCGACCCCGGCAGGCTTTGGCCCCGTCATTATAATAATAATAATAATAATTTATTTAACTCAGACCATTGATCCATATAGTGTTAGTAAAATCTTAACCTATTGTTAGTACATAAAAAGCTTAAATTAATTGGCGACATGTACGCCAGTACGCACATGCCTAGCTGCCCAGTGCCTAATGAAAGGCCCATCAATTTTGTCCGCCAGTGTAGCCAGTATGTTGTTGGGGCTACCCCTGAATCGCTTCAGCATACTCGCACATCGCTTGCGCATAACGGCATAAAAATCATCTAATCTCGCTTCAGCGAACATGCCAGACGCGCTACAAAACCGAGGTAGCCCCAACAAGATCCTCAACGCATTGTTATACTGAACGCGCAGAGCGTTGTAAGCCTTCTGCGTATACCTTACCCACAGGCTGCACGTGTAAAACGATTGACAAAACGCTCGAAAAAGAGTCAGTTTCACCTCCTTAGTACAACGCGCAAACCTGCGAGCCAGCATATTGCATCTGGCTGCCTGCCGCTCCCTATCTAAATCTTGGTCATCTATGAGAAAGTCCGTGACAACATGGCCTAGGTATTTAAACTGCGTAACGAACTCCAACGGAGTTCCTCGTAAGTTAATAAACATAAAAACAAACAACAAACGAATAACAACAGAATATTAACAGGTGTATTGTTGCGCACTCTAAAAACAATTACCTTGCTCTTGGAGGCATTATACCTCAAGCCATGAGCCTCCGCGTACCTCTCACAGATGGCCAATAATTTCCTCAGACCACAGATTGATGGACTGAGCAGCACCATATCATCAGCGTAACTTATGTTGTTGATCATAGTTCCATCAACAGAGCATCCGATCTTGGTGCCGCTCAGCTCACCAATCAGCCGATCCATATACACATTAAAAAGACTCGGTGAAGTCAATCCCCCCTGCCTTACCCCACAATCTAATCCATATGACTCAGATTGAGCATCCGCCCACCTAACATAATTATTCTGATGCTTATACCAATATTTAAATAAATCTATGAATTCAGTAGGTAGTTCAGTATCATCCGACAGTTTTTGCCACAAAACATCATAATCTACTAAGTCAAAAGCTTTTGACAGGTCAAGGAAACATCCATACACTGGTGTTCTCCTGTCTGTGTAGTACTGCACAGTCTGCTTGAGACACAGGATTGCACTTTCAGTGGACAAACCGGCTCTAAAGCCAAACTGCGCATCGTGCAATTTAATGTGTTTATTCAATCGCCTCTCAAGCAGACTGTCCAACACCTTGCCAATGACTGTTGCTAATGATATAGGTCTATAATTAGATTTGTCGGATGAGTCACCTGTCTTACTTTTAATTATGGGAACTACAACTGTTTTCACCAGATTCTCAGGCAGGTAGGAATGACTCACACAAAAATTAAACATCATGGTAAGCAATCTGGTCAAGTGTACACCGGCGAACCTTAAGTGCTCAACACTCAGACCATCATGCCCCGGTGACTTACCCCGCTTCATACTTTTTAATGCCATTTTAATTTCCTTATTTGAGAATCTCAAAATCTCTCAGTGGACGAATGCAACGATGGGTTCGTGGAAACTGTCCATACGACTGGGTCTAAGTTCTTCAAGACACGTCGTGCACAGAAGAACAAAAGACTCTCTGATCATACTCTCGAGCTCATGAAGGAGCGGCGCGAGATGATCCTGCAGTCTTCAGACGAGGCGTGGAAGTACCGGCAGCTCAATAGACGGATCTCTAAATCCTTGAAACGCGACCTCCGCCGCTTTAATACCGAGCGTATTAAAGACGCTATTGAGCGGAATAAAGGCTCCAAGGTTTTTTCAAGAGATCTGGCTATTGGGCAGAGCCAGCTCACGAAACTGAAGACCGACGATGGCAGGATCGTATCCGCCAAACCGGAGCTGCTGAGGGAGATCGAGAGTTTTTATGGGCAGTTGTACACTTCAACCAGTAAACCCGTTGCAAATCTAGCTAACGACCCAAGAGCTAGACTGACCCGACACTATACCGAAGACATTCCGGATGTCAGCCTGTACGAGATTAGGATGGCTCTGAAACAGCTTAAAAACAACAAGGCACCGGGTGAGGACGGAATTACGGCCGAACTCCTGAAGGCAGGTGGAAAACCGGTACTTAAGACCCTTCAGAAGCTGTTTGATTCCGTCATACTCGAGGGGAAAACGCCGCAGGCATGGTGCAGGGGTGTGGTGGTACTCTTCTTCAAAAAGGGCGACAATGCCCGGCTGAAGAACTATAGGCCCATCTCACTTCTAAGCCATGTCTACAAGCTGTTTTCAAGAGTCATCACGAATCGTCTCGCGCGCAGGTTTGACGATTTTCAGCCTCCCGAACAAGCCGGATTCCGAAAAGGCTTTAGCACCGTAGACCACATACATACGCTGCGACAGGTTATACAGAAGACCGAAGAGTATAACCTGCCTCTCTGCTTGGCGTTTGTGGACTACGAGAAAGCCTTCGATTCGATCGAGACTTGGGCTGTACTGCAGTCTCTCCAACGGTGCCAAATCGACTATCGGTACATCGAGGTGCTGAAGAGTTTGTACAAAAACGCCACCATGTCAGTCCGACTTCAGGACCAGACCTCGGAACCTATCCTTCTGCAGCGAGGTGTAAGACAGGGAGACGTCATATCTCCGAAAATGTTCACCGCTGCACTGGAGGATGTCTTCAAGGTTCTGGACTGGAGAGGGCTAGGCATCAACGTCAATGGCGAGTACATCTCTCACCTTCGGTTTGCCGACGATATAGTGGTCATGGCTGAGACCATGGAGGACCTCAGTACAATGCTCGATGACCTCAGTAGAGCTTCCGAAAGAGTGGGTCTTAAAATGAACATGGACAAAACCAAAGTCATGTTGAATGCCCATGTAACACCCACTCCTATCAAGATCGGAGACTCTACACTCGAAGTTGTAGACGATTATGTCTACCTGGGACAAACGGTCCAGTTAGGTAGGTCTAACTTCGAGAAAGAGGTCAATCGTCGAATCCGACTCGGCTGGGCAGCGTTCGGGAAGTTGCGTGGTATCTTCTCGTCCAACTTACCGCAGTGTCTCAAGACGAAAGTCTATGACCAGTGTGTGTTGCCAGTGATTACATACGGGACCGAAACGTGGTCGCTCACAATGGGCCTCATCAGAAGGCTGAAAGTCACCCAAAGGGCAATGGAGAGGGCTATGCTCGGAGTTTCCTTGCGTGATCAAATCAGAAATGAGGAGATCCGCAAGAGAACCAGAGTTACCGACGTAGCCCGAAGAATAGCCAAACTTAAGTGGCAGTGGGCAGGGCACATTGCTCGCAGAACGGATGGCCGATGGGGCCGAAAAGTTCTGGAGTGGCGACCGCGAACCGGAAGACGCTGCGTTGGAAGGCCTCCCACTAGGTGGACCGATGACCTCGTAAAGGTTGCAGGGATCCGCTGGATGCGAGACGCACGGGATCGGTCAATGTGGCGACACTTGGGGGAGGCCTATGTCCAGCAGTGGACGTCTTTCGGCTGAAATGATGATGATGATGATGATTTGAGAATCTTACATAAAAATCACCTTCACACAAGGTCCGAGTGTCTCGCACAGATGAGTCTGTATTAAGTGGCGCTACCTTAAAGTGATTCATAAACATGGTAGATATGTCACTACTTTGTGATAGACCCTCAACATTTGCGGGAAGACTCGGCTGGGGATTCAAAGAGTTGGTTTCCTTCCAAAAAGAACTAAATTTTTTCTCATTATGCAGTGCTACAATTTTATCCATTTTTATTTGGGTTGCATTGTTTTGACACCATTTCAATTTATTTTTAAATTTCTGCCTCATAATTTTCATATTCTCATAAACCTCTCCACACGTAGGTTTTCCATTAATAATCCACCTCTGAAACCCGAGCCGCGCCTTTGAATGAGCCTCTTTTACATGCTCGTTCCAACCAGTTACATACATTTTCTTTTTCTTCACAAATATGCTATGACTAGAAATAGCAGCCGTTTGCAAAACATAAACAATCTGTTCGTACATATTATTAATTAAAGATCTATGATGATCACTTCTACATATCCTATCACTACATTCAATAAATTGACTAGGAAAATCAATATCACGTAAGGCACTATGACATAGGTCAGCGTAGTGTTGTACCTGGTCAGAGGTTCTATTTCCCCAAATTACTTTATTGAACACCACTTTTTTACAGCTCAGTTTTGGTACTAAAATACCAAAATTACAAATAATTTGTAAGGGAAAATGGTCAGACCATGAAACATCATTAAGCACATTTACTTTTACAATTGTACTTTTGGTAACACTTGATACCATACAGTGGTCTAACCATCTAACGCACCCATGCGAGTCACTCAAGTAGGTGTAAGTATCGGAATTTATGCCAAGAAAGTCAATATCTGCACAAATGAAATTAAAATCCGAACAGAATTGTATTAATTCATTACAGAATAACTCACCTGGGTGCGCGTTGAAGTCTCCCAAAACAAAAACATTTGCCACACTATTACATTCCACAATTGCGTTAATTTCTGTCAAACATTCTGTATATTCACTAAGATTATGCTGACACTCTTTGAGGCGCGCGTGGAACACAACGCGCCGTCGACCCGGGCATGGTCCATGGTCGGACAGCGAGTCGCCCATTACTCGCCGCCCGCATGCCCGAACTAAATCTGTACTTGCTATTTAATACATGAAACTATGGTGTTCAGTTTCTTGGATAGCTTGAACATCGTAATGTAACTCAACCTATTGTTAATTTAGTTAAGTTTCTCTTTAAGTGAACTGTAATTTGTTCTTTGAGAAATATATGTCTTTAAACTGATTTTTAACGGTATGTTACCAAATAATGCATTTGAAAGCTGACATAAGCTTCGCACTGTCGGGGCGATAATCATTATCGCACAAATAAAAAGCACAGAGTCGGTTTAAATGCGAACCATTTAGTGTCCATGCATATTAGCGATCATCCAGGTAAGTGATTTGGAGTTTCTCTTTGATCGTTTAGGATGAATGTACGATGGTAAACAGGAAAGCAGTCGAGGCCGTAAAAGGGGTCAAATATGAACCTTCCTTAACTAGAGCTAAAGTGAGTTCTTCATTGAAACCAACTATTTTACGAAAACAAGTTCTGAAACTGTCCTGGACCGTTTTTAATTGAGATCGAATCGTCAGAAATTCTTAAAATAAAGAATTCCTCGAAGTTCCCGTAACTGTTGGTGAAGGCACTTTACCAAACAGGAGCGGCCTAATGGACCTACCTAAGACGCTTGGAAAAGTGGTTCCCACTTTAGGAAAACTGATTCGCCGAATGCCGCCGTACCAGAAAAAAACTTGTGTTGCGAACTGTGGCTGAGCGATTAGTTGCCGCGCTGCGTGTGGCGGCTTCGATTCCCGCACGCAAAAAATATTTGTATGGCCTAAATGTAGTTGTTGTTTCGGATCTGGCTGTTTGTGTATGTGAGTTTAAATGTTTGTAAACGCACCCACGATACAGGAAAAATTTCTAGTGTGATCCAATGTTTAAAAAAAAGCCCCTAAGAAGGTTAAACCGCAACTATCAACGAAATAATTATCTTGTCATATAAAATAATTAATTTGTGCCCGGTTGATGGTATTTCGGAGCGAACCGGAAGACGTTGCGTTGGAAGGCCTCCCACTAGGTGGACCGATGACCTGGTGAAGGTTGCGGGGATCCGCTGGATGTGAGATGCACGCGACCCGTCAATGTGGCGACGCTTGGGGGAGGCCTATGGCCAGCAGTGGATGTCTTCCGGCTGAAATGATGATGATGATGGCAATAGGCTCGCCCCCTACATGGGACTTAAACATAACTGGCGATATGTGGGTGTACTATTAGGTACACCTCTGCCTAAACCTTCGAGGATTACAGACGTGATGTTATGTTAAGTTAAAAGGATGTTGCCACACGCCAGCCACCAGCAATAACTGTGCGAGGACTGCTCAAGAAACTGCTGGCAGATATCCAGAAAAACATGGAATTAAAAGCAAAATTTGGGACATCAGAAGATGAGTATACACAAAAATACACCCTAGTTTTTAATACAATCCATTTCCTCTTTATGTACCCGTTTTCAATATTATAAATCCATCATCGTCTCTTAATTTTGATGAATGATCTTATTATTCTTGTGGCGTAAAAGTACGATCACCACTCTCGTGTACGCGCACTAAGTAATATCTTGTTTGGGAACAAGCCATCGCTCTCGCATCTCAAAAGATTGATCACAATCGAAAATAAGTCTCATCACGTTCCGAGAATATTATTCTTTATAATTCATACTTCTAAGAGAGTTGTTTTGATTTTTTCGTCGATATCTGTTCGGGTTCGAAGAAACGGACCAAAAGGTAGAGTTTCGAGCCAAGCGTCACAGACGCAGCGTCTAAAGCGTCACCGACGCCGCGTCACTAACGCCGCGACAGTGACACTGGTGACTTTGGATACCGACGACAGACGCATAGTCGCATCGCTTTCGCCGCGCCGGATTGATCTATAAAGCAGTCTTATCATAAAACATTATGGATTAACCTTAAAATACAGCGACACTGCAAGCGCGGCCGAGCGACTGATGCGGGCGTCTGACAACGCGGTCACAGCGACACTGACGTCGCGAATTTCATACATTTGTATAGAATATCTATCTGTCGCTCTGTCGCGGCGTCGCAGACGCGGTGCCACTGACGCTATAGACGCTCGCTTCCAAAGCCTACCTTTAATTGTTTAAAGGTTTGGGAGACAGTTTATTCAGTTATTTCTTTTGTTATATACCTCTTTTTTCATACATAAAACTTGTTTCTACATACAGGGTGTAAACGGACTCTTCACGAAGTCGTCAACCAAGCATTATCTACGTCAAACTAAGTAACTTTACGCAAAACGTATTGCTGGGAAACAACTTTTTTTTGGGGTGTAAAATCACGTTTTATGGTAGGACTCAATATACCGCTCTCAAAACATTGTGCTGATGGATGGATTGAATAGAACGGAGGTCGTGGAAGGTTTTAAAGTAAAGTTCTTACATTAAATACATGTATTTAAAAAAAACTTGTAAAAAGTTAGAACTTTGACCCTCAATTTCTCAGTAACAAGAAGGTCCCTAGGTATGGCCTAGAACCAAAAAATTATCGCAATGACGGGGTGAACAAGTGCCTTTCGGCTTCGTTAAGGGTCTAGTTACACCCTTTATACACTTAAATTTATAAGAACCTATCAAGGCGATCCTCTTCAAGAAACAGCCGAGTAGCTTGTCAGCTCTGGGCTATACTTTGAATTTGCCTAACATCAGTTCCGAAACACCACTTTTTACCATATTTTGCCTGCAAATCCTCAAGAGACTGATAAAATACATACTAAAGCGAAACCAACAGAGCAAGAAATTCTTGCGAAAAATAAAACTCTTAACATTTTTACGTCCATTCCGAGGTAGGAGCGTATCATTCAACATTTCCCAAGGGATGCAAAATCCGAGAAAGTCCGACATGTAATTTATTTTCCTTAATACCTAGCTACTGAAAAAATGTGGACTCAGATGCCTGTCAAAAAAGATACCCCAACGGCCATGGAAGAGATGACAAGTACCTGACGCAGTGGTTTTAAAAATATAACCCACACTGGATCCGCGAGGTGGATTACGGCCTACGTCATTTCAACGAGGGGAGGCCTGAATCAAAGTACTGCCAACTTTATCGGCTGTTTATAATGCTACGAGTTTTTGCTTGTTCGATAGTTTGAACTATGTTGAAGAGATGGGCAAAGATTGTCACACATTGGACGCCTAAGGAAGGACAGCGCCGTGGAGGTCGACCGCGGCGAAGGTGGCGTGTCGATCTGATCATGTTTGTGGGGCTAACGTGGCCAGAGATAGAGAGGTATAGAAGGAGAAAGGGGAGGCCATTGCCCAGCAGTGGGACTCGACATAAGCTAGTAAAAAAAGTGTTAAATATGTTACCTACTATACAACATTAGTTTTAGTATATGCGAAACCTGAAACACGTGTCTAGTAATTTTATGTAAAAAAACTATGTACAAAATTTCAAAACTGTATCATGACTAATCACAACGTTTTAAGCGTGTTCTGTTACCTGGTTGTCCGCACAAAAACGTGGTCACCACGCAGCGGGCACGCGCGCGCACCTCCTGCGTCGTCTTGAGCTCATTGATAATAATGATTTGGCGGTAGGTACCTAAATGATTGCGATAGGTACTTAATGTCGCTCGGTGTCCAACTTGTAACGTTTTATAAATATTTTTGGAACAAAATAGAACATGATTTAAAAAGTATTGGAATCGATTCAGTTACTTATTCTGAAGAAACTGTATTCTGGTTTCGCATATACTAAAAATAATGTTGTATAGTAACACACACGGTGTGCAGCTTTTTGGAAAACAACTCCTTTCTCCTTCAATACAAAGGTTTTAAGCCCTACTCATCCTCCTACAACTTCTGAGAAAAAAATCGCTCCTCCAAAAATAAATAAGAAGTCGTAAACACGTAAAGGTGGGTCCACTTTCGCGCGCAATAAAAACGTGCTTATTCTGAGATGCCTTCACGGTGATTTTTATATTCTTTCTTTTTACTGCCTTATATTTTTTATTCTTAGCGTCCATTCGCTCTAGAAATGGTAAGGGTTTCCAGGTTATTCTCTTCTACTGCGCTCTCTGCTTTCGCGCCCTCAGGGACTATGTCAGCTGCAGTGGAGGCTTTTCTAACAATGAATGGATTTATTCCTTTATAACCTTCAGTGGATCTAAATTGTCGTACAGGACGGAAAACTGATTTGTATTTAACTGAAATAATTGTGCTTACGTTTACGTTAATCAATTGTTTTTTTTTCTACATTCACATTTAGACGGCACGGTTGGCGCAGTGGCTGAGCAATTGACTGCTGCGCTTCGTGTCGCGGGTTCGATTCCCGCACGGAACAAATATTTGTATGGCCCACAGGTAGTTGTTCCGGGTCTGGCTGTTTGTGTATGTGAATTTTAATGTTTGTAAACGCACCCACGATACAGGAGAAATTCCTAGTGTCAACGTTTATATTAAGAAAAAAAAAACATATGGTTATTCAATTTAAATAATGTACTAGTTTTATCTATCGGTATTGCAAAAGTTTCGTCTAGCTAGACACAACCACACAACCAACCACAACCACAAACCACAACCAACCATATAGCCGCCAACTAAGCATTCAGTACATAAAACGTACATATGTTGTTGAATGGGCCCTAACACGTTCATTGTGTATATTATGTATCTACGATACACGCAAATAAATTTTACTTTGCTTTACTTAAACTAATTAACACTGCGCAAAAATTATTGCTAGGAAACAATTTTTTTTGGTGTGACTAATTACGGTTTACGACAGAGCTCAGTGGTAAGTGGTACGCACTCAAAACATTATGCTGTTGGATGCATTCAATAGTCCAGGTCAAAGTATATCTCCTTAACTAGAAGGTTCTCAGGTATGGTCCAAGAACCCAACAAGTGCCTCTCGGCTTCGTTAAGAGTGTTTTTACACCCGTTATAAGTAGGCAAACACTAATTCATGTTTAGAAAAGAAATCAAACTTTGTCTAACTTTATAAGAACATGTATGTATGTGGCATCGCTTTCATAATATCAGCATCGTGTGAAACAGTACAGTACCGATGTGTTATTTGATCACAAGTCTAGGAAAGTTCGATCCATGGAGTATGTTCGATGTAGTATGTTCTCATATTGCGAAACTTATATTGATGTAGAGGCAAACTACATATTAAGTACTCGCAAGTTCTCTAGTTGTGAATAACAATCTTTTAAATATGAAAACGAAAAGCTGAACTTGATCTTTAAAATACAATAACAGAATAATAAATCAGCTTGAGTCTCGTAACAGAACACTTAAACAATTTTGCTAAATATTGCTTTGGTTGGATAATAATAACCACTACACGGGTCGATCTTCAAGGTTAAGCAGCTCTTTCAAAGGTCGGTACGTGGATGAGTGATCATCCATTACATACCGATTTCCCTCCGTGTTTCTTAAAGCTGTTGATGTCGGCTGTCATTTGTAGATTGACAGTCGTCACTTGCAGTCAGAAGCCCGAAAGTCGGAAAACCAGTCTTAACATTGGAAATCGTACCCTATGGTGATCAGATAGGCAGTCACTCCATGCAAAATACTAGTATTCAGTTGCATCCGGTTAGACTGGATACCGACCCCAACATAGTTGGGAAAGGGCTAGGTACTACTAGATAGGTGAGGATGACGATAGTGCTTTTGTTGGACGGGCCATAATTATTCATGAGTGAAACACTCTCCTTTATAATCTTGTCAGACAAATGTTCGATAAAAAAACAAAAAAAACACAAAAAAAGAAACGTTCGACCTTCTCCATCGAGTGAGATTCTCGACTTCCTAACAACGAGATACACACAATGAACCGCTGAAGGCCTCCTGTAGAATATGAATTAGAACAGGTACAATGGGGACAATTTGACAATCAATCTGTTTGTCCTTAACAAAGGCCCTTATTTTTGCAATTCAATGTCAATTGTTTAATTGTTTCGCCTCTCAATGCGGAACACAATAATGTTGTCTTTAAACTGTGGGAGACAGATTCTGTCTCTAGCACTACACAACCGACCGCACCCGGCGACTTACGTTACGACTTCAAATACAGACACACCGGAAACTACACCGAAAATAAACTTGCGACCCCGCCAAGAACGGGAAAGTTTAATGACTTCATTCAAAGATTTAAGACCTAAATTATAGTCACAATTCTCAAATCCATACTAACCTTGCTTTGTTTATTGCCACCGGAATTACATCAGAAGGCTCAAGTTTTGTGCGAGGGAAGATCCTTGTGAAATAGAATTCGGCAGCTTGTTCCAAATATTATTTAATTAAGACTAAGATAAAGATATATTTATTTTGTAAAACATGAGTAATATATACTATAGGTCTTATAAATACAATAAAGTAGCTACATGTTTTGTCATATAGGAATGAAATATGTTTGGTTTAAAATAGGGTAAACTTAATTAAATATAAAATTAAAAACGAAAAAAATAAATGAAATAGGGTAATTAAATAGGGTAAACTTAATTAAAAAAATAGAAGTTGTTACCTAAAACATTACAAGAAATACAGGTACATGTACAAGTACATGATGTAAACAGACCCATCACGAAGCAGTCAACAATGCATTCTGTGCATCACACTAAGTAACACTGCGTAAAAATTAATGCTAGGATATAACATTTTTGTGTGAAAAATCACGGTTTACGGTAGCGCTCAATGTCACGCACTCAAAACATTGTCCTGATGGATATACCACAGGGGTCATAGAGATATTTAAAGTAAAGTTATAACAATAAAAACCTGTTTTTTTTAAGTGTGAAAATCTTGGAACTTTGACCTTCAATATCTCCATAACTAAAAGGTTGCTAGGTATGGTCTAGAAAACAAAATCGCAATGACGGGTGGAACAATTGCCTTTCGGCTTCGTTATGGGTCTTCTTACACACATTATAGATTCAAGTATTTGGGTAAATTAATTGGTAAATTAATTTCGTGATTTCAAGGTTCATACTTGTCAGAGTACTAAATTACAAACTGACTTAAGTTCTCATAATAAGCATCATTGAACTAGCAGACTTGGCCAGAGCACGTTAAACGTTACAAACCCACCCACCCATCCGCCCCTTCTTTTTTTTTTTCGGATTTGAAATCATCAAATGAACCCGGGCTCTGGGCGGAGCGGAAGGGAGTGTCAGACTTGTACTGACTAAAACCCATCCATGTTCCTGCTTTGCCCTTTGTGTTCCAGGGCCACGGTATCTCTTTAGAACAGTCCCGCAGCCCTGGAGCACCCATCTGCCCCTTACATCGCTGTCACAAACCCGTGTGCAGGAAATTATTTCGCTTCTAAAGACGCGAATTTACTTTTAGTATATCGTAGGAAGAAAACTTTATGAGAAGAACCTTTAAATAAGTTAGCAACTGAGTTTACGTTCAGAGACTTTTGATTGATGTATTCACTTGCTATCGGAGAGTTGGAGACGGCCCCATCTTACAAAATTTCTGGGTTTGGTTGTACGTTCTTAAGTGTTTAATTTCTTTTTAAACTAGCGAACCGCCCTTCGCACAGAGCCAGCTATCGGGTCCAAAACTATATATCATTTTGCCTATATTTTAAGTTGAGCATCCAGCAGTAGAGCGAAAACTGCGATCAAATCCATGCAGTAGTTTTTGCGTGATGCTCTAAAAACTGATGTTTTGGTTTCTGATGCTATATTAAAGAGCCCCATATGATTTTTTTTCAATATTTTCAAAGTACGGACATCGCATCGGCCTGTTACTATTTGTTGTTTGTTACTGTTTGTTTGTTTTGTTATCGAAGAACTTGGAAGTCATGGAGAGAGGCCTTTGCCCAGCAGTGGGATGACACAGGCTAACAGTATCAGTATCAGTGTAGAGATGGGTCTACTCTTCACCTCAATCTTGTCCTGATGACAGAGATGAGGTCATATCAAGTGACCCATAACATAGCTTAATCAGCCTATAACGTTCCCACTGCTGGGACACAGGTCTCTTCGCTACGAGAGGGAGAACAGTTATGTAGTATAGGGCTTATTGCCATCAACGGGACACAAATTCCGACTCCGTGGCTGCTACTAAGCCCGACTTGGGAATCGAACCCAGGACCTCTTGCTCAGCAGTCGCGTTTGTGACCACTAGACCAATGATGATCCGTCATGTTCGCGAATTTTTGCTGAAGGTCAAGCATATGTTGTAGCTGCTTTGAGCCGGGTTACGTCTCTAGAGGGACTAATATTAACAAAAGCGCCAAGAGGAAATCAGGACAGACAGATAACGTAACTTTATTGTTGACTAGCTTTTGCCCGCGGCTTCGCCCGTGTGGATGTCGAAAAATATCTGACGGGAACGTACCGAACAAACATAGTTACTTACCCTCATCCCACTTTTTAACCCTTCGGGGGTAGAATTATCAAAAACACTGATACACGTATAAATTAATTTTCAATCGTCAGCTTAAACACAAAATTTAAAGATCCTAACTTCAAAACTGACGGACTTTCATATAAACTTCCATCCCCTATTTTACCCCCTTAGGGGTAGAATTCCCAAAAATCCTTTCTTAGTGGATACCTACTCTTCACAAAGAAGTCTCTAGGACCAGCAGCTGTGTGTTGATATATCACCCAGTCAGTTCAGTTTATCGTTTTATAAATATAGAAGATTATTTAACATGATTGTCATAAAAAAATAATTTTCAGTTTCATGTTTTAATAAGTTTCGGTTTCTGCCGAAACTGGGACCCCGCAGGGTCGGTTTCGGCTAAAAATCTTGTTTCGGTCGGACTATGCAAAAAGCAATCTCTGACAATTTTCCCCCACCGCACTGGTAGGCACAAAAACATTTATCATTTCGATTGGAACATGAATCGGGTGGAACATCAAAGCCCAAAGATGAATCGATGTTCCTCGGGACCACGACAACGATGCCGACGTGAGGAAAGGTCGGTAATGTGACCTAATATTGAAAATAAATCTTCTTTAAAAGGTTGTTGAGTATGTAAGAAAGCGGGAAATTGGGGAGAGGAACTTGTAGTGAAGTAAAAAGATATGTGATCGTGTATGGGTATGGTTTAAATAATTGCATTGTAAATTATCACTGCTGAAGTTTTTAAATATTAAACCTTTTTAATAAAAATGCTTTCAACTGTGGCAATCAAGAAAGGGGTGGCTGATTCAAGAGTATGAGGAAGACATCAACAAAACCTACCCTTTAGGAAAACGATAAAACTCAATTCAGGGCTGAGCTCGCCTTTGTACGTTATACACCGTGACTTTTTAGTCGTCTTACAACGGCAGCCCACTTCATGATTCCAATGACTACTAAACATTCATAAAAAAAAATGGTATTTATGATATTTTATTAATTTAAAAATAAAAATATTATTCAGTATTATGATGACGCATGACGTAGATAAAAGCGATGATCTACTGTAGTCGAGTGCTGGGTAGGTATGTTCTCCCGTTTGACACGTAAACATCATTAACAGGAAGTTTCATGATTTTATTCTAATGTATTATTTATTTTTCTTTGTACCTATTTTGGTAGACAAAAAACGCGCCTAGAGGTATTTTATGTCGGGTACATTGAGTGGACCACTTTTGTAAGACGACTAAAAAGTCACGGTGTAAATATATCTGTAATATTGCAATTTAAAGGTAGCGTTATTTGTAAACAGTAAAGAATAAGAATAGATTTAAAAGATAAGTTCGGCCTGATTAAAATATAGAATGGAATCTTTAACTCAACCATTTCATCTAAATACGATGTCATTTACAAAAACGTGATTAGTGAATTTTTTGCTAAGCAAAGACAGGAAGGTATGGATCGAAAGTCCTGGGGAGACGCTTTTTCCCAGCAGTACAGTTCCCACATACATGTATAATCTCAACATGAATGATGTAACCAAGACTTAGTAACAATATTTGATTTAAAAGAGTGTCCATGGAGTTTCTTGCCTATTCTTCTCCATAGAGATCTACGCTTTGGAGTGTGCAACTACAGTACTTTCTCAAGTTATTATGCCTTGTGACTGTGACTGTAGCTTCCTGTTTTTTTGTTTTATTGACATTCAAAAGTGCCTGAGAAGGTCTAATTGAAATAAATGCTTTGAGTTTGAGTTTGAGCAGTGTGATGATTTAGGCTAACAACAGTAACAATAACAGTATACAAAATCCAGCTGTATTTTCGGTGCAACACTTAACATTGAAATTAGTATCCCTGTTTGTGTATACTTATTTGTGTGTAGGAGTAGCGCTATTCCTATTTAGAATTTGAAATGTTTAAAGTTAGTAGTTTGAATGTTTAGTCTAGTATTAATTGTGCTCATGATGGTTTTGTGTTTCGCTATCGATTTGTGGTCGTTGTGTTTAAACGTTCCGCTGAGTCATATTGCTTCAGAGGTCGCTGAGGTGATTTAAAATGTGATTGGGACACCAATCGACTACTAGTAATTATTTTCTTTTTATTATCAACCGTTTTCAAAGATAGTATTCTATACAAAATTCTTAAATACAAAGTGATACAGGTACTGAACAAATTTGGCATTTGGCCGTAACGCTGGTAACGCAACGCCTGTCCGCCGCCGCCGGTCTCTCGGCAACCGTTGCTATGGTAACGCCAAAATGCCATTAGCGCGGAATTCTAAGCCTCAGGCGCGTGAAGCAAGTTACAAGCGCACCGATGTGAATTCAGGTGCATGACAACTTTCAATATCGTTAAACATTCTGGAGAAATGTGACAGATTTTTACAGGTAAACGGGTAAATGTGCAAAATGAGAATATTGACAGCCTGCAAAATGACCTGACCTAAATTATTATTAATCATTTATTTTAAACATAGTCCATAGAACAATTATAAAAATTAAAATCACATTAAACACATGTACCTACATTAAAATAATCAATAAAAAATAAAATTACACATACACACTACAATCACATAACCAAATTACATTAAATGAATTATAAAATAAAATAAAATAAAATTCAATTAAAACACTGTAAAAATTTTCATCGTCTACAACAGTAGCTACGTCCACTTTGCCCCTCAAAATTCAAAGCGGGTTCTTGTTTAAAAGCGGGTTCCCCACGGCGCGCGGCGCTAGACTTCTAGTTACTTAGACGGTAGTGTATGTGAAACTGTTATTAAGATCTTAATGTATTGTACCATATACTCAGAAATAAATAAATCTAATCTAATCTAGTTGCACAACACCAAGCGACATTACGTTCACCTTGCTGTCCGAAATAACTGGGAACAACTACTCACCGTCCATTACTGAATTCTGCACATACAAAAAACGTGCCAACAAAAAAAACAACTGCACAATCAGAGAAAATTGAAATCAAATCTTGATGCGGTTGCGGGACTAATAGAATTACCGTGACCCTGGAATATAAAGGACTATTGAAGGACACCGTGGATTTTAGTCAGTACAAGTCTGACAGTCCCTCCCGCTCTGCCCTGGGTGGGAGTACTCATTTGATGATTTAACCACGATAAAAAAAAAAAAAATCGTTTTCGCTGTCAACGGTTCGATGTCTGCCTATCATCAATCTAGTACGAACCTGCCATCAAAGGACGTGTCATATGGCGTAACAGCTTCGTCGGTGACGGAGATGCCAATTAATGCAGAGCAACGCGCGCCTGCTCACTCAACTCAACCAACATCTGTGCCGTTTTAATGGACCTATCTGATCCTAGAACATCAATTCTAATCTGTGGAGGATTTATGGATTGACGTCCTCGTCTAGTTCTTGTTGAAGATTTCCTTCACAATAACTTAGATATTTTGTAATAACAAGCGGTCAGACCCATTACTGAACTGAATTCGAGTTAAAGAGTTCATGCAATTGAGTTGAGTTGGTATTGAAGTTTTGGGACAGCTGAGTTTAATGGACAGACCATTAAACTAAAACTTAAATATGGTTTTTCGATACTTGCTGTACTTAGTACCAATACGCAGAGACACTACATAGTTATCATCTATCATCGTTTTATCACTAGTGACTACTGAAAACCAGCGCTGTGCTGTGAACCCCTATAATACAGCATCATGCTGAGTGGTAACCGCATGTCGCAGTCACGACGTGCAAGCTGTCAACTTTTTTTTGTTTTGTCCTGTTGTATTTATAAACTAGCTGTTGCGCGCGACTTCGTTCGCGGGGAAATTTTGTTGTGTATGCGTGTTCGATTCCCGAGTTGGGTAAAGTGTTGTTTGGTTATTCAATCAGGAATTTCTCAGTAGCAGCTACGGAGTTTGGATTTGTGCCCGATTGATGGCAATAGGCTCATGTTATGTATATGTTTTTTTATTTTAATTTTTTATGTACGTCATGTCCCTGCGACAAGTAAATTATGTTTTCTTTTTTTCCTCTATCTACGCGTTAAACATCGAAAAAGACCGAAAGTTGAAACAAACAAACAAGTTCCAATCGTCAGCAACTTTTGTTTCAACAGAACCGACTTAAGCCTGAAACCTTTCACAAAAACTCCGAACAAGATACATTGTATTTCTTTTATGAACGTAATACGAAAAATATAGGTTAACATAGTTTTATGTCCCAGAGGTATCCCGTAGTTTAATAATGGTGTTTATTATGGGCATAACTCCGCAACTGGCATAAAAATTGCTCTTAGTGACGGAAATAATAAAAATGGAGTTTTCATGTTCGTGGCGTTTCGGGTGTTGTTCCGCACAAATTAGTTAATGTGTGGTTAGTGGGTTTTTATTTGTTCTGGGGCTTGTAAACAAAGTTATAATATGTACATAAATACATAAGGCACTAGTTACCTGTTTTTTTTTTGCTGAAGTGAGCTTACTTTTCGCAGCCTTGAGACACACATTTCTGTTTTTCTTTTGTATCTCTTGTGTGTATCTTGCAGAATATGTTGTGTATCTTATATTGTCTTAAATAAATGAATTATCTGTCTTTCTTCTTTCTTTACATATTATAACATGCTCACCTTGTTGGTTTTATGTGAGAAAGTTTTAATGTGTTATTTTATGCAAAGAGTTCGGTTGTAAAGAGTTCGGTTCGGAGTGCTTAGTGAGAAAGACGATGGCATCAATAAGTACGTGGGTTTAACGGCATGATGAAGAGAGTAGACTTTTTTTCTTCTTTATCGTGTGGTTAGTGCCTAACCTGGTGTCAGATTTTTATGCCGTCCATGGGCCTCTGACTTGGCTTTACATGCTGTCGAGAAATATCTCTCAGGCATGCTGGTTTCCTCACGATGTTTTCCTTCACCGAAGCAAGTGATAATTATACAATACGCACTTGTATCCGAAAATCAGAGGTGCGTGTCTTGGGTTCGAACTCGAGACCTATGACTTGGCAGTCCGACGGTCACACCACTAGACTATCACTGCTATCAGAGTAGACTGAAAACAGATTATAAGCTAATTATGATGCTCGTCGAATCTTAAATCCCCACCCGGTACGCGACACTTTACTATTTGACTTAACAAACAATAAGGAACAACTTGTAGTACAGCACTGGACCGCATTACATACATCATGCCAAGAAACTATTCCTAACGATGCACTCAAACTACATATATATGTAGCAAGATTAAATTCTGCTCGTAGTTTCTCTGGACTTGTACTCTATACTGACGAGAAATCTTCGTAGCATATTCAGCCTATGAATCTCACTAGTTGGAACAGACGAAACTGTTAGTACAGTACTGCAAAAGCAAGATTTAAAAAGTAAAATGGCCAGAGTTTATTGCAAAAGGTTGAATTTTTCTACAAGTCCGGCTTTTTTTTTCAGGACTTTTCAAATTTCGAAATGGTAAACCTACATGACTTGTATACAAAATTTTGCATTGTTAAATGAAATTAAATATTCCATGTTTGTTAGGTTTTGTGATACTACACTTCTAAAGTGCCTCAGTTAAATAAAGCATAGTGATTGCGACATCAATAAGCGAAAACCTACTTGAATAAAAAAAAAAAACAATACCCAAACAACCGCAATTTGCATCAGATCAAAAAATTGGATTCTTTTGTCTTTTTAGATGACGACGAACTGAATTGAATTGTTAGATCGTAAATCAAGGATCAAAAGACATTGATTTTGTATGATCGAGGAAGATTGAATGGAATTGAGATCCTTTTGAATTCTGTGATTTATAAGGTAAACCACAGAATTCAAAGGATCTGAATTGATGAATATACATTGCAGCAGCTGGCATTAACGTAACTTAATCGCTATTGATGAATTAAATAATAGTGGTAGGTTTACCCTTTATACTTCCATGTCCAATTAGTACTTAAGTAGGCTGTCCCAGGTGACAGGTTTCAGTGATTCTTAGCGAGCTTTTTTCCAATAAAATTAGGAACCCAAATAGCGTTTTACTTATCTCCTGACAACTGGCAAAACATTAGAGGTTTGTTCAAATGTAGATACTATTTCGTAAAAAAATATTTGAGTTTAATATTGTACGGATTTAAGAATTTGAAAAAGGATATTATTTCGACCTTGTCACTTCACCGTCTTCCTGCCCCTGTCCTATTTTACTTGGGGTCACGTTTTTTCTTCCATTCTCCCCTGTCAGCCATAACATATAAAATAATATTGTAAAGAGGCTTCTCATTATTCATGCTAAAGAGTTGGAGAAAAGCGTTTTAATTTACTTACACAAATTCTCGTCATAAATATTTTTTATTTAGCAACGATAAATTATTATGATACCATAATGTCATAAGCATAGACGAAAAAGAAAAAAAAGACGCTGGTGGAATAAATAACCGAATTTAGAAGTCGGTTAAAAATAACAAGGTACACTCAATTAGATTTCTAAAACTACTACTAAACTACTCTCTTACGTTTAAGCTGCACGCAGGGATAAACTAAAATGTACAACAAATATAATATTGAATTACCATCTGTAAATAACAATTTCAGATACACTTGCAAGCAAGATACTAGAGTAGTAAACGCAGCTAGATTTGCTTTTTGTGAGTGTGGAATCCTTTATCCAGAGCCTATAATTGTTATTAATTGTGAAACAGTGGTAATAATCTTTGTTGATGGTGTCCTAACCACTGGTGAGAGGTATTCATACTCTGATGACGGAAGTGACCAACATATACTAACATTAGCATTTAAAATAGCTAACCATCATAATATTGATACTGCTACAGTTGAACACTCAATAAACAGGGCAAAGTATCTGTTAAGAATAAACCAGGGCAGACAGTTTGAATGCACAGGCTGTATTAGACAAGCTGTCACCGACTGACAATGAACAGATCAGGCAAGAATTTTCTACTTCTGGAATAGTCCCATCATCTCTGTCTCATGCAGAGATGAAGAAGACTATAACTATTATTGGCATAACTCCTGAAGACTTTTCAAAACACTACTCTTCTGCTGAATTTGATTATGTTGAACTCAAAACCACTTTCCGTAAGTATTGCAAAGATTTTGGTGATGCATTGTCAGGGAAAACTGAGTCCAAAGCACTGGAGTTTTCTTCAAAAATACTTTTTGAATTAGGCCCATATATTAGAACTGAAAAGAAGTAAAAAGGTGACAATGCAGTAAGATTTAGGTTCCCATACTCTAAGACAGCGGTGTTAAAACCCTATCAATTAAGACTGTCATTGTTTCCACATTCCGTGAAGGAATATGTAGTAAGATGGAAGAGAGTGATAAAATGATAATGACCTTTAAGCAAGCAGGGTTGTTAGCAAAGGAAACCTTTACACTTGCAGTAGAATATTGCAATAATATTGATGGGACCATGCTCATGACACCATTATGTGGGGCAATCTTCTCAAGGGACACAGGTCAATGACATGGCACGTGAGCTGACAGTTGATGCTATAACATTATTAATAATGATAAACCAGAGCACAACTGCAGGTGGTCAGCATTTGCCTTACTCTAGCATGGCATGTGGAATTGCATCAACAATTACTGCAACTAAGAGGGTCGCAGACAAGAATGTTAGGTCCATGATGTTACTTAAATTAATAAAGCAATATTCACACAGCAGGGAAGAATACAATTCAGAGCATTTTGGAGTATTTGCTGAAAATGCTCTTGGCGGTGTCCAAACACCCAGACTTCTTAATGGAGAACTTTAAGAACTTACAGACTGCTAAGGTAAACCAGAGGGCTGAAGCATTGATAATGAAACAGTCAGAAAAACAGACTAGTGTACCAGCAATGACTGCAACCTATGACACTGTAGGGCAACAGCATATAAAACTCATAGGCCCAACCAGTAGATTATGACACAAATAGTGTGCTAAGAGGAATATACTTTAGTACTGCTTAGCATATATTTGTACTAGATATATGATGCAATTGTTAACCCATTGTCAGGGCAAACTGAGTCCAAAGCACTGGAGTTTTCTTCAAAAATACTTTTTGAGTTAGGCCCATATATTAGAACTGAAAAGAAGTCAAAAGGTGACAATGCAGTAAGATTTAGGTTCCCATACTCTAAGACAGAGGTGTTAAAACCCTATCAATTAAGACTGTCATTGTTTCCACATTCCGTGAAGGAATATATAGTAAGATGGAAGAGAGTGATAAAATGATAATGACCTTTAAGCAAGCAGGGTTGTTAGCAAAGGAAACCTTTACACTTGCAGTAGAATATTGCTATAATATTGATGGGACCATGCTCATGACACCATTATGTGGGGCAATCTTCTCAAGGGACACAGTCAATTACATGGCACGTGAGCTGACAGTTGATGCTATAACATTATTAATAATGATAAACCAGAGCACAACTGCAGGTGGTCAGCATTTGCCTTACTCTAGCATGGCATGTGGAATTGCATCAACAATTGCTGCAACTAAGAGGGTCGCAGACAAGAATGCTAGGTCCATGATGTTACTTAAATTAATAAAGCAATATTCACACAACAGGAAAGGATATAATTCAGAGCATTTCGGAGTATTTGCTGAAAATGCTCTTGGCGGTGTCCAAACACCCAGACTTCTTAATGGAGAACTTTAAGAATTTACAGACTGCTAAGGTATACCAGAGGGCTGAAGCATTGGTAATGAAACAGTCAGAAAAACAGAATAGTGTACCAGCAATGACTGCAACCTATGACACTGTAGGGCAACAGCATATAAAACTCATAGGCCCAACCAGTAGATTATGACACAAATAGTGTGCTAAGAGGAATATACTTTAGTACTGCTTAGCATATATTTGTACTAGATATATGATGCAATTGTTAACCTATTTAGTATTTAGTGTTGTGAGTGATTTAGTATTAGTTCAATCTAGAAATTAGTTAATAACAGTGTATTTTATAATAATGTGAATTTATTAATAATATTAATAGTTTCGTATCTTAAAATTTTAATAGTATTGTTAGTTTAGTAACTACAAGCAAAAAAAAAAAAAAAATTTTTTCCTGAGACGAAATGAATAAAATCAATTTTGAGTTCGGGACTTGGTTTTTTTACTCGCCTTGAATCTAAAAATCTGATGAAAGGAGCAGATGCACACGTGAATGTGGAATAAAACAGAAGTGAATAGCTGTTGAAAATAGTCAACAACAGTCCTGTGGCAGTTGTACCGAACTCATTACTGTAACCACAATTTTAAGTTTTATACTAAAAATTGTAGTTACAGTCTTTACGAGCTGAAACATTTAGAGATAGACAATAATTGTTGGAAATATCTTTTACAAGATTACACATAATTGTTAAATTTTCACCAATTATTGTAATACAGGATGTAAAAAGACCCTTCACATAGCCGTCAACCAAGCATTCTGTACATCAAACTAAGAAACTTTACGCAAAAATGATTGCTGGGAATGGATTTTTTTTTTTTGGGGCGAAAAATCACGTTTTACGGTAGGACTCGATGGAAAGCACTCAAAACATTGTGCTGATGGATGAATTGAATAGTACGGGGGTCGAGGAGGTGTGATTTGTAAAAATCTTACATTAAAAACAAGTATTTATAAAAAAACTTGTGAAAAAGTTGGAACTTTGACCCCCAATATCTCCGTAACTAGAAGGTTCCCAGGTATGGTCTAGAACAAAAAAATGATCGCAAAGGCGGGGAGAACAAGTGCCTTACGAATATGTTAAGGGTCTATTTACACCCTTTATATAAATAAAATAAAATCATTTTAATTCGAGCATCACTGACTCATAAAATAAATAATTACACACACACAGTCACATTACATACACAACACAACATTACCAATTCAATTCAATGCTATGCTATGTTATATGCTGTAAGACATTGCTTCTTGCCAAATATCATGATGACAACGGCAACTACCCCATAGGTTTTCCCTTGTGACATCGCATAATATGTGAAAATATTTATTTATAACCAACTTATACTTACAGTTTACACCACACATACAAGTTATTGTAACAGCATAAAAATCAAAATCAGAATTAAGAATAAAAAATATTAAGAAAATTACGAAGTAAACAATATGGTAGACGTGAAGAAAAAAATAAAACATAATATGCGACATAAACGGTCATAAATCTTTTGATCGCGTCGACTTATAAGTTTGATTTTCACAGCTGAAAGAGACCGTAGACACGACGTATTTGATAATAAATTTCAACTTGACAGCGCAACGCGTTCCTGAGAAAAAGGGTCTTGACAGATAGACAGACGGACAGCAAAGTGATCCTATAATGGTTCGTTTTTCCTTTTGAGGTATGGAACCCTGAAATACGAATGTAAAAGTATTGTGCGAATGTTGTTACGTTACGTTGATGTTGTAATTTCTTTGCTCTAAGTAAAACATTTTCTAATACGACTATCTACAGGCAAGTTCAATTCAAGGAATGAAGTAAAGTAGCGAAAATTAACTTCAATAAATTTTCATCCAATCCAGTTTACTTAACCTTTAACTACTGAGGTGGGTTTAATTTCACGTAAACACTGACGTGGGGGCCTCAGAGTCCCGTACGTATACGTGCTTATATTTTAAAATCTTTAGGGTTGTGTTTAATAATTAGCTTGAGTGGATATATTTAGATGAAATAAAATAATTTTTGTATAATTTATTGGTTTATAATTAACTATTACTTATATCAAAGTTTAGAAAACACTTAGTATTTTTGGCACAAATCACATGAGGTCATAAATCACAAAGTTTTAAAACTAAATTCATTCCTTTCCCTCTTGGTTTTAAAACAATTTTGTTAAACATTCGTAAAAGTATTTGCTTCAAACTCAAATTTCGAGTCTAATGCAAAAGCACGTTGAAAGTATGTAAACGGTGTAAAAGTCAAGTGTGAGTCGTACATTGCTGGCAAAAGAATACTCTCTGAATGGAATTCCGTTCAAACCTTTTTGCGAGCTTTGGTAAATATTTGCTCATTTTTAACCCTGAAACCTTTTACGAACAACCCTACGGAAGTAATTTGCTAGGATTGTGAGAAAAGTTGTTTTTATGTAAATTGAACTCTGGTGGTAAAAGCGAAAAATAAAATAATATAATTTTACTTTTAATTGGGTTACCTTAGACAAGCAATAATGGCTTCTGAAGTTGTTTACCATGGTAAATTATGAGCCTAATTCAACATTAATTATAAGGTTACGTAAATTAACAAAAAGACTTATTCGTCAACTGGCGCGTGTGAAACTCGAGAGTGCGCGCGAGTTAGCAACTTCCGAATTTGCCTATTTTATTTTTTATATTTATTCGTTTTTATTTGACTGTACTTTATAATGTGCGAGCGAGTTGGCGATAGTAAAAATAGGTAAAAACGGAAGTTGCCAACTCGCGTGTGTTAAGAACATGGATGTAAGACTATATGTATATATGTATTAATATATATATCGATTATTAAGCTTACTTGTATCTCTAAAAAGGTGTTTAGGGAAAAGGGTTTTTATCAAGAAAAGCACAGAAAGACAAGACTATTTATTTATTTATCTTAGGCTTGTCAGATATTTATAGGTAACGTCAATTACCTATCAAGCTACGTCCATTCGCGAACCTAGGTCTTCGTGGAGAAGAATGGACAAGAAACTCCACGGTAACATCTTTTAAAATATTATATATTCTAGTATAATAGTATAATATCAAATAACTTACATAAACATTGTAATCCAAATAGGTTCCAGCTTTACACATTTTGTATCACACAATATACCAATCAGGGTATGTCTTAACCCTTCGAACACTAACAGCAAAAAGCCCTGTATTGGCGGCGACATCTACTTTTATACCCGTCAAATCATAATCATAATAATACTAATCAAAGATGGCCGCCATAATAAACCAATGGCAAATGGTCATACATTATACCTAAACAACTAATAACATAGATTATAATTAACAAATCCTATGTAAAAGAACTATTTTAAAACTTCATTACATAATTTAGCAATATAGTATGTATTTATTTGTAATATTTATGTTTAATCGGATAAAATATGAACATCAACTGTTAATTCAGAGAATTGATTAAAACAACTAGATATTTTGAAATTGCAAGATAAGATCTAGGAAACATTAGAAATATCATTTAATTATTACCAATTGATTTATTAACAATATAAAGTAAATAAACATTTAACTTGATTATTCAAATATCACAACTATCTTTCGTTTTGAAACAGCCTTTTTAGCCACAATGGAAACTATTTCTATAAAATATAATAGATAATTATATATAGTTATTAATTTGGTCGGATATTCTCATATATATAAGGCTATTCTTAACACGGCCAAACTGACAAGTACTTCGTCCTCGAAGTACAAGATAAATCATCCTGACACAAAAAAAATAGTGTGACAAAAACTTAATTTTCGTTACATAATCATATTAATTACATAATCAAAAACCTATCGCTCGGTCAATCTGACTATATCATTGCAAAAAATCGTTTCATAATCGTCATGTTATAATCAATAATCAGACCCTACTGGATAGACTAAACACTCTGCAATCAGTGAAGCTCAATCACCCGCAGCCAGTGAATGTCATACCACAGATAAGGTTTTAATCCATCCATAATAATACAATCATGTCTTAAATTAATGTTATAATAAACCTACTACAGCGTTTAAGTTGATAATTAACCGTAGTTTCTCCTAGGATTCTTCATTTCTAACTTTCTTTTTCCAACTTTTTAAATAACATTAAAGCAGAGCCTCTAAAGGCCTTACCGACATTAGCTATTTCGTACTGCTGCTCCATTTAATCCATGAAATGGCTTCGAAACTATTCCAGCAGCTTTTAAGTTCCGCTGTCAGAGTCAGCAGCACGTAGTTATCGTCCTTGTTGAATCGAGCTGGCGACCCGCAGACGTCACAGGTTTCAGCATCACACCATTAGCTCCAACGTTGATCATGAAAATATCAAAATGAAGACCATTAGAAATCATTAGTAAGCCAGAGCACAATCCCACTTCTGATGTTAAGAACAGGGTGTAAATACTAGATGTATTTTGTATAAATATATACACCGATTATTAAGCTTTGAGTGTCAGAATGGTTACTTGTTATTTAATATGTCTAAAGTATCTCTAAAAAGGTGTTTAGGGAAAAGGGTTTTTACAAGAAAAGCACAGAAAGACAAGACTATTTATTTACTTATGTTAGGCTTGTCAGATATTTATAGGTAACGTCAATTACCTATCAAGCTACGTCCATTCGCGAACCTAGGTCTTCGTGGAGAAGAATGGACAAGAAACTCCACGGTAACATCTTTTAAAATATTATATATTCTAGTATAATAGTATAATATCAAATAACTTACATAAACATTGTAATCCAAATAGGTTCCAGCTTTACACATTTTGTATCACACAATATACCAATCAGGGTATGTCTTAACCCTTCGAACACTAACAGCAAAAAGCCCTGTATTGGCGGCGACATCTACTTTTATACCCGTCAAATCATAATCATAATAATACTAATCAAAGATGGCCGCCATAATAAACCAATGGCAAATGGTCATACATTATACCTAAACAACTAATAACATAGATTATAATTAACAAATCCTATGTAAAAGAACTATTTTAAAACTTCATTACATAATTTAGCAATATAGTATGTATTTATTTGTAATATTTATGTTTAATCGGATAAAATATGAACATCAACTGATAGTTCAGAGAATTGATTAAAACAACTAGATATTTTGAAATTGCAAGATAAGATCTAGGAAACATTAGAAATATCATTTAATTATTACCAATTGGTATTGACAATATAAAGTAAATAAACATTTAACTTGATTATTCAAATATCACAACTATCTTTCGTTTTGAAACTAAGCCTTTTTAGCCACAATGGAAACTATTTCTATAAAATATAATAGATAATTATATATAGTTATTAATTTGGTCGGATATTCTCATATATATAAGGCTATTCTTAACACGTGCAATCGCGAGTTTCACACACGCCAGTTGACTAATAACTCAACAAAAAATCCCTGCCCTTACTACCACGTTGTTCTTAAATATGAATTTTATTGTAGATACTGTCACAGTTAGCTTAAATCATCCCAGTTTTGGGCTAAGGTATCTTATCTATCCCCATGTCTTCCAATTCTTTCAATCCAGGGCTGATGTAATGGCCCCCGCCATCATCTACGAGGTCTGCCGCGTCATCTCCTGGCTGTATCAGGGCGCCACATAGTGGTTATTTGGACCGACAGACATGGTCAGCCTAGTCCCACTTCCAGGCTTTTAAAGCAATGTCAGTTTGTGTTTTTGAACGTACCTACATCGATGGTAATAATTTGGTAAACACCGCACCAACTGAAGTAGGCGTCATTTATTTACCCAAACTCAATAAATTCTCCCAATTTGTAGCGAGGCGCATAAAATGTAAATTTATTTTGACTATGCCTCATCTGTCAAGGCGATCACGCAATAAATCTAAGTGATAAATTACATTAGCCGACATGTTCACGCACGGTGTTGCTATTTTATAAGTTACGTGTGTTGCTTGTACAAAAAATGTTTTTTTTTTTATCATTGTTAGGCCGCGTGATATGAGTATTAGTTTATTACTTTCTCCATAAAGGATGGACAAAAGTCAGTTCTCAGCATAAGATCAAACAGTTTTCCAAACGCACTTTAATATTTAATATCGTTCCGTACATAATAATAATATAATTCGGTTAGCATTGAGGACAATTTTTTCAAACGAAAGTGGACAATATTGTAAGGCTTCACAAGGCACACGTTGTCTACTAAAATATCGTCTGACACAGAAAAAAAATCACTACTATGGAATATAAAATATGTATTATCAGAAAACTACACAATACCATAAAAACATGTAAATCGTGAACTTCGCTGAAGCGCTTATTTTTCGGCTGTTTTTTTTGGACTTTTTTTAGGCTATCCTGTTAAACTTTCTTGAAAAACAATGAATGTGTTTAACATTTAAATTGTGCCATAACTATTTGCTCAGCATACACAAATGTCAATTTATGGAAATTAACCATTTAGAATTACGTGCCACAAACAGGCGTGACTAGCCCTATCTATTTGCTGAACAAAGGAAAACGCAATTAATACAAATTACGAACAACTAAAATTGCCATTATTAGTCCTCCTGACTGTTTTTGGTCACGGAGGCCCTCACGGAGGCCCAAGAGACAAAGGTGCACCCTCCTCTTTTCCCTCACTCTCATTGAGATGGCAATCCAACACGAGTGACACGACCGGAGAGAGATCCGGCGCAGGACCACCGGCTTAAGGTGAAAGCGCTAGGGCAACCCGCGAAATTCGTTTCTCAAAATTTGCAGGGTTAGCAACTTTTTCATGAAACAGTCATTGAATGGGATTATATGAACTTAGAAGACTGTATTGATGATTATAATTCTGTAACTACATACGTGTTACGGTCGCAAATCATATTTTTTTCAACATGCAGCCTGCAAATTAAAAAAAAAAACGTAAGAACATTTGAACATCGCAGGCTACCCTGGCGCATCCCCCTTTTTTTTAGTATGGGAAATTATCAAATGACCCCCCCTCCCGCTCTAGGAGCGGAAGGGAGTGTGAGACTTGTAGGTACTGACTAAAAACCCATCCATGTTCCTTCTTAAGGCTTAGTCGCAAAACGTCTCTTTCGCAAAATATCTACTGGTCGTAAATTGTCTCTTTCTCATAATGCAGCTTTCGCAGAATATCGCTTTCGCAGAATGACTCTTCCTCAAAAGGTCGCTTTCTCACAATGCCTCTTTCGCAAAATGTCGCGTTAGTAACTTAGTATTAAATTTTGCCAGGTTTAAAGAAAAATTATTTTATTCCAATTTCTTATTAAATTTTAACAAGTTTTACAATTTATTCATTAACACTACAATAGAGAAAGCGACCTTTTGAGAAAAATTCATTCTGCGAAAGCGACATTTTGCGATTAAGCCCTTCTTAGCCCATTGTGTTCCAGGGCCGCGGTATCTTTTTCGAACAGTCCCGCAGCCCGGGGCTTCCCCCGTAATGTACGTTCCGAGGGGTATGATACCGCCAACTTCCAAGCTCCGTGTTGCTGTGAACGTTACAGGAAATAGCATCCTTTAAATAGACTCGCTATGTTAATCAGGGCTGTAAAATTTTCCGAATATTTAATATCAAACATTTCCGACTTCATTATCAGTGTGACAGTCAATAAGTAGAACAAATGTTAAGTAGATGAGAATTCATCTGGAGCGACTGGGGTGACCATGGATTTCAACAGATAGACCATGAAAAGGAATCGGCATGGATGGACTCCTATTTTTTCCCAACTACGACGAAGCCAAAAGGAAGGGTTATGTTTTTTGGTGTCTATGTATGTATGTTTGTATTTACTTAAGCGCAGGCCACACCGCCAGCTGGCGGGCGGGCGAGCGACGCGAACGACGCCCTTTTCATACTTTGTTCGTATATTTCGATAGTTCGCGGTGTGAACCAAGGTATGAAAAGAGGTGAAACGACGCGTCGTTCGCGTCGCTCGTCCGCCCGCCAGCTGGCGGTGTGGCCTGCGCTTTATGTTCCTCCGTAGCGCGTAAACTTTTCATCCGATTTTGATTAATAAAGTGTCAATCGATTCGTTGTTATGGCCCAGGTAACATATTCTACATTTTAACTGACTTTAACTAAAAGAGGAGTCGATTTTACCTTATAAACACCGAATTTGATTACAGCGTGATTTTTCAGTAGTCGGTTTTTGAGTAGAAAAAGTTCTTGTTCTATACTTTATTTAGGATTTCGTTGTATTCTTTTTAAAAAAACCTTTAAAAATATGTGCAAAGATATTTTTAAAATAAAAATACTTTTTGATCTTTACCTTTCCTTTGACCTGTGGAATTTATAACAAACCTACGTCCTGGAAAGGCGCTGAACATAAGAATATTTTCATCAAAGCAAGCACCAACACAAGCTAGAAAATGTAAGAACAAATTAAGAACGCAATCAAACTCGGCGCAAGCTTAATTCTTAGTCTCCCTACATTCCCAACGGTGTCACGTCGGTACATAAAAATTAAATGGTAATGAGCAATAAACCCCGCCTGGCCTTGTTTCCGACGCGAAATTATTTACTTGACGTTCCAGCAATCAGTGTGACGCATCACGCTGTACTGAGCTGACTTGATTGCTTTCAAGATGATTATTTTTGATAGAAAATTCAGTACAGTTTTTCATTAAAACAGAATGAAAACATAAAAATGGCGTAAATATGTAAGGTTATTTTTACTTATTAATGTGTACCTATTTTAGTTAAATTATTATTTCCTTTATACATTCCTTCTACATATTCTGTATTTCCTGACAACCCAAACACTCCGATTCGTGGTACGTACTTCTGGCAGGTTGCTAAGTTACATTTTAAATATTTTTGTCTACTGTCAAGTAACATAAAATTTTATTTCTCGCAATTTTACAACAAAAAAAATATTTATATCGCATAAGATGATTGCACACAGGGCTATGGAGTGCGTCATATTAACCTATCGTTGAAAGATTTTTCATGTATTAGACAGAAAATATAACGCTCTATATCTATTAAATATTCAATATCCTTCGGTCCGTCTACCGAAATAAACCCATTATTTTCTATTTACTGGCCATAGCAAAGGCTTAATCTAAAGTCTTACCAGTATTGGAAAATACTGTCGTCCAATAATGGCCCCGAATCCAATGTACCGTCACGTTTCCTTAAATAAGTTGTAACCCAAGGTTTCAAGAATTGTTTATCGTTATTATCTGCCTTTTATATCAGGCAAGCATTTAACAAATTTGTTTTAATATACCAAGTAGGCCGTAGCAAAGATAATCTCTTCAGATGGGGGTTCATGGACCGCTCAGATCTCAAATGTGTATGCGGCGTGTCTCCACAGACAATGGCCCATCTTCGATCTTGCGCTGCATGCCCTAACACCTGCACACTTGACGATCTTATGACTTTATCAGTGAGCGGAATTTGCGTAGCTAAATTTTGGGCCAAACATATCTGATAAAAATTTGCCATCGACACGCTAAGAAGAATATACCAAGTTGGAACGATGAAGAATAATCCGTTGCAAAAGACATACTAAGAATTCTGAAAAAATATTTAGCTGTTTGAGAAGCTGGCGGGACCCTTTCATTAATTGGCGAGAAGAGGCGCAACATAGAGAAGTGGAAGAAACGGAGGCCTGTTCCCAGGAGTGGCAGTGTAAGCTACAAACATTTTTTTTTTTTATACGAACTAGGCTTACTCTTGACCTCAATCTAGTCCTGGGGACAGAGATGAGGTCGACGATGGAACGAGCTAACCCAAAAGAAGCCAAAAAAGCATAAGCAAGCAAGCAATCAAGCAAGAAGCATAATATAGCCATACCACACTTATTGGTCTTGTAGGTCTTGCACTTTTGATTGAAACATCGGACTTTTTCTAATTATCGAATAAACATTTTTTTATCCCACAGCGTAGATATTTTACTGTAGTAATGTCCTTAATTCGTGGTTATAGTTCGTGCTCCGATTCCCCTTACACCCTTTTTTTTTTCGGTTGGGATGTCATCAAATGACCCTCCCCACTCTGGACGGAGTGAAAGGGAGTGTCAGACTTGTAGTGTTCCAGGGCCATGGTATCTCTTTCGAACAGTTCCGCAGCCCAACAGTCCCGCAGCCTATTCCCCTTGCACCCTGTAGTTAAAAGGACAATATTTTTCTGTTTTGTGGTACTAGCTTTTACGTTCATTTAAATACGTCAGCAACAGGTCCCTTAGATTCCTATGGACATCAGTGGCGAAGGTTCCATACAACTCGATTCCTACCGGATTCCCATTGAAAAATGGCACAGTCAGTATTCTATAGACACATAATTTAATCACAATAAAAAGCCGGAGTAGGTACATAACCTACTCCGGCTTACCTCTTCCAAAAATTGACCCTTCGCTACTGATGGACATTCCGATGGATGTCAACTATTCAGGAATTGATATCATCCGCAAAGCTTTGAGTCGTTTCTCGAAACCTCAAAGTGAATGGTGTCCAATTTCAAATGAATCCCTTGATGGTTGCAAAAGTGGCTTTGTCAAGTGGGTAGTTTCCAATAGTTCTGCTGAGTGTTAATTTGATTTAATAATCTTAAGATTGTTGATTGTTGATTGTTGTTGTTGTTGTAGATCTCGTGGCTAAATAATAACAGCCGCTCGGGTCGATCTTTAGGTTAAGCCGTGCTTGCCTAGGTTGGTCTGTGGATGGGTGACCGCCCATTACATACCGAGTTTCCTCCGTGCCTCGGAAAGCACGTTAAGCCGTTGGTCCCGGCTGGCATTTGTAGATCTTTGACAGTCGTTAGGCAGTCAGTGGCCCAATAAGCCTAACAACCAGTCATACCAAGGGGTATCGTATTACCCAGTACTAACTGGGTTGTGGAGGTCAGATAGGCAGTCGCTCCATGTAAAATACTGGTATTCAGCTGCATCCGGTTAGACTGAAAGCCGACCCCAATATAGTTGGGAAAAGGCTAGGCAGATGATGATGAATCTTAAGATTGTTAATGTTTGTTTGAGAGTATGTAGGCCTCTTTGGTGTTGCTGTTAGTTACTGGCTGTTAACTATTTCTTGACGGAAAGGATATTGTCTCCGAGACAGACTTTACTCATTAGGAATAGAATTTTTTACACAATAATTAGTTTTGTTCCATATCTGCTCGACCATTACTACGGTACCCATCAGATTACCAGTGGTGAGATATATATTTTAAAACGTTGCAGCACCTTGCTTATATAGGAGCCGTTTGGCCCCCGTACAGGACTACTTTTTTTGTTTGTTTTAATTTAAAAAAAAACTTTTAAAAAGATTTAACGCTGTACGTATAAAAAAAGCTAATATTTAAATATTTGAATCGACAGGAAACGTTAAGTTTCAAGTTCCATTTTGATACAAGAAGATATATTTTTACCTGTCCAAGTGAATTTTATAAAATTTACACAAAACACGGAACGTTCGGAAAGCAAAGAAACACGAAAAAGAGGTGGTAAAATCGTTAGTGTTTTGTCTTCTATCTAATAAAAGTGAGAGAATTTATTGATTATACCTCGATCTACTAAGTATTTAATAAGTAATACTTGCTGCTCGAGCAGCAAGTATTGGGATAGATTTAAGTACTACCTTAATGTAATTATAATGGATTTTAAGAAAGCTTCCATTAAACCAGCCAAAAAAGTATTTAATCAAAGCGAACTTACTTTAAGTGTTGTTATTTCTATCTTACACAAAACATACGGCATTTTTTTTAAATTACCTGTTCTTAACATAATATACGCAGAATCAACGGAGCTAGATCAACATGGCTGCTTTTGTTTAAGCTAGAAGAGAATCCTGTGGCCTGCTCCGATTTTTCGTACTCCAAAAGATAATATTTGGAAAAGGCCTTTTAGAAAAAATACAAGATTATACACTTTTTTTTGTTTTTGTCATTTCATTCTTTCGAGGTTACGTTAGGTGTGAAGTTTTTAGTTGCTTCATTCTTTCGTCGTTATTCGGCGAAACATATTTCGAAGCCACGTAGCAGACTCAAACTCTCAACCTATCTGCGCAAAAATACTTTGATCAGAACGCTTTGTATGAAAAGAATCCGGTTTCACCTTTGATATTACCACGTCAAAGACCAATTTGTGTGGATATTGTACTCTGAGCGTGCAATATCCTTACAAAAGATTTATCACAGAAGATTCAAATTGCTCCAATCTATGAGAATAAGTATGAACAGATCCTTAATTTTGAAAATCAATTGTGTAAGCCAATTTAAACATGAGTAACTCGATAATTATATTAGTGGCTTTAGCAGCAGACGATCTCCGGCCACCGTAGGCGCGGGCTTGCGGGCGGCGAGTAATGGGCGACTCGCTGTCCGACCATGGACCATGCCCGGGTCGACGGCGCGTTGTGTTCCACGCGCGCCTCAAAGAGTGTCAGCATTATGACGGGGCCCCCCTCTAGAGGGCGAAAGCCTGCCGGGGTCGCGGGACTTATAGAATTACCGTGACCCTGGATCATAAAGGGCTATTGAAGGACACCGTGGATTTTAGTCAGTACAAGTCTGACAGTTCCTCCCACTCTGCCCTGGGTGGGAGGACTCATTTGATGATTTTACCACGATAAAAAAAAAAAAAAAAAATCTATGAGAATAACTGTCTGACTCTTCACAAACGTTGAATAAATGAATGAACTCTAGAGAGACACTGCGTCAGCATTTTTGCTACTTTTATTTTTCGGTCTCGCAAGCTACAATGAAAATATATAAAAAACTGAAAATGACGGCAGTGGTGGAGCAGTTGTAGCGACACTAACTTAGAGGTCAGGGGTTCGAACTCAGGCAGGCGCATTACCTTGTACAATTTATTTTATCACCACTGCTCTCAAAACGACGAAGGAAAACATCGTGAGGACTCCGAACGCAACAAAAAAAATCGAAGACATGTGACATGTACCAACACGCACTGGGACAGCGTGGTGAATTACATCCCACACCCTCGGACAGAGAGGAGGCATGTGTCCCAGCAGTGGTAACATTATACGCTGATTATATTTGTGCTAAGTGATGTGGTCCTTATGGATATTCCAACATGTTAACATAAATTCAAATGGGCGGCATGACGAGATTTGAAAAGGAATCCAAAATCAAAATTAATAACATCGTAAATTAATCATTACTAATGACATAGTTAGAACTCCGCTAATAATCTCCTTGTACATAAAGCACAATTAACTCTCGGTTAATTATTGGAAATTAGATTAATTCTAATTATCCGGAATGCGACGTAAATACTTCTTATGTCAGCTATAAATATTACTGAAAGGTTGTTCGTTATAGTGTCAACATTAGTCTTGAGGGAACTATTTAGTAGTTTGTTTACAATGATTGTAGTTCTCGCTTTAAAAAATCGGTACAATTTTTCGCTTGTGTGCTCGGTATTATGGACCCAGTTGTGTCGTCTCTTTTATGTTGTTACAATAGACGGCGCAAGCAACATTGTAGGGTTAGCTACTGGATTCTAACATATTCTTGAAAGCCCTCAATCATAGCCACATCGTAACCGATCGTAACATCGTACAACCTGAGTGATCAAGTACCTATTACCTAGATCAAATTTGATCCGAGATCTGGGGGTATATTAGGAATCTAAACTCATGCTTGAATTTCATGTCGATGCCAAAGCTGCTAAAGCATCCAACTCTACACAAGACAAAACTTTAATAATCCTACACTGTAATTTTGTTAGAAGCGAAATGTTTAACCAAGTCTTACATAGTTCATAAATAAATAAATGAAAGAACATACTCAATGAAAATGAAACGTTTTTGGTAGCCTCAGAAACCATGAATACATTTTTATTTAATTTGGAATGTAAATTACTTACTTTGAAATCTAAGCAAGATTTAAATCTTATAAGCAAGATAAGAGGACTCAGACTTGCAGCAAAGAGAACAAGATTAATTTGTCGAGCGCGCTTTATGTATCGTATATCGGTGCACGGACGGGTACAAAGCGGCTGTGAGACAAATATGGCCGATTTGTAATGAAGAAGGATCAACATATACCGCTACAAGGCACGGTGGAGTGGCCAATAGGGGGAGGGGGGTTTCGAAGGAATGAGACAGAAAGCATGGACAAGTCAGTAACTTTGACTCATAAGGGGCCGTCTCCACGAACGAGATAATCGCGGCGATATTATCGTCCTGCCACGTATTTCTATACACCCTGTTAGGGCCGTCTCCACGAGCCCGAGAATCGCGGCAAAATTATCGTATAGAAATACGTAACACGACGATAATATCGCCGCGATTCTCGCGCTCGTGGAGACGGCCCCTTAGTCACAGGTATTCCTAGTTTAAGAGTCAGGGTTTCAACTTCTGTGCGCCTTTAAATATTGCACTTTAGCTAGATATTAAGCATATTTTAAGGACTTGTATCAATAAAGCATATTATTATTATTACTATGATTATTAAAATAACCAAATTCCCAATTCAAGAATTGAATTTACAATTCAAACACTAACTTAGAACAAGAAGAACAAAATAGCTTTAAAGTAGTTTAAAACTAAAGTTATACCATTAGGCACTGTACTGTACTGTATGGTGTCGGACGTAAAGAATAGCATCATCCCATATCTTCCCGTGGGTGTCGTAAGAGGCGACTAAGGAACTTACCAGAGAATGGGCAGCAGCGTTCTCTGTGATTTTATAACAAACGTACTGCGATCACCAAGCGTGGCGATTATGGCAAAACCCCCGTTTGGGGGAGGCTTATGTCCAGCAGTTAAGGGGCCGTGCACAAAATCAACCCGTTTTGAACAATTTTGATCACTACTTGTGGAAAACACAAGAAGAATTTGAAGTTTCTTTTTTGAAATTATTAGAGTCGAATTCTTATTCTTGCAGATAGCCTGAACAAATGTTTAAACTAATGCATGTATTAATGGCAATCACCCATATTCAAAACCCCTTTTCCGCAAAAGTAACGAGCGAGACATGTTTGAGCTTCGCTGAACAAAAACCTACAAAATATTCTGAACATTAAAAATTATTAATAACATCATTATATGGTCTACTCACATATGAACCACAAACATTTTTGACTTCAATACGAAATATAGCAGAAAAAAAATGTTGAAAAAACGTAATTTTTGGAAAACGTCTACACAAATAAGATTTTTTTTTTTTTACATTAAAGACACTTTAAAGAAAATTTAAAAATTACACATTAGTCTTAAGGTAACCTTTTAATAGAATCTAAATTTTATTTTATAAATAAACAATAACTTCATTTCGTAAATTAAAGGCAAAGTTAACTATATAATCGACCGCGCATTCGATTTTGCGCGGTCCGCGCAAAATCGTTCAATTAGTAACTAAATAGTTAAAATATTAAAAGGTTACCTTAAGATTAATGTGTAATTTTTTAATTTTCTTTAAAGTGTTTCTAAGGTAAAGAAAAAAATTCTTATTTGTGTAGACGTTTTCCAAAAATTACGTTTTTTCAACATTATTTTTCTGCTATATTTCGTATTGTAGTCAAAAATGTTTGTGGTTCATATGTGAGTAGACCATATAATGATGTTTTTAATAATTTTTAATGTTCAGAATATTTTGTAGGTTTTTGTTCAGCGAAGCTCAAACATGTCTCGCTCGTTACTTTTGCGGAAAAGGGGTTTTGAATATGGGTGATTGCCATTAATACATGCATTATTTTAAAAATTCTTTCATGCTATCTGCAAGAATAAGAACTCGACTCTAATAATAACAAAAAAGAAAGTTCAAATTCTTCTTGTGTTTCCCACAAGTGGTGATCAAAATTGTTCAAAACGGGTTGATTTTATGCACGGCCCCTTAACGTGTTTCGGCTGAAATGATGATGATGACCATTAGGCAAAGGAACGGTTATGTTATATCCAAATCGTAGTGAAACAGAATCGACAATTCCACTCAACGCGCGGCGGTATCTCCATATGGGGATTTGAAGAATGAGGCAGAGAGAATGAACAATATTAACTGTCTCATCATCATCATCATCGTTTCAGCCGAAAGACGTCCACTGCTGGACATAGGCCTCCCCCAAGTGTCGCCACACCGTTGACCGGTCCCGTGCGTATCGCATCCAGCGGATCCCTGCAACCTTTACCAGGAGATCGGTCTACCTAGTGGGAGGCCTTCCAACGCAGCGTCTTCCGGTTCGCTGTCGCCACTCCAGAACTTTTCGGCCCCATCGGCTATCCGTTCTGTGAGCAATGTGCCTTGCCCACTGCCACTTAAGTTTATAAGCTATTCTTCGGGCTACGTCGGTAACCTTGGTAACATTAACTTTCTAGATGACTTAAATAGCTTTGCAACAGTGTGAAGATTAGGAGTGAGTTATACACGTTAACGATCCAAGAATAGTTGTGTTGAATACGCGCCGACCGACCAGACAGACGAGTTAGTACAGAGATTAAAAATCCTTCGAAACATTTTGCCTCTTCGATAGCGTTCGTTTGCTAGTTACACCATAAAATGACTAGATCAAATATAACAACTGCCACGATATAATTCCTTGGCAAAGATATTTATGTGAATAACAATGTAAAAGCATTGGAGAAGAATGCTAACAAGATTAGCAACTCGTAGTGCACGCCTATCAACCTAAGGATTCGACACTCGACCGGATACTTTCCCCGCTTTGAGTGCTGAAAAAGATATAGGAAGAAAAAGTATTTATTTGTCGTAAAGACATGACGTGCGTATAAAAAATAAAATAATATATCTTCGTCACACGCAACTACCGCTTGCACGTTGACGGGGAGGGCGCCGGCCGTCGGATGTTTTAGAATCTCGAAGCATATTCGCTTTTGATAGTTTAGCCTGGCTGAAGTGAACAATGCATGTCTTAGACACAATCCATCAACGAAAATGTCATGTCTGTGGGGCTGTAATATAAGGGAGGAAATAATCTGACCGTGCACTGACACAACGCAAATACAGTTACAAAGTTTAGGCATAAGACAACATCTGGCTTGTAATTATCGAAGAGTTAAGCGGAAGTGTCCTTATGGCACACCAAATTTTTCCAGATTTAAAAATAAAAAGTCAGATATCAGGATCTTCTCCTAGAAGTTCACTCTTAACAGAGTGGTCGTGGTCATGTGGTGGCGCCCACAACTGCGTTCGCTGCTTTCGCGATCCTTTTTCACCGGTCTCTTTTGGCCGCGTGGCTTGCACAATGCACATTCTGCCACAGGGATCTTGGTTACAGATTTGATGGAGTCTGTCATATATTATGTACATATCTGTCAGCTATCAGGTAAAAGCGTGCATTTCGAAAAAGGAAATAAACGAAGCGTTGAGCACCGCAGCATAAAAAGAACCCGAGTATTTTTATACCCGAGTATTCTTATACCCGAGTATTTTTATACCCGAGTATTCTTATACCCGAGTATTCTATGCTGCTTTTTAGGAGATCGTACATAACATGCACAAAGAAAAGAGTTCTGAAGGGGAATTTCATAACGTCTAAAACATTTGTTTTAGTAGTAGAAAATTAGAAAAAGGGACTTTTCCTGTAAAACGCCTCAAAAACGATGAAAAACGTTTTTTTTTCTTTTAATTAGTATACAATGAAAGAAAAGAAAGAAGAAAGAAAGAAAGAAAATACATTTATTTGGCACATGCCACAAGTGGACACAATATAAAAAATAACAAATTAAAAAACAAATTAAAAAATTAAAAATCTTAAATCTAAACAGAAAAATAAAATAGTGTAACACTGTGTGCCTCACGGCTGCGCCAAATAGGCCCAGTTCAGCAAAATGCTGACAATGATATGTAGTCAATTATATCGATAATGAAAATGTATTTTTGCATTTTGTTTCTTTCGGCTTTATTAGCACGAAATTCGGTAAAGCAATATCATCAGAAGAAAAAAACAGTAAATTATACAAACCTACACACGTGTCACATTCAAGACATCGTTGGTAAAATATAATCAAAATTATGCCAAAACACCTTGTTTTATGTTTCATCAAATATTTGAGAGATGAAGCGAAACTCGACTTTGACATTTCAATTCACCGCGGTGGCTTTATTTTTAGGACAAGATAAAGAAAAGCCGAAATTGGAGTTGACGTACATATAATTAAAATTGTAATATTTTTGTTTTGTTTACATCGCTTGCTGAAGAAGGTCTCCAATTAATAAAAAAAAAAGAGGTTTTTTTTTGTCTCAAAAAAATCTCTATGAAAAAGGTAGTTAATAATTTAACTACCTTTTTCATAGAGATTTTTTTTCAACAGACAGTAGTGTTGCTGGGGAGTTTGATCCGCAACTTCTTATCTCCAGCTAAAACACTAGGAAGTGGCGAAGGGCGCTTTTTTGGGGGACTATCTACATAATTTTGATATACAAAAAGTCCAATGGAGACGGACAACCAACCCTAATGAGTATCTCTGGAAGATCATTGAATCACCGAGTACTTGATACAAATCTCGGGACTTGGGGCACCCCGACTTTAGGTTAGGTTAGGTTACTTTAAACCCTGCAAACAGAAATAGGAGCCCCGTGCGGAGCCCCGTGCAAAAATGTGGCCGTAAAATAATACAATTTATCTCTCGTTTAGAATCCTACGAAAGTTTATAAATTTCCTAGAAAATTTATAAATTGGCGGTTCTTGTTATTTTCCGGTGACATATACAAAACAATCAGTAAACATGGTAAATATCCCGTTTCTAGTGTTAATGCTCAAAATGAGAATCTACCGGGTGTGTTTTGTTAGATCTCTCTGAAGTCAAAGTATACGGATTTGATTATGATTACACACTGGCGCGTTTAAAAGCTAAATAGGAACTTAATTTGCTGTGTAATAGCAGAAAATTTGTGTATGAAAAGGAATGAAACCTTTTATTGTTTCTAAATTTTTCTAATGTTCTTTTGTTTTTCATTTTTTGTTTTGGATTTGACAATTGTCATTATTGGCGAAAAAAACTTGTCAAAATGTGTTTCTATTAAATTTAAAATAAATATTTTGGTCTATGAAAACTCTTTTCATTTCACATAACCGACTCAAAGGTTTATTCAGAAATACTGTTGGACAAATAGAAGTATGCCCCAGTGATTTTTAGATTAGAATACAAATATAACTTTGCTGTAAGAGGTTGCATTATGACAAAGAGAATGGCCTCCTGTTGAAACTGGACTCATTCTTACAAATACAATTTGAAACCGTGTACAGAGGTCTCATACAATGGCCTGTAGAGGAAGTGCTCAAACTATACATAAACACAACAGAATTCGTCTTAAACAAAAACAAAAAAATGTGAAAATCGGTCGATAAAGTCTTCGAAAGGCTAAACGAGAAACAATTTCGATGCCGGGTTTTAGAGGCGATTTCATTTAACTTGTTTGTTCGGATTTTAATTAAAAGTTTCTGTTTATTCAAGGCTTTGGTCGGGACCATTTCGAACATGCAATTCACTTTAATATCAACCTGCACAAATATCACCGTCAAAGGGAAAATTGTTTCACTTTTCAACAAAATTAAAAAAACAAAACGCATTTCTACGCCATTTTATTTACCCATGAACCATCAATATGAAAACTAACAGTAGATACCGAATTATAGGATTGCAATTCCTAGACTTTATTTCTCTATCCATTCTAATGTATGTTTGTCCGTCTGTTACATTTTTACGCCTTACCGGTTAACGACTTCTTTTAACACAGGTACGGCATGAACCGAAGCGCTAGCACGACTGTGCGGTGCAAACGTTACGTAAATATGAGTGATTTTGGAATTGAAAATACTAGTTTCACATATGATATTTTCAAAATTTTAAGAATGTATTCATACTTCATGTCCCCCCCATACTTAAGTACAAATACTGTATCCATAATAATACTGTAACACCAAATGATTTGAAAAGAGTAACCACGGAGTTTCTTGCCGGTTCTTCTCCATAGGAAACGACCAACCCGAACCGTGCACCTTTTTGTCGACGTTTTATAAGTGCCCATCGAGGCCTATGTGAAATAAAATATTTTGATTTTGATTTTGATTGATATCATTAATACTCGAAACGGGATATTTACCATGTTTACTGTTACGAGTATTAATACCATGATAGTTTAAAACTGTTAGATATGTATCAAAATAATAATATTGTGTCTAGTAGCGACATAAAGTAGATTGTATGTAAAACTATGGTTTATGGTTTGATCGACAAAAGAGAAATAAATAATATAGTCTGTGGTGAGAACTTGTAGTTTCAATAAAAATCTTATGTATTCATATCTTTAGATGATACTGATTCTGTTTGTAGTAAAAAAATAACTAATATGCTATGGGATAATTGTATTTTCGATGTAAAAATCGAAGTTTTGACGTTACGTTTACAACGCGCGCTCGTTGGATGGCCTCTGGGTTTGGACATAGAATCCTTTTTATTTCGGTAGTTCATATCCGTGGGAAAATTTCCGACCTACACAGTCGCGTTACCACACTCAAAATATCTAGTTAGATCTAAATCAGATCTTTGTTCCAACCTGTATTTAATTTACAGAAACAATATGGCGACAAACAGCAATCTACCCACAACCAGGGATTCGGTTTATTATTTGAGCCTCTATTTCCCGACGCCTGCCTATCGGCAGATCCGCTTCTGAGAATATTAGCGTCCTCACTAATCCCCCCGGATGACCTGCCTCAAACGATTGTGGTCGGGCCTTGAAAATGTCTACGCCTATGAAAAGCTGTGTGTTAATGCCTTCGAAAAAGCTGAGCGACCAAGACTAAGTTGAACGCATACTTCAGTAGCTATTTAACCTTTTCACCGCCACGGACTTCAATAGAAGTTCCAGATTTCCGTGCCACCAGCGCCACGACTTCATCAGAAACTCTTAATTTTTAACTACCTATCAAACATAAAAGTACTGTATTTAAAGCGTGTAAATCTCATTCACCGATATGACGATACCCTCATCACTACTGTTTACTGTATACTTTGTTATACAATTATAGCTTGGCGCTGGCGAGGCATCGCGGTCTCTGTAAGTTGGCGGTGAAAAGGTTAAACAGGCCCAGCAATTCTGGATGGAAGTTTTTTCCAATATAAATGGCTAAGTAAACACTTGTACCTATTACCAGACTCGCCGCCTCTAGGGACCCCGTCTTATAACCAATCTTGATCCACGAACTGCGTCAAAGGATTTGGTAGCATGTGCTGCTAAAAGTTTGTTTGGACGTGCTCCTAATTGTTTCCTTGGCTATCCCCTGCTATTTGTCTTTACCGAAGTACACTCTGAAGTAGGACGGTATTTCAAGGTTATGAACGAAACCCTTGGTACCTGTTAGTTTATGAAATACGATTGATTTATTGGACTTTGTAGACTTTGCGAGAGAAATGTTCGTAGAAATCTTTTTACATGGGAAAACATTTTGTAAGCGTAATAGCTTGCGATTTTAGGTGGATTTTTAGTAAGTAAATAATAAAAACATGAACAAAAAGTTAAAAAAAATCGATCCAGTGACAATACCAAAGCTTGGCCTCAATTGCAGCCCTGATGGAATACATAACGTTTATGTGATAGTGATAATGCGAAGCGAATGATTATTCATCGAGCTAAGACGAAGAATTTTCCAGATTTGCCGAAGCGGCTTGAAGATGTAAAGGTGCCTTCTCAGTTTGCTAAGTTTAACGATTACCAATTTTTAATCGGACATTAAATACATGATGGAGAGTGTATTTAAGTATTCAGTACAAAGTCCTTTTTAAAATATCTTCACAATTCTCCATATTGGTTAATGGATGGAAAATTCCTGACATGTCCATCGATGTTGGGTCAGTAATATACATATAACATTCATGCAGTGATAGGACAAACTGAAACCTCGGACAAAACTGCGGTGTTAATATATGGATTACTATCACACAAGTCTCATCATTGTTATATTATCATATTAGAAATTATTCGCATTTACGTTTTAAACGAAATTAATGTTGTACTTCAATCTAAGATTATATTGATAGACTTTGAAATAGCTGCCATAAAAGCGGTTAAGACAGTTTTGCCGGAACTTTACAAAAGGGTGTTTTTTTTTCATTTTTCTCAGAATATCTGGAATCAAGTGCAGGCTGCTGATCTTGAGCAAAAATATGGTTGAAACAATGATTTCGCTAACAAAATAAGGCACCTGGCTGCATTGGCTTATTTAGGGCCGGAAGAAATTCCAACAGCATTCCGCCTAATTGAAGACCACGTACTATCTACCGAACGATGCTAAAAAAGCAAGTACATGGTTTCGGAAGTATCATACTACGGACAGTAGCACCTGGTTGGTTCAGCTTAAAAAGATACCGCCAATATTTCAGGCGCGCTTATGGCCTTTAGGTACCAGTATAGTTTGTCGCACAAGCGTGCATTCGAACTATGGTGAGTCGCGGTACAGTTTTTTCGCAGAAACGTTAATCGCACATCCGCTTGTCGAGCCCTCGCAGTGCACTAATATCCATCGGTAAAAATTCCATCTCCACCGCCTTATTCCCATGTCAGAAACAATCCTTCCACAGAGCCAATTTGGTATGTGTGTGTTTGGTGTGTGTTTGGTTTGTGTGTGTTTGGTATGTGTGCTGAGAGCGAAATCTTTGAAGCTATAATCTCTGTTCGCCAGCTTCAAGTGAAAAGTAAAGATCAAGATCGAACCCCTTTACCTCTATTTTATCGATCTTGAAAAGACATTTGATATTGTTACCCGAGAAGTTGGTGATAAAACTAGGATGTTCTGAAAAATTGGTTTTGATGAAACGACTCATGGAAGACGATGCCTTGTCGTAAGACGCTGCTTGCATTTTCATCAAAATTTCTTTATGTTACATGTGGCGTAAAGCAAGGATGTGTCTAAACTCTTTGCCGACAACATTCAGGAAACTTTGAAACGTACTTTTGAAGGCATTCGAATTATTTTCCAGACTGAACGCCTGCATTAAAGTAATCTATATCATCATTGCAGAGATAAAGTCGGTACGCTGATGACATGTGCTTCCTGGCGGACACTTGCAAGACTTTGCAAGAGCGTATAGGTGGCCTCAATGACGTTTGTCGTAAGTTTGACCGTTTATTAAACGTCAAGAAAACTGAAGTTAAGGCCATGGACGTAGAAAACTCTTAACAACTTAATCGTTAACAGCAAACTGCAAGTGGACAGCTTAAAGTATCTAGGCAGCAAAGTTACATTCAAAGGGGATCTCGATGCAGATAGTCAGAGACTTGTGTTTTAGCAGCAGCTTTTTGGCAAACTACAGCAAAGTTTTCCGATCGCAAGATCTCAAGTTAAGTTACCAAGCTCTCTGTATACATTACAATAGTACATAACCACTGCAATGGTGATAAAAGAGAAACTAAACTTGAAATTGTGTTACTGAGAATTGATTTCGAACCCAATCTGTTCCTTCCAATTGACAGATTTAACGAAAATACTAGGAATGAAGTCACAATGCCAGGAGGTATTACATCTTCCGATAAATATTCACGGTCCATTGCCTCGATGCTGAGCTGAACGGAAATTCTGTTAAATAGTTATCTAGAAAATGAATTCCTATTTTGGCGACGCCGTTTTCTTTTGTATCGGTATACGTTGAGCAAGATAGTTTTCTTAAGTTTTCGTCGTGTTTTGCTTGCTTCGAGACAATTTTCGTCAATAAACTTTGTATTTTTATATTTCTCCAGCAAATTCAAAAACATCAGAATCAATAGACCATAAAATTCACAAAGAACTTGAACAATCACATATTTTCAAGGAAAGTCGAGCAAAAAGGCGTACTATGTAAGATGCGAACTGCGACCCAAACGGTTCAGTAACTTTTAAAGAGTTCCTTTCGTTCATATTTTATGTAGTAGGTCGCTACGCCATCCTTTGACACGGAAATATGGATGAAAAACAATTGATTTTGCTTTTACCCTTTTTGATTCGAACATTTTTATGCATCTTGACGGCCCTTGTGCACTTTATATAAACACAGTGCCATTTTGATTATGAAAGTGACTGCTTGTGAAGGAAAGAAAATATATTTATTTGCGCTAATTATTATGCATAACAAAAAAAAACTGGAAAATTTTCTCTAACTACAAATATAAAGAAGATGGTCAAACATTGTATGAACCCCTGCCCCAGAATGTACATACATAAAATCTTTGCCATTTAATAGTAAAGATCTTCTATTACAAAAATAAGAAAGGTGCATATTGCTCAGCAGTCTTGGATAAAAATTATAAAGGTTTAAAGAACTTGTTTTTGTCACCACGGCTAAAGTATTTTAATCTATATTGTAGTGTATATAAGTATACATATCTGTCCCAGGCATTTAATATAAAAAAAAAAATACTGGGAGATAATTATTTTTCAAACTGGGAAAATCTATTCGTTTGTAACAATAAGATAACCGGCGAAAAAGTAGGTAAATAATCTCTTTGCTTTACACTAATGAAATGTCTGACACAAAATAAAACATATTCAAATTTTAACAACATACATTTATGTCAATCAAATTGACATTGACTATGAAATAGGTTACCAGAGAAATAAAAATCTATACTCATATTTAAGCTTCCTTTGGTTTTATTTAAAAAAAACTTTTTCTGTTCAGAAACCCTTCTGCAGAGAAGAAGCAGAAGCACTCTGGAAACTAAACTATTAATTCAATAATAAATAATTCGGTTTATGGACAACAAAACATTAAAAATAATAATGTTTTACATCGTAGGCCACTTTCGACTTTTCGAGTGAAATCAAAAATAAAAATCCTTTTAATTATGAATTATTTTCACCAGTCTTACCAAGGGGTATCGTATTACCCAGTACTAACTGGGTTATGGAGGTCAGATAGGCAGTCGCTCCATGTAAAATACTGGTATTCAGCTGCATCTGGTTAGACTGGAAGCCGACCCCAATATAGTTGGGAAAAGGCTAGGCAGATGATGATGATGATTATGAGTTCTTTTCAATACCTGATATAGTAGGCAGGTTAATCATTTTCCAAAATTCTTAAGTTTTTATAATTATTTGTAATGCATTTATTTTTGTACACTTTGGGGCACGTTTTCTCCATCTCTTTTGTAATAGTTTTTATATGATACATGTAACTACAAATTAACGATTTTCGGATTTTTTTTTTACTTGTGTAGTAAGACCTTGCTTCTTACTAAATTTCATGATTCTGAGTCAACAGAAAGTTCCCTGTAGGTTTTGATTTACTTGCGAATGAGCAAAATATGCGACATAAATGGCACTATTTTTAAATTGCTTTGCTTAACAAGCTTGATTTTGTTAGAGCTCGAAGGAACCGCAGACCTATGTTTTTGATACCACCACGCGTTCTTCTGAAAAAGAGGCCTTGACAGACAGATGGACAACGAAGTGATCTTAGGGTGCGTCCACATCTGGCGAATGTGCCGCAAATGTGCAGCTTGCGAGCCGTTTGCGATCTGCGCGCGTGCATTTTATGTTCGTACGCAGCCCCTGCGCCGTCTGCGCGCCGCTCGCGCGCGTTCTACGCGCCGTACTCGAGCGGCGCAGGAGGTGCGCGCGTGCCGGTCGCGATGCACCTCACAAATTCAAGCAAATTCACAACTGAGGCTCAAGTTCACGCGTATGTGCGCACGAGCAGCGCGCGCGGTGCACGCGCGCCCCACTCGAGCCTTGCTAGGGTTGCGCTAGAGCGGCGCACTAAATATAGGCTGTTACCGCACGCGCGCAGCTCGCGGGTAGCTCGCTAACGGCTCGCGAGCTGCACATTCGCGGCACATTCGCCAGATGTGGACGTACCCTAATAAAGGTTTTTAACATTTTGATATCTCAAAAAGAAAAACGGAACCCGGAAAATAAGCACTAAAATAATAAATATGTAAGAGGCAAGTATGCGTCACATTCACGCAAAGCGGCCATTGCTCAGCATAATGCTGTGTCACCCTGTGAGACGGAGACACGGTGCTGGTTTTCAGTGTTGAAATACGGTAATGATTCAGAATATTCCTTGCCCTATTTCAGTAAAGTGTATTTGGTAATTTTTTGCGCGACTCGACGGTGTTTTTTTCCTTTTGGGAAGTTTTTAATTTGAAGTTTACTAATGACATAATAATTATGTACCTAAATATCTGCATGATTATTCTCACATATTAAAACAATCTTACTCTAGACGCAGGGGCAGGGGCATCGTGACTCATACTTTTACCATCAAGTACATGTCTTGTTCATGATTCTAAAAAAAACTGTTCGGTCGTGCGTTAAAACTATTGATTGGTCAATAAAACAAAAAAAAATGCTGTTTTCTGAAATGCAATGGGAGTAAAACTACCCTTAACGAAGCCGAAAAGCACTTATTCTCCCCGTCACTGCAATATATCTTTTTTTGTTCTATGCCATACCTTTGGATCCTTCTGGTTACGGATATATTGGGGTCAAAGTTACAACAATTTCACAAGTTTTTTTTAATACTCGTTTTTAATGTTATAACTTTACTTTAAATACCTCAACAACCCCCTTACTATTCAATGCATCCATCAGCACAATGTTTTGAGTGCGTTACATTGATACCTACTGTAAAACTTGATTTTTCACCCCAAACAAAAAGTCATTTCCCAGCAATTTTTGCGTAGAGTTACTTAGTTTGATGTACAGAAGCTTGGTTGACGGCTTCGTAAAGGACCCATTTACACCTTGTATGTATCGTATACCTATACACGTGCAATATATTCTGTCTCATTAAAAACTCCAGTTTTTTTAATCAATGCTTGTTATAACACCATCTTTCTTTGTCCTCAGCTTCCGTCGCCAGGATAGCCAAGTTCCTGGGAGGGACTGGCACTCCTCTTGTGACGACTGGAGGCTTCACTTTTGACTTTGTCAAACCGAAGCAGACTTGCAAAGATGAGTTCTATATGCTGGTGCGGGCTGGACCTCTGGGCTTTGAAGACTTGGCTTACTTTATCATTGACGTGATGCGATTGTGAGTACCTGCCTATCTGCTTATATGTAATTTACACAAAATAGCAAGCTAGCAGTGGCGAAGGTTCCATACAACTCGATTCCTACCGGCTTCCTTTTGAAAAATGGCAAAGTCAGTATTCTATAGACAAATAAATAATCACATTAACTTTTTGACCGCCATTGTCACATATACGTGACAAGCAAGCGCGTACCCTATACGCCAAACGACAAAAATATGTGACAAAAGGGTAGGTGAAACTGTGGCTTGGCGTGGATGGCACGCGCGTACGTTTATGCTCTGGCGTTCAAAAGGTTAAGGATATGTACTCCGGCTTACCTCTAACAAAATTGACCCTTCGCTACTGCTAGCTAGTAGAACATTTTTGCTCTTTTGGGTAATTTTTGATATTATGGTCAAAGGCGAATCCCGAGACTTTTTTCAACGTTGGTTCAGATCGTCATAAATGAATTAATTTATTAGAAAATGAGCACAAATTTTCCACGAAATTTTGAATTATTTTTGTTGTAACGTTGAAAAGGTGGTTTCGAATGAGGCTTTAATATTCATTCCTTTAAAAGAAACTTTGCCATTGGAGACACTAAAGGTACGTATTTAGAATGTACAGTCCTTCCCCAATTATTGTACCTCTCCCACCTTCATTCCAACACCAAACATAATATTAAGAAATTAAAGATCACTTTCACTTTGTCAGACTTGTCAGTAAACTAACAGCAATCTCTTCACTTTTGACAGCAAGGGCGGATGTAATAATTGTGACTGGACTGTAAAATAGTTTTCTTACGTTTAATAATTTTTATCGCTGCGTTCTAGTAGCTTGAAGTTTACGAATAGTGTTCAAGATAAAGGTAAGAACGCACGTGTTTGTTTGATAGCTTTGGTGCGGGTGTATTATGGGTGAACATTTTTATAGCTTACTATTCATTCCCACTGGCGAATGTTTTTATGTGATGCACATAAAGATTTATTATGCCCGAATCGTCAGTGTTCCGGCTCGTCATCGAAAAACAAATGATCACGAATCACAACTGTTTCAAAATTTTTTGTTTTCATTGAACGGATTCGTCATCGATGCTAAAAGTATCGTCAAGTGAACAAACTATACAATTCATTTTTGTTATAAGGTAGATAGGTACGGAACATTTACACAAGTTTTGTAAACCGGACAACATATTATTATCTTGATCCCCAACGACGACACTGCCAAAACTGATGCATATACATTTGACACCTATTTTTTTAAATCGTCTTTTCGATAAATGGTTTCTCCTTACAAAAAGTACTGGGCTGGCATGAATTCAAGGTGGTATTTTAACAGTTCTGGAATCTTTTCAACTACATCTGGTATTTGTAAAGTATTTTTTCAGAACTGTTAAAAGTACTAGGCTGGCATAAATTCAAGGTGATGTTTAATAGTTCTGGAAAACAACTTTAAATACCCTAACAGATCTAAACCACAAACTGTAATTTAGGTTAGAAGTAGATTAGTAGTAAAAAAATAAAGATAATGAACACAACTCAGAATTTATTAATAACTAGCTGTTGCCCGCGACTTCGTTCTCGTGAAAAAATATACATAAAATAGATAAAATAAATTATAATAATCTCTATCAAAAAAAATTACAACCAAGTACAAAAAGTATAATTTTACTGGGGATCGAACTTGCGACGTGATGCACGTAAAGCGGTCATGAAACCGTTTCTCTATTTGCTTCGCTGTCGTATACTTTGAAATAGACGTTGTTACGCATATCATGGCTGAAACGATAAACAATTGAATAATACTAACATAATGCAATATTGCTCATCCCCTTAAGCAAGTAGCGTGATAATATATAGCCTAACATTTGAAGAAGCCTATTACAGATATTTGTGCAAAATTTGAACAGGATCTATGCAGTAGTTTTTGCGCCAAGTCGGAACATCGGACCGGATTTTAACGATTTTATTATAATATAAGCTGTTTATATCTAGAGCAATCATGCACTATTATAATAACCGCTACTGAAGAGTAAGTTTAGTAATATACGAGCACAAAATGACAAAATTCTCTGAGCAAATATACGTTTCAGAAATTGCACGTTTCAGTTAACGTAATTAACCCTAAAGTGTATCTTTCTTGTGAAACTCAGAACGCAAACGTAAGCTGTTTGCAATTACAGACTTGAAGGTTGCGTTTATTGAAATTCAAGTTTTAATGCACAATTTTATTTTTATTTAAACCGAATACATAGTAGAATCTTGTTCAGCCATGAATTTCCGTCATTCCCTTCAACCAATTTTTACTTATGCTAACATTCAAAAGTTTAACGGGTACTAGACTACATATGTTAAAACCTCTCACTTGCCAGTATTACTTATCAACCTCTCACTTGCCAGTCTTACTTATCAACCTCTCACTTGCCAGTCTTACTTATCAACCTCTGAGGTATTACCACTCCCAAAGTAAAAGGAAAGCCTTGATATTGGATAAATAAAATAAGGCCTTACTAAGCTACCTTATATTACGTCGTAACTTGGGATTTTCTCTGCTTTTTATGATTTCCATGGTAAGATAAGTTGTTATGAGTATAAGAAACTCTTTCTGCTATTATTTATATTTAGTAGCACATTGCCTTAAATGAGCCATAAATAAAGTAATCCGCATCGATATTGAATTGGCATGAAGTTCTATAGTAAATCAGTTTGTTTGGCAGTTCTATATTTGCTAAAATCTATCGATATATTATCGAAATCGACTCAAATCATTACTTAAGTTATTGAAGAAGCATTGTTTTTTTGGTAAATAATATTTTATGGTTGGATCCTTGCCAGATCAATGTCGGTATTTTGACTACACTAAACCTGCTGTACTAAGAACGACACACAAACATACGTGAACCCTGAAAACATAGCACTCTTTTTTTTAACAGTCGTGTAAAAATATGAATACCCGTTAAAATAGCGACTTGTTACTAAGTAAAACTCGATAACGACATTATCGGAGGAGCTCGTGGCTAAATAATAACAGCCGCTCGAATCGATCTTTAGGTTAAGCCGTGCTTGTCTAGCTTGGTTTGTGGATGGGTGACCACCCACAATATACCGAGTTTCCTCCGTGCCTCAGAAAGCACGTTAAGCCTTTGGTCCCGGCTGTCATTTGTAGATATTTGACAGTCGTTACAGGTAGTCAGTGGCCCAAAGTCTGACAACCAGGCTTAGCAAGGGGTATCGTATTACCTAGTACTAACTGGGATGTGGAGGTCAGATAGGCAGTCGCTCCATGTAAAATACTGGTATTCAGCTGCACCCGGTTAGACTGGAAGCCGACCGTAACATAGTTGGGAAAAGGCTAGGCAGATGATCAACTGGATTAAGACATTCAATAAAGTAAATGAAGATACTAGTAGATGAGCTGTTTGTCGAATACTGCACGCTTGGATAGAAAATTGAATGCAAATCCTCAGCCGGTTGCAATTTTCCTAGAAAATTGCATTTCCTCATTCTTACCTAACTACTAACTTCCCGCGAAGCAAGGAGAAACAAAGAAATCAAGTAACAAGTGCGATGGATTGCTGTTGCTTGTCTATTGTCACACCTGAAGCATATTCCCACTACACCTATTACACACAAACCGTGTCGACGGCGCGTTCGTGTCAAAAAAAAAAAAAAAAATCAATATATTTTATTTCACATAGGCCTAGATGGGCACTTATAAAACGTCGACAAAAAGGTGCACGGTTCGGGTTGGTCGTTTCCTATGGAGAAGAACCGGCAAGAAACTCCATGGTTACTCTTTTCAAATCATTTGGTGTTACAGTATTATGGATACAGCATTTGTACTTAAGTATGGGGGGACAGCGTAGGCCCGACAATAAGTCGTTGCTTACTACACAAAAAATGTAGAACAAAATAAAAAGTTAACAAAAGTTAACAAGCAGCTGGGAATCTACAAAGCCTACAATGTCTACACATTCACAAACAATCGATAAAAAGAATCTATACAAAGGTAAGAAAATATTGTAAAATACTAAATTAAACAAGTGACACAAATACTGTTATCAGTGCTGTAACTATTTTGAGGAAAAGATATAAATGATTTGAAAATTACTGTAAAATCTGATTCAAAAGAAGAGAAAAAAAAATTGAGAATAGTTAGAGACATCCACATATTTGTGCCGTTTATGAGCTACCAGGGAGGCCGCAAGCGCAGAAGGAACTAAGGCCAAACTTCTTTATCTTCAACGTAGTCCTTGATTTTGTAGTATGCTTTTTTAATAAGGACACGTTTGATGTGGTTTTTGAACTTTCCATCGGTCAGTTCTATAACTGACTTTGGCAACTTGTTATAAAAGCGTATGCTGTTTATAAGAAAAGACTTGCTAGTTTTTGTTAATCTAAATTTGGGTATTACAATTTCGTGTTTACCGCGTGTATTTATCTTATGAAAGTCGCTTCTAATTTTGAAAAGCCCTCGATTTTTGCGGACATATAAAATACATTCTAAAATATAAAGTGAAGGCAGGGTTAGTATATCAATCTCTTTAAATTTTTCTCTGAGGGACTCGCGAGGACTCATTTTATAGATCGCGCGGACTGCCCTCTTTTGTAAAATGAAAATCGAGTCAACGTCTGCTGCTGATCCCCACAGCAGAATGCCATAGGACATAATACTGTGGAAATAAGCATAGTATACTAGCCTAGCTGTAGCCACATCAGTTAACTGCCTTATTTTTCTTACTGCATATGCAGCTGAGCTTAATCTACCCGAAAGAGTTCTAATGTGCGCGCCCCACTGCAATTTTGAATCGATAGTAATCCCTAAGAATACAGTTTCCGCTATAATATCAAGTTTTTTGCCGTCAAGATTTAAATCCAGATCCCGTTGCGGCACATTCGGTAAAGAGAACTTCAGACATTTTGTTTTGTTCGCATTAAGTAAAAGATTGTTAGCTGCGAACCATTTCGAGAGAACGGTTAGACTTTCGTTGGCATGTAAGACATTCGTATCTTTTCTATCTATTTTAAAAATTAGCGAAGTGTCATCAGCAAATAGAATTATATCCGATAATTTGGCCATCATATAAGGGAGATCATTAATGTAAACAAGAAATAGGAAAGGACCGAGAATTGAACCTTGGGGCACGCCCATTTTGACTAGAGACCCGGAGGACGTCGCCCCATTTACATTTACTTTTTGCTGCCTATTAGATAAATAGGAAAGAAGAAGGTCAGCAGCTTTTCCACGAATTCCGTAGTGGTGTAATTTACAGATTAGTGTGTTGTGGTCGACGCAGTCAAACGCTTTTGAGAGATCACAGAAAATGCCAATGGCATCCTGGGACTTCTCCCAAGATTCCAAAATATGACTGATGAGTTTTACTCCCGCGTCCGTTGTCGACCTTCCCTTCGTGAAACCAAACTGTTGTCTATGCAGAATCCCATTTGAGTTGAAGTGAGACAACATCTGGTCCAGCATGATTTTTTCATAGATTTTACTCAATGCTGGAAGCACAGATATAGGTCTATAATTTGAGGGATCACTCTTTGAACCCGATTTGAAAATTGGTACTACTTTACTATGTTTCATTAGATCAGGAAACTTGCCGCTGTCCAAACATTGATTGAATATGCCTGTTAGGACAGGAGCGATTGAGTCAATAATGTCTCCAAGAACCTTGACGGATATCCCCCATAAGTCTTCAGTATTTTTTATGTTGAGACTTTTGAATGCCTTTTTAATTGTAGCAATACATATTGGTTTAAATTTGAAGTTTGGTATGTACTGAGTAAAGTTTTCTTTAAGAAGAGCTTCAGCTAATTTAGAAGAAGAGGGGAGAGATTTAGTAACCTCTAACGGAATGTTGGTAAAGAAAGTTTCTAGAGTCTCAGCGACTTTTAGCTTATCAGAAATGGTCTGATTATCTATTTTCAAAGACAATTGATTCTGATCTCGTTGTTGTGCCTTTCCAGTTTCTCTGTTAATTACCTGCCACACAGTTTTTATTTTATTATTAGAAATACCAATTTTGTTAATTATTATTTGTGATTTTGCTTGAGCGCAGACACTTTTGAATATTTTTGAATAGTTTCTAACGTAAGTATGAAAAACTTGATCTGAAGTCAGAGATTTTTCGTGATATAAATTATATAAAGTATCTCTGCTTTTTCTTATTCCCGCAGTGGCCCATTCACTAAATTTCGATTTAGAATTGACTTTAACTGTTTTTAAAGGACACGTTTTATTGAATTCTTGACAAACTGTAGAAAATAATGTGCCGTAGTTTATATTGGGGTCTTTTGAATCAAAATTAGCGTTAGAAAGGCTGCTAAGAACATTATTATTAAAAGATTTTAATTTATATTTAGTAAGAGGTCTTAATTGAATAGTTTTACCTAAGTATAGGTTTTTGTCTAACTCAAAAGATACAAGTTGACCAGTATGGTCTGACCTAACGCCACTAATTAAAAACGAATCTTTTACGTTACAATTAGTAAATACATTATCTATGCATGATGCTGAAGTTGCTGTTATTCTAGTCGCTTCATTAAATAAATGTTTTAAATTGAATGATTTAAACAATGAGATGAGTTTACATTTTTCGGGTGAATTGACTAACAGATCAATATTTAAGTCACCACATACAAAAACTAATTTATTATCTCTAAAAAGTCTACTTAATATTTCTTCCATTGTGATTAAGAACAATGACAAGTTTGATGCTGGTGGTCTATAGACACATAAGAAAGTATGCCCTTCAACCTCTGCACATGCTACCTCACATAAGCGATCAACAGAGTAAGCAGTGATATCCTTCCTTTCTTTATATCTGAGACAGCTATTACAAAGTATCAGGGTACCACCACCCACTGTGGATCTGTTGAACGCGCTGGCAACTGAAAAATTATTTACATTAAACAACATCCTATCTGGTTTTAACCAAGTTTCACTAAAACATAGAATATCCATGTGGTATTTATCTACTAACATTTCCACGTCTAAAATTGTGTACCACGCGCGCCTCAAAGAGATGTCAGCAACGATGTACCTGCAAGGGCCGATGCCTGCCAGGGCTGCGGGACTGTTCGAAAGAGATACCGTGGCCCTGGAACGCAAAGGGCAAAGAAGGAACATGGATGGGTTTTAATCAGTACGAGTCTAACACTCCCTTCCGCTCCGCCCAGAGTGGGGGGGGGGGTCATTTGATGACTAACCATCCGACAAAAAAAACCTATTATTAGAATAATTGCTGTATTGATTATTATTTATTCTTTTTAATACTTTGTTTTAAAAAGAACTCCGCGTATGTCAAACAAAATGAGGTGAAAAACCCTATCGGAAGTAATATGATAGAAAAAGAAAATATAGGTACATAATTGTCATTTAAGATGTTTTTAATATGGGTTATGATCTTGAAATAAACGATTTTTTTTTTTTTTTTTTATAATTGCCAGGTTTGACCAATGCCTGACATGAGTGGCAACCCTTGCAAATAGATTATGACTTTGTTTATGTTGTCCCGTTCATCAGAAGTAGGATGTGTTTCAACGTCTTTAATGTCAATTATGAAAACAATTCTTTATTGACAATTCTAGTTTCGCTATCAACAATAAAAATGATGGTAGTTTTCTAGAGTAGTGAGATAATCATAGGTAGTCAATCAGGCGATCCGATTTATAGAAAAAATGAGATACCTAGTCGATCCGGAAATTGGATCCAGCCGTAAAAGTTGCGATCTGTCTGAAACATAAGCGGGAACGGATGAGTAGATATCTCTTCATCTTCATTAAGAAACCTATAAAAAGAAGCGAGAATTCGTAGGCAGGAATTCGGAAGGCGAGAATTCGTAGGCAGGAATTCGGAAGGCGAGAATTCGTAGGCAGGAATCGGAAGGCGAGAATTCGTACGAATTCCTTTGACAAAAAAAAAACATTCGGGAATAATATCCCATCATAAAAATTGGGTACAATCACCATCATCTGCCCAGGCCTTTTCTCAATTATGTTGAAGCCGGCTTCCAGTATAACCAGACGCAGTTGAAAACAGTATTTTACATGTTGTAACTGCCTATCTACGTTGAATGCAAGAGATATGACATTTTTAATTTAGTCTAGCCGCGTATGTGGTAAAATTATTGTGTGGTGCACCTCATAACCCAGGAGTGTTGCAGCAACTGAAACTGTGCGTGCCGGATCAATACGTTTGGAGGCGTTTGTGGCGGCGCCCACCACTGCTAGCGGTGCCGGTACCGGTACCGGAACCAATCTCCTGGCTAAGACCGAGGGGTCGATCCGATCCGCGTAGTGAACGAGGTCCACGAGCGAATCGATATTTTTTCGAGCAATTTCTGTGATTTCGCTAGTTTTGTTAAACTTAGTTTCTAATTTAAAGAAAAAAGTCAATAAGGTGTTAGGGCCATGCCTACAATTAAAAAGAGAGGTTTTTTATTTGTTGGTCGCTACCGCTTACCTCAGGGGCCGCAGTCTAACCCAACGAGGCGAGTAAACGCTGACTGAAAGTTAAACGTTATCTATCTCGTAACTTTTGTAGCTAAGTCGTATTGTAAGCTGAGAATGGCAGACCATTGTTGCCATCCATTTCCACTGATGGCGTGAGAACATGGTCCATTTAGGAGGACAAATACTGTCCGTTTGGAGGGCCGTTATATAAAGCGATGCACGAGTTGTTCTAATGGCGGACGATAAAGAAGATTAGGTGCTTCTTTCAGCAAATAATGTGCCATAGTTGTGAATAGACTCGGTTGGGAATTTATAATGAAACTAGTGGACTGTATAAATAGGTATAATAGCACAATTAACATAAAGGGTGTAAATAGACCCTTAACACATCCGAAAGGCACTTGTTCTCCCCGTCTTTGCGATCATTTTTTTGTTCTAGACCATATCTGGGAACCTTCTAGTTACGGAGATATTGGGGCTCAAAGTTCCAACTTTTTCACAAGTTTTTTTTTAAATACATGTTTTTATTGTAAGATTTTTACTTTACTCACCTCCACGACCCCCGTACTATTCAATCCATCCATCAGCACAATGCTTTGAGTGCTTTCCATCGAGTCCTGCCTTAAAACGTGTTTTTTTACCCCAAAAAAAGTCGATTCCCAGCAATAATTTTTGCGTAAAGTTACTTAGTTTGATGTGAGAAAGAATGCTTGGTTGACGGGTATGTGAAGGGTCTGTTTACACCCTGTATAGTGCAACGCGTGAAGACCGTACAAAGAAATGCCCGTAGTAGTCTGTGAGCTCAGTGTGCGCTCGCGCAGCCGGGTTCGCTACCCCGAGCCCCGCGCCCTCCCCGCGGTTGTCCACGCATATGTGAGGCGCCGCAGCTGACAAACCTTGTCTGACATTTAAAGATTCAGTTGCTGTTACTGTTCGCCTACCTTATCCCACTGCTGGGCAAAGACTTAGAAAACCCTAGTCTTAGGGAAAAAGGAATTTGGTATAGAACAATCCAATCACAGCCCTCATATTCTCCTTGGATTGATAAGGATGCTGATAAGCAATAGTGTGTCAACTCACAAAAAGTAAAATTTGGAAATATTGATGTATTCAATTTATTTAGGATTACTATTAATACTAACGGGATATTTACCATGTTTACTGTTTGTTATGAGTTCCCGATATTGTGTTTGTTTGTTGTGGTTTATCATATCGGGAACTCATAACAAACAGTAAACATGGTAAATATCCCGTTAGTATTAATAGTAATGTTAGTGACCATGATAGTTTAAAATTTTATTTAGGATTCTTGTGACATCTTTAGGTGCTTTTTTTCTCAAAATTAAGTCTGTGTGGCTTGACACAGTATTGCTTATCAGCATCCCTGTCCTGTTGGCAGAGTGGATTTAACTATATTATTAAGACTTCGATCAGGGTATATGCTTCTTAATAAATTCGGCCACTTAGACCGCTTTCACATTTAGGCGACTTTAGCAGCGCGACAGTCGCGCATCTAACGTCCAAACGGTAAAAACGTACTTTTTGCTTGCGAATGTGCTTCTGCCGCGCTACTGTCGCGCAGCTAACGTCCTAATGTGAAAGCGGCCTTAATGAAAAAAATATCATCCCCTGCTTGCGATGTATGTAATGAAGAGGAAGACACGTCATACTATATTTTGATGAGATGTGTCCAAAATCAGTTGTTAAGATCTCAAATTGGTATACACAATATAAATTTATCTTACCCTCTAGCTGATAAAACAATTCCCATAATAAATATGCTTAAGGGAGAAGCCACACGGTGCGGTGCGGTCGCGGCGCAGCGCCGGAGCTATGTCGCTGCGGCGTCCTGCATATAAAAATCAATCATATGCCAGACGGTGCGTTCCGGCGCCGCACCGGCATACTACGGCGCCGCAACGTCGCCGTATTGCGGCGCCGCATACCACATGTGTACAGTGATGCGGCAAAATATTTGCGGTGCGGCGCCGCACCGTACCGTGTGGCTTCACTCTTAAGTCCGCTTTGAAGAACAGGCCCAGAACATAGTTCTGATTGATGATGTTTTGTTGTTTTGTTATTGTTAAGTTAACCGTAAACTAACTTTGTATACATACAGAGCGTCATATTCGCATTAGTGAAAAAAATCTTTAAATAAAGATTAAAAAAAAAGCCTAGTCTTAATTATTATTTATTCTTTGTGGGTGCTGTTAACTCTAAATGGTAACAGTACTTCTGAGGTACCTATTTTCTTAGCTTACGATCTCAATGAAAAAAAAAAACAGATCAATAAAAAATCCGTTTTATACGAAGAATTTACTGAACAATAGCATTGATACTGATCATTCCCGTTAAATTATGACGTCTCGATGTACTGACTTTAATTCTTGTTCTTGTACTAACTGCTCACAGTATTTATTTTATTATGCTGTTTATTATTTATGATGTTCGTGTTTTGAATACAGAGTAACAGTTTTAATGTCTAGAGAGTTAAATAAGTTATTGTTTTCATAACGTTTTGAATAAATTGTGAGCACAGCCGTAAAGCGACTTTTGTTACGAGCCTTTCGTTTACTAAGAACAGAGGTGGCCCGGTAGTATCGGCCTCGACTTACAAGTTGTGGGTCGGAAGTTCGAACCCAGCCAGGGCCATACTTTGAGTAATTTATTTCATCACCACTCCTCTCAAACGGTGTAAGAAATACATGCATGTTCTAGAGCCAAAAAAATCAAAGACATGCGCTATCTACCAACCCGCACTGGGTCCGCGTTACAGTCCACTCCCTCTCATAGAGTTTTTTTTTTGTAATCATTGCCCTACCTTAACAATTTCTCCTGTATCCTGGATGCGTTTACAAACATTTAAACTCACAAACAGCCAGACCTTCAACAACTACCTGTAGGCCATACAAATATTTGTTCCGTGCGGTAATCGAACCACACCGCGACCAACCCGCAACACGCAGCGCAGCAGCCAATCACTCAGCCAAAATAAAATACAAATCACAATTATTGTGAGTCTTTAAAATTCGTATGAAATGGTTGTAACACGGCAAATTGACTTAGTGTGCCATTATGTCAAACAGTTATTTTTCTGATTGAACAGTACAGAGACGGAGTTGATCTGAAAGAAAGAAAATACATTTATTTGGCACATACCACAAGTGCACACAGTATAAAAAAATAACAAAAAATTAAAAAACTTAGATCTAAACAAAAAAATTAAATAGTGTGACACTGTTTGCCTCACGGCTGCGCCTGTGGATATTTGTTTAGACGTGTTTACTTTAGTAAATATTTAAAATAGGTACCACACAAAGCATAGTAAATATATAAAATTACCGCTCCACGTCTGGCCAAAACCATCCGTGGTACATGGGTTTCAAATTAAATTACTCACATAGCCAAATAACGAGAAATGATGAAATGCCGAGAAGGAATTGTAATCAGAATTTGTTGTGGTGTAAAATGAAGGGTAGTAACTAGATACTGTTATTTTGTTGATGGGATTTTAATTTAACATTACAAAATGTCTCACAGAGTAACTTAATGAGAATAATTTCAGATTTGATGAGAGGCCGAAGCACGAGCGCCTTTCAGTTGAAAATACAATTATCCTATAGCATGTTTCTTACTTGTTTGCATAACCAGTGTCATCCATAAATATTTATACACACACAAATATTAACTCAAAAACACTAACTTGATAAAAACGTTAGGGAGCACATTCACGTAAACTCAGAAGCAACGGAATGACGTAAAGTATATCTGTCACTGTCAACAAAATGGCGGGCCTAGCGATTCATTTTACGCATTTTGAGATGATTTTCACAGATGCAACGTCAAAAACGTTAGAATTTAGTTAAATGTACGTTCCGTTTCACGTTTAGTTAGTGATTTCCCAATATTTTTAGTAAATAATTTTAAATACTTCGACGCTGCTCCGGCAGCTAAAATCGCATGGGGTCGCTTCAGATAAACCCCCTTGACCGCCCCACAGTGACAGAATCCTCAAATTCAGGGGACTCGATTCTAAACCCAACCCAAAATATATTTTAATTGCCTAAACAAATCCCATCCTATAGAATAATAATACTATCGCAAATAGCGAACAATCTGCTATTTCATGTCTGTCATACATAGCGGACATTCTCTACGCCTATTGTATTTAAGACAACAGTAGCAGTCTATGTAGCTGAATACCAAAATAACTTGCCGACAAAACACTACCGCTGTGACATTCTCCCTACTATTAATAGAAACTATATTCATAAACTTATCTGTAAGTTGTCACTCAAATGTCCGAAAATAATAAACAGTCGAGCTTTCAGCCTTATCAGATTTATCTATATTTATTCAGCAAAGTATGTACTTACGCGTGAAACGTACACATGGCGGCACATGAAGCTGTTCATTTCCAGTATAACTTGGCCTCGCTTTGTGTAGATTTCCTATACAATGAAAGATCCGCATAAACTGGTTTTGTAAAGCTTGAGTAGCCGTCGTGCCATTTGACATTTTCAGTACAATGAATGTATTTTACTGAATTAATTGTTCGTCTTCTTCTTTTCATATGGACGTAACATCTACAGGGTGTAAACAGACCCTTCACATATCCGTCAACCAAGCATTCTGTACATCAAACTAAGTAACTTTACGCAAAAATTATTACTGGAAATCGACTTTTTTTTTTTTGGGGTGAAAAGTCACGTTTTAAGGTAGGACTCGGTGGAAAGCACTCAAAGCATTGTGCTGATGGATAGATTGAATAGTACGGGGGTCGTGGAGTTGTGTAAAGTAAAAATCTTACATTAAAAACATGTATTTAAAAAAAAACTTGTGAAAAAGTTGGAACTTTGACCCCCAATATCTCCGTAACTAGAAGGTATGGTCTAGAACAAAAAAATTATCGCAAAGACTTGGAAAACAAGTGCCTTTCTTTTATGTTAAGGGTCTATTTACACCCTTAATAATGTTCTGTTTAGGCCAGTGTGTGTGTCAAGTGGCCATATTTAATGCGGCGTTAAGGGAATTGTTATTTAATGCACATTCATTGTACACACAGAGGCACATGAAGCTGTACATTTCCAGTATAACTTGGCCTCGCTTTGTATAGACTTCCTGTACAATGAAAGATCCGCATAAACTGGTTAAGTAAAGCTTGTAGCCGTCGGCGTCGTGCGTACACATTCATAGTGACACGCTAGGTTCAAAACTAATGAGTACATGACCTTGTTAGGGCCCAGCAAAATAATTTAAAACTATTAACATTGCAGTGAGTATCTAAAATATCTACGTATAGATTAGAAACTATTAAATTAATTAAACACATGTCTAGCTTTATACTTAAAAAAAAGAATATCAGATCCGATCACCAAGGATACAAGTCGTAGGACACTTGAGACACTCCAGCAGATGGGACATAGTTTGATCAGGGGCGCCGCATTCGCACTTGGAATCGATAATACACCATTACGTCAGTTTATTTTTGCAGCCGCCTTCTTGTGTACGCAATTGATTCAATTCTTTTCAATACTCAATACTCAAGTTTTTATTGCAATCCATATGCATTACATAGATGGTGTCACAAGGTAAAGATCAACATGGACCCTGTCGGGCACAGCAACGTTAGGAGAGAGGAACAGGGCTAAGCAACAATTCAATAATATTATTATAAATTATTAGACATTATAAATTTAATTGGGTGTATAATTATGAAAATATTAATAATACATTATTAGGTTTGTTCATATAGGTATAATATAAATATATTAGTTATATTTATTTATGTGTAATTTAATAATGTAGGTAATTATTATGAAATTCCCAAATAGGCCACTGTAGGAGGCCGATGTTCTTAGGGCTTCACGAAGTCGAGATTGGTTGTATCTCAATGAAGACCTTCTATGTGTCGTGTGTAAGTAGTTTTTTCTTGTGTTATCCACAGAGTGTAAAGCGAAAGTATCGCAATTTAAAATCTAGTTCTTTTGCACTCGAAAGTTCGACGGTAAAAATATTCGCATTTTGTGGACTGTCTTATTTAATTTTAACGTTTTGAACGTTAAAATTAAATAAGTTGTAATTTCTCTCAATTTGAATAATTTACTTTTTATTATAAGTTATAACATTGCATTTTCTCTGTAAGTGATTGTAAATCTAGTGAGAAAATAAATGTCTAAAACCGTAAGACCGTATTTTTAGTCGGACGTTTCCATTTTGTGGCAATTTTTTCTTCTGCGACGTATTTAGTTTTCTGACCCAAATCCACTCTTAATATTTCCTTTTTGTAATCAGTCAATCACAGTCCCTTGTGCAACGTAAGCTTTGCCCATAAGTAGGTGTAAGTACCTACCTTCCTCGGACTAAGCTTAAAAGGTTTTGCCTTATTCTGAAGCAAATAGGCACTTTCCTAGCAAATTCCCTCGGGTTTGAGGGACGAAGGAGTCGCTTCTTATCAGTGCCTACCCATCCTTTGTAGACAAATGTTAAATTAAACTTATACTGTCACTTACGGGATTTCTTCCGTGATTGTTCATTATTCTGAGCTCCCGATATTTCGGCGCTGTTGCAAGCGCCATGATCGCGGGTTGACTGGAGAATGCGGGTGGATGGAAAATAAATCGTTAAGAGCAGACAAATCTATCTACCCTCTTTCTTTGTCTTTTGCTACGCGCACTACTGGAACTCGACACTAAGTCACGGCAAAACACACTCACAGTATCACCAGGTTTTGTGGAGTCAAATATTAAATTGTAAATTGAAGATTACTGCAAGTTGTAAACGAGAGGCAAAGAATAAAAAAAATTAATGTATTACGACTTTTGAAATTAAAAAAACGAAAAACGGAAAAAAGCTTTTGCAATTACCAACAGTTTTATAACCCTGTAATATTTTCTTCATAGGTTAAAGATTCGAAAAAAATACGGGTTAGTTGGCAAGTGGCCCTCCGGTCCGCGGCCCACATTACACGGAGTAGGAACATTGTTGTATATTCTTTAAGATTTTATTTATTAAAAGCTTACCTTGTCGCCTTTTTTCTGTCGCATAGAAAACAGTAAGAGGTCACAGATATAAATGAATACAAATAAAATGTTAGATCTACCCTCGAAAATTCTACAACACCGACACTAATATACTTCAATGTTACCACTTCAAATATTAATTTATCGCACTACAGTAACATTTAATTGTTTTTTTTATATTATTGTAATTTATGAACTCCATATAATTCATTAATGGTGACTTTCCTTAAAACAGTAACAACACATGAAAAAACAATTCAGAGTGGACGTAAGATTTTTTTTTATTTTTTTAATATAAACCTTGCCCCACACTAGGAATTTCTCCTGTATCGTGGGTGCGTTTACAAACATTTAAACTCACATACACAAACAGCCAGACCCGGAACAACTACCTGTAGATCATACAAATATTTGTTCCGCGCGGGGATCGAACCCGTGACACGCAGCGCAGCAGCCGATCGCTCAGCCACTGCGCCAACCGTGCCGTCGCTCCTTTTTTTCATTTTAATGAAATTAAATCCCAATGAGTCGATTTAACTACGATACTTTTTTCCCATGGTATTCTGGTCTACACATTCGGCCAACTTTTCCACTACTGTTCCTACTCCGTGTAATGTGGGCAGCGGATCAGAGGCCAGTTGCCCCCTAACCTAAAAATACGAGTGTGTTACGTGACTTCCGAATAACACGTCCCCGTAAGTTTACTAATACGAAACACTTAACAACGAATGCACGTTAACACGAAAAACACCGTAGTCGTACGATCTCAAATAACCACAAAAATTCAGGTTTCTCAAATTCAGAAATATCTACCTTCAGAGCCCGGAATCGAATCGGCCTGTCTGTACTCTGTGGAATACCTACTTAAAAAGTTTCTTTCTGTGTGTGTGTGTGTGTATCGTTTCTGAGCACGTTTTCCACAGTTTGGCTTTGCTAACACGTTTTTATTTCCACGCCATCTAGCTACGATTGGAAGCAACTGCTGCTCATCAACGAGCCCGAGTCACAGTTACACGTCGCCGGCAAGTCGACGTGCCATCTCATGATGAAGTCCTTCGCCAATTTCCTGAAGAAGGAAGAAATACTTTACACTCCATGGGACACCACGTCAGATGCTGGCCTGAATTATACAGAGAACTTGAAGTTTTACGTCGGCTACAAATACACAAGTAAGTTTAGAATTTATAAATCTCCTGCCATCTATCGAGTGTCTCTATTGGTAAGTAAACCGCCGCGCCGCGTCGGTTTGAACTACGCCGTTCTGCATACGATGCAGAGATGGCGCTGCTAAGAACTTTATAATCGTACGAATATTTTTCGTCACGCTACTCAACAACAGATGTCGCTAGCGCCAATTCTAAACATATTTCGGTTACCCACAGATTCGAATGGGGTCGCGCAGCATTGATATACGACACTCCGGCTTATGAAATTTTTGTGGGCGATTCTGGCGGCTATTTGCTTGCTGCCACTATCCATAACTTCATGATTGCCGAAGGCATAGATGTATTTGGTTGGGAACTAATCGACCAACAATCTTACGAAGACATGCTGGTTCAAGTCGTAGGAAATACTTTCGCGAGTGAGTTGAGTTTGGGTTACGGATGAGGGTTTATTGACACCACTTTTAGATTTAAGGCTGATATCTTTAAACATTATTTAGCACGTGCTTTGACTTAGCCATATTCCCATCTCTATTTTGTACTTAAAGTTTAATAGATGTGCGAGAGCGATAGGAATTACGCTTCGCCAAAGAACGTGATAAGTAACGTTTATAGATCTCACCCTTAGTGATTGTGTGGTAGCCTAGGCTGTGCTTTGTGATTCTTTAAATAATTATTTTGACCTTACAAAATGGAAATGTTATACACAAAACACAGCCTTTATGAAAAATATCACGATTTGGTTTTTTCGCACGTTTGATGATTGAGTACTTTGCACAGTTTTTTTAACACGGTTTTGGTTTACGGAGTTTCTTAGAATTTCTCTTTATGATAAATTATCCAATAAAGTTTTTATGCGAAAAGTCTAGGTGCTAAGGAGAACCGAAGAATACATAAGTTTCATTGCTGGACGAAAATCGTAGGCGTCTGAAACGAGAATATATTACGTATACCCTAGATAAGTTTTGAAGAGAATCTAGGGTAGGTAATAAAAATAATCATTGATTTTATTATCTAATAATATTAAGGTTTTAGTGTTCAGTTTAACGTAGGTACCTACTTACGTAAACCTTAAGGACCAGAATTGTCTTGTGGGAAAAAATATATTAAGAAATAGGTAAAAAAACGATCCTATCTGCCTAATTGGAATTTACAACTACGTATATCTATACTAATATTATAAAGAGGTAAAATTTGTTTGTATGTAGGAGGTAATCTCCGGAAGTAATGAACCAATTTTAAAAATTGTTTCACTGGTAGAAAGCTACATTATTCGTGAGTGCTATAGGCTATAAATTATAAAGATATCATGCATATTAGCCGAGCTATCACAATTTTCGCGGACGAAGTCGCGGGTGTAGTTCTAGTTGAAAATAAATTCATTTAGATGTGACCTACGCAACCTAAATTCGACCTTTCAGCACTTACCATTAAGCAAAATTGAAATACCTACTAACTCAACATTATAAAAATTAACTCCAAAAACATTTTAAAAACAATTCAGTTGATTTTTGTTTACCTAAACTCTTCTAATAAAAACAAACAACTTGTAAAATTAATCTAACTAGTACTAACAAATTAGTTACGGTCTACGATTCTACGAATTTTGATGTTTTGGCTACTTTTACGCAGCTCTAAGCGATTACTTTTGCCAAAACGCACCTGTGCCTGTAATAACAATGGTAATTATCCGAAAACATTTCTACCTACGATAAATTTTGTTTTATTACATTTCTCAACTTGATATGCAAAATATATTATGAAAAAAGATTTAAATCTTCAGATGCGTCTTCACCTAGTGGCGGTTCTTTCATAGAAGCCTACAAGCTTGCGCGGGCATGCGGGCGGCGAGTAATGGGCGACTCGCTGTCCGACCATGGACCATGCCCGGGTCGACGGCGCGTTGTGTTCCACGCGCGCCTCAAAGAGTGTCAGCATAATGACGGGGGGGGGGCCCTCTAGAGGGCCAAAGCCTGCCGGGGTCGCGGGACTTATAGAATTACCGTGACCCTGGAACATAAAGGGCTATTGAAGGACACCGTGGATTTTAGTCAGTACGATTCTGACAGTCCCTCCCGCTCTGCCCTGGGTGGGAGGACTCATTTGATGATTTTACCACGCTAAAAAAAAAAAAAAAGCCTACAAGCTTGGCTTGCCTTTATAACCTACTACTCTTCATGGGGTTAAGCCAGCTTGCCTTATAGGCTTGTATTGTTGCCCCCTAGGCACGCCACTGAATCACCATAATTAATTCGCGTGAAAAGTTTTCGCTTACACTGAGAAGAGGAGCCTGCACGTCTTTAAATGAAACGTCCGATACGATTTTCAGTAGGAGTAAGCGAGACAATACTATTCTCATGTCGTTGTCAACGAAACATGAACATGATATTTTTTACGCGGTACCTAGGTCTAATCTAACAGGTTTAAATCTTTGTTTATGATTATTTGATTTTCATATAATATGGGATGAAAGAAAAATATGCGAGGAATTATTGCCTTGTTATTTACATTGCCTCAGGAAATGTTACTGGGATGTAATTATATGCTCGAGATTTCGTTGTAGGCCGCGTAATAATCCAAGCGATCGTCACGTAAATACATGTTGACTTCATTTTGTTCAGTGAACCCGAATGCGTGTTTGCGCCGAACGCGTGTTTGCGCTTTTCGGTTCTCCGGAAAAGCGACGATTGCTTAATCGGTAAATCGATTGCTGTAGTTAGGACGCCGGAATAAGATTGTCTGGGGGAAACGGGATTATTTTTTCATTCTGTAACCGTAGCGTTTTAGGCCAACCGAGCACAGCATCGAAAAGAAAATACATGTTACAATGAAATAATAAAGGGTGTAACAAGATCCTTAACGAAGCTGAAAGGCACTTGTTCTTCCCGTCATTGCGATATTTAGCATAAGTTAGACAGTAGACAACATACTAAGTGCCACCCTCTGAAATTCCGCCAAGAATTCAGAATTCACATTTCATTTCCATTTTCCAATATGGAAATCTTTGATCAAACGTCAAGCTTCAGGCTTGATTAACTTCAGTTTTAAGACGGTTTAAAGGCTCAGCAGGTTTTGACAAGCGTTTTTAATAATTACACTCCTATTCCATATTTTGAAGTTTCGCTAATTCGTCTTCAAAATGTAAGACCTTCCTTTACAATAATTAAGATCTTTATAAAAGATGAAAATACATGATTCTTATTTTTAAGATGATGATTATTTGCTTTATGCATTTACAAGCACATGATTTGACATGTAGGTAGATCAAGCATCGTAAAAGATGGACCAATGCCAGAGACTTTCAAAGTTACTTGAGGTGCATCTTAAGTCGCCGTCTTTGGTTTCTTTATTTAAAATTTTTTCTATTGCAATTAATTAATTGTCCTAATTTCCTTATCGCTAAATAAAGCAAGCCTCGTAAAAGATTGACCAATGACAGAGTTTCAAAGTTAAATATGGTACTATCTTTAGGAGTCCTCTTTGTAAATTTCTTTATATTATGAAATTTTTTTCCTTGAAAATAAAAAAAATTCCGACCCTGTCCGAAAGATGATATAGCGATGGTAGATGCCAGCCAAACTTAGGTTGAACTATCGGATCATTCCGATTGAAAACTGAATATGATCGTGTAAGTAGTAAATGTAACGAAAGTGCCGACCAGAAAAAAGCGGCCAAGTGCAAGTAAGCAAGTGCAAGCAAGCCCTTTAATTTTAAATTTATTTTTATTATTTTGTTGTTATATCGGCAATAAATACACATTCTGTGAAAAATTCAACTGTTTACCTATTACTGATCATGATATACAGCCCGCTGACAGACAGACGGATTGACGGACAGCGGAGGCTTAGTAATAGGGTCCCGTTGGTTACCCTTCTGATACAGAACCGTATAACTATGTAGGTAGCACAAGCCCTTAACAAGCTTTCTTGAATATCCTCCAGCGTAATATATTTTTAATATCCGATACTTTCGTGTTCTCCTAGTACGCTTGAGGTCTTATAGTCCCTTTATAACATCAACAACGAAAGTCTTTTGTCTTGAGGTCACCGTTTCATGAAACATAAATCTTTCCCAGCTGTTACCAAGGCAACAAAAACTATGAAGGGCCTATATTATCAACAGACCCTTTTTTGTTTGGAACTCTAAGTATAGAACGTCACATTGGTCAGAATTTCCATTTTTGGGTTCGGGAAAAACTGGAATTGATAACTAATGGTGCTTGTAAGAAACAGTAAGATATCCTTGAGGTGTTTTAGTATAATCAATGAGAGAATTTAACTTTCCATCATCTTTTTAATGATGGGCAGCTACCTCGTTCTGATTGGGAAAAACTTACGTCATTTAATTATTCGGGGTGGATCACACAGTTTATGATGATTTCGTTTTTTTCTCAACACAAAAGTTTAGCAGCCTAAGGCATTAACCTCTATACTAAAAATATAAAGTGTAACAAAAAAAAACTTGATATTTGAGGAAAACCTCGAAAGAAACCACAAATAACTAATTAACTATATCTTCTAAATGACCCATAGAGCGTTGATCTCGAGACCGTCTTCGAACAAAAAATAGAACATTAACACAATTCAAGTTAGCCTAATCGTATGTCGAGAACATTTCAACCATAAATGTATAAAAGAATAACCAGATGCGGTTGAATACTGCTAAAGAAAAATAAACCTTCTTTTGTGTACCTACAAGAACATAAATAAACCACAGTATATTACTACTCTGTAGGTTACGTAACACTAAAGGTCTAAATGAATGTCCAAGTAAAAAAGTGATGTTGAATTATCAACGCTCAGCTCAGCGCCAAGATTTGATAATTCAACAGCGCAATAATAGCGTCCATTTGGATTCTACTTCTTTGCGTGTCGATGGACTCAATAAGACCAGTAGGTAGTCACCTGCACAGCTCAATCGTTGGCTACTTTAGAAATTAGAGAGGGACACACACAATTTTCAGGACTTTAGAAGCATATATCTTATCAACCATTGACCTAAGAAAAAACTATTTTAAAAACCTCGATATCATTTTTAAGACCCATCCACAGACAACCCACACAGAGTTATACAAGGTGGAGACGACAATACGACAATTTTGGCCAAGGTTTTTGAAGTAGCGAGTTGGCAACATGTGTTTAACGTTTATAACGATGCGGGATTCGTTAACCTGTTGGTGGTAGCCTATTATCTACATTCTACACTATGTAGAAAATGCTAAAAATGAAAAATAACGTCCTGTGAATAAACTGCATACAAAATTCAATCGATAATATCCAGTGATTTTCGATTGAATTTTTGTATGCAGACTGGGAACGTCATGAATTACATACAGTTTAATTTATTGTCGCATTGTCATTTTTTTTCAACCCTCAGTTACTTGTACGGAGAGCCACCCCTATTATTATTTTTTTCATAATTTCACATCTTATTTGTGTAGCGTACATCAAAGGCCTTTTTTTTACTCTGCAAATTTCAACTGACTGGTGCCAATAGTCTCGGAGTAAAAGTAAAATGGCTGTGACATACTGACGGACAGACGGCCATTTGGCAACGGAACCTTAAAAAGGCTCTTTGAAATCACCATAACATAAACCCGCATTCCTAGGTCCATTCTCTTCATAGATATCCGAAATCACTGCGCCGGACGGACAGGAGAGATTTGATTGCATGCCCTTGTGTCTTGGGTAGACGAGGGATTACTGGCCTGGCAATGTTAATTAATTTCCTCTCACGTCAGATCTCGAAGCACTAGGCTCTGAATGTACAATAGGCATCTCTCCCATTCCGAGACGTCAGAGGTGGCTGGAGATTATGAACGCACCTTTGAGGTGTCTAAATTAGACGTAACAAACATGGATGAATTCTTCGAAGGAGTAGACGAGGGGATTTTAATCTTCACTAATATTATAAAGAGGTAAAGTTTGGATGTAGAAGGTAATCTGTGGAATTAGTCATCCGATTTTAAAAAATCTTTCACTTTTGGAAAGCTACCGAGTGTTTCACATGTTTCGTCGATGCGGACGAAGTCGCGGGCTGAAGATGGCACTTATATTCGCTGCGGGACTGTTCGAAAGAGATACCGTGGCCCTGGAACACAAAGGGCAAAGAAGGAACATTGATGGGTTTTAGTCAGTACAAGTCTGATACTCCCTTGCACTTCGCCCAGAGCGGGAGGGGTCATTTGATGATTACCCATACGAAAAAAAAAATAAGATAGCAGCTATATAAATACACATACATATACTTACATAAAGCTCACGTCCTTTACCACGGAGTATGCAGAAACAGAATGTTACCTGTACTTCGCATTCGTCCTTTCTGAAGAACATCAACAATAATGTTTCCTGTGTAAAAAAATATGATTCTATTTAGTCCGTCAGTTAGATTATCGAAAAATATTGGATACGTATTTTTTGTTTTATCAAATAAATACAAATTGACGAAGATAAAACGCATCAAAAATCATGAGTGGGGGCCTGTGACGTCCCTTTTCGGTAAAAGTGTACTGAAGTATGACGTTCATTTTTAGTATTCGTGAAAAAAGAAAAAATACGTGTCCGATATTTTTCGAAATCTATCTGACGGACTAATTAGATTTTTGCAGGAAACATCCCTATTAGGTCAGCGTATAGCGTCCTTCTATGGCGTTTCTGCTCACATCTGCCTCATAAATCCCTTTTTCCAAGTAGATTGTGTTTGTGCACCTGTAATACACCACATACTAATTGCGTTATAAATTTAAGTGCCCGTACTTGGAAAAGCTACGCAATTGCCGTCAAAAATCCAACATACGAGTATGTCAAAAAGACACCGGTACTCCGCGCTTGCAACTACTAGACCTACAAGTACTCATAATCACAAATCGGAAAAATTGTTCAGAGTGATGATTCTGGCCATCTTATTAATTAATTTATTTTAACTTCATGTACAATAGTGGTACATAGGCGGACTTATCTTCATCCTTTAAACGGGGAGCCGCTTTGTTTACCCCAAGTTTGCATTAAGTAAAAACACATAAATTAATTATCTACGAATCTGCATAAATATAAATTCCTCAGACTTCATCAACTAAGAAATTAATAACAAAGGTATTCGTTCGAAGGTAACTTCAGGTCTGTCGGGACTTTAATTAAAAATTGCTAACTCTATTAACGACTCAGTACTTTGACACTTTATTCAAGATAAGGTAGGAAGGTAACGAAGTTTATTTATAAAACAGGGTTAATTTTTTTTGTTCTGATTTAGATCGTCGGTATTAAACATCAATGATTCTTGGGAATTACGGGCGTACTTTAATAAAAAGCCGGTCAAGTGCGATCCGGAAGCGCACACGAAGGGTTTCGAACGAAACGCTGAGAAAGAAACGCTGAGAAAGAAACGCTAAGAAAGACACGTTTCTTGTATGACCTTATATTGTTCTCTCTTCTAAAGTGTGTTCTAGACGGACAGATAGCAGAGCCTTAGTAATATGGTACCTATGTCACCATTTAGCTACGAAACACTAAAAAGAACATTGTTAAAAGTCAGGCAGTTGTTAAGCAGGGAGTCGCTCCGGATATCATTATGTCACTTACGTAGGGCCAAACTTGTGACCCGTGGTAGTTAGAAACTTACGAGTACATTGAGCGATGTTAATTGTTTTGGGTTTATGCTTGCCTAGTCCCTCCTTTAGATGGTCATTCAGATATGCTTAATTGTAGAACATAACAACGCATATTACAAACATACGTCACTGACGGTGCGTGAGCGAGCGTGACCCACCGCCACAGAATGGATGAAAGCCAGCGGAATATATGCTTAATTAGACTTTTGCTCCATTGGTTTAATTTCTATGTTGTGGCGTTCCAGTGAGAGGATAAACGAATGAATAAATCACACTAATGTAACGTGTACTAGTAAAAAAATAAGCACAATTTTATTGCACGAAGTTTGGTTTCTACCGGACTTAATAATATCAAGTCATGTGCCGAAACTGACGGAATCATCATCATCATCTGCCTAGGCTTTTCCCAAATATATTGCGGTCTGCTTCCAGTCTAATCATATGCAGCTGAACATCTGTATTTTACGTGGAACGACTGCCTGTCTGATCTCCACAACCCAGTTAGTACTGGGTAATACGTTACGACTTGGTAAGACAGACTTTCGGGCCACACTAACTATCTGTTAAGATTGTCAAAAATCTACAAATTACCGAATAAATAAATCGTTTAAATTGCTCGGGGTCCGTTCGCATTTTAGACCCTTCATTACGAAACCCTAAAACAAAAGCGAAGAGTATATAAAGATAAAAGTTATGTATGAACAAACAGATTTTCAATATCTTTATACATACTCGTCAGATAGAATAGCCAATAAATATACTATGTTTGCCAAAAATTGCCTTTCTTTCAGAACCAAGATTGTTTGTCTTCAAGTTTCGGTAATAGTCTCATTTCTTTGTCAAACAACTTCTTATTTATCTGTGTTTAATAGAAAAATGTTTTTCTATTATCTTTTGGGATTACAGAAAAATAGCAGTTCATTTGGGTTGCTTTTAGATACATTATATGAGCTTCTAATATGTGTATCAATCACATAATTATGTGCGTTTCTATTACGTATTTTGAAATGTACAAAAATAATGCTTATTGTCGGCCTGAATCAGCCATACAAGCCATCGACTCATGAAATTAGGACTTGTACTAAAACAGTAATACAGACAGAATTTTTCCATTATTTTGTATCTTCTTTAAAATCCAGACTCAATCTATACTTATATTGTAAAGAGGCAAAGTTTGGATGTAGGAGGTAATCTCCGAAACTATTCATATACTATTCACACAAACATCACGCTTGTGATCCCCGTAGGGTTACGCAGAGGTGTATCTAATACACCACAGTTTCGCCAGTTAAGGTTAATCCCATGTAATACGGGGCGAGCCTATTCTTCCCATTAAAAAAACATCTTTGGGTGATTGAAATGGAAAGCTGCAATCTTACCGAGGCAAACATCCTATGGGAGAATATTTGATAGGTTTTTATACGCAAACAAAGCCGCGGGTAGAAACCAGTGCTAATCTACTTAGCTCCAATATGTGGTGTAATTGAAAAATATAAGGTACCTACATTTTTCCTGTTCGCTTGGTTGAATTTTTGGGATTTATTACAGGCGAAGGAAAAAGCTTAAGTTCCTCTATACGGAATGAGTTATGGGCGTGTGGCCGCTAAATTTATAATTCACAGCGGGTGCCAAATTGAGTGCACTGAGTAACGTATTCTTTCACTTATTCGCTTTTATGATCGTTCCGCCAACATGGAAAAGGAGGTTTTTTTATTTGTGTGTTTTATTAATGTAAATTTAATGGTTTTAAAGTGGAGGTAGGTAATGTTTTTGAGCTTTCTAAGCGATGTGCTTTTGAAAATGGGATCATTTAGTTTTGATGCAACGCCCAGGCCAAGTCCTAAAAATCTTTTTATTTAATTTGCAAAATGTTTTTATTTTACCCTTGTTAGTTGTAGTATACCACAAAAATTCTTGACCTTAATCAATTTTGAATTGTATCGGGAAGTTATTAAGGAGCATCATGTCAACACAAGCCAAGAAGAAAAAATAACGAAACTACTTTACCAATTTTCATGAAATTTCTGTGGAGCCAATTAGAAAATATACCTTACTAAAAAAAAAGTTTTTTTTTTTAAATCGGTTCATTAATGACGGAGGTATGAAGTAACAAGCAAAAAAAAATACGACCGAGTTGAGAACCTCGATTCTTTGAAGTCGATAAAAAAGTAAAAAAAAAATATCCAAAATTAATTTTTTTATTCGACTTCAAATCCACTATCACCGAAAAGAAAGTCATTTTTTGCCCGAACATATTATAAAACACTCTTCAATACTTGGCTTAACCCCAAAATTCTATTGACTGCCCATGGCCCGTCATGTTCGTCGTACATTGTCAGTTTTCTATTGTACCTAACCCTAGATATCGTTCGGCCGTTCTACGCTTCATTAAATCCTGTACATTGACCGTGACCGCCTTTTGTACACATAATAAATAAGATTGTATCTTTAGAGATTACCCGATTGAATATTTCGGGTGACGAGGTTTATTTTTGATAGAAAATATTATATATATATTTATTATAAAATGATAACATTATATTTATATTTTTATTATATTAAATATTAGGAATCTTTTGGCTTTTATTTTACCAATTAAAAATCCAGGGTTACGGGCTGCGTCTGTAAAATATCTAGTGATAATGTAATGTCACGTTTATCCCGGAACGGTTCACAGTCGCGGAGTCACGGTAGGAGCAAATTGCATATTAAAAAGTTATAATTTTATACAAATATTTTAAGAAGCGCTCTCTAAGTATGAATTCAGCAGTAGAGAGCGACTATATAATAATATTGAAAGAAAAAAAAGAAAGTAAGAAAAAATATTTATTGTTCGCAGAGACATGACGTGCATACAAAATGACAAAAACATTAAATATACAACGCATAAAAAATATTTATAAATGCAACAGGACGGCACAAAACAAGTTGACAGCTTACACGTCGTGACTGCGACAAGCACGTTACCACTCAGAATGATGCTGTGCCCACGTGGGGGCCCCACGGCAAAGCGCTGATTTTCATTGGTCACCCGTGAAAAAATACGGAAGCCAAGACAGCATAAATATAATTTCTTGAGCTTACTTTACACGTTGGGTTGCAGGAATTAATATATAAATATACAGGGTGTTTTTTTAAACGTGGGCAATACTTTAGGGGCGTGTAGTACTCAAGAAAATAAGCTACTTTTACTATGGGACCAACCATGAAATCGCGAAAAAAATACCAGCTGCTCCACACATTATTGATCGCGTAACTCGAAAAAAAGTAGGCAATAGCAGATTTTTGAAATCATATTTCATAGTTGACCCGATAGTAAGAGTTGCTCATATTTATGAGTACTTCACTCCCTTAAAGTATTGCCCACATTTGCCCACCAAACACCCTGTATAAAGGGTGGCCGGAACATTGACGTCCAAAAATTATATTTAGGTCCCTCGTATCGTGGGGTATCCGAATCACCCCCATGTATGTTCCGCGACTTTTTATAGTTTTCGAGTTATTAATTTTTTTCAGATTTTTTGAGAATGATGAACTGACAAAAAATTACAAGTTTTTGTCGAGATTTTTTTTTTGCAATTGAATCTTCATGAGTAGTACTTTTATGCATAAAATAATCAGCTTCGTAACTGTGATTAAAGTTATGAAAAAGATGGTCTAAAGTGAAAAATTTACGTACGGTAAACGGTGACGTGGGGTGCCCCTCTCGCCACCGAGAGTGAGAGAGATAGCAGAGATAGTAAGGCGCGCAACCGAAGCTAACGCAAAACAAGTACCTCAGTCGTGCTCACATTGTGTTTACTGCTATACGCGTGTCGCCATTTTGAATTATGAAGCCTGCTTAGGAACCATGAAGTCACATGTTTAAATTTTTTATTTAAAGTTGAAAATTTAAGTCATAATTTACCGAACGTAATTTTTTAACGATCATTCTCAAAAAATCAGAAAAAAATTCATAACTCGAAAACTATGAAAAGTCGCGGAACATACATGGGGGTGATTCGGATACCCCACGGTACGAGGGACCTAAATTTTATTTTTGGACGTCAATGTTCCGGCCACCCTGTATATATACTCTTCTTTTCAAGTCTGTCAGTTTCGCTTTAACTACATATCGAATAGAGACTTAAATACAGTTGGTAGAATAGTTCTTAAGTTGCATGTTTTATGGTTGTTAGTTATGAAGCTACTAAAAATATCATGCAAATTGAGAAGCTCCTCCTTCGTCTGTCGTTTAATTTCAATAAAATCTGGGTAGGATTATTTCTTTACCAGCGGTCATGCAAAAAAATTAACTTAGTTTTAACCGCTCTATGGATTATTCAGGCTCTTTCTTATGGAGGATTTATACCTTGGCGCGGGCGGAGTATTCAAAATTCAACGTCCCCTCCGAAACATACAGGTGTTTATTTAACACAAATAAATGGAGACTTGATATATTTGTCTTTAATTACAACTTTGGTTTACCCAAATGTTTGCCATGGAACCATTATTTGGGCACGATTGGATCAAATATTTGAACCTGTTATTCTATGTGCACCATGAACTAAGTAGGTATCTGCCTAATTAGCGTGTTTTGGATGTGTAGGTACATTATTTGGGAGAAGTGATGTGTTTCACATAAGAATAAATGAAAGATATTGAGGCGATAATTAAAAATGTATTTATTTATTTAAACTTCATGTAATACATTCTTTACCAGTCAACCTTTGGGTTAAATAAAAAAATATAATCTATCTATCTATATATAAAATGATAAACTGACTGACTGACTGACTGACTGACTGGGTGATATATCAACGCACAGCCCAAACCGCTGGTCCTAGAGACATGAAACTTGGAGGGTGTGATCTTTGTGAAGAGAAGGTTTCCACTAAGAAAGGATTTTTGGAAATTCCACCCCTAAAGGGGTAAAATAGGGGATGGAAGTTTGTATGAAAGTCTGTCAGTTTTGAAGTTAGGATCTTCAAATTTTGTGTTTAGGCTGAAGATTGAAAATTAATTTATACGTGTCTCGGGGTTTTTGATAATTCTACCCCCGAAGGGTTAAAAAGGGGGGTGAAGGTACTATGTTTGTACGGGTGGATTGCAACTCAATTTTGTACAACCGATTGAGCTGAAATTTTGCACACACTTTTGCTTTTGGTGACAACACATTTTTATGACAGACATTCCTTAATCCTGCATCCAGGATCGTCTCCTCAAGAGAGAACTCTTCAACGGTAAGTAGCACGGTCACGAAACTTTGTTTACGCGTTCAATTTTGATAGATAAAGATGAGTTTTGACCGACTTCCAAAAGGATGAGTTTTTTTTTTTTTTTGTGTGTATGTTCAGCGATTTCTTCGCCAATTGTGAACCGATTTTGATGATTGTTTTTTTTGTTTGGACAAATATTATTCCGCGGTGGTCCCGTTTATTATATATTTAATTTGGTGAAGATCTGATGTTGATCTTCGGAGATATCAATGGAACTCCTCAATAATAGACAGCAAATCTGTCGTGATTGCTGCAATCGCTTGGATGTTTATTGTTTACACAACACCACAACATAACATCATGCCTGTATGCTTTGAGGGGGTACGCAGATGTGTACCAGTGCACCCACATTTGATAATTAGGTATGCTAGCTAAGTTCCATTTTATTGGGGACTAGCTGTGCCCGCGGCTTCGCTCACGTGAGCGCGTATTCTTTTGGCATTATTAGGGAACATTACATGGGAACGTGAAGTCGTAGTATATTCCTAATATCCTCTACAAAATAATCAATTTTAATATTATAAATGCGAAAGTAACTCTGTTCGTTTGTTACGTTTTCATGACTAAACAGCTGATTGGATCGTAATGAAAGGCAAGGAGATAGATTATAATTATCCTAAGGAATGATATAGGTTATCGTTTTTTTCTCACACATACACATCGAAATTTCCACGCGAACGAAGTCGCGGGCAACAGCTAGTACAATATATATCTTTATATTATTAATTAATTTATTGTGTGTATTGTACGATATCTTGTTACACGATTTTCGAAACGTTCCCAATTTATCTCACAGACTGCAAGAATAATAAAATAACAATAAAACCTTTTTAATAAGCTCATCATCATCATCATTATTTCAGCCGAAAGACGTCCACTGCTGGACATAGACCTCCATTAAAATAACACCATTAAAATAAATTAAAATTATTATTATTTTTTAAATTAATTTAAATTACTCACCATCGAAAAAAAAATAGCAAGATTTTTATAGCACTTAATTCTAATTAGCCTATCGTACCGTTCTCCTGAAAACTCAAAAGTAATAGTATTATCCGTAACATAATCCAATAATGCCTCATTGGATTATATTACTACTTCCAACGCACCTACCCAAAATAAACAAAAATTAAAAAAAACCTTTTCCGTAGTACCTAGCATATCATCGCAGCTAATATCATTACTGAAGGGCAGTGCCAAAGTAAAAAGGGATTCGTAGCCCTTGTCATTAATTAGGGGCTTTATTAGACCCCACTTGGTCCCTTCTGACGGCGTCAATTCGGGTGTCGTGTCAATTTTCCTAATGATATGAGGTGTCCAATCGTTCAGAGGAGCGTATTAATCACTTTTTGTGATTTGATGATTTTTTGGCTGGTTTTAGATATTAGTTTTACGTTGCATTATATAAAAAAATGTTTATTTCAATTACAATAGGCATTTAGTTACATATTATTGGAGGTCACCTTTTAAGCAAGGAATTGCTTGTATTAGGTAGGAGACTCCGCACTTCCTCTTATAATTTTTTTTGTAATTGAAATGTAGACAATGTAAACATGCAAGACTAAAAATAAAAGGTTAAAATTATACAAACAGCTCTGCAGATCGCGCGTGTACGTGTGGTATGTGTGTCACGAGTGAGTTTGTGAGTGAGTGAGTGAGTGTATCAGTGAGTATGGGTGTGAGTGTGAACAGTGAGGTATGATAATATGGCTAGAAAGGAGGTGACTGAGGCGATGACTAGTAACAGACAAGTATGCAAGTAAACATGCTGCGCCGACCCCAAATAAATTGAGAAACTGCAGGAGAATGATGATGATTATATAACACATCAAGACTATTCTTCCTCAAGTAGATAGGTACAGGTGTATCATATTGAGCAGTTTTGTTAATGATCCATCTTGTAAAAAGCCATATTTCCACCTTCATCTATCTGAATCTGGATTTTCTTTAAGACTTGCTATCCATCAAATCCTTTTATTGATTACTGTTGTGTCTGAACAACGTCAAGTCTTTGATATTTTATTAGAATCGTGATCCAGACATTGTTTAAGAAAATTAATGTAATTTTCTTACCTAGGAAAATACATATACATTTCTTTTTTATATCGCGTCTGTTCTATTTATATTTCAATTAGTAAAAAAGGTCGCTAGCGACGCTGCTCTGGTTAGTAGTTACTTACACAAAATATCGGACACATAAATATACAGCCGGGCAGAATTGTTAGAGCTTAACATGTCCGAGTTTAACCGGAAATCTGTCAACCGTTAACGTAGATGAAGCCAAACGAGCCGCATGGACAGACGCGAAATTATAACTAACATGGAAAATATGAAACAGTTCTGTAACTATTATTTGAAAGACCCATCCTAAAGGCTCATTCAAATTTGAAATAGTTAAGTAGAAAGTTAAGCTCTTGACGTCTGAAAGACTGTCCCTTTCAAACTGACTATTGATATAAGATTTTAAACTGTCATGTTCACTAACAACATGGTAAATATCCCGTTATTAGTATTAATAGTGACTATTTATACCGTAGGCGCGGGCCTGGCGAGTAATGGCTCGCTCGCCGTCCGGCCGTCTTATGACGACAGGCCGTGTCGACGGCGCGTTCGTGTGCCACGCGCGCCTCAAAGAGATGTCAGCAACGATGTAGGGGTCTGCAAGAGCCGATGCCTGCCAGGGCTGCGGGACTGTTCGAAAGAGATACCGTGGCCCTGGAACACAAAGGGCAAAGAAGGAACATGGATGGGTTTTAGTCAGTACAAGTCTGACACTCCCTTCCGCTCCGCCCAGAGTGGGGGGGGGGGGGGTCATTTGATGATTTCCCATCCAAGAAAAAAAAAACCTAAATCAGCTAATTGTGATGGACTCACGTAGATTTAAGTTATTCTAATTAGATTTACTATAATGTAATGTGTCCAATGCAGGAGCACGATTGTAATTCTTAATAACAAAACCTGTAACCAATCTAAAAAAAGGGTGCGGTCCACCATATCCCCGGTATTAACTCATTTAAAAAAAAAAACAGCCATTCAATTTGAATTCGGAAACTAATATAATTTTCGAATTTTCCAACCTCCTGCCCCCGTAGCATGACCACCGTAGACAAGGATATCTTTGACGGAAGAATCGACAAAATGACAGATAGTGCAAAGAAACCTGTCATTGTGTCGACAGAATCTGTCATTTGGTCGATTCTTCCGTCAAAAAAATCCTTGTCTACGGTGGTCATGCTACGGGGGCTGACGGTGAATTTTCTCTAAGTGCTGTACATAGTGAATGTAGTTACTTAGTTCTAGTCAGAATTAAAAGATATTCTGAATATAGTTATGCGCAAGTGTCTCATGTCTAGTTACTGAGATAATTTCCTGACCACCATAAGTAATAGTAAGACGAAGGCTCATTATTTCTTAAGTGCGGGCGTAAATGTGACTCACACTTAATGGAATTCTGTTGGCTGTTATATTACTGAGAGTAACTCATTGGTTACGCAGATAAGACTATCTTTTCACTACAATGCACAATGGCGCAGTAACGCCATTGTAGTCAAAATACCGGTTATAATAAGTATTTATTATAACCGGTCCCATGCGACTCAAACTTATTGTAATTAGTACTAATTAAACCATATATATATAAATGATCATTTATATATATATGGTTTTATACCCCACCACGTAATCCATGTTCTTCCAATTAATTTTAATTTTAGTTATGTACTCAAATATTAATCCTTAAATATCGATCAGTGCTTGTGGCACATCTTATTTGTTTATGGGGCATGCGGTGCTAACCTGTAATTAATTGTTACACTAACCTTAGATATTATGTACTTGGTGTAAATTTTATCAGTGTAAACAATTGTTGGTTGGCCAATAAAAGAAAATAAATAAAATAAAATAATTATAGATAGTAATGCCATTGTCAAAATCAAACTATTTATAATAAAATTATAAACGATCCGACATTGACTTTCAACGAAATTAATAGCGCTGAACGTTTTAATATCAACTATCGACCCGCCCGGCTTGCAATATACATATAAACCTTCCTCTTGAATCTCACTCTGTTATAAAAACCGCATCAAAATCCGTTGCGTAGTTTCAAAGATCTAAGCATACATAGGGACAGACAGACAGCAGGAAGCGACTTTGTTTTATACTATGTAGTAAAGAAAGAAAGAAAATATTTACGTCGTTCTTTTGCAAAAAGACAAATGAAGGAAGGCAAACACAAGAAACACATTTTTTGAACAAAATTAAAAACTATCATAAAATAAAATAATATAGGGTGTGTTTTGGTGTGTGTCTATGATAACCAATTCAAAGCAATGGATGTAGTTGAACTGGCGAAATGAAAGCCATTGTCATTATGAGTGGATGACGCGCCGCTGCGCTGCCATGTTTATTACAGAGCATTTTCAGTTCACCGACACACTGTTTGGACTGCCTCGGTGGTATAGTGGTCGCAAGCGCAACTGCTTAGCATGAGGTCCTGGGTTCGATTCCCAGGTCAAGTAAAGTGTTATTAGGTTTTTCCATCTGGAATTTCTCAGTAGCAGCCACGGAGTCTGGATTTGCGCCCGGTTGATGACAATAAGCTCGCCCCTATTACTTGAGACATAAACATAAGTGGCGAAATGTGGGTGTAATATTAGGTACACCTCTGCCTAACCCCTTGGGGATTACAGGCGTGATGTTATGTTATGTTTTCAGTTCAATGTCCCAGGTTTCAGTCACATCCATTTTCGTTTGTTTTCTTTGTAAGTGAAATAAGCTACGTTATAAAACAATTCAGCTTTGTTGATGGAATGATTTTTATTTCCCTGTTAATTTAGTTTATTGTCACCCCAGCCTTCAGCCATTATTATTTATAACTGCAAAAACATTCCAGACTAAAAATAAACTCAAAGAACGAAATAAATGAAAAGAATTTACGACTTAATACAGTCATCTTTGATGGCAACGATGTAATAAAAAGGAAAAAGGCTAGAACACAATACCAGGGAAATATGAACGGGGAAGAGCTATCGTAAACCGTTGGGCGTGCGTGAAATGCCCCCGATACGAGTTGCTGTAAAACTGAGCCATTGACTATTACAACAACTTCATCTATTTATATAAAATGGTAAACTGACTGACTGACTGACTGACTGACTGACTGGGTGATATATCAACGCACAGCCCAAACCGCTGGTCCTAGAGACATGAATCTTGGAGGGTGTATTCTTTGTGAAGAGTAAGTATCCACTAAGAAAGGATTGTTGGGAATTCCTACCCTAAAGGGGTAAAATAGGGGATGAAAGTTTATATGAAAGTCCGTCAGTTTTGAAGTTAGGATCTTCAAATTTTGTGTTAAGGCTGACGATTGAAAATTAATTTATACGTTTCTCAGCGTTTTTGATAATTTTACCCCCGAAGGGTTAAAAAAGGGGATGAAGGTAAGTAACTATGTTTGTTCGGGTGGGATACTTTTCGACATCCACGCGAGCGAAGCCGCGGGCAAAATCTAGTGTAGGTATAAAGTAGAATGGAAGCTTGCTTTTCCATGTGACCTTTTATTTTACACTGCAATTTTTAGCCGACAATGTAGTTGTATGGTATCGTGTTTGACAGAACGGGTTTGTTATGATTGCTTGAAACAATAGACTAACGAAGCAGGCTTAGGAACAGATTTAACAGAATAATAAACAAAAACATAATTGTATTGAAAGCTGAACCCTTTATTTTAATTAATGTGCACTTTTGTACGTTAAACTGTACACAGAAATAGAATTGATTCTAGTTGCGCAGTCGCAAAGGTATTTTAGTATGAAGACAAATGGGCAATATCGTTACTGTTTTGGAATCGTTAAGTACAGTAATTTGTATTCAGTGTAAAACCTACGATAATAGCTTCAATGATAGAAATACAAGCGACTTATAAAACACTCAAGAAAAAAAAACATATATTTTTATGTAAAGTCACACACCTTTCACCGTCCTTTACTATACAAAATAATGTCAAAAAGGTAAAGCTAATAACTTAAATGACGGTTGACATTGAGAACATAGCCCCCAATATTACCCACCCTACACACCACGTCAGATATATTACAAAAGGTTCTAGGAATCAAGACAAGGGTACCTAATGTAGACTAGACTTCAGACATCACAGAGTCCTATTATACAACACTAGCGAGCCGCCCCTGCATTCGCATGGGTTTTAACGACTTGACCAGACATCGAAATCGTTTTTCTTGGTGTTAGTTTTATATTAATCTATAATACATTTAATTAAATTTCTTATCATGGCAAGCAAAGGCGATGTCGACCATTCCGCCAATGTCTAAAGTGAATTGGAAAAGTAAACTCGTGATACTTATAGAATAAAAAAACAAATACATAGAACCATAAAAATCTTCGATTGATGATACAGTTGTACAATACAATATTAATCCCCTTGAATAAATAATCAAAAATATGGTAAAAACTACGTGTGAAGGATGATAGGGCAAGAAAAGAGGTGTCTGATGAGATGACGAGTAATAGAGAAGTATGGAAGAAGAAGACATGCTGCGCCGGCGCCAAATAATTTGGGATAAAGGCAGGAGAATGATGACGGTGAAAACTGCATTAAAATCTGTTGCGTAATTCAAATGAAAAAGTTGCAAGCGGACATGACACGAAAAGCGACTAGTTAAAGATTAGTTACTCAGCGCTTCTCATCCACTTTTATAATGCGCACAGCCAAAGTGTGGAACTCTCTGCCGGCATCTGTGTTCCCTCCCACATTTAACCCGTCAGCCTTCAAAGCAAGAGTGAACAGGCATCTTCTGGGCGCGCTCGTCCCATCATAGACCTCATCTATCGCTTTCCATCAGGCTTGATCGAGGTCAAGAGCAGGCCCATTTAGTAATAAAAAAAATAAATAAAAAAAACTCATATTAATACGTATGGAAAAAGTAGGTACCTACCTACACTTAAACAATTTCTGCTGTATAAATAAAGGCAAAGTATAATCTAGTGTTGTCAACCAAGGGGTAAGTTGAAGGTCATTCGTCGCACGCGCATAATTATAGTCTGTAGGTCACGGTAACTACGTGCTTCTTTCGCATTGGCATGAAATATGGGCCCCACGTGTTCTTGAATATTGAGACCGCGCGAATCAGCTAGCCTAATTTGGGACCCCCTCAGGCTCGGTGGAGCGACGATCTTCGCAGGGTGGCCAGTAGCAGTTTGATGAGATGGCCGAGAGATATTTCTTGACGGCAAGTTAAGCAAATTCAGAGGCCCATGGACGGCAAAAAAACTCTGGACACCAGTTTAGGCACTAACCACACGAAAAGAAAAAGAAGCTGGATGGGCGTTGCCGAGAATCGAGTTGAATAGTGAGTGATTGGGAGTCGCCTGTGTCCAGCAGAGGACTGCTTTAGGCTGATGATGATGGATTTGACTTTGCTTTACGTTACCTGACCTCTCTTACAAACAAAAAGAGAGGGAGAGGGAGTAGGTTATGCAGAGCACTGACTGTCTCTTAGGACGTGGTAAAAATATTAGACATCGATGTAGAAAGCTTGCAGCAACGATACACACACAAACATTCCAGTCTGTATAATATGGAGACGCCAAGTGGCAGGCTGAAGAGTCGGAAGAGCTTCCTTAGGTCGACTAATTCATTAGTAGAAAACAACAGGGCTAGTTAAGCAAAACAAACAGTTGTGGCAGACATCCCCCATCCGACACATTATGTCGAAGTTGCAGAAAGGCTCCCACCGGGACATCTGCTGCCATGGCCCACCTGGAAGACCCCAAACCGATTGCGAAGTCAGGTGGGCCGCTGCAGATACAACCTGGTCCGGTAGGGGAATTCCGATGAAGCCATGTGTGACTGCGGTGCTTCAAAGCAAACTATGGCTCACCTGTCCTGCACTATGTGTGGTTCCCCGTGCACTTTGCGGAACCTATTTGAGGCCACCTCCAACGCCGTCGAGGTGGTAGAGTTCTGGTCAAAACAAACATAATTAAAAAAGGGGAATCATCGACACGACGAAGAACACACTGCAGTATAATGTTGGGGCTGACTCGTACCCGGCGCACCAGGGAAGCGCATCATTTTCGCATCGTAGCCACACGTTTTAAACAATGACATTAATTAATAATCTGCTAATCATTTTTCGGATGATTTTTGTTTCACTTCATGAGAAAATGATTTACATAACTTACCTGTTTACCTTATTATGAATACTAGAAACGGGATATTTACCATGTTTACTGTTTTTTATGAGTTCCCGATATTTCGGCGCTGTTGCAAGCACCTTGATCACGGATAAACAACAGAAAACAAACAGTAAACATGGTAAATATCCCGTTTCTAGTATTAATAATAAAGTTAGAGACCATGACAGTTTAAAATCTTATACCTGTTTATTTAGGGTGTCCTACTGAATTCAAATCCAATATTTACTCGCCAGTGATGCTCCTAATCCTAATGGTACCTAAAGAATTTTCATTTAGAATACCAAAAATCGTTTGCATAGTACCAGCATCTGCCAAGCCTTTTCCCAACTATATTGGGGTCGGCTTCCAGTCTAACCGGATGCAGCTGAATACCAGTTTTACATGGAGCGACTGCCTATCTGACCTCCACAACCCAGTTAGTACTGGGTAATTCGATACCCCTTGGTAAGACTGGTTGTCAGACTTTTTCGGCCACTGACTGCCTAACGACTGTCAAAGATCTACAAAATGTAATAAACGAGAATAATAATAATATAAAACCCTGGAACACAAAGGGCAAAGAAGGTACATGGATGGGTTTTAGTCATTTGATGATTTCCCGTCCTAAAAAAAAAGCACTGATCAAACATTGTTCCAAGTCTTGTTAAAAGCGCACAGAGCTAACAATCGAAGGTCGTTTAAAAAAATCCAATTACTGCCTGAGAAAACTCGGGGTTCTACCTTTATTGCTAAAGGTGGTCTAGGCTGACGTAAAGACATTAACACACTATCTACACGGAAATCAAATTAACAATCTAACGGTTGAGGTTAAGTGAATTTTATTTAAGGTGGAAGCGTCAGCGTAGCCTTCGACATTCAAATTTTATTACTTTTTTTTTGCAATTTACAGCCTCCGTAGCATGACCACCGTAGACAAGGATTTCTTTGACGGAAGAATCGACAAAATGACAGATAGTTCAAAGAAATCTGTCATTGTGTCGACACAATCTGTCATTTTGTCGATTCTTCCGTGTAAGAAATCCTTGTCTACGGGGGGCTGGTCAGAGTCTGGTTGTATGTTGATGACAAATGTGTAGCGCAAGTAACACGTATGTAGTTACAGAATTATAATCATTAAAATCATTAATACAACCCTCTAAGTTCATATAATCCCATTCAATAACTATTTCATGAAAAAGTCATTCAATGGGGTTAAAAAATATCAACGAAACGAACAAAAGTCCCGACTTATGATTTTTTTAAAAATCGGTTGCTTTTTTTGCTAAAAAGTTTTTATTGTTTAATTCCTCGTTCACTTTGATTCATTTGGTAGACTTTTCACTCCGAGTAAAAGATGCCGAACTAAACAAAGTGACAGTGTAACAACGTAATATCGCATACGCGCGCCACCGCTCCAAACTTACTTCGTCCCATGCCCGCCAGTGGAAACTAAATGGAACTAAACAATTTAAGGGCATAACACACTTGCACGCACGCCACTGCAGTGGACCGCAGTCCTGATTTATGATGACTTTCGCACAGCAACCGGCTAACAAGATACGGCCTTTATCCGTTTAAAAACGGTCATTACGCGAAATTGTAGGGTCATTACCCCTAAGTGATTCGGAAGAATATGGGGTTTGTTTAAATAATATAATCGCGGGAAGGTTAAACTGTTTTTGCGGTGTGAGAGTTCTTTTTATTTTTGTCTAATCAATGTTCGGAAGTTGAAGACGTAAGTGTTTACATAGATACCATCATCAGCCTAGGATTCTCTCAACTATGTTGGGGTCAGCTTCCAGTCTAACCGGATACAGCTGAATACCAATACACTGATTATTTTACATGGAGCGACTGCCTATCTGACCTCCACAACCCAGTTAGTACTGGGTAATACGGTACCCCTTGGTAAGACTGGCTGTCAGACTTTCGGGCCACTGACTACCTGTAACGACTGTGTAAGTGTTTACGTAGATAGTTGTGTAATTTATGTAAGGAGTCGGTGACATCAATAAAACGGATGTCCGCTTAAGGAAAACATGTTTCAAATCGCTTTTCCGTTCTGGCAGAAATATATAGGTGGAAAATTTTCATCACTTTCTAATCAAATCTTGTTTTGGGAAATTTAATGAGCCATGTTTGTAAAAATTCTATATGCATTCATTTCGCACCTTCAACGTTTCTTACTAACATTAATGTATGAGCTTATTTAGGCGAAAATGTTTTTATTTTTCGTTTTCTAGTTTCTGGTTCTTCCGTTTTTACATAACTGTTTTCATACGAATCCAAAACTACTAACAAAATATTTTAAAAGCTATTTCCTACATATTACTACCGCCATATCTTAGAAGAAGTAAGTATACAATAAATTCGAACCAAAAGCATTTTTAGTTTCTGCGAAAATTTTCAGAAAGTCTCAAGAGCAAAGTTTACAAGAACTATGAAACACTTAACTTGCATAGGTTTATAGCAGCAGTTGTTTGTCAAGTGTTACTACTTCATAAGGCATGTTAAGTTACAGCAAAACGTTCCCACGGTGACACTAATCCGACCGAGGTTGGAAATAAAGATTTATTTAACCTTTTCACTGCTGCAGCCGTGAACAATTTAAAATAAAGTGAATTTCGCATCACATTTTATTACAGAGCACGGAGACCATTCGGAGGCCGTAGCTAGAGGCGACCCTTTCAAAGCTATCCATACAGGGTCATTACATTAAGTTCATTAAAAGATCTTGAATTATAAAATTTGACTGGTCTTTGAAATGTACCCTCCCGAATAAATTATAAAACAAGCGTATCACTGACGTGAATGGTGTATATACGTAGCAATGGACGGCTTTTAAGACGAAGATGGCAGAAATTGTGTGCTCAAAGCACGTTTGGTGCTACAAATTTAATAAGAACTGCCAGTCCTTGGTGCTACCGGTGGATGATGGTGGTGGTGGATGGTTTTATAGAATTAAATAATTATTAAGCAGATTGCGTTTGTTTAGCTTGAAAGTGTTTGTTCTTGTGTCTTGTTTTAGCAATTAATTCGTTGCAATTTTTTGTTTACAACAAGATGCACAAAACCAACTTCTTAGATTGACTTTATTTTTATAGCATTATAATTTCCGCGATATGCGTAAAATATTTTTTCTTCAGCAATCCCATACTTTTGTTTTAGTATTCTCTCATTCTCACAGTCACAAAGGCTAAAGGCCCTAAGTAATTTAACTGTAGCTGAATGTAGTTTCAAATACTGAGTATCACCTATAACAGAATACAACATCATTTTGACAAAAACAAACGCCATGCACAGAATGAACACTCCAATGGTCAGGGTGTACGTAACAATGTCTTGTGCTTGTGGTGAGGCGAGCTAAGGGTTAAGTACGGTCGCTTTAGAACCACAAAGGTAGGGGTCCTTAGACGCACTATGTAGAATCTTTATGTATACGATACAAGTACGGTTTCTGACAATAACATAGAATGTTTCAAATAGGTCCTTCTGTTGCTGTGAGTGTCATTCCGTGCTCTTATATCATTCCTGAAAAGACGTGATGAGGGTATGGTTGGTCTAAAGATTCTTGACTTTGCAACTATTATATAACTACATACAGCTTTTGTCGTTAACTTCCGCCTACGTTGCAGACAAAATATGCTCACTATAAAACATTTATCTTATGTACACGGCAATAAGGGAGCTTTCTGTCAGTCAAAGAATCTTTGGCAGAACTCCTAGATATTATTACCCCTAACACAATTTACTCGACTTTCCCCTTTCACCCGACTGCGCGACGTATAGGACGGTAATGTGTTTATCAGCCTATATAATATGTATGTTTGTTCCTTTGTGGCGCTCTACAGATCAAACGCATGGGCCGATTTTGATGATTCTTACGGCAATCGATTTGTTTTTATAATATTAGTTAAGAGGGTGAATTTTCAACCAAAAACTATGGAACAATTAAAAAAAAACAATCTAATGCATTTTCTTTCTCTCTCTTTAAAAAGAAGAGCTTTAAGTCTGAATTCGGCGTATTTTTCATTCTCATATTATAACATAGTATCTAACATATTATATCAAGCCGTGTTGAGATAATATCGATCACGGTGACATGGATTGCGTTCTTGGAATCTGCGGTCAGTGTAAACAAGATTGCACATCCCTTATGAGATTGTACTAGTCTGTACATCCCCACAGGTACAGTAGGTACATTCTGTGGTTAGGCTTGTCTTGGTTCGACGCGTGGGATGTAACGAGCAGCATTTCAAAGAATCAAAGGAATTTAATACAAAAACGAACTTGATTCTTCATGTTCTTAAACATCAAAGGTATTTTTAAACTGGCAGAAATGAATATTATAAAAACTTGTCTAGGACAGAAATGAAAAATTCTTTTTGAAAAATTCTCTAATAATGTTTGTTGAGATGAAACAACAAGATACAATATTGTCGAAACAGAAATGTACAATATTTGGTCTTATCGCTCTAGGCGCTTTTTGCTAGACAACCACAGAAGAGGCAATATTTGTGTGCTCTGTTCAAAATTGTTTGATGAAAATGAAAATGAAAATGTACCTGTAAATGCCAATTACAGTGGAGCCTCTTTAACTCGAAATGGTTGCAAAATTCGAGTTAACGATTCTTCGACTTATCGAGGACTTTGAGATAAGGAGTTTTTAAACTGTTAATTTCGACTTATAGAGGCATATGTTCTATGTATGATATGGTTCAAGTTATAGAGTCATGAGAAATTAAAAATTCGACTTGTGTTGATTCCGAGATAAACGAGTCTAATGGACAGAATTTGATTTGCAGAGGCCGCAAAGTTTATATATGCTTGCTTCTTCGAGATATAGAAACAGCTAGATTTTTAGTTCGAGTTACAGAGCGTGATAATAGGTCTTTACCTATGTAATTGGATATTTTATAACCAGCATTTTCAGATTTAAGTATCTGTGGATTGGCACGCAATTCGAAATTCAAATAAATTTTATTCGAAAGCCGTGTTCTTTTAATTTCAAATTCATTTAGATAGTTTTTTGTTTTTGTGAAATTGTGGTAGTTTTTGGCGCCATGGATAAACTGAAAATTCGTACAATTTTCGAATATGAGTTCCTACATGGAAATACCGCTGCGCAAACAACACGAAACAACGACGTGTACGGGCCTAACACTGCTTGCATAAACACGGTTCATTATTGGTTCAATCGTTATAAATCTGGAAATTGTGAGTTGAAGAACGAGCCTCGCGGTCGGCCGGTTAACATTGTCGACAACGACGAATTGTAGGCGGTAGTGGAAGCGGATCCAACCTAATGTACGGTTGAGTTTGCTGCGGGCCTTGGAGTTAGTGTCAAAACAACATTGAAGCACTTTCGTCAAATCGGAAAGATAAAAAAGCTAGATAAGTGGGTGCCACACGAACTAAGCTACCAACAGCGAGACTCAGTAGTGCCGATTCAGTAGTGCTATGCATGCTTCGACGCGTACGTCGAAGCATGCATAGCACTACTGAATCGGCATAGAAACAAGGGAATTCTAAATCGAATTGTTACTTGCGATGAAAAGTGGATCCTATACGACAATCGTAAGCGTTCCTCTCAATTGGTGGACCCGGGTACAGCCCCTAATCAGTGCGCTAAAAAAAGATTACTCATAGGAAGATCATGAGTGGCTAAATAATAACAGCCGCTCAGGTCGATCTTAAGGTTAAGCCGCGCTTGCCTAGGTTGGTCCGTGGATGAGTGTGACCGCCCATTACATACCGCGTTTCCTCCGTGCCTCGGAAAGCACGTTAAGCCGTTGGTCTCGGCTGTCATTTGTATATCTTTGACAGTTGTTACAGTGGCCCGAAAGTCTGACAACCAGTCTTAACGCAAGGGGTATCGTATTACCCAGTGCTAACTGGGTTTTGGGGGTCAGATAGGCAGTCGCTCCATGTAAAATACTAGTATTCAGCTGCATCCGGTTAGACTGGAAGCCGACCCCAAGATAGTTGGGAAAAGGCTGACATGGATGACAGGTGCGACGAGAGACACTATATCCATTTTAACCAATGCGATTGGTCGGTTTCCGCACATCTCTCCGCTCCGCTCCGCTCGCCTTCGCTTTAGTAAAGACACATGAGATACATAATGTACTGCACATTATTTCTAACATGCGGAAAACCTTTCAAAGTGCCAGATGTATTCTAACTTATATGAAACCATAAGCTGCTGACTGCCAAGTCAAATATATTTCTTTTATATCCCTTTCTCCACGTCGTATACTTTGCTATGGCGTCCTTAACGACAAATTTTATGTGTCATATCCCTTTTATGTATCGTCCCTGAATGTTCTTCAGAAGTTCATGATTGTGTTTCCAGAAGTTCTAATCGCTTGGGAGTGGACTATTTCTGACTGAAAACCTTTTGATTTGTAAGACACATAATGCATTTAAAAAAATATATATTTAGGATTAACAACATCCAAATGGGTTACTAAACAAAAAGAAAATAATTATCTAGTTGGAAACCAGCCTGTTGTTCAAAATGCATCTTCGAACAACATCACCTAACAAAGGAGAATCGTACCTCCCCGCTATGGTCTTCAGGATGGAGTTGGAGCCTTCCCGCACTCTGCAGGGTAAAGAAGCTGATTTCTGTCTGACGATGGCGTGGAAGCCACCGACGTGTGCTTGTGCAAAGATACCTGATGCACTGCAGAAGCGGGGCAGCCCCATCAACATCCTGAACCCGTTATTATATTGGACCCGTAGGGCGCTGATAGCCCGCTGAGTATAGTTGGTTTAAACCTACCTAATTATTTGTATCCCAATGATATAATTTCATTTACCAAAACCAGCTATATTTACGATCAATACGTAAGAAAATCTTAGGCAATTGCTCAAAAAAACTTGCCTAATAAAGTTGCGAAAATAGCGGCTTTAGGACGCCATTTTATTTTGTCCAGATTCTTTTTGGCATAACGAGGGGCTCCTTTTTAATAAAGGTGAAATCAGGGTTACTTAAGAATCAGACATTTTCTTGACTTTGTAAAGGTAAGGGGTCCGGTGCCATTTAAATAAGGTGAATAATAATAGGCCAAGGAGTACATAAATCTTTTGACTCTTATGTTTCTTGGTTTGAAACGGTGGGTAATTTGCGGATACTTGAATTTATAAATTCCTTTACCTAATTCTACTTCAGGTACTTCGTAAAAAATAAACAAAGAAAATTTGTTCAAAAGATTTTCTCGAATGTCATTTTTGTAAAGCATCAAATAAATTTAACAATTTATTAATGTATGTAGCATTTCATAAAAATTATTAAACACGATGAAAGCTAACAATGTCAAATATTTTAATTACGATAAAATTAACTAAATAAATATTAAAAAAAAGTGAAAGAAACTAGGAACATTACAACTCGGAAAGTTTAGTATTTAAATTTGTAATTGCACTTAGGTTACACGTGTGTAGCAACTAGGTACATTACTACTAGGTAAGTTTAGTATTTAAATTTGTAATTGCACTTAGGTTACACGTGTGTTGCAACTAGGTACATTACTACTAGGTAAGTTTAGTATTTAAATTTGTAACTGTATTTAGGTTAAACGTGTGTAGCAACTAGGTACATTACTACTAGGTAAGTTTAGTATTTAAATTTGTTATTATATTTAGGTTACACGTGAGTAGAAACTAGGTACATTACTACTAGATAAGTTTAGGATTTAAATTTGTAATTTTATTTAGGTTACACGTGTGTAGCAACTAGGTACATTACTACTAGGTAAGTTTAGGATTTAAATTTGTAATTGTATTTAGGTTACACGTGTGTAGCAACTAGGTACATTACTACTAGGTAAGTTTAGTATTTAAATTTGTTATTATATTTAGGTTACACGTGAGTAGAAACTAGGTACATTACTACTAGGTAAGTTTAGGGTTTAAATTTGTAATTTTATTTAGGTTACACGTGTGTAGCAACTAGGTACATTACTACTAGGTAAGTTTAGGATTTAAATTTGTAATTGTATTTAGGTTACACGTGTGTAGCAACTAGGTACATTACTACTAGGTAAGTTAGGATTTAAATTTGTAATTTTATTTAGGTTACACGTGTGTAGCAACTAGGTACATTACTACTAGGTAAGTTTAGGATTTAAATTTGTAATTGTATTTAGGTTACACGTGTGTAGCAACTAGGTACATTACTACTAGGTAAGTTAGGATTTAAATTTGTAATTTTATTTAGGTTACACGTGTATAATTATGTAGGTGGTAAAGCAATATACGAGAAATGTAAAAATAAACCCATCCCACTCAATATAAATAATATAACTTCAAACACGATTAAAACGAATTGGTTTTATTATTAGATTAAAACAATGACCAAATGAATGACGTATTAAATTTAATGTTTAAATTTAAATAATGGCGAGGGGAGTTGCGGCCAAGCGCAAGCCTATATTTAGTATTCAAAAATATTTTTACGAAAGTCAAACTTTGTCGCATGATAAATATTTTCAGAAATGTGAGTCAGTCTAACAAAATAATATCGAAACACGAAGGTAAAAAGGTATGTCTGTTTGTTGGTTGTTTTGTCGCTCACCATGCCGATCATTCGTACTTCAACTAACTTTACCTCATTAGGGAAATTAAAACTCTTCTACCACAGCCTGATGGAAAATTTGAAACTTTTCACGAGGGTCAAACTTATGTTTTGTTTGTTCAACAAGTAGTAGGTTTAAGTAGACTTTGTGACAAAACTGAGTGAGAAAATGCTGGGGAATTCTGGCCGATTTCACATCATCTTTATTGTTCTGTATTGCTACATGTGGGCAGAAACACTGCGTCTGCAATTTTATCAAGTATATCGGAATTACGTTCGTGAAACTTCGACGTGTTTTTTTTTCCATATTTATCCAAAGTCTGACTATCATCATAATTTCGCATCGTTTTTCATATGTATTTATATATTATATTATATTATATTATATTATATTATATTATATTATATTATATTATATTATATTATATTATATTATATTATATTATATATCTATTTATATTATTTATTATAACTATTTGAAACTTGGTGAAGAGAGAAAATAAAGATATTTGTACCTAATTCGAATAACGTCGTCCAATTGTAGCCAACCTTGCAAATCATTGATTGTTTAATAACTCAGTAAAACTAACCAAGTAGCAGAAAGGCTTACGTTACAATTTTCCTTGTTGATTGATTTATTTGTACCGGGAAACAAAACAATTAAGGAACACCTGAATCAGTAATTCCCAAATATCAAGTAAGCTAAAAGTTCTCCCTACAAGTTGATCGTTGTTTCTAATCTGCGATTAAGAGTTTTCTTGACTGGTTTTGGCAAAGAACTTCCGCCCTCAGGCATCCAAAATGAAAAGGCTGAAAAACTGTCATTTTGTTGAATCGCTTCGAGGGTTATCTACCGATTCGACAAAGAGGCGGTAGTAGGTACGCTGCTGCTGGCCCAGTGGCCAAAATACGCCCTGAAGGTAACGCCGGAATATTTAATAAAAGTATACTTAAGGGCTAATTTTCTCTACAATAGTGTAAATAAGTAGACTCTGGTCTAAACAAAACACTTAAGTCTTAAAGAGGCCTTCTGTATAATTATAGACCTAGGATGTACAAACGCCTGTTTTGATTGCACGCGATTTTTTCCGTCTCAAATAAGTAACCACTAAAATATTTGTGCAGCACTTCAATCTCGAGAATAATAAAAAATAAGGAAGACATGTGCTTATTGCGGTGTTTTTGTAAATGTGTGCGTATAGTACACACCTTGGCTCGACACATGTTTCCATTACCATTTTCCCTTCCATTTTCGGGACATTCTCGTTATATTTTACTGTGAACGTGTGTGAACAATTTTCCTTCTATTTTCGTGTTCGGTGATTCTTTTACAGATGGAATATTATAGAAAGATTCTTTGCAATAAACGAATTTGTTAGAAAGTTGGAACGCATGTGGAAGTACGGATTTGATATTTCTTAGCGTTCATTCACGTTTTGATTTGAATTAAAATGACAGGGACTTGTCTACGGTAGACCTTGATTTTATGAAAAACAAAATGGTTGGTCTAAAGGCATTATTCAGGTAGAAAAAAGGGGAATACAATTTTGTATGGAGAATCGCAACCTCTGTTCCCTCTTAAATATAACTGGCAAAATGTACAGGCGAGATGTTATGATTTTTTCTCGTTTTTTGATCGTCAGTTCTGTTCTAGGCGTAGTCAATTTTGGCTGGCTCCTAGTCCACACAGATATCGCTAAAATGGCCTATGTTAGGTGCCATTACAGGAACAAACATTCTCACTGGTGTGCAAACATTTGTGTCGAAGCGGATATCCGCTGTAGAGACAGAACACAGGAGCCGCGAGCACTTTGCACCAAAATCAGACCAACACCACTTAACGCTCAATTTCCGAAGTACTGATTTGTTTTGTGTTCTACTAGGTTTTGGAAAGCCCTAATAATGTTCTTTCACCATTTTTGCCGCGCCTCATAGCAGGATATCATCGCATCGGTTGTCGCAGTCAGTATGAAGAGTCCAATATTTTATTTTACTATTAAAAAAATATAGGTCCCACTAGGTGGACCGATGACCTGGTGAAGGTTGCAGGGATCCGCTGGATGCTAGTCGCACGGGACCGTTCAATGTGGCGACACTTGCGGGAGGCCTATGTCCAGCAGTTGACGTCTTTTGGCTGAAATGATGATGATGATTTATAAAATTTGAAATTAAATACATCATCATCATCATCATTCTAAACAAATAAAAAGGTGATAATATCTAGACTTTAAGACCCGAGATGTCTCAATATTGAACATTCAAAGGATGCTAGCTGGTCATACGAGTGCAACAAAAAATATGGTTTAAAATAGTTGGTTGTTAGTTGGTTAGTTGGTTTGGTTGGTTGGTTCGTGATCATGGTGCTTGCAACAGCGCCGAAATATCGGGAACTCATAAGAAACAATAAACATGGTAAATATCCCGTTTCGAGTATTAATAATAAAATTAGTGACCATGATAGTTTAAAATCTTATATGGTTCAAAATAAACTGAAATCGTGGTGTAACACTATTTTGTTTTGCATTAATTAACATTTAGGAGTTTAGACACGTGTTACCACAAGAGCTATTAATAATGTATTTGGTCAACATAGTTGCCTCTTCTAAAAATTCTTTTCACAAGAATACGTAAAATATGCTTGCTGAATTGTATATCTTTAATGAATATATTATATCTTTAGTTGTATCAGCCCATGGCTTAATTGCCAAGAGCCTCGACCAATACCTGAGGAGGCTCTCGTTAGGCAGCTGGATCAAGGGCTTCTGGACACGGGTCGTATTGTTAGGAGGTTCCTCTCTCTGGAGCCCTGACCGCCGGTAGCTTGGACCCTGTTCCCGATACCGGTGGGCTACAATTTTTTTATATTTTTAAATGTTTTTTATAATGTTTTTTTAAGGAATATTTAAAAATGTAATTTGTTTGTATAGGAATAAATAAAGGACAATACAATAATGAATAATGATGTTTTAATAAGTACCTACATAGTTCATATAATGTTATTTTTGATGAACGTTATCACGGTTTATGTACCATCTCGTCCTATTAATTTGTACGCCACGATACGGCTGAACATGTTAGAACTTTCTGTATCTTATTGTTATCTTGCATGCAATTTATCATGTACACCATGTTTAAACAAATAAAATTTTACTTACTTATCTACTAAACCGATTTGAAACATTGCACAATGACTCTTATTTCCGTTCAGGTAACTCCTTATATTGACTATCAATAAAAACATCCCAAAATAACTGCGAATCCCATAAAAATTCCGATCTCAGACCACGTTATTTTTAAAACTGCAGAAAGTAGGTTTTATTTTGCAATGTCAAAAGTACAGGAGATACCTGTTTCTTTTATATTGGTCACGTTCAAATTGACTTTTGTGTGAAATCATACTTGCGTGAGAGAGTTCCGTACAAGATCACCGAATTTGGTCTGATCCTGATTTTATTTGTAAATTGACAGTCGTGACCAGTTGAAACAAAAACCTGGTCGGTGTATGTTAAAACAAAGCTTTAGCTCAGTGTATAATCAACAGTTTAGGAAATCAGTTAAAAACCAGCCATGTGCGAGTCGGACTCGCGCATGAAGGTTTACGCGCCACCGTAGTAGGGGGAGCCCCCCTTTAATTATTTATTTTATTTAATTTTTTATTACTCTTTGTTAAAGCGACAACAGAAATACACATTCTGTGAAAATGACGACTGTCTACCTATTACGGATCATGAGATACAGCCCGCTGACAGACGGACGGACAGCGGAGGCTTAGTAAGAGGGTCCCGTTGTTACCCTTCGGAAGAGAAAAAGAAAAAAAAATATTTGGCCCACAAAAATAACAATTTCACGGCATATTGTTTGTGTGCCTACAACATTGAACTACAACTGGAAGCTAAATAAAAGATCCAAATATTTCCAACCCTTTCTGGGTTTTTTCCCAAGTCTATTACTCGCTTCACTAGCCATTGAAATAAGGTCTCATCCTGATTGACATGACAAACAGGAGGATTATTATTGAGTCTGTTTACCCCCAAAAAAACTAAAAACCTTTTTAAGAATATTCTGCGTTTCAGTAGAAAAATCTCATTAAAAAAAAATCTCTTTCATTTGATCATTTTAAATAACGTTTCAATTATATGTAATGGCTTTTATGATTTTTACCGCGTCTTCTAAAAATGTTTAAGATTTATGATTTCGATTCTACGTTTAATTAAGAGCTATTTTATGGCATACAAGATTGATAATTTTTTTGCAATACTTAGATTTTTATTACTTGATTCGAAGATGACCAGAGAATGCATTCACAGAAACACATTCAAGTTGCCAAATTGTTTAGTATTTTTACATTACATCAGTGCAGAAACTAACTATAACATGTTTGAATGTGTAGTAACTGCTTGCAGCCTCAGCAACTTTTAAAATTTTTTGTTGAAATTCATCATTTGGTTTCTTAAAAAAACAGACGACCAAACCACATTCTTACCTAAACTACCAAAATCATTTCAAGAATGATTTTGGTAGTTTGATTGCGACTATTGTAATTCAGGCAGAATGATGCGAACCCAAAACGAAACGTCAAATTAAAAACAAAATGCGGTACTCTAATCCACGTCACAATCACAAGCGCAACGAAATAATACTTGTTCCACAAAATTATGGAAACAACTACTCGTATTCTGTGTTATTTTTGGCAGTTATTATTTTAACGGGCTTTGAAACCGGTCGCGTTAAGGTTACATTCGTAGCAAAAATATATAACCCAACGACGTGATCTGATCATGTGAAGCGTCACCTTTACTTAGCCAGTCTGCTCTGCACCGCTGTGGGGGGCGTACACGTCGCCATCTTATTTACGCGGGAAAATCGCTAAAGTATTTCGCGCGCTCCAATTTGAAAATCGAATCCAGTGTTCGGAAAATTGTGTGAAGTTACCAACCAGTGATAGAAAGTGAAGTTTCTAGTGAAGTGAAAAAGTATATATTTTGTGAGTTTGTGATCGACCAAGTTCAACCGGTTTTTAAAAGTGATTAATCAGATTTTTTTTTTTTCTAAAATTGTTATATTGAATGCGATGATCGGTTACTTATTTGCTGGTTTGTTGGATTCAGCTGTACAAACGTACGTGGCTTGTTTTGACGCGGATTATGCAAATTTACATACAAAAGAATTTAAATTTACAATGTCTGAAAACGATAATACTTGCAAACCGATGTTCCTATAAATACTGTTCCGTTTAAACGTGTTTTTCGTTCTAAAAAAAAGCAAATTGTTTTTACCTTCGCGGGTAAGGTCATTTCGTACAAATTCTGAATTAGAATTCACATATTTAAAATTAATGATAGGATAGGTAAGTAAATAAATTATTTATCGCAGATCGCAGTGTTAAAAGTTTATTGGTGAGATTTAGAGATGATTAGCGCCAAAACTGAAAGAGTAAGTAATAGGTACAGGAACAGCAACGATGTAGGGGTCTGCAAGAGCCGATGCCTGCCAGGGCTGCGGGACTCTTCGAAAGAGATACCGTGGCCCTGGAACACAAAGGGCAAAGAAGGAACATGGATGGGTTTTAGTCAGTACAAGTCTGACACTCCCTTCCGCTCCGCCCAGAGTGGGCCCCGGTCATTTGATGATATACCATATGAAAAAAAAAAAAAAATTGGTACGGGAAAGCTGTGCCTAAAAGAACTTACGAGGTAGGTCACAATAAGTCAAAATATGAATTGCCTTTTCCAGGGTCAGAGGATCGTCTTAGGCAGTGATTTGGCATAAAAAGCATTATTTTGCAAGTCTTAGCATTGAATGCCGAAATAATATTGTCTGGGTGATTTTCATGAAAAACGTTTTCTTTCGGAAAATACAAGTTTTGCTACTAAAAGTATTATGCTGTTTAGGATATTTCCGAATTCCACCAAATTATTATTTTAACCAATTTATTTAGGGTCCGCGGATCGTCTAAGGCCGTGATTTGGCATAAAAAACATTCTTTTGCAAGTCTTAGCATTGAATGCCGAAATGATGCCGTCTGAATGCTTTTCATTAAAAACGTTTTCTTTTGGAAAATGTAAGTTTTGCTATTAAAATTTTAGGGTATTTCCGAATTCCATCAAATGGTCAATTGAACCATTTTTTTAGTGCCAACTAAACCTTTTCCATTAAAAATAAATAAATTAATCGTAAGACCTTGTTTTCTGTGGTTAAGACCAAGCAACTACATTTTTTTTTGATTAATTTTAACCACCTATTTGTCCAGTCTGGGTTCACTTAAATTCGTTTAATTTAAAATTTTAGGTACTATGTTTCAGCCGAAATGTATTTAAGTTAGTGCTCAAATATTGCATTTGCTTCCCAAAAAAACTAAACCTTTTAAAGTAATCATTCATTTTTATCACCTTAATCAATGACGTACTTAGTGAGAATTTTGATATTTTGCGAAATAACAGTCGTTTGTCTAAATCAACCTTCAGAAAAGTTAGGTTTTCTAAGACAATAAGTATAAATTTTAATAAAATGGTTAATTTAACAATTTTATTAAAATTTGTTTTCGGCTTAGTCCATACCTATACAATACTTACTCATATTAAAATTATACAGTGTTAACCTTGCTTCTGCGCCAGACAGTTTACTATTAGAATTCTATTTAGTCGATGTTTCTTGTGTTTTAATTAATTTAAATACGTTTGAATCAAATTAGCGTCGGTATTCGATCCCATGGTTACAACTACTCACGAAATATTTTAACGAAATTTTCATTGTAAGTGTAAAATGTTAGGAAAATCGCTTTTGCTAAGAGTGTATACGTATTTGTGGTCGTGAGTGTAATTATAGGAGGGTAGCTGCTATTTTTGAAGAGGGTATTTTCGAATAGGGGTCGGAAAATATGCCCCCGACATACTTGCCTTTCTGTCATTTAGATTTTTAGAAAAACTAGGAATGAAACAAAACTCTTATATTATTTTTCACGTGTAATTTACACATACCTAATAAGCTTCCTAAAACCATTTTTTTTTTTCGTATTTTATAGTAACTCTGTATAATTTACTAGCCTGATACTAGATAAAAATATAAAACCCGGTGTTTCTCAGCAGTAAAACGTTCAACAACATTTTTCATTAGCCATATAAACTATAATAATAAAATCCTTATACGGATGATAAAAAGTGTCAAAAACGTTTAAACGTATAGAAGAAAACTTGTTACGAAGCTAACTGTAACAAAAAAGTTATGATTGCTTTTGATAAGAATCGCTTTTGGGGAGAACCAAACGCCAAAACTAAAACTTAAGGACATTTCAAAGATCAATAATAGAAAAGTTACAAAAAATGCTCACGATCTTTTGTCCATCACATCAGAATTATTAAACAGTATGACGTTAATATATACTTAATAGGACCTAATAATAACCGAATAAAATGTTCTAGGTTCACAATGATGGACTGTATACGTGGTAACCGTTTTAGCGTCGGTGTCGCTTACACCCTGTATATGCAAAGAGTAGCTGTACCTCCGATTGATAGCGATGTCTGTACCTACATACATTTGTCTTTTAACAGTCAATGATAATCGGGTACATTTTTTTAGTGCCAACTAAACCTTTTCCATTAAAAATAAATAAATAAATCTTAAGACCTTGGTTTTCTGTGGTTAAGACCAAGCAACTACATTTATTTTATTTTTTTTTGATAAATTGTAACCACCTTTATTGGCCCAGTCTGGGTTCACTTAAATTCGTCTAATTTAAAATTTTTGGTACTATGTTTCAGCCGAAAATGTATTTAAGTTAGTGCTCAAATATTGCATTTGCTTCCCAAAAAAACTAAACCTTTTAAAGTAATCATTCATTTTTATCACCTTAATCAATGACGTACTTAGTGAGAATTTTGATATTTTGCGAAATAACAGTCGTTTGTCTAAATCAACCTTCAGAAAAGTTAGGTTTTCTAAGACAATAAGTATCATGATGCAAAAAATCTCGTCAAAACAATGATATTTTATATTTAGAAATGATTTCTGATGAGTGGAGTTGGGCTGGCTCGCTGTCATCAGCCAAATCGGCTACAGGAAGAGTCAATCTTGTAGCTAAATTCGGGGATATCAATTTCGATTGCCATCGACTGGCTGAGGAAAACCCAACCAAGAACTGTTACAGCTAGGTCTTGATTATATTGGAAAGTGAAGTCAATTGAAAAATCAATGCATTAATTCCTATTGTATCACTACTGAGTGTTTTGTAAAAAATATAAAAAATAGTCTTAATGATGGTGTCTACATGCAGTATTTAATTATAAAACGATTTCTGCGATGCTAAAATACCTATACATTTTGTGTGAATGATCATCAAGTGACTTTAGCGCTAAACTGCTTCATCGTCATCTTGCTGCCCATTTTTTTTTTTTTTTTTTAACCTGTCAAAATCATCAAATGAGTTGTCCCACCCAGGGCAGAGCGGGAGGGACTGTCAGACTTGTACTGACTAAAATCCACGGTGTCCTTCAGTAGCCCTTTATGTTCCAGGGTCACGGTAATTCTATGAGTCCCGCGACCATCTTGCTGCCCTTGTCCCAAGTTACTTGTGGTCGGCGCACCACGTAAACACCCTGTTGATTTCATTCTCCCCTGTCAACCGTCATGCAATCATTTATTTACCTCATATTTAAAACAACATCTTTAAACGATTGACAGAAACATAAACGCAAGCGCGTGCCCTCCTCGCCAAGCCACAATTTCACCTACCATTTTGCCACATATTTGTGTCGTTGGCGTACAGGGCACGCGCTTACTTGTCACGTATATGTGACAATGGCGTTCAAAAAGTTTAATTCTTCTAGCGCTAAATGAATGTAGTGATATGTGTTGCAAGTCTCTGAGGCTTCACGAACGCTAAGATTTTTTAAAAACATAGTCGTTTCTTATCTGTGGTCCGACACACTATTTTACTTTCCTCCTTACGTAATGGAAACATATATGAGATTCAAATGGATTTTTATCAGTAAACTACCTTATAAAGTATATTTGATGATGATTGCCTCGGTCAGAAACGAATAGCATTCTGCTTTTACGAGTTTTGATAAAGAAATCACAATGTATTTTTAGACGAAGATATTAGGATTTAAGTTAAAAAAAAGGAATTAAAAAAAAAAAAATTTTTTTTATATTTTTTTTTGTCGGTATCGAAAACTAATACATTGCTTTTACACAATATACTGCTTAGTATTTAACATATAACTTAGAATTAATAAGAAATATATTACGCCTAGTAACAGTTGATACACCGCGCGCCGTTTAGTTTAACAAAATGCGCCAAATATTATAATAAAAATCAAACATACGTAGAGTTAGTTAACCCAAATCTATTAATATAAAATAAAAATATACTACAAGAAACTGTTTCAAACACAGACAAAAACCTGCAGACGCTTAAAAAACAGAAACAGGCGATATTTGAATCATAATATTTTAAAATTTTATATTTTACATGTCATAATTTACATTCTGGCAGTTATATCTAAAAAAATATACGCATCTTTTGTGATTTGTAAGGCTATACAAATCTGAAAGATTTTAAAATTAAAGGTCACAGACGTTAACGGGATTTTAAAACGTAAGTTGTCAGCTGTCTTATGAATCTGGAAAATTCTGATCTTCGACAACTGCATTTCGTTCGTTCGATCTTGTTTCCACATTCCGATAACTCAACTCGGCTATCCCCGCGTGAAAATCTCGAAAGGGCGTAAACAGCCATTTTCGATGAGACGGCCATCTTTAATCTGAGATTCGACGTTTGAAACTAAACTAATTCGAAAGATTGCTAACACAATCCATGATTATTAGCACGCTTTATCCAAAATATGTACGAGTATATAAGGAAAAACAGACTTTTTGAATCGTTGATGTCACGATGACTTATTCATTTCGGACGAGATACGTTTAAAATTATACTATTACTCATAGAAGACGCGTTTCTAAAAAAATCTTCCACTCACAAGTATTTTTTGTTACGCCAAAGGAGCCTGTGTTTAAAAAATAAACGTTTAGCTGCATTTACCGTTACTATAAATTATTTTGTGTGTCAGCCAGCATACCACAAATTTTATTATTTTTCTTAATTACTAGATTAGTTTCCAGTTTAACCATTTTGTACTGAATCGGTATGTCCATCGATTAATCAATGTTAACTCTTTTAAATTAGAAATATAGTCATATTTTATTTACTTTTAATATTTATCTTTAACTCATCCGAGTGATATTAGCCAGTCAAGTGTCTTCGACTATATTTGCCTTGTATATATTGAATTCATATATGTATAATACTTTAACAGTTGCAACATTTTCTTGCAACATTGGTGTAAATAGAGCGCATACTCTTCTGACCAAAACTCAAACTTTTTTATTATATTAAACCAATTTGCAAAATGTAACACAAAAATATACAAATAATGATGCAAATACTTTCGAATAGGCAAAGAGTCGATCAGGTAGTGCGAAAGTTGAATTTTGAAGCCTGTTCCAAAACGTATATATTTATGGAGAAGAAACGGGCTAGAAATTCTAGCAAACTTAATTAGCTCCAAATTCTAAAAGCTATGTTCATTCAATCCGTATGTTGTTGTCCACAATACAATGTTGCATATTGCTGTGTTCCAACTGTATGCAGATTCAAGTTAACAAGTCTCGAATCCACGAATCCAATATCTAACTATGTTCAACGAACGCAATCACAGTACGATTCGTTTTAGACAATTCTATGTAATTGTGGGTCATGGTGCGCGCGAAAAGACAGCACGATGCAAACTGTTCATTCAAAATGGGAGCTATAATGATTGGTTACACAATAATCATTGTATGTGAGAGCGGAGAGTGCATTGGTTAGGGAAAATAGAAATTTTTATAAAAAAATTCCCTCATTTTGCTTCATTATGTTCAAGATCCTTTTATTTAACCACATATTGATTGAGCAATAGTCAACCGACTGCCGTTTATTAATACTGAATTTTATTTTGGGGAATTACCTACCTAATTAGCATACAAACGACTAAACTTGTTTTCCTGATTGCTTCAGTCGTAACTTACATAATTACATAACTTACGATAGTGACTTATTCAACATACACGGCTCGTTTTATTTTCGAATAAATGCTCTAAATTAAGAGTACCTACTTATTTTTATTTCATCTGTGAGGAGCTCGTGGCTAAATAATAACAGCCGCTCGGGTCGATCTTTAGGTTAAGCCGTGCTTGCCTAGGTTGGTCTGTGGATGGGTGACCGCCCATTGCATACCGAGTTTCCTCCGTGCCTCGGAAAGCACGTTAAGCTGTTGGTCCCGGCTGTCATTTGTAGATCTTTGACAGTCGTTAGGTAGTCAGTGGCTCAAAAAGTCTGACAACCAGTCTTACCAAGGGGTATCGTATTACCCAGTACTAACTGGGTTGTGGAGGTCAGATAGGCAGTCGCTCCATGTAAAATACTGGTATTCAGCTCCATCCGGTTAGACTGGAAGCCGACCCTAATATAGTTGGGAAAAAGCTAGGCAGATGATGACTTATTTTTATTTCATGGAGGGCTCAGACCTCAAGTGCGTATGCAGCGTCTCCTCACAAACAATGGCCCACCTTCCATCTTGCCCCGCATGCCCTATCACCTGCGCTCTTGATGATTTATTTACTGCATCAGTGAGCGGGGTTCGCGTGGCTAAGTTTTGGGCTAAACATATTTGAACTTTTTGCCATCGAAACGCTAAGAAGAAGAAGAGTACCTACTTAATATTCTTTTTAAAACAAACTAGCACTATATTGAAAGAGAATATTTGCAAAGGTTGTACATAATAATATAGACAACACGTTTGCTTTCAGAAAACTCTTTCATATTGCGATATTCTCCCGGTAACCGCAGTTTTCCATACCTTCAGGCTTCGGGATGTAATAAAATTGAAGTATCCGAAGTTCCGGGGGTACAGTTCGCTTCTTTGGTGTGTATGTATATTGTGATGACGAGATAGTTCCGGGACTATGTGTGATAAGTAAAGAGGCTACATTCAAAAATAGATCCCTGTCTGTTTTTGAATTTTGTCTCTTATTCTTTTTTTTAAGTGCAAGCAACTTGCCAATTTATTAATACCTAAAAAGGTTAGTCCTTTCATACAGAACTCAAGTTCTTTATCTGAGGTTCTAAGATAAAGCCTCAAAACATAATGAAACATATTTATTGTATAAAATTATCTATATAAGGTCAGTTTTATTTAAATTAACGGAAAAATTTACCAATTATTTTTTTTTGTTACTTTTATAATTCGATACCTATCACGAGGAGCTCTTGGCTAAATAACAGCAGCCCCTCGGCTCAATCTTCGGTTAAGCCACGCTTGCCTAGGGTGCTCCTTGGATGGCTGACCACCTATTACCTACATACCGAGTTTCCTCCGTGCATCGGAAAGCACGCTAAGCCGTAGGTCCCGGCCGTTATTTATAGATCTTTAGCCCGAAAGTGTGACAACCAGTCTTACTAAGGGGTATTGTATTACCCAGTACTAACTGAGTTGTCTAGGTCAGATAGGTAGTCGCTCTATGCAAAATACTGGTAAGACTGGAAGCCGACCCCAACTTAATTGAGAAAAGGCTCTGCAGACGATGACCTATCACGTATGTGGAGTTTCGCTTGCCTATTAAATTTGACCCTCTATGAAGTGTTTTAAAACAATCACAGTCAATTTCAAACTTTAGACGTGACTGATTTTCATTTCAGCTTTCTGTTAAGTCACGAGCATTAACATGTAGAAAAATTTAAAAACTATTTGTTCGTGAAATAACGGTTTTTACTTTGAGATAATACTAAGCTCGTGAAAACGTATAATATTAATCAGTACAGTAAAGTACAACAGTACAAGAGAAAATCACTTTTAAAAGTTCACTCATGTACTAGTGCTCGCGACTGTACATGTCTTTATTCCCGTTAATTACTAGCTGGTACTACCTCCTACATAAGTACAATAGTGCATTTATTGGTGCATATGATTGGAGTGGATTGCTGTGCTACTTTCCGCCTATTGTCTCGGCCAGGAACGTTTATATTCTATTGAAGCTAGCCATGTTATCGAGCTGTTATGACGATTGAAACAGAAAATTTTCAATGCTGGAATGCGAAAAATTTAATAATTAGCTAACCCGGTAAACTTTTCCAATTTTCTGAGAAACTTTTCTCATTTTTTTTTCTCTAAAAATTTTGTCCAAACTATTGCAAACATAAAAAAATTTCGAGGACCAAATCTGTCCTTTATAATATCTTTAGTGATGCGCTTACTTGCGAACATCATTTAATTTTATTAGCGTTGCCGTACAACGTGGCAACGCCGCCAGTCATTTGGGTACATTACCAGTTGACAGCGTTGAGGAGGAGTTTTTTGACGCCATTTTTTAAGTTTATTTTTAAGTTAGTTAGGTAATGTAGGTTATTTTAATTTATAAATGAATATAATATTTATTCCTGAAATAAATTTTCTTTATTTTAAATATTAATTAAAAGGAATTAATATAGAAGATAGAAAACACAATATTACCTTCTGATAGTAATCTTCATAATGACCGGTGATTTGTTATTAACTAATTAGCAGGTACAGAAACAGTTTGATCCTTTATTATGGCACGTTTCCAACTTTGTATCTCACGCAAAAAAGACTAACGTATGATCACACGTACGCACCACGGCCAATCAAGCTAAACAAAACCAGATTATACAGATCTCTCATTGTATATAAAATCTATACAAAGCGAGACCAAGTTATACTGGAAATGTACAGCTTCATATGCCGCCGTGTATAAGATTACTAATATTTATTTGTGAGACAAATTACGGTCTTCTTGGAAACTATGAAGACAGTCGTATTAAGTTTATCAACCTTTTTTCAGCAAAATGTTCAAGTGCTGATTGTATACCGGACGCACTGTGAATAAGTATAGTCACTTCTAGAGGCTATTTTAATATTTATTTATTTATTTATTTATTAACACTTCAAGCACAAGTGCACGGGCGGACTTAATGCCATAGGCATTTTCTACCAGTCAACCTTTGGGTGATGCAGAGACAGACAGTGGTAGGTGCATAAATTTGCAAAAAAAATAATTTAACACTAAGATAAACTACAAGGATATATAAAATACTATAACACTAATAAAAAACTAATATTCACTTTATGGTACAGTACAGAGGGGTTTACATAAGTCTGCTATTTTCAACAATATGTCATAATGACACTCATACCAGACGACGCCATTACGTACCATTGTATTAAAAGTTCGTAGTCACTTAAATTCATAATGGTCCTTTGACGGCGCGATGTTAAAATTGTTTTAAAAAAGTCATGAATGCACAACGATGTGTTTTTTAAAAGAAATGTCAAAATAATAGGAGATGATTGAACAATCATGCTAACTCCAGACTAATGACTTATCAGTTGCAAGTCATTGGAAGACCATAATGACACCTGTCAAATATTAAATACTTCAATCTAATCCGACATTCTAAATGTTATTTTAATATTCAGTAAAGTCTGTCTCATACATCCAAAACGTATGTATGCTTAAATGATTACAATTACTTTGAAAAAAGACCGAAATTTTGATGTGGGTTGGTACATTTTTCAGAACTACTCTCAATTAGTAGGTACCAAAGTCAAAATTAACAATAACGACGTCAGCGGCGGCCATTTTGACAAGATTTCATTAGTATATGTGGGCCCCAATTCAATCTAATCTGCGGGCTAACTTATTATTTACACTGCACTTATCTCCCAAAATTATCTTGCTTCTAATGTACATTTTTAATTAAAACCTTTTAGTTTGCGGTGCACTCTACCGACATACGAAATTATCATGCGAGTTGTACCTACCTGTATTAAAGTCCTTTGTCGTATTTAAGTTAGTAACAAACATTAGATGGAGTCAAAAAACCGGTTTTGCTTTGCATAGATAATTTTAATATAGTACTGCTTGTTTTGTGTTGTTGAAAACTGAAAGTGGAATGGATGTTTTGTTAGATTTTTCTGACTAGTACATTTCTACAATCTTTTATTTTGCAGTTGTCCGTAAGATAATATCCAAGGGCAGGGAATGAGGGAAAATTAGAAAAGTATATTATACATACATATTCCTTTTTTGTTTAGGAAAGCTTAATATTATTTTCTATTTCATTTTTCCACAGATGCGCCTGCATAAAAATTAAATAGAAACTTGCTTACTAGTGCCAGTAATAGCTCTATGTTATTCTGATTCCTTTCATTTGATCGATTCCTTCTACAATCGACCAACCTTCTTTTAAAAAAGAATGTGCCATGTTTTTGTCCCAGGTAATTTTTCACTGTCTCAACTTGTAAGAATCTACTGCAAGGAAATTACTTCTACAAAGTCTTCCAAACTTCATAGTCTATTCTGTACCTTCTCTCAACGTTCAGAAATTCAGATTACTAAGACAAGGCTGCATTTATTTTTTTCTTCCCGTCTCCATCTTTTATTGAAACTGTATACAGCGTAAAAAACAGTTGCTAGGTGATCGATCATGAGGTCATCAGCCTCCAGCCTTACAACAACCATGTCTAGTCTATTTTTTATTATATTTGCCCACCCGCAGTGCCTATGGTCAGTACGGTTCAGCAACGGACTCGACGTCATGACCTTTACTTTGAAACACAGGTTATTAGTGTCATGACGCTTTGAATTTCGAAACCACTAGCAGTGTATGAAAATACGCGTCAAATATTGGTACTGTTGGTATAGATGCAAACCGGAGACAGTCTTGCGTCACCGTGTTTTTGAAGGAGCGAATCGATATGCGATATGTAAATTCAGGTGCATTTTTATGTATTCCATTATAAATTGTATTGCCATTTAGCTAGCTAGCTAGTATAGCTATTATAGAAAGTCTTGCTAGGAAACTTTGAAACCTAATTCACATGCCATCATCAATGCTTGGCCTTTTCTGAACTACATTATTTTGCCGATTGACTTCCAGTCTAACAGGATGCATCTGAGTGACTGTTTATCTGACCTCCACAATTCAGTTACTGAATAAAATGATACCCAGGTGCCTGATTCACGCATCTCCAGTCATAAATAGGGTGCGAGCCATTAATTTCTACATTATAGTAACTAATGGTTCGCACTTGACTTCTTCCTATGATATTTTGTCCACATACCGAGCTTCCTCCGTGCCTCGGAAAACACGCTAAGCCGTTGCCCCCGGGTGTCATTTGTAGATCTTTGACAGTCGTTAGGCAGTCAGTGGCCCAAAAAGTCTGACAACCAGTCCTACCAAGGGGTATAGTATTACTCAATACTAACTGGGTTGTGGACGTCAGATAGGCAGTCGTCCCATCTAAAATATTGGTTTTCAGCTGCATCCGGTTAGACTGAAAGCCGACCCCAACACAGTTGGGAAAACGCTAGGCAGGTGATGCAGGTAGTTGTGCACTTTAAGCATGAGAGAAGGTTATATTCCCCGTCGGGGCTCCACACTCACACTTTGTTTGAGATGGGACGATTATACCCCTTGACAAAATCATGTTAACAAGTAAAGTTGATTAAACTTTTCGCGTTATTAACAAGCCTTCATTTAGATTTATCGTCAGTGATATCGTTCTGAGCCCACTTCATTACGTCAAAAACCTGTTTTGTCGGTATAACTCATTATATTTATAAATAGTTTTGTTAATTTTATTCATGTAATGTGTCTGAGTTTTCAAGTGAGCCAAGGTTACGTGTTCGTTTTGGTATGATTGAGAAGTTTTCGTTTGCTATGAGAGTAAGCAGGAGAAGTAACTGTCGAGCCTATTTATTAATATTGGTCTTCTTTTTCGTTTCGGTTAGTGCCTAGCCTGGAGTCGAGAGGTTTTATGCTGTCCGTGGGCTTAAGACTTGGCTTTCACATGTCGTCGAGAAATATTTCTCAGGCATGCTGGTTTCCTCACGATGTTTTCCTTCACCGAAGAAAGTGATAATTAAACAATACGCACATGTCGGCCCCTCACATATGCGTGGATAACCGCGGGGAGGGCGCGGGGCTCGGGGTACCGAACCCGGCTGCGCGAGCGCCGCTGCGCGCCCTACCAAACACTGAGCTCACTGACGTCGGCCACTGCGGGCATTTCTTAATACGGTCTTCACACATTGTATCTATATTAATTATGGTATTACACCTATTTTATACAGTCCACTAGTTTAATTATAAAGTCTAATTCTACTAAGTCTATTCACACATGAATCCGAAAAATCTGAGGTTCGTGCCTTGGGTTCGAACTCGAGACCTATGACTTGGCAGTTCGACGATCACATCACTAAGTCACTGCTCTATCTGATAATACTGGTATAGGATAATTATGTGGTCTGACGTGTAGCAAGGCAACTATCTCGATGCTTGCTCATATTTATTTTAGTGTTGACTTGCAAATAAAATGGACTCGAAAAACAAGCCGTAAATTTAAAAAAAAAACAGGTTGTCTGGAGACCTAAAACGATTTCAATTAATAAGATGGTCAAAGTGACTAATGCAAGGACAGGATCTTAGTAATATATATTTCCTTTTATCAAGACTGCATTATACTCAATTAAATTTAGCAAATGAATTCAAAAAAACAAAACGGTTTTTTAAACGAGTTATATTGCCGTATAAAATTTTGCCACCCACCAATTCTATTATAAGTTGCAGCGAAGTACCAAATTCTTATTTCCCTATTAGGAATTGAAGTATAAGCCATATTAGTAATACCTGTTTGACATAATAATTATAATAAGTATACGCATTTCTACACAAGGGTGTGTTGTGCCAACACAAAAAAAAAAAAGAATAAATAATAAAGATCTTTATTATCCTCTAAATTACAACATATTATTATAATAATAATTTGGTTCTGCAAAAATATACCTCTTGCACAATTAGGAAATCGGGTTGTACCCAATATAACAATAACAGGGGGCTTGGTAAAATAAAATACGTTAAACATTATTTAACAAGATTAGTTAAAAAATTTAAACTATAAATCTACCTGAATATCCTCTTGAACATGGTCCTTCGAACCGGATACTATCGAAGGATACGAAAAAAACTATGGAATTATTGATGTTACGGGTATTTGGCCAGAAGCTTACCAACATCACAGATTTATTTATTATTTATTTATTTACCACCAACCATAGCAAAATTACAGACCAAGTCCAATACGATGCTACAACACAGAATTAAACAACATAAACAGTAAAATTACATACATTGATACATAGCTAATACATGAACTCAAACTTTTTTTCCACGGGGAATTTCATTTTAGACACATTTTAATCTATTTTCGTTTAAAATAAACTCATAACACATTATTGTGACTGATTCAAGTTTATAAACGATAGATCATAGATGTGTTTGACTAAACCAAAGTAAATGTTTGTATACAAAATGGTTGGTTGCCAACTATTTTTGGGTTGACTGATAAAATGTAAGCAACTAAAGTTTACGTTGCCTATTCTTATCTCTGTCTAATCATGTTTCAAAGTATATATTTAGGATTGCTAAACAATAATAGTACACCTACCAGCTGCGCAATGTGGGTGTACTATTAGGTACAGTCACGGGCAGGAAGAAACATGTATAAATGAAGCAACTTTTTACATTTTCACGAACATAGTATTTTGGAAGTCATACTATTACGAAAAAGGTCTGATTTCACAGTAGGAACTTTATTTCATGACTATCACAACATCTATTGGTGTTCTGGCAAGCATAAACACATAGACAGTCCATTCATGGAATCATTATTGTTCGGTTGCGGTGCCAAGTAGATCGAATATCACGATTCAATGCATGCAATAAGCGTGCCCTCGCTCGCGTGACGAACTCTGTCTAAACACTGAACATTAGCCAGACTGTCTGGCATGAGACTTTAAGTGGTATAAGACTATTAAGAAATAGTGAGGACGATGTTTATATTATGTCGGAAAGGGAACTATTTAATTAAGCTCTCTCTATGAAATTTATCATAAGTACAGTCAGTCTATTATGTTCCCATTGCTGGGACACAGGCCCCTGCTATGTTAGAGGGAGTGGGCTGTAATCAGCCAGCGGGCCCAAAGGTATGTAGATGTCACTTGTCTTAAAATTTTTGGTTGAAGGGCAGGTTTGTACTAAACAGTTCTACGGTAGAACTAATGGGAACACTTTTTCCAGAAAGGTACAAAATTACAAAATCGTAGAACTAGTGGGTCCAAAAATTCCCATTTCTTCTACCTGTTCTATAGAATATGTCGGTTTCTTGGCGATATTTTCCTTCACCGTTTTGAAAGCAGTGGTGAAGTTTAAAGAGTGCTATTTTTTTTCACATTATTTTGGCATGTCCTTAGCATTTCTGATATTGTAGGATAAAAAAGACTTATTTGCCAAATTATTGGTAGCATTAGCAATGCTTTGCACGGGTACAATCTACTGATGTGATTATTTTTAGCACATAATTTCTGTACAAATTGAATATACAAGGTGTAACATAATAAACGCAAGACCTCCCGTGTGGTCTCTCGCACCATGAACCTAAACATCTTTTGTTCTACGAGTTCTTGAAATTCGCAAAAAAAAAAAAAACTTTCTATAGGAACTGACACAATCAGCTAATCCACATGTATGGTAAAACTAAAAAAAAAGTTATGAATTTCCAAAAGTCATAGAACAAAAGTTGTTCAGTTTCATGGTCTGAGACACCACACGAGAGGTCTTGCGTTTATTATGTTACACCTTGTATGTACATTTAATGACACATCAACCGTCTGGAATAATTTATCAACATGATGGTGAAAACTTTATCAAAATGTATTTGTTTATTATGTATTTAAGAAGAATTAAGTAGTCACAGACAGACACAAAATAAGTCTTTTTTTCATACATTTTGTCCTAGATTTGGAAGAAGAAGAAAAAAAAAAAACTAAAAACAAGGAAAACTATTCTTAGAAGATAACTAGGAATTACTTCACTAGTATTATTTCATGTTATTTTCCTGGGTTTTTTCCGGTGCAGGGTCATGGGTCAGACCCGTAACCGCAACGCGGTGAGGTACAGCGTAAATAATATGAAAATAAGACTTTCGAGCAGGTACAGTCAACTGTACTTCATGGTAACAATTTGACAGCGCCTTTTTTTGGTAGCAGTAAGGGCGCGGTTTATGTACTTTACATGTGTGGTTGACTATACTTCTATATCCGATTACATGCATGAAAGGAGATACATTATTTTGGTGTTTTAATTAGTCATTTGTTTGGGCGTTAATTGGTTACGCGGTCAATTTGGAGCAGTTTTTTGTACGGTTTAAACTCGGAAAGTTCTACGGAAAATTAATTAATTAAATAACGTTGTTGCTAAACGTGATTAAACGTTACCGTAGGAAGTGCTTTTAACCAAACTTAATTATTGTGAAAGGGTTGTTTAACAAGTAATATTGAATGCTGTATTTTGTAAGGAAAATAATTAACGGTGCGTTGGTTCCGTTTTAGTAAAAGGACTTCGATGAAATGGCTGTGCTACTTCATAAAACGGAATGCAAGCATGATCACAATCTCTGCTGCGTAAGATGGTACCATCACATACCATGGCAACCATAAAGTAAATCTTATTTAGCAGTTTATAAATACGTGAGTGCTGAAAATCTAGGTTTAAAATATTTTCGACTAAATTAAAAATATGAAGAAAGTCTTATTTTGTTGAATCATATTTATAATGAATAAAATAGCTCAATAGTATCTACCATTTTTGCACTGATGATGAATGAATGATATTCATTCTACGAGTATTTATTCATCACAAAAAACCAAAGACTTTCTCTCACTTCGTTAAAATTCTATAACACTTAATAAATTGTTAGTTTCATTGAAATACAAAAACTCACAAAATTGCAAAAGGTAAAACGATTTTCTAAATGTAAAATTGATTTTATTAGACCATAATGATCGTATTTGATGGTTACAAATCATATAGTTATCAGACATGGAATGTTTATTACTTAGGGTGGCTTAGTTTAAGAGGTACATATTATCAAACATAGCACTGTAAAGTATTTCTATTAATTTAGAAGAATACCTATTTCAAAGAATTTTAATTTGTGAAGTTACGAGCTGAAAAATGTGTAGCTACAAATTATAAATAAGTTTCATGATTAATAATGCCTGTCATGACAAAATATTCTGAAAACAAGCCAGTATCTCATTTTCCATCGTCACACCCTACAGCTATATACATACATATACTCACGCCTTTTCCCCGTGGGGGTAGGCAGGAACCACAGAACGCCACCTGCTACGATCCTTACTCCTCTACCCTCGTCCACGTTCATACATCTGGTCATACACGCACACTCGTTGCGAGGACTATGCATCTGACCTTTCTGATGAACCACACCAATAAGGTCATGTATGTCCTACTAGGGCGTCCCCTCCGGCGTTGCTGCTCACATCTGGCTTGTAAATATCTTAAGTTAGTTACTTCAGCTACAATAGGTATTATAAACAGTTGTGTGTAAAGCTGACAACCTCGCATCGCATTACGCTGCGCTGCGTTTGCCGCGTTGTAGAATCAGCTGATGTTATTATGATGTTAGACGTGTAGGTACGTCTCGTATATTTAATTTATTTAACGCAAGCCAGGCTTTTGGGGTTCTATGGAAGTACCGCCACTGGTATTATTTATCTTCTCGGATGATAGAAGACGGATTACAGGTGCAAAACATTTGTTCTGAATAATATTGTGAGACCTGGTGCTAAATCTAATACCACTTGACGATATTCAAAAGAAAATAAACAACATTCTAGACATAAATATGACTACACGCACGAGGTGAGAGCCAAAAGTACCTAACTACCTATATATCTTTCATTTGTCATCGCAGCATGCATTTAGTGTGCCAAAGTGCTGCAAATTTCTATGACACTCATGCACTGTGGAGAAGTGGAATAATTACTGTGTGGTATGTTAAAGGTCAGGTCAGTAATAGTTGCTTTCTCTTCTGCAACATGTCAGTCGTCGTTATTAAAATCTAGATTTCAAGCCGATCTTTCTACTTATCCTTTTAAAATAACTCCGCAGCAAAATAATGATCAAGTACCGCGCGCAAGTATGCTCTCTCTCTTTTATGTGACGCAGACGAAGTTGCGCGGGTTAGCTAGTCCTTTATAATCAACCAAAATAACTTCCTCTGAGACTTGGCCTGTTGCCTTCGCTGTGTGAGAGTGGGCCGTAATCCACCACGACACGGAATTAAGACCCAGGGCAGGTTGATTTCTTATTCGTACACGAACTCCTAATTTTTACACAACTCTGTGGCGGGGGCTATCACTAGTAGGACAAAACCGGTTACCGCCGGTCAAAAGAGGGTCTGAGATTCTGAGCTCTCCGGCTATCGAAGGGCGAGATGTATAGCTGAAATTTAAAAAAGTTCTCTCACAAAGATCGCCAGGTTTATAACCTCGACATCAGAAGTATTTAATAAAAATCAGTAGTTACTGTCGCATGCTGAATCAAAATGGAATGTTGGAGCTGCTGAAGATTGTACATAGTATTATTATTATTAGTAGTATTGAACTATCTTTGCTTTGTATAATTTCAATCTCTTTAGTATTATATAGCCGCATAGCCCATATTGTGTGAGTACTATGTAATAGAAAGCTGTCATTCGCGGGAAACCTACGTCTTTTCTTGACTTAAATGTGCCCTGGCGGTTAGGAGTGTGTCATGCTCACTCAAATGTCTCGCTGATGGTGGCGCGTGTGTCGGATCATTTAGTTCCCTTCAAAATGGTTGAGTTGAATGGTGCTGATACATGCGTCATGTTCGTGAACGGGCGCTGTCAGTTGTGACTGGTCATCTCTTGGTTGCCACGGCTTATTTGAATTGTTTTTTTTTCTTTTTTGAATTGTTTACTATGAACACTTTTAACGTACACATCTTGCTACATCGTTCTCACATAATGTACCATCTCAACATGAATGATGTAACCAAGAGTTTGTAAAAGTATACTGATTTAAAAGAGTGTCCATGGAGTTTCTTGCCCGTTCTTCTCCATAGAGATCTACGTTAGGGAATGGGCAACTACAGTACTTTCACAGTTTTTATGCCTTGTGACTGGGACTGTAGCTATTGTTGTCTTTGTTTCGACAATTCAAAAGTGCCTGTAACTGGCCTATTTGAAATAAATGCTTTGATTTTGATTTTGATTTTGAATAGATAAACTAAATCGTACATTAATCTGCGCAAACACTTTCCTCTACCGCACATTTGCATACAACACCACAGGATGATTAATTCAGCAAGTCGATCTTAGTCTTTTGAACGCGCTCTTAGTCTGTGTCCAAAATAACAATGATGTATGCATGATTTATATTAGAAAGTTGATAATTATAGGTAAGGCAGACACTTCTTTTCAATTTGAAGAGTAAATTGCTACCTTTACCACTATATTTTATATTCGAATTCGAATAGATCCCTACCCTTTTAAATTACTGCTTCCAACAATACGCTTGTGGCACAAAAGTGAGCTTTTGAGTAATTTTTGTCATTAAATCCAGCACTTGGTATTTATTCCAGTATTTAAGGCTGATTATAACCAATTACAATTGTTTTACGATACCTATTGTTTTAAGTTAAAAGGAATATTAATGAATATAAAAAGGGATGATTTTTTAGGCGCTTTGTGCCCTAGAGTAATTTTCCCGTTGAGTGGTTTTCCTCAAGCAAGCTACAAAACCGAAGGTAACCTGTGCTCAGATATCACTACAAGCTTTTGAAGTCAAAGTTCCTAAATTAATCTCGGAGTGCAGTAGCTCTATTGATTCAACGTCGACGAAGCATTTCAATATGAAAGCCCCGCACACAATTCAACAGAATGAGCAACCTAAACGTTTCCTAACTGGCGCGAGTAACTCTCCCGTTCAAACGCACACTAACTACGTCAGTCGTTTAATCATCTATATGTGTATCTTATTGAAGCAATTCTCATTACTATCGGGTATTTGTAAACTATTGTTACTGAACACTAATTGCCTAACAGACCGCTTACAGGAGTTCTGAGGAGTTTGTGCTGTATTTGAGCTTAATCTCTTGTAACTGGCGCCAGTAGCTGTCCTTTTCGAACGCTCGCAGACAATGCACGCCCATTTCACACCGGTGCAGTGTTCCTGCCTTTATGAAAGCGTTCGCTCATCCGATCATAGTGATTTCCGATGCTATTCCGCCCCTATGTGATTTATTGGATACCTATGAAGATGAAACTTGCCTTTCTATTGTGCTAACGCTAAATTAATAAACTGACATGAAAAATATTTCTGTTTAAATTTCCGTTAGTTAGTTATTTATCACTGCGTAGCTTGATGTTAAATAGCTTGTAACCTCCCTCAAGAGTTACGGTATCAAATGCAAAAAAAAATCCAATCCGACTAGTAGTTCCAGATAAAAGCGCGATCAAACGAAAAAAAAAAAAACCTTAGCTTTATTATACAGGGTGTAAACAGACCCTTCACATAGCCGACGTAACTTTACGCAAAAAAATTGCTGGAATCGACTTTTTTTTTTGGGGTGAAAAATCACAGCACTCAAATCATTGTGCTGATGTATGGATTGAATAGTACGGGGGTCGTGGAGGTGTGTAAAGTAAAAATCTTACATTAAAAACACGTATTTAAAAAAAAAAACTTGTGAAAAAGTTGAAACTTTGACCTCCAATTTCTCCGTAAGTAGAAGGTTCCCAGGTATGGTCTAGATAAAAAAATTATCGCAAAGTCGGGGAGACAAAGTGCCTTTCGGCTATTTTAAAGGTCTATTTACACCCTTTATTAGTATGGTTCCTTTGTTGCCCCAGTTACTACCAATCTTACTAGCAGTTGTAATACCGTTAATTTTTATTACCCTTTATAATATATATATAGGTAAACTCGAATCTCGGTGAGATAAGTAGGTATGCGGTTTGTATCAAACCACGGTCTTTCCCCCAATCATAGCGATTATCGCCATTCCGTCTGAACAGGAATGATTGGAAACCCCTCGGTGATTAAATCCGTCTTTAACGAGGTTTTGAATCATATTGAGGATATTGAGGCAGGATTTATTTCCTTCGAGATTTGCTAATTGTTGTAAGATTGAGCCATTTTAAGGTACGTTAATAAAATTTACAGATTCGGTATGTATGGTATGTTCAATTTAATAAAATGTTATAATTATCTAAGACGGACGGTTCCGCCGAGGCCGGCCCAGAAAGAGGTGGCGCGACGATCTGGATGCGTACCGAAAAGGCTGGTTCGAGGAGGTACGGGAAAAGAGCACATGGAAGGAACTGGGGGAGGTCTTTGCCCAGCAGTGGGACAGTACTTAGGCTTTAGGCAACTAAAAAAAAAAAAAAAAAATTATACTGTCACTTACGGGATATCTTCCGTGATTGTTCATTATTTTGAGCTCCCGATATTTCGGGATATCCCGTAAGTGACAGTATAAGTTTAGTTGTAAACCGTGAAAGCTTAAAACAGTGTTTAAAAAAAAATGTCTAAATACTTACAATAGCTTTTGAACTTTCTTAGCTATTAGGTCCTTAACAGAAAATACGTAATTATTTTTTGATGTTGCGTGTATGAACTTGGATGAGGAGAATAAGTATATGTAAGGTTCGTAGCAGTAAAAAATTATACAACTCATCATATTTATCTAGTTGTTAGTTGGTTGGTGGTAGTAAAACACTCCTCAATTTCTTTCTTGTATACCGTATGAATGCCACAGCTCTAAAACCACTAAAATTGCGCATTTAAACATACATTGAAGCAAAGTGAGTGCACTATTACCAAACACAGTTGCAGCATTTTGTGATTTCAACGAGTTGTCAGTGGAAAATAAAGTGTTTTCAAGTATGTTTCTGTACGAATGGACGAAGGGGTCTTATATTATAAACTGTCCCACGGAACTTCCTTATAATATTAAAAGGAGGTTCCATTGGACAGTTTTACACCAGTTTCGATATTGTGGATATGACACGACGCCACTAATCACAAACTAATTACTAAAACGAGTAAGTACATCGTTGTTGGGCTGCCTGCCCCGAGCCTTCCTTTGAAACACTAGTGCTGTAACATTCTACGCATTGGTGATTTGAGTTTGTAACACATTAGTTTGGAGTAGCATCGTAAATGTTGGGTCTGAAACACCCGATTTTGTGAGTTAGGATTTATTTTTAGAGAACGCGACAAAAGATATTATCTACAATTAAGTTACGGGGGGTCAGAAATGGCCTGAATGGCTTCGAGAGACTTGTCGGGGGCACTACCGTGACCCCAGATTGAAATCAAAAAAATCTTTGGGTTGAATTTTGTTTACGGCTTTTAACTCTACAAATGTCGTATGAATCGATAGTTGTACATAATTATGTAGGTACCCGAAACGACAATAGATTGATTTCCCTGTTGGCGTTTAAACCGTAGAGATCTTACAAGAAGAGGGCGGATTGTAGGCAATCCCTTGACGGGTTAATGAGAAAAGAGTTATAAATCAATCATTTTATAGTCAGGCAACAAATACCCAAAATAATCTTAAACAATAATAAACTAATACATATTAAAAACCTTATTAAACTATAACTATACACGTAACGTTGTCGGCGACGTGTTTCGCTGGGTGGTGTCGCGTAACCGTCCTCGGAAACGTCGATACACGACACCTTTCGGCCAAAAGTCCTCTTTCAATTAGAATACTTAAACCAAGGGCATCTTAATATCATATGATGTTCTACAATGTTTCACAAGATAGTACAAGATTTTGGTAAAACCTCTTGTAGAAGGTTCTAAAGGGGATTTACCGGTAACCGCTTTTCATGTTTTACTATGAAAGCCTTCGCTTTGATGTTGGCGACGAAGCAAGTCTTACAAAACAGATTATAAGGGTAGGAAATATCTTTGAATGATGACATTTGACACCAAGGTCGAGATTGATAAAGGTTACTTATTGGTTAGCTACAAGTGCATGATAGAAACGAAAATATATCTAAGGCAAAGCATGAGCTCAGAGACATTTATACAGATGATTATTCCCGATATGTAGATATCGGCCAATTTTTTTTGTCTGGATGAGGCGTTTTGCGCACTAATACGCGCAGACAAACGCAGTAATGAAATACTAGGCATTAACGTCGTCTAATTTAAGTCGTACGATCGACCGTGTCTAAAGATATTCATGTATGTTTCTGTTTTGTTGACATTAGATTAGAATGGTGTCTATCCGCTGGATGCGAGTCGTACGGGACCGGTCAATGTGGCGACACATGGAGGAGGCCTATATCCAGCAGTGAACGTTTATCGGCTGAAATGGTAATGATGAGCTATCATCCCATGCGGGGTATCGAAGTCCTCTAGACACTTTGTGAGGACACTTTTTTCTATGTGAGATCCTCATTCTCGTGCGCCACATTTTCGTGCGACTGATTTAAATCTTTGGGAGCCATGACATTCCGCTGCATGAATATACATATATGTACTAGTTGAGTTCATACAAGTTAAAAAAAAAAACATCCATACTTTACTATATCCAGTGGTGTATGTAAAAAAATTTGGTAACCAAATCATCCACTCAGTGAATTCTGAAGAGTAGGTATCCTAATTTTGGACGAACCAACTAAAGGGACGAGTCGTGCGAAAAATGAGCGCATGATGAGCATTTTTTGACACTGGATGAATGAAGATTTGTACTTGAACTTCAGAACGCTTGCAACATTTTCACAAAACACATGTACGCAAGCTTATTGTTGCTACTAATTTAAATTTCTGTGGTATGACTACAGAAGTCATCATCATCATTTATCCGGTAAATATAAATGAATGTTTCAAAGATATGGGGCGAATTTCACCAATAAAACTAAACGCTGTCAGTAAATTGTATTCAAAAGTGTCATCGCTATTTTTCAAATAATGTCATTGACATTGACTCTTGGGCTCGGTTGCGATGTGCAGATCGCACTGTTTAGTTGATAAAATTAGCTCGTAAACTTTGTATTTTTTTTGGTGAGCCTATTCTGTCCCACTGCTGGTCAAAGGCCTCCCCCCCATTCCTTTCCAACTCTCTCGGTTTTTTGTATTTTCTGACCAATCAGTCAGGAACGAGCCCAAATCATCAGGCCAGCATTTGTTCGGCCTGCCTCGACGTCTGTCGTCCGTCTTCAGGCGTCCACTGTGTAACGATTCAGGCCGATCTGTCCTGACCCATCTTCGAAATGTGAACCGTTATCCTCGCAGACTTATCTAAAACTTGGATTACATTGTTTAAAAAAAAACGACTACTTTATTTGTTTTATTCGACCATTTCTCATTTACTTGATTAGATGGCTACAGCAGAGTAGCAAAACTCGAGACTTGATTTGATCACGTTTGCCGAAAAATCTCAAAAGTACGGTCACTCAATCTTGGAACACAAAACCTATTTATCTATTTACTACACACTAATTAACGTAATCTTTCTTTCTTTCTCCACCTAAATTGGTATATTTCGGACGTAAGCGGCTTGTATAAGAAAATTCTCAGTAATTGCAACTTTAATTAAGGTAATTAAAATTGCTATTACTGGAAATGTTCGTCTTTATGAGTCATAAAACTAATATAGTGCACTCCTGTTACCATAATCTGGACTCGGATTATATTTATTGTTCTAATGCCGGGTACACATTGGTGTAACGTAACGTGAAGTGAAACATGAATGAGCCCTCCAGAATTACGCAATGCAACATGAAATGTAACCCAACAACAGGCGAATTTGTTTCATTACATGTTACGTTTCACCAATGTGTGCCGGGTACACATAAGCGAGAATGGGGATGTGGAAGAAATGCGGGTGTGGGACAACAGGGCGAATAAAAAAAAAAATACAAAAATACAACTTGGAGAATGTGACGTCCTGAAAAATGTTATTCAAATATTTACGCGAGTAGCATACCTGACGGCAATCAAGTGGCAAAGGCGTGCAAATCGATTCATATTTGAACAAAAACTTTTCGGTAGTTTCTGTACAATTTTGACTTTGTCATCATCGTTATCGCCGATCAGGGCTCGAAGTTATCAAGACATTACTTTCTTTGATAATTATCGGATTATAATCTGATAAAATATATCCATACTGATTACATTCTTATGTTGATCTCTTTAATTTTTGACTTAGGAATAATAATTTAATTAAAAAGACATTTTACAATTACTAATTGTTTTATTCTTTGAAAATAGCATTAAACATAACATTTTCTTTTTGAAGATTAATCAACAAAAAAAAAATGTGTGTTGACCTGACACAATGTTTGTGACTTTTTTTTTAAGTTGACACTTTTTACGTTTGGATAAGCGAGGAAGGGGCAAATCGCGTTTGGATTCACGAGAAGTGACAATTTATTATTATCATCATGATAATTATAACTTCGAACCCTGTCGCTGATAGAATGAGACTTTATTGAAACCCTCTGCTATGAAAGCCCGATTTGAAAAATAAAATCCCATCGTATAAAAAAATTCGACATAAAACAACACGTAAATCTAGCTTTACTGAAAAATGCTCAAGTTGATTCACTTCTACCAAAAATACTCGTAAAACTCCTTTGAACTGAAGACCAAAATCCTTATCTTCTCGTAACTACTGTTCGAAATATCTCCAACAGTCGTGTTTGCTTGGTTTGCCGTCGTTCGGTATCAAAAGAACATTACGGAAGGTCGTTTTTTTTAATATGTGCATTTATTACCTTTCGCAACCGGGTCATACGGCTAGGGGAAGATTTTCGGGGTCGAGTTTTATTGACCATGGAAAGATAGGAAGATCATTTTTATGATAGTTACGGGTATGATATGAAGTTGTTTTTGGGTGTTGTACTTCGTAGCACGACCATGAACGCATTCATTATAACTTTAGATGGTAATAAAATCCTTTTAATTTATACTATTTTATACCACTTATAAGAAATTTTATACTTCTCAATTATCGTAAATATACAGGTCGAGCTGGGAAGATTCCTTTTCAGCACGACCACGCTAAACTTCTAGCTGGCATAAAAGTTAGTGAAACGGAAGCATGCCTAAAAATTTTTACTCCTTATGTACTCCTGTTTCATTACTGGTAAATTTTTAGAAAAGCAATAAAACATTTTCTGCCTTTAGGTATGTGATTAGTATACTTGACAGTAGATGGCGTTAAATGTAAAAAAAACAAACTACCGTATATTTTTAATATTGTTTGAACGTGTATTCTTAATTTTAACATATGAAAAAGGAGTACATAATGAGTAAAAATTTTTAGGCATGCTCCCGTTTCACCAACTTTTATGCCATCTAGAATTTTAGCGTGGTCGTGCTGGGAAGAAATCTACCCAGCATGACCTGTATATCTACGATAATTGAGAGGTATAAAATTTCTAATTAGTGGTATAAAATTATAAATTAAAAATATTTTATTACCATCTAAAGTTTTAATGAATGCGTTCATGGTCGTGCTGCGAAGTACAACACGTTTTTGGTGGGTGTTTGTCAACATCCATCGCCTTTCAAAAACTTGCTGAAATTATTCACTTCAGAAGTTCCATCGCACTTCTTCTTCTTTATCGTTGGTGACTAACCTGGTGTCAGTGTTTATGCCTTGACTTGGCCTCACATGCCGTCGAGAAATATCTCTCGGACATGCTGGTTTCCTCCCAATGTTTTCCTTTACCGAAGCAAGTGATGATAATCTTACTACTATTATAAATGCGAAAGTTTGGATGGATGGACGGGTGTTTGTTACTCAATCACGCTAGAACGGCTGAACGGATGTAGATGAAATTTGGCACATAGACAGACTATAGTCGTGTAGTCTAGAATAACACATAGGCTATATAATATTGCGCTAATAACTTAGGGGGATGAGTAATATTGCATTATGTCCATATTCTTCAACTGTTTGACAACTGACAAATGTCATAACATGCATTAGAATAGACCAGCTATTTGAGACCAAATGTCACCGGTGTAAGTGGCTTGACGATTCAGCCACCTCCCTGTAAACTAGGGTTCGAATCGCTGCTAGTATATATACGCACATGAATTCGAAAAATTAGAGGTGCGTGTCTTGGGTTCGAACTCGAGACCCATGACTTGGCACCATCGAGACCCATGGTTACACCACTAGGCTATCACTGCTACCTCGCACTAGTTTTGAATGTTTGAACTGTACACTCGTGGTTATTGAAGTGCAAAAATCTTCAACTAAATTTTGGAGGGATGGTCATTTTTTTTTGGAATAGGTGGAGCTCTAAAAGACGTCGTATTCCACAAGTTACATAAAGGCATACCTTTTCTTAGTTGCTATAGACTAAAGTCTACAACGTACCCTATTTCCAACGTCATTGCAAAATCTTAAATGCAGGCTCGTCCCAGTGCGGTTCAATCTACCTGGTACCCATTAATGCGTTGTATTCCCGGAAATTGCAAACTACCAGCACTGGGCCACCAGTGCCACCACCCCGCATCCCGCGGCGGATTACGGCCCACGCCCTCTTACGTAGCGGAGGCCTGTAGCCCAGCAGTGGGAAGGTTATCGGGTAATTACTATGCTATTTCCTGGAAATTAAACTGTCGTAGTATGACTTGGATATGCTAGGGTTTATCGTAGGTAAACTTATACTGTCACTTACGGGATATCTTCCGTGATTGTTCATTATTTTGAGCTCCAGATATTTCGGCGCTGTTGCAAGCGCCATGATCGCGGGTTGACCGGATAATGCGGGTGGATGGAAAATAAATTGGATTTTTTTAATATCGGGAGCTCAAAATAATGAACAATCACGGAAGATATCCCGTAAGTGACAGTATAAGTTTAGTTGTAAACCGTTACAGCTTAAAACAGTGTTTATCGTAGGTGTATCTACATGTTACATCAGCTTATTCGTATAGTGTTGGTTTAAGATGTCCAGGTGTCAAGCAAATCCTTGGAAGATATTAATATTTATGCTTTAGGGATGCGCCTTATTTACCGGCATGGAAACGCATTATTCCATTCACCTACCTATCCTATTGTATATACAAGGTGGAAACTTACAGCGGGGCGGTTAGGGGAACTACCTTAACATAGTATAGTAGTAGTATAGTATGTAATTTTATAGGATGTAGATTAAGGATTTAGAATGTACACAGATCTGTAATGGTAGTTGTAGGTAAAAGTTTGTAAATAAATAAATAAATAACCATTACAGCTACACGAAAATGGACTTAGGAGACTATCCACGATTTTTCGTGAAATTAATCGCCATTCACAGATTTAAAAAAAATACAGTTAGCAAGAAAATGACCATTTTACACAAAACATTTTATTGATGCCAATCGATCCTGTTCCTAATACTGATCAAAAACTTCTAAAGGACCGTATAATATAGAAGGACTTGCGGCATCCACTCGAGATGGTTTCAAAGCTATTGTGGAATATCAGGAGGAGCTTGACTATCAAGCAGCAATATCGAAAAAGGGCAGCACTCACTGATATTTCAAATGCTGCCACAGACCTCATTATGTTAACAGAGAGCAAGAAAAAGTAAGAGGCAATGTAACGCGAATCTATGGAGCATTTCACTCACACTTATAACACTCTAAGCACTGATTGAACTATTTTAATGGAAAAGGTGAACACTCTCACATTAAATCTGTCCGTCACAGCATGCAAACACACAGTGAAAGCCAGAGTCCCACCCTCAGCTGACTCTGGGTCTGCAACTAGCGGGTATACCCCTGAAAAATTAAAAAACGCGATTCCGTGCTGATAGATGAGTCGCAATCCTTATACTCGCAAGATGGACAGTCTGTGATTAGCAAGATCGGATTAGGTTGAGTTTATTTGTCTAAACTTCAAGTAAGTAACACGTGGATAATATCTTCCTCTAATTTAACAGCTCTACAAGGTGTAACATAATAAACGCAAGCCCTCTCGTGTGGTGTCTCAGACCATGAAACTGAACAACTTTTGTTCTATGACTTTTGGAAATTCATACCTTTTTTTTAGTTTTACCATACATGTGGATCAGCTGATTGCGTCAGTTCCTATAAAAAGTTTTTTTTTTTTTGCGAAATTCAAGAACTCGTACAGCAAAAGATGTTTAGTTTCATGGTGCGAGAGACCACACGGGAGGTCTTGCGTTTATTATGTTACACCTTGTATATCGGAACTTAAAAATCATTCCGGGGTTTTATAGGGGGGCATTATCTACAAGTTACTTACTTCCCTGAATTAAGGCCTACCTATTCTAATCTCTGGTAATTAACCATCAAACGAACACATGAATTTAGGAAACTACAATCTTTTGGCATTTGACACGATGGTAATAGCGTTGTATTAGTATGATTGGCACAGTGAGCAATTATTGAAAACAGCATTTGCACTGAATCACAAAATCAATTAAGTAGGTACTGCTAGAATACAATATCTCGCTAGTTTCACTGCAGAAGCTTTTCGAAGTAGATTCCGATTAAATCTTGGATGGATATTGTTTTCGAAGTCGTTTCAGAGTATCTTAGGAAATACAACGTTGTTTGTGAACCTTTTCAGTATACAGTTCTGTTTACCGAAACATCGGGAAATCTTAATTGCGTTACAGATGTTTATCTGTTTCGTGTAATTAAATCCAGGGTTCGAGAGTCTAATTTCGTATAATTTCAAGGGGTAAAGATCTTTGTGTATTCACTGGAAAACAGCCCTTAGCATGCCGCGAGTTAAGGAAATCTAATTATATTTATACGGAGAAATGAACCGAATTAAACCAGATGATATCAAGAGGTTTGGGAATTAACCTCGCCACCTTTTTAAAATATACTTGCGATGATAAAGCTTTGAATATGAACAGGTAAGCAACATTCATACGTTAATATTTGTGCCGGAGCAATTAAACTAACATTAGGGAAAGTGTGTTATTACGAGTTAAAGGTATGACTTCGAAAAAGACTTCGAAAAAGATCTGTAACCTTAATTACAGAAGGTTCATACTTCTTAGGCCACGTCTCTTTCGGAGATGTGCAAGTATTCGTAGTGAGAGATGTGTGTTTAGCTTGAGCTAAGCGATTGGTTTGGCTTTTTGGCTTGTGATTGGTGCATTTACGCACACCAAACGCAACCTAATGCTAACAACGCACTGATAGCTTGTTTAGTAGCTAAAGACTAGCAAGTGGAGTGTAGTGGTGGTGTGTTTTTTTAGCTTGTATTATTAGAGTAAAAAGTGTAACAATTGTAGATAGGCCAATAAATAAATAAATAAGTCGCCTTGCGAGTAGTGAAGTGAAACGGACGTTCAAGAATCTTCGCAACTGGCCGCTCTGCGCACTTGGCGTCTTTGCTATCGTCAAGTGTGTGTCGAAGAAACGCGCAGTGTGGTTGGGTGGAAAAAATAAAAATTATTTTCGTTTGACAGTGCGTTTGTAGCATTAGGCTCGGTTTGATGTGCGTAAAACTAACCGATCACAAGCCACAACGCCAAATCAATCACTCTCTAGGCGCTAAGCAACCCACCTGTCAGTGTGTATGTAACCTAAATGTATGATTCTGAAGGCGTACGAATGCGACTGCAAACCGCGGGTGGCTTTGCCGATGTCGTTTGCAATGACAGACTGCAGCGGCAACGACACTGATGACTGACCGTGTAGTTTCTAAGACTGTGAAAACGCTTCCGTAGATGCGATTACCGATTTCGGTTTAACCGCCCAATATCCGAGCAATAACCGATGTTTCGAATAGTTTCCAACCAATGAGTCGTACACTTGAAGTACAAGTTGTATTTGATTGATTTTCTCGTTGTGTGGTTTCGAAATATCGATTACAACTGTGATGATTGAGAGTACGAATATTGGCACGTTGACAAGTGATAGTGTTTTGGTATGAGTATGTAGAGTAGGTATTTATACCCCCCATTATACGTAATGGTGATTAGCAACAGTACATTTTGGTGCAAGTGTGCAAAGTTGATCTTTCCACTCGAGGCGGGCGAAAGCGAGATTGCAGCCAAAACTGAAAGCGAGGGTTTATGACATTTTATTTACTTTTCTTTGCAAGTAATGCACACTTGCATTTATTTAAAATGTATTATTAAAAATATTCAATCTTTGAAATGTTACTTTAACGGGTAAAAACTGTAGATTTCAGCTCTCAATTTAATTACAGCCAGGTACCGTACCGTGGTACGTTCCCACAAATTGAATATTTCTGCATACCAATCGGTTTAATAGAATTTTGTATATATCTATACCCCAAATATTCACTACTAAAAAGGTCCGAATCATAATTAATTCGGGTGTAAACGTAAAATACGGACCACTCGTTCAAGCATTTCTCTTTTAATTATGATAATATGGAATTTATAAATTGTATTCTTCCTTGCTTTTTTACTGTTATTTACTTCATTTATGGTTACTGGTTACATGTGTTTTTTTCTTCTGAATATAGATTTCCACGAACTCGAGCGAAACACCCTTGGAAATCGCAAGTATTGCCTCACAAAGTTTTATGGAATCGAGCAGCTATTCTGAAGGAGAATACCTACATGCAAAAAAGGGTTTTACTGAATTATAAAAATTTCTCCCAAAAGTTATACTTAATACTCAAATTTCTATTGTAGTATTTTATAGTAATTCGAGTATATTATAATAAGTGACAGATCATATAAGTGAGACGATAAACGAGAAAACAGTTTCCCGCTGTCAAACGTGCTACGCTCTTGCCAAATAACATCTCGAATGTACTCATATAAACACGAGCATGTCCATGTCCTCGGTTAAGTTCATAACTTTGAAGGTTAGACTTTGTCCTCAGATGATGGTGAATAATAATATTATTATAAAACACAACAGATATTATCTGCTTGTGCATTTTTCCAGATTATCATTATTATTAGGTATTTCTTATTTATTTGTCAAAACACCTACGTCAGTGTTTTGTTTATTATTATGATAAATACTAGCAAATACCCGCGGCTTTGCCCACGTGGAGTTCGGTAATTGTTCCACAGGATCGTACTACCAAGGTTATTGGTTAATCTAGGTTATAAACTATCTGTGTGTGTCGGCGCCTCACATATGCGTGGATAACCGCGGGGAGGGCGCGGGGCTCGGGGTACCGAACCCGGCTGCGCGAGCGCCGCACAGTGGTCCCGATTTAATAAAACATGGACATTGCTCCTAGAGCGCTGATATTTTTTTCTATTGTTGTGGCTGCGATAACAAATAAGTCAAAAAAAATATTATAGTCGTACCTCAAATAATGTTCAGTAAAAAAAATATTTAATTTTTTTTTGTATGGGAGTTATTACATTTTATTTAATTTCTCAAAAACGTTAAACGATGTCAAGATAGCAATCATATATGTTAGAAAACTAATAATTCTGAGTAATTCGCTCAAAGAAATTATTTGTTATCTTTGCGTACTTTGGAAATAATGAGCATCTTAAGTAGTGTATTTTTTCAACTCAAATTGTAGTTTGGTACGAGTTGAACATTAAAAATAGGATTACTGTTGATAATTAAAAACGTATATGACAACTCGCACATAATAAGAAGGTAATCGTCCGCTAGCGTTGGCACTTAATTTTTATTAGTTGTGGTTATTTTAGAACTTCCAGGCAAAAAGTGTTTTGTAGAAAGGTCTTAGGTAATCGAGTAACTACATGTTAATTACAATATTAAAAACTAATTTGTTTGTAGACGCAAACGATGCTGTTTTATGAGCAATAGGTCCGCTGGCCAGCAAAATGAAGCTTAGACGCGAGTTTGCCAGACTAACAAGATGGCCGCCATTCGTAACGTATCAAGATATGCTCGCCTCGCGCACACCACACCTCAGTGTACAGCTAACTTTGGTTGCGAAATAGAGATTCCGCAAGAAAATATTGATCCAAATATTAATCATTAGCCCTAATATTTTTTCGGCGTATCGTGATACGTCACGAATGGCAGCCATCTTGTTAGTCTGGCAAACTCGCGTCAAAGCTTCATTTTGCTGGTCAGCGGACCTATTGCTCATAAAACAGCATCGTTTGCGTCTACAAACAGATTAGTTTTTAATATTGTAATTAACATGTAGTTACTCGATTACCTAAGACCTTTCTACAAAACACTTTTTGCCTAGAAGTTCTAAAATAACCACAATTAATAAAAATTAAGTGCCAACGCTAGCGGACGATTACCTTCTTATTATGTGCGAGTTGTCATATACGTTTTTAATTATCAACAGTAATCCTATTTTTAATGTTCAACTCGTACCAAACTACAATTTGAGTTGAAAAAATACACTACTTAAGATGCTCATTATTTCCAAAGTACGCAAAGATAACAAATAATTTCTTTGAGCGAATTACTCAGAATTATTAGTTTTCTAACATATATGATTGCTATCTTGACATCGTTTAACGTTTTTGAGAAATTAAATAAAATGTAATAACTCCCATACAAAAAAAAATTAAATATTTTTTTTACTGAACATTATTTGAGGTACGACTATAATATTTTTTTTGACTTATTTGTTATCGCAGCCACAACAATAGAAAAAAATATCAGCGCTCTAGGAGCAATGTCCATGTTTTATTAAATCGGGACCACTGTGCGCCGCAGCGCGCCCCGCGGTTATCCACGCATATGTGAGGCGCCGACATATTCCCCGGGATCCGGCTCGAAGGACCAATGAATAGACTCGGTTGGGACTTTATATTGAAACTAGTGGACTGTATAAAAAGGTGTAATACCAAAATTAACATTAATCAATATGTGAAGACCGTACAAAGAAATACCCGTAGTGGCCGGCGTCTGTGAGCTCAGTGTGTGGTAGGGCGCGCTGCGGCGCTCGCGCAGCCGGGTTCGGTACCCCGAGCCCCGCGCCCTCCCCGCGGTTATCCACGCATATGTGAGGCGCCGACAGTGTGCCAAATTTCATCCAAATCCAGTCAGTAGTTTTTACGTGAAAGAGTAACAAATATACAGATATCACAAACTTTCGCATTTATAATATTAAGTAGCGTGAGTATAATCTCAAATTATGTTAAGGTAATAGGTAACTCCTGGACAAATAAGGTACTGTTAAGTATTTGTGGATCCCATTACTTGCAATAATATCAGTTTAGAAGTTCGAAGCCTGAACAACGCCCGCAGTAAGCTTCGGAGAATCATTTGTTATTCTATGAATCGCGGACTTTCGCGTTCAATCGTTAAGTTTCGGGCTAAAATTATGTCGATTTCTTCGTATTGGTATTGTTATTAAACTAGTTTCTACCGCGACTTCGTCCGCTTGATAAACACATTCTAAAATTTCTATGGCACTCGGTAGGGTGGATGTCCAGAGAAAGAATTTTTTAAAACGAATGAGGAGTTTCAAATGAGAATTAACTATTTCCTATTAATAATAATTATGATTACTTTTATTACTTACTGTTGTAATCTGTGGTATTTTAATGTGATTATCTTGATCTATGGTATGGCAAAATTACCGCCCTCTACAAAACTAAATAGATCTGTCATGGCGTCGCTTGCTTTTATTCTGTAACTCTGTAACTCGTTCCACAAATGTAAAATTCTGTTTAAGTAATATAATAGTAATAAACATACATAATATGATCGCTGGTCTAAGTTATTAATACCCATCACTCCAACACTTACTAATATTTTAAATGCGAAAGTTAATGAGGATGGATGGATGGATATTTTTACTATTTCACGCAAAAACTCCTAAACGGATTTGAATGAAATTTGACGCGTAGATAGTTTATAACCTTGATTAACATTAGGATACTTTTTATCCCGGTATTATGATCCCGTGGGACAGTTACCGAAATTCACACGGGCGAAGCCGCGGGCATAAGCTAGTAGATTTTAATATTTTAAATTTGTATTTGAATGATAATCATAAATGCTAGTAGAATCATTGACATGATAAAATAAGCTGATAAAATAAGAAAAAAAATAGCTTTCCATAAGCCTAGCTAGTAGTAGAATAAGCTAGCAATCGAGCGATAGAAATATGATGGTGGTGAATTCATTACGGTACCTTGGTAGTTTAAAATTCAAAACACACAATATTTTAAATACATATAGGTATGTAATTGTTTCATATTTGGGGGTCTTGTCAAATAAGATTTTGGACGTGTCATAAAGCTGCCCTTTTAGGGGGGCTCTAAATCGTACGTTTTAAGGGCTCATTGTTGAGTGAATTATCAAAAGGATCCGCTTTATAATAAACCGATGATTTATATGACGGAGCCGTACACGACGATGATTGATGTGTATTGTATCATCAACATTCGATGACTCATAATTTACTAGCTTTTGCCCACGGCTTCGCTCGCGCCGATGTTGAAAATTATTTCACCGAAACGTACCACCGGGATAAAAAGTATCCTATGTGTTAATTCAGGCTATAAACTATCTGTTTGCGAAATTTCATTAAAATCCGTTTAGGAATTTTTGCGTGAAAGAGCAACAAACATCCATCCATCCTCACATTTTTCGCATTTTTATTAGCACTAAGGATTATTCACGGGTACATACGGAGACTGTCATAGATCATCTATATCACGAGATCCTTTGCATCATCAAGTGAATGTAGACAGTGATTTTATAGTTTTAAATAGCTTTTTTACTGTTGTGACGGAATGTATTTAGTCACAACAATAATGCGAAGGACGTTACTAATTTTATGTACTTGTTTCAAATACTAACATTTTCCGGGAAAATTCTGAGTTGGGTGAGAGGGTGTATAAATACCAAAAACAACGAAACCGAAAGGTATTTGTTCTCCCCGTCATTGCGATCATTTTTTTTTGTATTGGACCATACCTGGGAACCTTCTAGTTACGGAGATATTGGGAGTCAAAGTTCGAAATTTTTTACAACAATTTTTTTTTTTAAATACTCGTTTTTAAGGTCATAACTTGACTTTAATTACCTCCATTACTATTCAAAGCATCCATCACCACAATATTTTGAGTATGCTGCATTGAGTTTTACCGTAAAACGTGATATTTCACCCCATAAAAAAGAAGCTGTTTCCGAGCAATAATTTTTACGTCGGGTTACTTTGTTTGATGTACATAATACTTGGTCGACGGCTTTGTGAAGGGTCCGTTTACACCCTGCAGTCATACAAGGATTTTCTGACGTGTACCCATTCTTTTCCTTCTTCGTCGTTCACTCAATGCGTCTACAACCCATGCGGTTTGCTCCAGTGTGAGCCGCTCGGTATAGGCTGAGTGTGGCCATATGTGAAATGAAATGAGATTTAGTTTGTAAAGTGGTTCACTAATGTTCACCAACATGATTTCTTGACCTCTGTGACCACTTCTATACTGACGTTTAAACACATGTGTCAATATTTGGCCACCTAAACCAAACTTGGTACTTATCTTAATGTAAATCAGACATTACAGAGCACTCTTTATCTTTTTTCTTTCTTTTTTTTTTAGCTTTTTCTTTTTCTGCTTCCAATAGTCAATTATCCGTTCTCTATTTTTTGAGACTTAATTACAACACAATACAGCTCATTGTAGTTTGGAGATGTATTATTGTACACGCACACATAATCAGCCTATAATGATGAACTCAGGCCTCACCGTGAGAGGAAGTGGGCGGTAATATCCTACTGCCTTTTGTAGTTTGAGCTTTCACAGTAGCATACATAATTGAATTACCTAAAGAAATGTGGTCCTTATTCGTATATAACGAGGAACGAGGCTTTTGTCACTTATATTTATATTGATATGTCTTTATAGTATTTTGATAAATAGTTATAGTATTTTATATATCCTTGTAGTTTATCTTAGTGTTAAATTAATTTTTTTGCAAATTTATGCACCTACCACTGTGTCTCTGCATCACCCAAAGGTTGACTGGTAGAAAATGCCTATGGCATTAAGTCCGCCCGTGCACTTTGTGCTTGAAGTGTTAATAAATAAATCAATCTTTCAGAAAACTTGTATCAAAATATTTATAACGTACTAACTTTTTCCCGCGTCTTAGCTCTCGTGAAGGTCGAAAACAATCCCACGGGAACGTAATACCGGGATAAACCCAACCGTAGCCCAAGTCATTGCCTATATACCGCGGTCAAATTAAGCGGTTAAAATTTTTTTTTATCGAACTCCGTGCAACCGACAAACAGATAGAATTACTTTCGTGTTTATAACATTAGTACGGACTTATTTAGGTGTTCACAGTGTTGATAAAAACGGGTTTTTATATAATACTAGCTGTGCCCCGCGGTTTCACCCGCCGCTTCTGACTTGTTTTAGTTTTGCGTAGCGTGATGTTATATAGTCTATAGCCTTTCTCGATAAATGGGCTATCCAACACTAAAATAATTTTTCAAATCGAACCAGAAGTTCTTGAGATTAGCGCGTATAACCAAACAAAGTCTTCAGCTTTATAATATTAAAATTAAAATAGGATTTATAAATAGATAAACAATTGTTTTTTTAACCTAGGTGGCTAGGTTAAAACAATTGTTTATTATTCGGTAGATGTCGCAGTCGCTTATCCAGCAACATTATCTCCTAATACGTTTTGCAATAACAACCATAGTCTTATAGACAGTTCACATGATAGTATACACACTTCCTTATTGCCCTTGCGGTTATGAAGGCGTTTCTTGTTTAAATCTCTGTCTATAATTAACAGAATGATAAATATGATGTACAGAAATAGACGAATGATGTCATAATGTCGTTGTTTGGTACCAAAATAGACGTTTGATTGAGCATCGTCGGAATATCGATAAAAACATTGGATTTTTTGCATGGCTTCTCTTGGTAATTAATTTTGATGTAATTGTGACTTAAAGACGAAGACTTCATAATTGCTAGACTGTCACTAATTTTGTTATTAAATCTAGACACAATTATTTTGGATTTTAAATTCGATTCCTGTTATTTCAATATTCGTGCATAAGTTTAACAAAAAGCCGTAATTAATGAGTTTTTTATCCGTCTCTTTTGATTAAACTAGTTTTAACTAATTATTTTGGAGTTCATAATTGTTTTGAATAATACAACACGCGAAAAATACTTCAAACAAGATAAACATAACAAAAACATCAAAACGTCTTAACAAAAACGAATACTTAAACTTAAGAATAGATGCAATCTGCTGGTGATTTTCTAGATATTAAATAAAATACAGACATTTTAAGTAATTTGCGATAATAAACACTAGATTTATGTTCCGGACAATTATTTTTTTCTTTACCAGTCAAGAAAACAAAAAATGACAGACTGCTTTTTTTTTTTTTTTTAACTTGGTAAAATTATCAAATGAGTCCTCCCACCCAGGGCAGAGCGGGAGGGACTGTCAGACCTGTACTGACTAAAATCCACGGTGTCCTTCAGTAGCCCTTTATGTTCCAGGGTCACGGTAATTCTATGAGTCCCGCGACCCCGGCAGGCTTTGGCCCTCTAGAGGGGGGCCCCGTCATTATGCTGACACTCTTTGAATGACAGACTGCTTAATAATTTTATATCAGTTCGGTCAAATCAGTACTAGCAAATTGAAAATGCGGCTCCGCATACTGGACTGAGAGATAGATAATGTTCTGATAAATCTGTCTCCTATGTCCTCATTGGTCTAGTGGTCGCAAGCGCGACTGCTGAGTATGAGGTCCTGGGTTCGATTCCCCGGGTCGGACAAAGTGTTATTGGGTTTTTCCATCAGGAATTTTTCAGTAGCAGCCACGGAGTCTGGATTTGTGCCCGGTTGATGGCAATAAGCTCGCCCCCTATTACATGAGAGTTAAAACATAACTGGCGAAACGTGGGTGTACTTTTAGGTACGCCTCTGCCTAACTCTTCGGGGATAACAGGCTCGATATTATGTTATGTAAATCTGTCTTTGTCCAGTGTCCACAGTCGGTCCGCAATTCGTCCGTACTGGTTTGTCTGAACCTTAGACATCTATAAACATTATCTCCTATTACCTCATTTTGTTACTTATACACATGAGTGTACCATTTGGAGTTAATCACTAAAGACTCATTGAACATACCTAAGGAATGCGATTTCGTAACTGACCTACCTATGTTATCTTATTAATTAGCTAATATTTGGCTTATATAAATATTTTTAACGACGATGGTCCAATTTAACGAAGAGGCTGGCTATGGCAATAGCTGAAATAACATACAGCTGTGCGGCACTAACGGGAATAACGCTTAGCCAAAGTATGTGTTAAGAGGGAAAAGGGCCTGCGAGGTAGGTATTTGTAGAAACTATTGCCGTCGCGCTACGTCAAGCCTGCTCCCGTAAAATGCTATAGATTCTAAATTTTAAATTTTGACGAGATCGACGTTTCGTATTCCTCTTTTTGCTCCTCGAAAACTGAGCCGGTTTTCTGAAAGAGTATGTCTCGGTTTCCATTAGTTTCTTTTATGTTAAAAACTTTTCGAATTTGTCTGGTAGTCCTCTAATCACGGTCGTAAAAATGGAACATTTTTGTCATTTTTGAAGGGTCATATTTACTTTGCTTATTAGTTGCTGAAAAAAAAGGAAATGACAGGGACGTGTCTACAGTGGACCGTGATTTTATGAAAAAAAAAAAAATTGCACTATAGGTATAATTCAGGAAGAAAACGGGAATACATTTGTATGGCGAATCGCAGTCCCGGTTCACTCTTAAGTTACTATTAAGTTTATAGATGTCAGCTAAGAATCACTGTGCTTACCTTTGACAAGTAGGGATAAATTCTGGAATTTTTCAAATACATTGCGTAAAACTGGAAGCATGGCACAATTATACTACTTAAAACAATGAAACTGACTGGCAAATTATTTGAAACAAAACATGTTATATTGTATATTCAAGCGGATATTGTTCGGTTATATTAAGAAAGAAAGACATCTGGTGTAATAATAAGTTATTTTTAGCTCTGAAGGTGAGACGTCTTGTGTATGGTTATTAGCATTTATAATGTTCTGTTTTTGTAACACACAGACTTAAATTTAATACTAGCTAAGTTGCAGTTTCGCAATTTTGATGTCTACAAATAATGGAGGATGAATTTGGAGAAAAAATACTAGAATACAAAATAAAATCTATTTTCTTTACGAGAGTAACTTACTTGTAGTTAAGTTTGTATCATCGTTATGGCATCAAGTGAGGAAACAATCAATTGCGATGATCGATGTAGGAAAAACCCGGTAACGAACTAGCCAACTTTGAAATTATATAAATTCACTGCCAGACAATGGACAGCTTAAACCGCTGGGTGTGAAGGCATGAAATATGGCAAAACAGTTTCTGATATAACGACAATGAACACGTAGGAACAATTTTGAACATTCATCTCTCAAAGGGATTTATGGGATGAAAGTTTATTTGGAAGTTCGTCTGTTTTGTAGATTAGAAATCCTATCAAGTACATGGCCTGTAGAAAATATAAAGTCACAGGTAACGGGCCCATAACATAACACAACATCACCCCTGTAATCCTAAAGGGTTTGGCAGAGTTTAGTATTTATTTTATTCTACATTTTTTGTGTAGTAAGCAACGACTTATTGTCGGGCCTACGCTGTCCCCCCATACTTAAGTACAATTGCTGTATCCATAATAATATTGTAATACCAAATGATTTGAAAAGAGTAACCATGGAGTTTCTTGCCGGTTCTTCTCCACAGGAAACGACCAACCCGAACCGTGCACCTTTTTGTCCGACGTTTTATAAGTGCCCATCGAGGCCTATGTGAAATAAAATATTTTGATTTTGATTTTGAAGAGGTTGTACCTAAAAGTAGAATCAACATTTCACCAATAGTGATGTTTCCTGTGTAAAAAAAATATGATTCTATTTAGTCCGTCAGTTAGATTATCGAAAAATATTGGATACGTATTTTTTGTTTTATCAAATCAATAAAAATTGGCGAAGATAAAACGCATCAAAGATCATGAGTCGGGGCCTGTGACGTCACTTTTCGGTAAAAAGTCAGTACACTTTACTTACAAGTACGACGTCACACGAGTTTTCGACGCACTGTATCGACAGCATTTTTAGTTTTCGTGAAAAAAGAAAAAATACGTGTCCAATATTTTTTGGAAATCTATCTGACGGACTAATGAGATTTTTTCAGGAAACATCCCTATTATGTACCAATCCCAGTCCCAGTAATTGAAAAAAAAAACAAAAATCAATTTTTTTACCACGAGCCCAAATTTCAAAGAAAAACTCCATAACAATGGATAATAATTAAACACGTTAATAAATATAGGTACAATGTACAAGTTATTTCTGTACAGTGACTATACTTAGTAAGGGTCAGTGTAAGGTCGCATAGTACGACAAGACGGCGATGGCCGACGTATAAATGTATTGAATGAAAAATGCATGAGAGCTCATGTTTCTTCTAATGTGGAAGTAAGATACGTTATTTAAGTTAATGCTGACCAGTAAATTGGATAGCTAAGTGCTTTTAGCTGCTATTAGAAATAGATAGAGGTTGGCAATAATTGCAGTTGATAGATATCTAGCCTATACTAATATATAGAGGTAAAATTTGTTTGTATGTTTGTATGAAGGTGTAATCTCCGGAACTAATGATCCAATTCTAAAAATTCTTTCACTACGCAGGAAGCTACATTATTCGTGGGTGTTATAGGCTATAAATTATATTTATATCATGCATATTAGCCGAGCTATCACAATGTTTACGGACGAAGTCGCGGGCGTATTGCAAGAATGTAGTTTAACCTTTTCACCGCCACGGACTTCAACAGAAGTTCTAGATTTCCGTGCCACCAGCGCGACGACTTCATCAGAAACTCTTAATTTTTAACTACCTATCAAACACAAAAGTACTGTATTTAAAGCGTGTAAATTTCATTCATTGATATGACGATACCCTCGTCACTACTGTTTACTGTATACTTCGTTATACAATTATAGCTTGGCGCTGGCGAGGCATCGCGTTCTGTGTACGTTGGCGGTGAAAAGGTTAATATTTAACGCACTTATAATTTCCACATGCTCAATTTCCAGTCATGGAAATTATCATCGGAGAAATCAAAATCAAAATCAAAATATTTTATTTCACATAGGCCTCGATGGGCACTTATAAAACGTCGACAAAAAGGTGCACGGTTCGGGTTGGTCGTTTCCTATGGAGAAGAACCGGCAAGAAACTCCATGGTTACTCTTTTAGAAAAACGAAACGCTTTCAATGATTATTCTTGTTCCAAGAATTAGAAGAAATCTGTAAACCTAAAGACCTTCATTGCAAACTAAGTTATCAACTAACATTATATTCCTTTGCCAAGTCTCGCATTTAAATGAGCTCGTACATAAATAAACAAATTGTCCACAAAATTCACGATACTTGCTACTCTTCTCGAAGTAATGGAGCCTCTCATTCCGAACTTTTCAATTGTAATGTAAGCAGGCACCTACCGAAAGATCACTCGTTATTTCTGACTTGGAAATATCTGTTATTTTAAGTGGAAAGGCCAACAATTGTACAGGAAAAGATAACTGAGTAATGGAAAAAGAAAACTTGTTCAAAGACGATACGGATTGTTTTGACTTTTCTTTACGAAGTGGGATGGTTAATAGGCCTAGTCTAGTACCTTTTAGACCGATGCTTTCAAAATTATTTTTTTGACTTTGAGTTTGATGATGAGATGAAAATTACGGAGATAAAGTCATTTTAACATTTGAGTTTGAGTGTTCAGATCAATTTTTGGTAGTCTGATATTAAAAACGAGCAGCTCAGCCACGTGGACCCCGACAAGCTAGCCTATTCCGGTCACTAAGATAATTAAACGCACACAGTTTTGAGAAGTGGTGTCTTCTAAGCAAGCGTGCTTCCACCCTAGGCCACATCATCGCTCACATCAGACGAGTTGCGTAAAAAAAAAAGTGATAGCAAGGTTCTTTACAAAGTTGCATACATCTTATTCTATTTATGTAGGAATAAATTAAATCTAAAATTACCTTTATTTAATTAAGTAGAGTAAACTAACTAAATACATTATTAATTAAAAACTATTAAATAACCTAAAATAAATAAACTAACAACAAACTATAAAAGGGCATCAAAAAACTCCTCCTCAACGCTGTCAGCTGGTAATGTGCCCAAGAGACTGGCAATTTTAGATACTAATCTATACATCGATACAAATAAATAAAATTGAAGTGTCCATTAAATCTTCACCAATAAAAAGGTACACCTCTGTAGAATCTGGTTCTTGTGAATCAGGCCCGGCTAATTAAAACGTGTAAAACATCATAAATCTAATTATTTCTGTATGTTGATAAAAAAACACCTTTACACTTCACTATAATTTTTGTTTAAAAACTATATGAGGCCGGTGTTTCGTACCAGAATACTCTGAGAAGAAAGAGTCGAAACAAACTCAGAGATCGCTGTCTCTTTAAAAGTCCAGACTTGTCTTGGTCAAGTCATCGTTCTGTTTCTGTCAATCGTTTTAAGATAAATGTATGCCTGACCTATGCGAATTTAGAGACAATCAAACAATCCAAAGCAGAACACAAACATGCTGCTTGTTTTGGCGGCAGAAATAAGTACGATGGACGAGAATAACACTTCCCCAGACCAGCACTCTCAGAAGAAGCTTTTCACAACTAAAACCGAATTGTTCCATACTAATTATTGACCGCAACATTCCATTTTATGCCCGACTTCCATTCTAGGTGGAACGTGTCTAATTCCAAAAGGTTTTATGGTTATTGGAAGCCCTTCCAAGTTATGACTATTGCGTACTAACAAAAGGAAGCTCTTAGTAGGGTATGGTATTGTCGTAATTGTGATAATAATTTTATTTTCAAAGGATTTCGTAATATCGGCTTAACGTAAATTGCTTAGTCTATTTATACAAGCGGTTTTCGAGAAATCATTGTTTTTCCTGTAGCTTTTGGATTTTGTTAACGGTTTTCATATTACAACGTTGTTTTACCGTGTTGATTTTAACGAAACCGATAAAACAACCTTTTGTTGCTGATTAAAATTCTCAGAAGGATCAGCCAGCACTTTATTATTATCGAGATCCTGCCAAAAACCCGGGAACATACACCCGGGAGCTGTTTATCGATTACAGATTTAAAGCATCAACAAAACATAGGTCAGCTTGATTGCACTTACTCCAGTAGCACACATACGTAGACGAAATCTAATTGCAGAAAGCTGAGATAGTAAACGACGGAGTGTCAATGACAATCAAACCACTTAACAAGGATAACTTAGATAGCTGGGAAATACAGGTACAAGCTATTTTACTCCAGACGAATTATGTAAAGGAATTGAAACTTAACTATTATAGTCTTATCTACAGAAAGGACTGACTTAATTCATGAAAAAAATATAACTAAAAATAATAAAGAAATGGCTGCCTTGTTGGTCGAGTGGTTACAAGCGCGACTGCTGAGCATGAGGTCCTGGGTTCGATTCCCGGGCAAAGTGTTAAGTGTGTGTTTGTGTGTGTTAAGTGTTGTGCGTGTGTGTTTGTGTGTGTTAAGTGTTGTGCGTGTGTGTTTGTGTGTGTTAAGTGTTGTGCGTGTGTGTTAAGTGTTGTGTGTGTGTGAATGTGTATCAGGAATTTCTCAGTAGCGGCCACCGAGTTTGGATTTGTGCCCGGTTCATAGCAATAGGCTCGCACCCTATTACATGGGACTTAAACATAACTGATGAATTGTGGGAGTGTTCTTAGTTACACCTCTGCCTAAGATTTACCCTTTTTGCCTTTCGAGGATTACAGGCGTGATATTATGTAATAAATAAATCTAAAAATAATCACTATATAGAGGCTTTTTGTGTCTGTCCACGTTTTTCTTCTTAACCACGCAACGGATTTTAATGCGGTTTTCACAATTACTTAAAAAAATCATTCAAAAAGGTTTTTTTTGTTACCATTACTATTAAACTTACATATATAATAAATTAATAAAGGATTTCAAGGTCGATGTCATGTTAAATAATAAAAACTATGAGGAGCAGTTATGAAATAAAGGTAGGTTATGTGTATCGCCTGCAAACCGACTTATAGGAGTCGCTGTATGAATGTGACATTTCTTTTGTACAGAAGCTTAAAACAAAGATAAAAAGAAACTCGACTCTGGGGAAGACATGTAGTTGTAGGTATTACATACAGAGTAGACCTTTTATTTTGACGTATTTCTTTGAGATGTTACATATAATGTAACGTAACTTATTTTTTCGATAAATCATTTAATAAGACCAAGAAAATGTAACAGGTCAAATGTTTAACATGATGAGGGTAGACCCCTATCATTTTTTTTTATGCCTCTCTAAATTAATCAACGGACTCCGACATTTGGCCGGAATTTTTGAAAGGGGCATGAATTCCCATCAGTTATGTTAAAATTTATTAACGCGAAGGGTTTTTTTGGGTGTTTGGTTTCACCCTACGTGTGGGAGGAAAATGTTTTTTCCAAGTTCATTTATTATCCCCACGTTTTTAATACTTTTAAATTTTTTGATGATGTAGACGCGCATCACGAAGGCTGGTTCGAGATGGCGCAGGAAAAGAGTACCTGGAAGGATATCGGGGAGGTCTTTGCCCAGCAGTGAGCCAATGAAAGGGTAATGAAAAAAAAATGTTTTAAACCGTATAATTAACATAACCAGAGAGCCTAGACTAGTGGAAATAGGTTTTAAATAATTTTATCTTACTACTATTATAAATGCGAAAGTTTGGATGGATGGATGGATGTTTGTTACTCAATTAAGCCAAAACGTTTAAACGGATCTGGATGAAATTTGGCACATACATAGATTTATAGTCTGGAATAGCATATAGGCTCCTTTTTCACATCTAACTTTCCACGCGAACGAAGTCGCGGGCAACAGCTAGTTTTAATATAAGTATCAACTTTTACGGCTTGGATGGCTTTGTCGTTAATTAGCGAGAAGAGGCGCAACATCGAGAAAAGTGGAAGGAATGGGACAGTTCAGTTCAGGCTGACAAAAAAAAAACGACTTTTAAAGGGACTGGCATAAATTTTCCACAACACTTCCTCGGAAACTAGCTCTTATCGCAACTACTATTAGGTTCAGAGAGCAGTGTATTTCACACTCGTGACTACTCGTGACACTACTATTTTATTTTTTTGTAAGTGTATTGAAAAACATCGTTTGATAAACGTAGACATTTAAATTATTTCGGTAGCATACATGTTTGACTACTCAATCATTGTTATCACGAGCAGAATATCAGTTGGACGTAGTTAAGCGAAAAGGATCCAATCCACAACATGGCCAAAAATGACTTAAATGTTGGTACTATAAGCCGCATGTACGTGTGGGTTGGTTCTAATGTTGATAAAAATGATAACCTTTTATATTTTGGTTGGATCTTTTTACTAGCTGATAGTTTCAATATTTAAGCATCAGTTTGATGCACTAAAGTAATTTTTGGCCATGTTGTGGATTGGATCCTTTTCACTTAACTACGTCCAGTTTGTCCTGGCCCTCCGAACTTGTAAACAAAGTCCCTTTTCTATTTCACGAATTTACAAAGAACACATGCCTGGGTAGCAACACAGTTTTTATATTATGTAGGTATAGAGTGTAAGTAAGGGATGTGATATATCGGTTTCAGATTCGATTACGGATATGTCATCAAATGTAATGGGCGGGCCTCTCGATTTTACGTTCGGATATTATCCGCGATATCCGCATGGTATATGGACTTGTAAATCCACTGATAAGCCATCAAAATTTAATATGCCAATTGAGAGCGGATATTACAGGTGTTAATGATGTATTTTACATGTATTAATTGAGTGATTAGATCTGTTTTATTGATTAATTAAAATTATGCCTTATTACAGTCTTTGATTGCGGTATTGTGTTAAAAATACATGAACTTAAACATTAATTTAAAAACAGGTTTTTGTTTGAATGTTCTGTTTATCATTTGGTACTGATTGATTAATATCTATAATACCGGACATATTTTAGTACATTATTTAAGATAATAATTAATCAATTGATCAGGGGTCCATACCTACAAAAACCGACTGTCGGCAGGTGACAAGCGACAATCCGGCAATCTGATAATTTTTCAAGTTTCTTTCATTAGATTTTCTGATTTGTAACAGCACCTGTTATGAAAATGAGTCAATTTAGATTTTTTATTTGAAAAATAGGTACCTATCAGACAATGAGACATCCAACTGTCAGACAGCTATATTATGGAGAGTCCGGGTATATGTAAGGGGCAGTCTCCACGAGCGCGATAATCGCGGCGATATTATCGTCGTGCCACGTATTTCTATATACCCTCTTAGGGCCGTCTCCACGAGCGCGAGAATCGCGGTGATATCGACACGACGATAATAATATCGCCGCGATTCTCGCGCTCGTGGAGACGGCCCCTAAATGACAAAAATATCATGCCAGTTCATAACGATCTTTCAATTCTAGTAACCACTATCTAAAATAATATTTTATGGACCAGAAACAACAAGGTTTAATTATTGCCTCATTGTTTCACTATTATTGCTTAGAATATTTTCTTATTCCGGACAGATCAATCAATCGGGAAACTACTTAAATCTTTTCTGTTGGGAGTTTCACCGGCGATTGATGAGGCTCTTATCGTTATTTCTAGCTCATAATATATTTACTTAAGACGCAGGTTTCATTCGAGAATTATACAACCTTAGTTTTTGTTTACCCCACAACTTTTATTATGAAACTAATTCTGAAATTGTGAAAAAAATTGCTGTTCCCTGAATTTTGACAAATACAGGGTTTAAACGGACTCTTCACTAAGTCATCAACCAAGCATTATATCCATCAAACTAAGTAACTTTCTGCAAAAAATATTGCTGGGAAAGTACTTTTTTTTGGGGTAAAAATTCAAGCTTTACGGTACTCAATGTAACGTAATCAAAACATTGTGCTGATATGAATTGAATAGTACGGGGGTCGTGGAGGTGTTCAAAGTAAAAATCTAACATTAAAAACGTGTATTAAAAAAAATACTTGTGGAAAAGTTGGAACTTTGACCCTCAATATCTCCGTAACTAGAAGGTTCCCAGGTATAGTCTAGAACAAAAAATGATCGCAATAACGGGGAGAATAAGTGCCTTATGGCTTCATTAAGGGTCTTTTTACACCTTTTATATGGGGCACTTGGTTTTTTTCTGATTTCAGGGTTGGTCCAGTAGTAAAGGTGGTGTATAATATATAAGCACAATTAACCCTTAAGAGGTTTAGGCCCGAATTACAGAACGTCACTCAAGACTCAAGCATTACTTGAAATTAATTTCAACCAATCAAATGGCTGGAATCTAATTTTAAGTTATGCTTGAGTTTTTAATGTAATATCGTATAAGCTCAATTTTTGTTCACAGTTCGTGAACAAAAATTGAGCTTATACGAGTATATCACATAACATCGGTATTTAATTAAGTTTTTTATATAGATCGGTTATAATTAAATACCTTCGTAGTTATTAACTTAATTGACCTGAAAAGCCAACAGAAAATCGGCAAATATTTTATTCTGGAATTTGATCCGAGCCGCCCAATACAGCAGTACCTAACGAAAATACGGTCGTGCTTATCGGGTCCGGGACCGAAACAGATAAAGCCTATAAGGGCTTCCTTATCTTTCCCGAGTATAATCTCGGTATATATTGTTATGTACCGTCTATTATGATTATCTGAGTAGTCGAAGAATTCAATATGAACCTTGTCTGAAATACTCTGCATGATTTCCTTGTATGTACCTGTCGGAATTACGTTAATATTATATTCAGGGATTTGTCCTCGTGGATTTTTCGCGTTTAAATTTCATTCAGCTGCTTCCGGCTAGACTGGGAGCCAACCACAACAGAGTTGGGAAGAGGCTAGGTATATGATGAATTTATCCTCGTAAATATTTCCCTGATTATTCATCATCATCATTTCAGCCGAAAGACGTCCACTGCTGGACAAAGGCCTCCCCCAAGTGCCGCCACATTGACCGGTCCCGTGCGACTCGCATCCAGCGGATCCCTGCAACCTTTACCAGATCATCGGCCCACCTAGTGGGAGGCCTTCCAACGCAGCCTCTTCCGGTTCAGGGTCGCCACTCCAGAACTTTTCGGCCCCATCGGCCATCCGGCCATCCCTTATTATTACCGTAATATTATAACAATGGACTGTGACTGAATGATTATGTAACCACATCTACAGGGTGGAGACGACAATGCGACAATAAATTAAACTGTATGTAACTCATGACGTTCCCAGTCTGCATACAAAAATTCAATCAAAAATTACTCGATATTTTCGATTGAATTTTGTATGCAGTTTATTCACAGGACGTTATTTTTCATTTTTAGAATTTTCTACATAGTGTAGATAATAGGCTACCACCAACAGGTTAACGAATCCCGCATCGGTATAAACGTTAAACACCATGTTGCCAACTCGCTACTTCAAAAACTTTGGCCAAAATTGTCGTATTGTCGTCTCCACCTTGTATAAGATTTTGTGATTATGTGAAACCCCACCAGTATTTGATTAAGATTTTTTTCGAAGACAAAATATATCTCCTGTATAAATCAAGTTAAGAGATGTTTGTTACATTTTCCAATACATCTCATTTCTTCAAATAAAAAGTAATCAACAGACAAATCGCTCTCCGAAGTCTCGGATACCCAACAAAAGAATTATCCGAGTCGACGTTCGCTAGGATTAGATCAACTCGATGTCACAATACGAGAACTTTTTAAGGTTCCGTACCCAAAGGGACCCCTATCACAAACGCTCCGCTGTCTGTCCCTCCGTCCGTCTGTCTGTTACAGGGCTGTCTTTTGAACCGTAACAGGTAGACACTTAAAGTTTTATAAGTGTACTAGCTTTTGCCTGCAGCTTCGCTCGCGTCAATTTAGTATTAGATAATCAATTCAGGTTTTACTCTGATTGCATATAATTCAATCATGATTCGAAAGACACGTAGCGCCATCTATTATCAAAAGAACGTTGTTGTTGTTTTCCTCGGGAACAGTACTTTTTTTGGGGATAAAAGTTACCCTATGTCCGTTTCTGTACACCGGCAACGTATATGCAAAATTTCAGGATGATCGGTTCAGTGCGTGAAAAGGTAACAAACAAACTTACTTTCGCATTTATAAAATTAGTTAGGATAGTTAGGATTACTTAATCCTAACTATCCTATAGTTAGGATTAAGATTAAGATGGGCGGTATAACAACAAACAATAAAATAAAGTTAAAATTAAAGGAGAGGTCATCATGCAACAAACGTGTTTTTTTTCGTATCTTTGCTCAATCTTAATAACGGTAGTAAGGAACCCGTGTGCGTCTCGCACTTGGCCGGTTTTTCATATACATACGTTTCGTAGTCACATTCATGAGAAGCCCCGGAAAATATGAGAAGCTACCTTTTGATAATATATTTTTTCTTTTATTTCAAATATTGAATAGGCTTAATATTGGGATTATTTCCTTTGGATGTCACGTATTTTTATTTGTTGGGTCGCATGTGTCTTTGAGATATTATTACCTATATGGATAAATCCAATTTCCATAATATATTTTGGAAGTTACATTTTTCTGTACATAATAAAAAAGAGGATCTTCGTAAAACGATTTTGCTAATCTATTTACTAATCTTTAATAAAATAGTGTAATTGGCTTCGGCCGTTCTATTTAAATAAATACATTTTTAAAAAATAATAGGAAGGTTATTTACAACAAGTAGGCATGTAAACTTATACTGTCACATACGGGATATCTTCCGTGATTGTTCATTATTTTGAGCTCCCGATATTTCGGCGCTGTTGCAAGCGCCATGATCGCGGGTAAAATACCGGCGGCGGCGGAAATATCGGGAGCTCAAAATAATGAACAATCACGGTAGATATCCCGTAAGTGACAGTATAAGTTTAGTTATAAACCGTGAAAGCTTAAAACAGTGAATTAGCATGTATTGTTTACCGTGCATATCAAACTTGATTGAATTAAAATATAGTAAGTTAGAACAGAAAAAAAAACAAGACCCTATAATCAGAAATGTATTAATCTGTATTTGCGTTCTACCCTAACGCAAAATAAAGAGGCAGGTTTATTTCCCGACTGACATAGTGCATACATCGCACGTCCGCTAGAAAACTGTCATATCACAAAAATATCAGTTTTGAGATATACGCATTTAAAGTTTTTTGTGTTGTTATCGATGCTTAGCGTCAAAAACTTTCGCTTGTGCCATTCGGCGACTTCTATTTGTATACTTATGGCGGTTTTTTTTCAGTTACAGAGCAAGGACAACTGAAGTCGAGCATGGTATTATCTAAAAATCTACCTATTTTGTGTTATGACAGTTTTTCGAGGACGTGAGACATATCAACTTTCCTCACCTCTATTCAAATAAATCCACAAAAATATCGTCTTAATATAATAGAGCTATCGTTTCGTTGATTACGTGTTACCGGCCAAATGCCAATGAATGCCAATCATATCGTTGAATTCCCATTTCTCGACATCATATCTACGTCACTCTTGAATGGGTACTGGGTTTGATGAGGTATTTCAAGCCCCAATATGTTTTACTAACGATAAGAGATGTTTTTGATGTTAAAACCTCGTTGGCATAGCGGTCACAAGCCTGGCTCCTGAGCATGAGGTTCGATTCCTAGGTCGAGCAAAATGTTATTGGGTTTTCCCATCAGGAATGTCACAGCCTTCCTAATGCTCAGATTTCTGCCCGGTTGATGGCGATAAGCTCGCCCCCTATGCCCTATTACATGGGACTTATAAATAACTGGCGAAATGTGGCTATTAGGCACACCTCTGCCAACCCTTTTTTTTTTTTTTTTTTTTTTTTTTTATCGTGGTAAAATAATCAAATGAGTCCTCCCACCCAGGGCAGAGTGGGAGGGACTGTCAGACTTGTACTGACTAAAATCCACGGTGTCCTTCAGTAGCCCTTTATGTTCCAGGGTCACGGTAATTCTATGAGTCCCGCGACCCCGGCAGGCTTTGGCCCTCTAGAGGGGGGCCCCGTCATTATGCTGACACTCTTTGAGGCGCGCGTGGAACACAACGCGCCGTCGACCCGGGCATGGTCCATGGTCGGACAGCGAGTCGCCCATTACTCGCCGCCCGCATGCCCGCGCCTACGGTGGCCGGAGATCGTCTGCCGACGTCCGGCGCCGTGGGCGTCTACCACTGCGGCTGGTGTGGAGGGAGGACGCTGTCCTCTCCCTCACGCGGCCCGCCTCCTCCTTCGCGAGCATGACTGCTTCGCAGAAGGAGGCGACCGCTTCCCACTCCGTCTCGCCCCGCAGCATGGCCTCGACCAATGCCGGGCGCGAGAGGTCTCCGCCTATCGCCGCCGTGAGGACACGGCGGTGCCCTGCCCAAGCGGGGCAGTCCTGCACCGTATGCTCCACCGTGTCCTCCGGGCGGTCCTCGCAGTGGTGACACCCAGGCGTTTCCTCCTTCCCCATCAGACACAGGTACCTCCCGAAGCTTCCGTGTCCGGTGAGGACCTGCGTCATGCGGTAGGTCAGGACGCCGTGACGCCTATCCAGCCAACCTCTGCCAACCCTTCGGGGATTAAGGCATGATGTAATAAATGTTAAAGGTATAATGCTGAAGGCCTAATCGCAGTTGACACGACTGGTTCCTTCCATGTAACTCTATGCAAAAAATGCAATGCAATGAAAATACTATCGTATGTCGCTATATTGTTGCCTGTTGTAGTCAAGGATTTGCCAGTACATTTGCGCTTTCGACTTGAAGCCATATGACTTGAACACAATACCAAAGCGTAACATTATTCTGAAGAATACTGATAAAGATTTTAATATCACACTTTGAAAATTAACACCAATTTGCAAAACAATCATTAATCGACAACATTCTGCAATAAAAACTTAAATTTGTCGCCGTTGAAAAAGTTACATCGCAATATAAAAATGAAATGCAGATCGCATTTAAAAAATCACAATATTACCGTCCTCAGTCAACTTTTAATTTAATATAGTCTGAAAATGAAATGAAAAATCAGACTTCGCTTCGTTGTGTCGCGTCGACTTGTAAGTGAATAAAATTTTCCGTAACTTTGCTAACGATGCTGCGGATAAAGAGACGCGATTAATGTCGTGGTCGTGATGTGTTTATTTTATTTGACACCTCGCGTTCAGAGGGTCAATTAATAATTAGAAGTGACATAAATGTATCTGTATTTATCTTCATTTCGAACTGGGCGATACATAAATTGATTAATTGATACTTAGTGTGTGTTTGGTACTCATTAAAACCATAGTTCACTTATAATGAGTAATTATATCCAAATAAGATGATATTATTACATTCATTTAACCGCCTACAGAGATAGAACGGTTGTAAAATACATTAACATTTTGCTATTCAGCCCAGTTCATTGAAATTTTTAATTGTTTATTTCTGAGGCAGCTATGGTGCGTCCCTAATAAAGTAACTTTTATTTTAGACTGTACGTAATACTTACATTTTTAATAGTTTTTTTCTTATAGGTGCATACGTAAGAAAATAATAAATTATCTTTACAGCCGAGAACTGTTACTAAATAAAAGTATACTGCAAAAATGGCATTTATCATCATCATCTGCCAAGCTTTTTCCCAACTACATATGTTGGGGTTGGCTTCCAGTCTATACCATATACACAGTGTAACATAATAAACGCAAGACCTCTCGTGTGGTCTCTCAGACCACGAATGTAAACAGCTTTTGTTCTATGACTTTCGGAAATTCATAACTTTTTTTTAGTTTTACCATACATGTTGATCAGCGGCTCGCGTCAATTCCTATAGAAAATGCAATTTTTTGTTTGCGAATTTCTAGAACTCGTAAAATAAAAGTTATTATATCCGATATTCCTATTCACGAACACGTACACAAATTCACCAATTCGATGCTATGCTAGTTAAACGAAGTTACGAATTTCCCTGGCATTATTATTACTTATTACGTCATAGTACAATTCTTATGCGCATACGATTTGAAAAGCAAAAGTTGCGCCTTCTTATACATTCGAGACGCGATTGTCTCTTAAAATATTCGTGTTAACTGTAACTTTGGTTTATTTTTAGCCGCTTTGTGGTCACAAAATGACAAGGAATGCATAATCTTTGGTATTGACTATAGTGCGTACGTGTCAGAACGGTTTCGGCAACGGATTTTGTTATCACGTGACGATTTTGAACTGTTTTTTTTTAAATAAGTTATAATCATCCGGTACCTATTCCTACCTACATGCGTGTGGTTTTTATAGACATATTTTAGATTTTTAATAGCTATTTAAATATGGTCGTAGATAACTTTTATGGCCGATTTAAAATCATTAGGTTAGAATTGGGTTTTGCCGTATTTCTCTGTGTTTTTCACAAATGCCTAAGTCAAAGATCTGATCCAAACTCGAAAAGTATTTTAATCTCTTGTTCTAATGCAAAGGCATCAAAAGATTTAGGCTCTTCTGAAATGAAGAAAAAAGATGAAATAAAATAGGTAGATGACTAAGATACAATTTAATTGCTCTTTAGGGTATCATAAGTTGGAGCAAGAATATAAGCTGCACCATCTAAACAATGTTTGAACGATGCATGTATTTTCTTGGCTTGATTTTGTTGAAATAAAATTGAAGTATATATCTAATTTCAAAATAACCTGCTTACTGAATGCATATGAAAGTATATTATACTTACATTATAAAAAAATATAATATATATTACATTTTTGTCTGTCTGTCTGTTTGTTCCGACTAATCTCCGTAACGGCTGGACCAACTTTGGAACTTTTACTTGCAGATATTTGATGTTATAGGGAGTTATGTTACTTCTCCAGTTATGTTACGTGCGTCCTTTTATTTTAGAAAAAGGATTAGGGTTCTGTCCATAAAAAACCATTAAATTGTTAATAAAATCCGATTCAAATAAGGAAGTAATATTTTAAAATAATTTCACGCGGAAGAAGTTCGCTAAGCAACAGCTAGTTCCAGTTAAGTATGATAAAATTCAGTAAATTATTTATAGAAGTTTACGATTTTGTATCGGAATATTTATTGAAATCCTTTTTATCTCCAGACAGTAATAAAATTAAAATGCGATCCGGTCAAACAGTCAATGACTTTTAAGAGTGACCTAAACTGTAACTTGTGGTTTTGGAGCGATTCTATACAGGGTGTTTGGTTAAACATGGGCAATCAATACTTTAAGGGAGTGAAGTACTCATAAATATGAGCAACTCTTACTATGGGGCTAACCGCGAAATATGATTAAAAAAATGTTCTATTGCCTACATTTTCTTTTTGCGATTTCATGGTCGGTCCCATAGTAAAAGTTGCTTATTTTCATGAGTACTACACGCTCCTAAAGTATTGTCCACGTTTTAAAAAAACACCCTGTATAAGACAGCTCATCAACATTTTGGCTGTTAAAAACCTAATTCATAGAGATTTGCTACCTATAGTTTTGTTTTATCAATCTTTTTAGGGTTCCGTAAACGAAAGTAACCATCGGGACCCCATTACTAACCCTCCGCTGACCGTCCGTCCGTCCGTCTCTCCGTCTGTCCGTCCGACCGTTCGTCTGTCTGTCAGCGGGCTGTATCTCATGATCCATAAAAGGTAGACAATTGAAATTGTCACAGAATGTGTATTTCTGTTGCCGCTATAACAACAAATAATTAAAATAAATTAAAAAATAAAGGGGCTCCCTACTATGATGGTACGGAACCCGGAATAGACACATTCAAACTATAGAATGGAATGTTAAGCGACAGTCTGTCAAACATTGCGATCGTTTCATGAATTTTGATTATAAACTTCAGGTATTGTCAGAAGTCTTTATTGGATATGCGTGAATTTAATATGAAATCACAATTGCTGATGTCGCACGTGCTGAGAGATATATAGCCTTTTATTTACATACTTGTGCCCATTTGTTGGTACTAAAAATAACGGGTAATAGTAGAAAGTCCAGTTCCTGGAAAACTGCGATTGTTTTTTCATTATCATTTGGTATTGGGCATTTATCTGTGGTGAAAATGGAACTTGACTAGACGCATTACAAATTGTCTCGCCATTAAAACACCTGTAATAAATCCCAATAAGTGCAAAAACACACAAACAAACACACACACAAACACACATGTCATGGTAAATATCCCATTTCTAGTATATAAAATTGTTTAATTTTAATTTTATTACTTTGTGTTCAGAGCATATTGCAGAAACTCTCGTTTGTTTTTCTCGTATGTTTTAATTTTACCGTGTTAATGTTTGTTATTAAATTTTAATGCTCTCAAATGAATGTTACTAAACTACTAAAATTACTCAAACTATTTAAAATTTGTGAAATTCCCACTCCCGAGCCACCAGGTACAAGCGATGCTTAGTTTGTGGCTCACCGATTATCTATGACACAACTGTTTAAATTATTTTGATTAATAAATAAACTTATAACTCTGCAATCATTGTACCGATAGTCGTTACAGTTAATGGACTAATAGTAAAGAGCCTCCACTAACACCTTAGGAGGCTCTCATTGCGCAGCTGGGTCAAGGGCTTGATTCAGAAAGCAGTACTCCAGGACACGGCTCGAATTGTTAGGAGGTCCTTCTTTCTGGAGCCCTGACCACCGGCAGCCTGGACCTTGTTCCTGATGCCGATGAACCAACTTTTTAAATGTTTTGTTTTTAAAAAATGTATTAAATAAGAGAAAATTATGAATAAAGGACACACTCGTAACTTATAAGTTACCTACAACGCTACATACGATCTTCGCACTATACCTCTGATATAATCAAATTCTACATCTCGGAAGCAGACTTATCTTCAAGATTAGCTTATTACACCGGTCTGGTTGTAGGATCCTCCTCCTCTCTTTCCAACACAGGATGACAATCTTTCATACCTCTCAACTGTGTCATATATTTAATTTTGACTCTAAATAAGAAGAATACTTTTCATTGTATCCACATACCTACTGTCATGTTAGTAATGCGTGTAATTTTGTAACGTTAAATAATTTGAGCACACAACCTTGACCACGCTCATTTACTCATACCCAATTTATCATTCTAATTTTGTAATGTTATGAATTCTTGCAAAATAGTAATTATGTGAGATGATCTAATGCATATTTTCTCGTTGCTCGTGTAGCAACATAGCCATAAATATATCTGCAGCGACATCTATGACGCAAGTTAAGAACTAAAAATCCTGCATCGCGGAATTAAAATATAGGTCAAAAACTGAAACCAAAATCGTTTTAACAAAGATTTGCCAAGAACAACAGTCCTAACACAGCCATGTCTTTCCCAGTGTTAATTAAATAAACAAATCAAATTCTTTATTATTATGGTAACGACTCTTGTTTAACGAAGTGGGCAGAACTCCAAACTATTTGCAGTATCAACATAAACCAGGTGTGTTAGTAAAGTGTTGATTAGATAATGCAAGGCCGTTTCCTTGTCTCGCATTTAGAGTAGAGAACAAGGTTCATTTCGAAATAGTGTATTGTTCCTAAAATAAATCAGTACTTTCATTGTTATACATACATACAGGGTGTAAACTGCCCCTTTACGAAGCCGTCAACCAAGCATTCTGTACATCAAACCAAGTAACACTGCGCAAAAAATATTGCTGGAAAACAACTTTTTTTTTTGGTGTGAAAAAGGTGGATCACGAAACATTGTGCTGACGGGTCCATTGCATAGTACAGGGGTCACGAAAGTATTTAAAGTAAAGTTAAGAACATTTAATAGTTGCATTAAAAAAAAAATCGTGTGTAAAAGTTGGAAGTATGACCTTTAATATCTCTGTAACTAGTGGTTTCTCAAGTATGATTTAGAAGAAAAAAATGATCGCAATGACGGGAAGAACAAGTACCTCTCGTTTTCGTTAAAGGTATTTTTACACCCTTCAGAATTCCCACTCTCATAGACCCAGCCTGCTTGCTATAATTTGTTAAGCAATTAAATAAATGCGTGACATGATTGCACTCTTATTTGTATTTTTAACTTTCGGCGCTGATTCGACCGTAGAAAATTCGACAGTGCGCATTCATTTAGTTGTTGTTTTTGTCAAAAAAACCAAAAGGCACGCTGTCTTTCAAAGAGTGTCAGCATAATGACGGGGCCCCCCTCTAGAGGGCCAAAGCCTGCCGGGGTCGCGGGACTCATAGAATTACCGTGACCCTGGAACATAAAGGGCTATTGAAGGACACCGTGGATTTTAGTCAGTACAAGTCTGACAGTCCCTCCCGCTCTGTCTTGGGTGGGAGGACTTATTCGATGATTTAACCACGTTAAAAAAAAAAAAAAAAAAAGGCACGCCGCTGTCTTAGTAAGAAAATTATTTTGTGTACTGTTTGGAAGCTCACTGACAGTTTTCCTGTTTGTCCGACTTGAAATTAATTTGGAGTGCTCAAGGACTTTGACCCTATGAACAAAAAGCCTCGGCCAATTAAAGCGTCGTAAATTATATAATAATAGCTTTAACTTTGGACAGTATACGGAAGTCTTTGTTCTAGGAATTTTGGAGATTGAGTTAAAAGTTAAAGTTACAAATTAACAATTACTCTCGGAAGGGTAAAGCAGAGCCGCCGCGGGAGACGCCTTGGGCGTCGGGGATCACGTGGTGGCTCCCGGCCACCGTAGGCGCGGGCCTATGGACGGCGAGCTATGGGCTAGCTCGCTGTCCGGCTGTCTTATGACGACAGGCCGTGTCAACGGCGCGTTCGTGTTCCACGCGCGCCTCAGAGAGATGTCAGCAACCACGTAGGGGTCCGCATGGGCCGATGCCTGCCAGGGCTGCGGGACTGTTCGAAAGAGATACCGTGACCCTGGAACACAAAGGGCAAAGAAGGAACATGGATGGGTTTTAGTCAGCACAAGTCTGACACTCCCTTCCGCTCCGCCCAGAGTTGGGGGGGGTCATTTGATGATTTCCCAAAACGAAAAAAAAAAAAAAGGTTAAATCAGAGGTGAGAGCAAATCACAGGTAATACATTAAAATCATCACGTTATTAAATTGCAATTGTCGAGAAGAAGTTGAGGTTATCAATTGAGCCTTAACTGTCAAATGAAAAAAAAACTTATAATTCATTTTAAAACTTATTGAGTTTTTTCCATTAGGAATTTCTTAGTAGTGGCCGCGGAGTCTAGAGTTTGTGCCTGTTTGATGACAATAGGCTCGCCCCCTATTACATGGGACTTGAATATAACTGGCTAGATGTGAGTTTACTATGAGGTACACCTCTGTCTGACCATTCGGGGATTACAGGCGTGATGTTATGTTGTAAGTGGCACTATTAATTCAAATCCACAGGTATGATATTCCTGATTGATTTGCTTACATTTTCGTCTTATACACACAGGACAGACAATACTTCTCCATTCTCCATTTCACATATTTCTTCCATTAGGATGCATGGCTAGGGTGTTCTTACAGTTTCCTTACCACGTCATTCTGCGTCGTTCCCCCCTCCATACAGTTCGTAAGTACTTTCTCAAGGCTATGAATATCTTAGGGCATAGCTAGCACAGTATTGTCAGGAGGCACGTACAAGCGAACATTAATACTACGTAGTAAGTTTGCCTCAGAACAATTTTCTTTTGTTATATTAATTTAGACAGTTTATGAAAACTGGAGGGGACAAGGGGTTCTCTATTGTGTTCCCTAATTTTTTATACATAATCTAAAGTGCCATAATTTTATTTGTCTTAATCATCATTTGTCAGAATGATAACTTACCCGAACTTAATATCACATAATATCACATGCCACAAAATTGAAATCCCTAAATATAATATGCCCTAAATCTGTTTGGTATTAACGACTATGTGATGCGCGGTCGCTACGCTAGCATGTACACACCCACTTTCTGTCACAAATATCGTCGTCGCTCCGCCGGCCTTCGGCCTACGCTCCTCACGCCAGCTAGCAAGACTTTTAGGATACCATATTTTTAGGAAAAATGCTTATTACCCATGCGTTGCGGTTATGATACACATTATAATATAATATAATACTTAGGACATATGAATTTATTTCATACAAAATTAGGAGGTTCAATTATTATAGTACTCGATATTATGACAAAATAATTTTAGAAGTAAAGATAATTATGTAAAACAATAATTCGAATTTTTGAACATTATGGTTACTCAATTTTATATGGCAAACGTGTTATAATGAATGATTTTCGGACAAAAAATTTTAGGAGAAGAAAGAGTACTCCTACAAGGACATGGTCAGTGTATGGTAATGTTCTTCCGAAAGATCATGTGCGTAGTACCTGCCGGCGTGCATGTATGACCAGATGTATGAACTTGAACGAAGCAAAAGGAGTATGTAAGGATCGTGGCAGGTGGCATTCTGTGGTTTCTGCTTACCCCCATGGACAAAAGTCGTGTGTTTATGTACCTATATATGTAGTATCTTATAAGAAATACTTATAATATACCTGTACTTCTAATGTAATTGTTTTATCATCGTATCTCTTAAGTTCCATTTCATGGCATAAATTTGTTTTCCTATAATTCCAAATTGAACCAGAGTAAGTATGAAATGGAAAATTACAAAAGAGACAAGAAAACAGAACATGAAATTGAGTCCCACGAAATAGCTAAAGCACCAATTTTACCGCAAATAATACGAAATCTCGATAAATAATTTCAGTCCTCGAAATAAGAGAACTCTTGTCGTTCACTATTTGTCTTCAATTTCTGATAAGGGTAGGCACAGTGTTGCGATTTTTCGTCAGTTGTGACAAAACTCTTTAAAAACGTTTCATATTTAAATAGTTGACTTATTCCGCCTATTTAGATGATTTCATAATTAAACAGCTGATCTATTCGAAGCAAATTTTGACATAACTACATTTTTTTTTTTTGGAATTGTCATGAATCAGTATAATTTATTTATCTTCACTTAAACTTCTCAATTTAAATTTTTAAGATGTCTAACTATTTTGTATTGGACTCGGCAATTAATTAATAAATTCCAACGCAATGAGCGTTGGAATTTATTAATTGTAATAGGCTGTGAGAAAGCTCTTTTCAAACAATATCTTAATAACAAATCAACAAAACCATTTCTCTATTATTGTTAATAGGTATGAAAGGTAAATCCGCATGCGTATTCAATCGGATTGGATTTCAATTAAACCTACCGATGCATTCGTAACCAGAACCATCAATTATTAACCTACACAATCAAATTACCATCAATCATTCAACCAAACATCGATGTTTAATCATTTATTGCTACGTTACAAAAAACTGAAAACAGTAAAGACAGAAATAATTGTCTATATTTTCCTCATATCAAAAAATATTTTGCCTGTATTTATAAACAAAATGATCATTTACATATTTTACTGAAACGCAAAATGTTTATCTACTACGTATAAAATCTCACAGTAACGCGCACATGTATCAACATTGATGTGACCTAGACACTGCGATAAATCACATCACATCAGATAATCGTACGCACAACAAACACGTGCTTAGATCATCTACATACGCACAAAGTACCGCTTCACAGTCGCGAGCGTGCGACCTTCTTATAGAAAAATTCCAAAAGGAAACGGCCCCGAATTTTTCCTTTGCACTAATTATAGCTGTCCATCAAAAGAAGAATATAAAAGCTGAAAATGTTTCTGTTGAACGGCGCGCGGTAGAATAATAACTTGCCGAAGAGTTGCTGCAATTGTTTGTTTATGAAAATCGTTATAGGGAACTGCCGACGCGCAATTTATTTCGGATCTATAAAATTCCACTGTTATTTGTGGGCAAACAAATTTTAATTTATCGTCATAACGTGACGCATTTAAATCCCGAGACCGAAGGCAGTTCTGTTTTTTCATTTATAGTTTTTTTTTTGTCATTTATATCTAAAATTTACTGTCGGAATTTGTTGCCATCTTTGAGGTGTTGTGCACGTTCTTGGCTGAGCCCAAACTGACAACATAACTATTTGCGACCACCTAGAAGCTCTAATAAGACAATTTAATTTATGAGCAATTATATTATGTACAGTGTAGCCAAATTAAAATAATTTATAAAATATAGACGCGGCCATTTTCTATTTCTAGTCCGAAACGATTTTAATTTGTCCGTAAATTATGAGAATTGGTGCTCGTTTCCCAAATGATATTCCGTCACTTGTCGCAATTAGCGGTAAACGGAAACTGGCGTGACATCTGTCAACGAGGAAGCTAATACTGACACAGATGAAATATAATTGTGTTCGTTTAGGAGGAAAAAAAAACAAAATAACATTGGACATTTTAAATAATTATGCGGCTGAATAATTTAAAAGCTTTCTATAAAAGATGTTTAAAGTACATTTTCGAGTATTAAACGTTTGACGTTCATGTCTGCGAAGGCGTTTACGGATGAATGGATTTAGAAGGTCGCTACTCAATAAAATAACAATAATAAACTATTTAAAATAATCTGTAACTTGACTGACACAGGTACTTTTTCCCCCAATTCTCCGCAATTTTCCTTTGGGAAAATAAAAATACTCCACGAATATACAAGGTAATACAATCAAGTTTTCGTATAAAAGAACCAAATTTGTGAACGGAAGGACCAAGCCCTTCTTTGTTATGATACAAGTAGGTAATTTTGTTTGTGAGTCGGAATTACGTTGACGGTATCTTTGTCATAGGTAGCTGTTTGTTTCGGCGTCCTTTGTAACTCGTACTATATTTGGAAAAAGAGGATTATGTGTAAGTACTCGTGCTTATCTTTTCTTATGACATTTTATTGTAAGATTTATTTGTATTGTAATAAAAAGTCAAGCATAGGGGTGGTACCTTGCTAGGAGATTCATCAACATTTCAGCCGTAAAGACGTCCACTGCTGGACATAGGCCTCCCCTAAGTGTCGCCACATTGACCGGTCCCGTGCGACTCGCATCCAGCGAATCCCCGCAACCTTCACCAGGTCGGTCCACCTAGCGGGAGGCCTTTAAACGGAATGTCTTCCGGTTTGCGCCACTCCAGAATTTTTCGGCCATCTGTTCTGCGAGCAATGTGCCCTACCCACTGCCTCTTAAGTTTGGCAATTCTTCGGGCTACGTCGGTAACCTTGGTTCTCTTGCGAATGTCTTCATTTCTGATTTGATCACTCTCTCTCTGACTTTGATCCTTTGCACTTTGGGTGACTTTTACGTGCCTTCTGATGGGGCCCGTTGTGAGCGACCACTTTTCGGTCCCGTATGTAATAAAAATGTAATATGCTAGAAGATTATTAAAGTATTAATGGGTTTTTCTATTAGGGATTTCTCAGTAGTGGCCCGGAGTAAAGATTTGTGCCCGGTTTATGCTCGATGCCTATTAATCTTTTGAACGCCATTGTCACATATATGTGACAAGAAAGCGCGTGCCCTTTACGACAAACGACACACATATGTGACAAAATGGTAGGTATAATTGTGGCTTGGCGTGGACACGCGTGCGTTTATGCTCTGGCGTTATAAAGGTTAAACATAGCTGGCGAAATGTAGAAGTACTATAGGTACACCTCTATCTAACCCTTCATTGACGTTGTTTTATGAATAATGCAAAAAAACTTGAAAGTTTTCAAATTATCTACCTATTTTCAAGTCAATCATGTGTTCCATACCAACAAACAAATAAAATTGATGGATCCTCTTTCGTCACAAAGCGTTTTGAGTTGGGATTGAAAATAGGATGCGACTTTTTCCATTGCGCCACTGTTAAGGAAATTGGAGATCAGTTAAATCATTTGTCCTTGTACCCAACATATTGCAGCCTAAACGCCAAATGACCGGCAGCTGACATTCAATATGTCATCGTTTCCATCCCTGACCCTAATTTGATAGAATTTGGTCGGAGCGTTGAAACTGATTTCAATACAAAGAGTAACGTTTATTCAGACATCAAAACAGTTCGTGACTGACAGTTTTGACTGATAAATGTACCTGCTACATTACCTCCTAACTGTGACTTAAGTCATGAAATGGACTGATCAACGATGGCTCGCGTTCAACGGCCCGCATTTGCAGAGTTAGGTTCTGATTGATATTGACATATTAAACTTATACTGTCACTTACGGGATATCTTCCGTGATTGTTCATTATTTTGAGCTCCCGATATTTCGGCGCTGTTGCAAGCGCCATGATCGCGGTTTGACTGGAGAATGCGGGTGGATGGAAAATAAATTGTTAAGAGCAGACAAATCTTCTATGTCCCGCCAAGCCGCGGCCTTTTGCCCATAAGTGACAGTATAAGTTTAGTTGTAAACCGTGACAGCTTAAAACAGTGATTGACATATTACTTCATAATTAAGTACACTTGAAATTGACATTTACGTGTCATATCTATCAATAAAACCACATTAAGTAGTAGTTATACACGTAGCTGGAGCTATGTGTATAACTTAATGAATTTACATAACCCATTAAACTTGATAGATTTAATTGACGGATTTGATATATACGTGCATTATAACGAAGTAGTAATTAACACTTACACATACATTGAAATTAGTTGCAATTGTTATTATACATGAATAGCATTACTACGAAGTGCATATTTATGTTAATAATAGACTATTACATGTATAACATCAGGAGATGAATAAGTGCAATGATGACACATTGAATGATTTGCACTAAGGTACATCGTCCACGATGACACTCATAAGTAAGTTCAAAATTCAAATCACCAATAAGTAGCCCAAATGTCATTGCACTGGAATTTAATTAGAATGGCAGTACGTACAAGATGCAACCAATCACACCCAATTATACAGGGTGTAAACAGACCCTTCACATAGCCGTCAACCAAGCATTCTGTACATCAAAGTAAGTAACTTTACTCAAAAATTATTGCTGGCAATCGACTCTTTTTTTTGGGGTGAAAAATCACGTTTTAAGGTAAGACTCGATGGAAAGCACTCAAAGCATTGTGCTGATGGATGGATTGAATAGTTCGGGGGTCATAGAGGTGTGTAAAGTTAAAATCCTACATTAAAAAAATGTATTTAAAAAAAAATTGTGAAAAAGTTGTAACTTTGACCCCCAATATCTCCGTAACTGTTCCCAGGTATGGTCTAGAACAAAAAATGATCGCAAAGACGGGGAGAACAAGTGCCTTTCGGATGTGTTAAGGGTCTATTTACACCCTTTATACTAGTTCATAACGCGTTAATTAGTCGCGTCGTGTATGGAAATACGTCTGTGCTGTCTGTCCACGATTCCAGATTCATTATCATTTCAGCCGAAAGACGTCCACTGCTGGACATAGACCTCCCCCAAGTGTCGCCACATTGACCGGTCCCGTGCGTCTCGCATCCAGGGGATCCCTCCCGCCAACCTTCACCAGGTTTCAGATTACGTTAACTTTAACATGCCTAACAAAATAAATATGTGAGTTGCTTAATCTTATTTAATCATTTTATTAATGTCTTCTTTCAGACTATAAAGGGTGAAATAGACCCTTTACATATCCGAAAAGCACTTGTTCTCCCCGTCTTTGCGATAATTTTTTTGTTCAAGACCATACCTGGAAACCTTCTAGTTATGGAGATATTGGGGGTCAAAGTTCCAACTTTTTCACAAGTTTTTTTTTAAATACATGTTTATAATGTAATATTTTTACTTTAAACACCTCCACGACCCCCGTACTATTCAATCCATCCATCAGCACAATACTATGAGTGCTTTCCATCAAGTCCTACTGTAAAACGTGATTTTTCACCCCTAAAAAAAAGTCGATTCCCAGCAATAGTTTTTGCGTAAAGTTACTTAGTTTGATGTACAGAATGCTTGGTTGACGGCTATGTGAAGGGTGTGTTTACACTCTGTATAATACCATAAATGTATAATGAAAATGTTACGTTGCTACAATCACTATTTTAGTTTCAATAATTTTTAAAAAGCGAAAGGAAGAAAGGAGGTGACTGCTGAGATAACGAGTAATAGAAAAGTATGGAAGAAGAAGACATGCTGTGCCGACCACAAATTAATTGAGATAAGGGCAGGAGAATGATGAACTGTTAAAAAGTGAACAACCTAATGGACAGAGTGCAGTGCTGTGACATTCTGGCTTCTCTTTGGCGATTTACTGTTTACTTTTGAGTAGCATTGTGGAAGACCACCGAACTTCTTGGTTGACAGGTAACTAAAACACCGAAACTCATCTACAAGACCAATAATTAAACTCAAAAACAAACGCCTTTTTTATGGGCTTACTCTTGACCTCAATCTAGTCCGATGGACAGAGATGAGGTCGACGATGGAACGAACTAACCCAAAAGAAGCCTATTAACTCGCGAGTTAAATAGATTGGGGTCATATGAACTTGGGAACACCGACAAGGCAGGGAATTCCACTCCTTGGCTGTGCGCATAATAAATTATGTAGCAAAGCGCTACGACTGCCAAATTTACCTTACCATTTTCTATTAAAGCCATATTATTACTGTACCTCATGACCCAAGGGGAGCACGCTTTGCTAAACTAATTATGGAGGTAAACTTGCGATTTGTAGACTGACTTATCTAGGAACTGAAAATGGACGCAGATAACTTTCTAAGCAAATAAGGACGGTACGTTGGATTTGAGCAAAATCTACACAAAGTTACTGTTTGTGTCTGTCTCTGACTTCTTAATTCCTATTAACTGGATAGTTTATTCTGATGCAGTTTTCACCATTAGTCATAGAATGAAGAAACCTTCCTGTTCTGTAAAATAAACGTTTACTTTCAGCGCATGTTTCTGACTGTAAGTCTGTTACGTAATAATTGTGACATTGCAAATTATCTATTAATAGAAGTAAACAGGAAAGTGCCAATTTACACCCGACTATAGTTTAGTATTTCTTTATTTATTTTCTCTACATATTGTTGACATTTTAAATATTTATAAACAAAGTAATATTAAAAAACATTTAAAAATATAAAAATAGTAGCCCACCGGCATCGGGAACAGGGTCCTATCTACCAGTGGCCAGGGCTCTTGAGAGAGGAAGCAACTACTATTTTATTCTCATTTTCTTTGAATCTGCCATTTCACTTTATGTCCAATCAGATATAAAATTGTATCGTGTTTCAAAATGGTTGTTCTGTCGTCCTTTCCACAGTTGGCTGTTGAACAATGCCTCTTGAATCTGTACGCCATTGAGCAGCCAAGGGCTCTTGAAATAGACCCGTCTACAGTGGCAACCGACAATATACTTTGTGTAGCCATATTTGTGACCTTTATGGACATTTTGCACGTGTCGATTTCGGATATATACGTCCCGTGAGTGTCTATTGGGTACATAATAGATGTAGTTAGATATTGGGTACGTTAGAAGTAGAATTTTATTGGCCTTTCTATTTTATTGACTTTTTTGTTCCTCCACGCATACGGGAGGAAGTAAAAAGTCAATGTAAGTTAAGTCATGCTCCGCTTTGCGCTGAGAGTTCAAAATCCAAGAGTGTGCTTTTTTGAAACACAGGAATGCGCTCGGCTGGATTCTCAATGAAAATCCAGTTAGCGATAATATCGTCGCATTGAGAAATCACCCGTGTGAACGAAGGCTTTACGTATCAGTAATTCAGTACGGAATCTATTTAATATAATAGAATATTTACACGGAACGCCTTGTTTATTTCAAAGGCGGGTTGGTCTCAAATACCGCTAGCCAATCTATTGATCAAAGACCCTTGTCTATGGCGACAGCGACATCAAACAATACCATGTAAGACAACCAGTCCGAACGGTCGCCTTTGTACGCAACCATGTTTGATTTCCAGAAATTAGCCAGATTGAACGTGTCAATTTCAAATACTACCCCTTGTTTAATAGTACTGTTGGGTGAAACGAGCCTTGTGCTCGACAAGGGCATAATTGACATTGAGATATATTACAAATCGAGACCACCCACTATATATCGAGACCACTCATTATATATCGAGACCACTCATTACATATCGAGACCACCCATTACATATCGAGATCACTCGATTACATATCGAGTTTCTTCCGTGGCTCGGAAAGCACATAAAATCGTCGGCCCCGGCTGTCAATTGTAGGTCTTTGACAGTCGTTATAAATAGTCAGTGGCCGACTGTCTGTCAACTAATTGTACCAAAAGGTATCGTATTACTCGAACTAACTGAGTTGTGGGGGTCAGACAGGCAGTCGCTTCATGTAAAATACTGGTATTCAGCTGCATCTGATAAGACTGAAAAGCCAAACCCGACATAGCAGATGATGAACATTGGGGTGTTGAAGTGTGATGATCCTAACCTTTTGCAGCAAAGTATCGTGGGGGCCAGAGTCGTGTGAACGGCAGCTAACAATGTTGAAAGTATCAAATTTCTTCAAAAAAATATGAAATGACTCATGTTTGACAATTGATCCCTCGTCACCAATGCGATCAACTAGACTTTAAAAATATCCTTGTAAAATGAAAAAGGTAATACAATAGTATGCGAGCAAATGTATTCATAATATTCTTCCGCAGTCTGATCGTGCAAATAGTTGCTATTCGATATAATAATTAATTGTATAGCTGCATGATAAATTTTATTGATAGGCAATACGATCAACATATTTTCGAACTTTTAAATAAATGGGTGCACCCGTTTGAATCAGTTGCAAAGTTACACTGCAAATGTTGAATTTCGACAGAAAAAATATATTGTGAGAGTGGATTTCACATAATCTATTTTAAACCTATAAATATAATAAAATAAAGTTGTTTTTTTGTGTGAGACTTGATTTCAGCGAGAACGCGATTTTAATGTAGACCAGACTGTTCTTCTAGAGTACACAAATTATTTTGATACAGTTTTCACCGTTAGTTAGATAATTTACTCTAGAAGGTTTACAGAATCGCTAGTTGCACATAATACTGCTTTTACAGTAAGCAGTATTATAGCTTTCAAGTTGAACAAAGTAATATTCGATTTTATTGGTAGGCATTACTCAGTAACTGTGGCTGAAAGGCCCCAGACTTAATATCCCAACTAGTAAACACAGAAATAAACCTCTAAACACAAAATAAATCGTTTGATGTGCCCCTACCGTACTTAGACCTACCGAATTAGTGTTGACACAAGGAAAGTAAGCACATCCTGAAAAAAATATAGACACGATCGTCAGTAGAGTGTACGAGGCAATATTGTTCAAATGGCATGGTCAACAAAAACAGAAAATTTCTGACACAATAGGACGACACGAATCTGACGATTTAAATCATTGTCTATGTATGTAAAAGCTTGCTAATAGAGTGAGCTATTTTCGCACATTTCTATGATGGATTGTCCCGTCACTATTTACGAAGAAGTGATTTATAAACCCAAACTACAGTGACGTTGCTGTGTATTATGGCTTCCAGAGTAATGAATGGATTACGCAGTTAGGTGTGACAGCCCATTCTCGCGGTAAAAATTGGTAAATGATATCCTCATTCATTTTTGTTAGCGAAATTATACTAGGTTTTGAATAAATTGTATAACGTGTTATCAAGAACCAACGGTTAAGGCTTTATTTATGCGTGAAAAACCAGTTTGTCTAGACAAAGTAGACTGTCAATGGCCTGGTAAAAAAATCGAAGATACCGTCTCCTAAAATAGCTACTTTTGTGTGTTTTTTTTTAATAATCTTTGTATGATCAGATTAGATTATTTTAGTCCTATAAATACCAATTTAAAAAGACATCCCATTACTACGGCCATTTTAAGCCATAGCAGTAACATTTGCTTCTTAGTTCTTACGTAAAGCTAACTCACGTCTTTGCTAACAGAATCTTAGACCAGCTTTCCATTTCTATTTAGAATATTGACTGCACAATTTTTATCCTCCCAGATGCAACTAGGTAAGTTCGATTTTCAGATACACGCAAGCTAAGCCAAGGAATATTGCTCGGGGATGTCGCGTCGTAGTCTGTTGTATGCTTCAGCAGATTTTGGAATATACTTTTACCTGAGTGTCTTTTATTCTTTTGTGTATTTTGCTGTATTTCGCAGATATACAACATTAGTTTTAGTATAAAGGCACGTGGGCACCTATATCAGAATCATTCATCTTAAAGTGGGCAATCGCACGAGGTATTTTGGAAATAAGTAGACACGTCTTCGATCAGCAGCCTTATAATCACGATTCTCAATCCAAACCACAAAAATCACTCAACTCAACACAGATGAAAACGGATTTAGTTTTGGGACGTAAGCGATTCGTCGTAACCGTCTAGTCCACGCTATCGTTCGATTCAAACTGCACGAGTACGGTGGCTGTTTGACGTTCACGACGTTCCGCCAGAGTGACAACTGTGTTGTCACTCTCGTCCGCACAATGTTCATTCGATAAATCGTACAATCAATGTCAAAATAGGGTTTTCAATCTCTACCACTAGATGGCGCCAGAGACGCGCCTTCACGGCCGGACTGACAATCGCCCGTCCTCGGGCGAATATGAATTCCTGCAACAAGAAGGTACCATACTGTTAGTCTAGCCGCCGTGCTCGTCCACCCTGACATGAGCCAGTGACTCTTACTTTAGGCCACAGCCTATTTTGAACTCACTCGATGCGTAGCCCGGACAAATGCGTCCCTTCGACTTGCCCCATGTGCAAGACCGGACAACACCGTCCCTTCGACTAGCCATCGGCTCACTCACAATAATGATGCGTAGCCCGGACAAATGCGTCCTTACGACTTGCCCCAAGTGCAAGACCGGACAGCACCGTCCCTTCGACTCGCCATCACTCACGTCAACGAACTAGATTCGTACGTCCCTTCGACCAGCACCGCTAAGCCCGGACATTACTATCCATTCGTGACACACAGACGCATGCGTCCCTACGAACCTGCTAGCACTCTAGTCAGGACCGGACAACATCTCGTCTTTGGGTTTGCGTCCTTTCGAGTTACCAACCAATGGGCAAAACCGGACAACAACACCCACGCGTAATCACATCACATAATCTGAACGTACCTTAGGTTCTGAACACTATGCTCGGTGGATGTCTACTTCTACGTCAAAGGTTATAGGTCCCTCATCTACCGAATCATCACTAGCTGTTTCAGAAGGGGCCGTAAGCGTTTCAGACGATGCAGTCAGAGTAGCGGAATCTGCAGTCAGGGTGTCAACACTGCGAGCCGACATAATCTCAAAATCGGCATCAATAATGCCTTCTGACTGCATATCTACCGCCTCCACGGCTTCCTCGTCATTCATAATGCCTTCAGCTAATTCCGTTAAGCCCTCGTGACCTCCCGGCACCAAACGCAAATTTTCGTGCGAATACTTTAACGTACGGCTAGGACCATCTACACTTTTTAATTCATAGCGGTCGTTTTCCAGAACATTGGTGATCACGAAAGGTCCCCTAAACTTTCGGTCAAGTTTCGTCTGATTGCGTTCCGAACTTTTTACGAAAACGTAATCACCTTTATTAAATGGCTTTACTCTAGCTCTTCCGCGATTAAAACGAATAGTATCAGCGTTAGCAGCTTTCTCTATATTCTTGGATGCGTTTATGCGTATCGCTTCTAAATTTAAGCGATCGTGTGGACCATTTCCAGTTGAAAGCTTAGAAATTCCTAACGAGTACGATTGAACTCCAAACATTAATTCAGTCGGGGTATATTTCGTGACGGTAGACCTTGTACTATTTAGAGCAAGTTGCACGTTGCCCAACTCATCGCGCCAATTCTTGTGCGGATCATTTTCAATGATTGTAAGTAAAGATTTTAAAGTTCGCATTACCCGTTCGACCTGACCGTTTGCTCTACTTGAGCCAGTGGCGATGAAGTGAAGGTCAATGTGATGATCCGCACAAAATTTCTTGAATTCACCGCTAATATAGCAGCGACCCTGATCAGCTACAATTAGTTTAGGGGCCCCGAACAAACAAACAGCTTTCTTCAGTGCCATAATGGCACTGGCCGCATCTAAAGAGGTGGTGTGTTCTAACAGGACGTACTTGGTAAACGCATCAATGATGACAGAACAGTATTCTTTTTGATCACTCTTACCCGTCAATTTTCCAGTAAAATCTATGTGCAGCGTGTGCCAAGGGGTTGGCTCTTTAGGAATGGGGTGAAGTCTAACTGGTTGGGCACCCGAGGGACCTTTCGAGGCTTTACATATTATGCATGAGTCGACAAACCTGCGAACACTTTTCGACATCTCGGGGAACCAATATAGATCGTAAATTTTGTCGAGAGTCTTATCGGGACCTAAATGTTGAATTTCCGAATGAATGTGACTGATCAGAGTCCATACCAATGAGCGGGGTACTATAGGTAGCCAAGAAACAACTTTATTGCGGTTAATTTTCCGGTAAAGAATACCATTCCTAACGTCATAAGTTTGTGCTACATTCTCCGGTAAATCGCCGTCCGAAAATTTCTTAATAATGTCCTGTATTTCAGCGTCGCGCTTCTGCTCGACAGACAACCAACCTGCATGCAACTCTACGAACTTAACTGTTTTCTTTGCAGGAGTAGAACTAGGAGAAGCTTCAAACTTATCTGAACAATGTTCTACAGTTGCGATCTCAGGTAGGTGATTTCGCGATAGATAATCGGCGTGTTCCATGCTTTTCCCTTCACTATAAACAATATCAAAATCGTACGCTTGAAGCATGGCCCACCACCTATGAATGCGGGGTGTCAAATCGACCTTTGATTTAGACGCCTTCAACGAGTTACAGTCTGTATAAACTGTGAACTTCCGGCCGTGCAAATAGTGACGGAAATGTTCGACCGCTCGCACGACTGCCAGAGTCTCTAGTTCATATGAATGATAACGAGACTCAACCTCAGTCGTGCGGCGGCTAAAATAAGCCACTACGTGTGGCATATTGTTTCTTCTTTGGATAACTATAGCCCCGTATCCCTCCGAACTAGCATCACAGTGGAGCTCTACTGGCAGTTTTGGGTCAAAAATTGTCAAAACCGGCTCTGACGTGAGAATACAAATAACGTTTTGTCTGATCTCCTCGTGTTTTTCCGTCCACTTAATGCCTCCTTTTAACTTTGTAAGAGGGTACAACGGACCAACTATCTGAGTATAACTAGGAATAAATTTCCTAAAATACGAAGATAGGCCAAGAAATTGGCGAACTTGAGTCGCTGTCTTCGGGGGAGGAGCATCGGCCAGAGCCTGAATTTTAAGGGAGTTAGGTCTAACCTCGCCGGCTTGGATAGCATAACCTAAATAGTTAACTTTGGTTTTAAGAAACTTACACTTACGTAAATTCAACGAAAACCCAGCTTTCGTAAGAGCTTCCAGGCATTGGTCTAACCGTTGCAGACCCTCTGCAACGTCCGAGGAATGGCATAGGACGTCGTCCATGTACACCAGAGGTCCATCTTTCAAATATTTAAGTGCATTATTAATGCACCTCTGATATACCGACGGCGCATTGCGTAAACCAAACGGCATTGCAACATATTCGTATTGCCCCTCGGGCGTCACGAAAGCCGTCTTTTCTACGGATTCTGGGTGGATCAAAATCTGGTGGAAACCAGAGGCCATGTCTAAAGACGAAAAGTAATAAGCTCCCGTGAGCTGGTCTATTTGGTCGTCTATAAGTGGTAGGGGATAGTGCTCAGGTCGCGTATTTGAATTGAGTTCTCTGTAGTCGACACACATTCTATCCGTGTCGTCTTTTTTCTTTACTAAGAGAATCGGACTAGCAAACGGAGAGGAACTCTCTCTAATAACGCCAGCTTTCAATAGCTCCTGAACCTTATCCCTTACCACCTGTTTTTCGACGGGAGATAAACGATACGGTCGCCGTTGGACTATTTTATTAGAATCAATAAGTTCAATTTTCAGTAGACCCGTATTAATACGTTTAGTTGGAGTACCATTTATAAAGTGTTCAGTATACTTCGACAAAATACGCAATAAGGCTTCCTTCCCGTCCCCGACTAAATCTGTATCTACAGCCGCGATGTCAATACCTTGTACACTTCCGCAAAAATTTATTGTCTCATTAGTGGAGATGAGAAGATTTTCGTTATCAATCTCAACCCGCACTCCATTTTCCAATACGTCCCTACCTACAATAACGTTTTCCGAAATGCAATTGTCCGGAACTATATGAAACAAGAGAGTCAAGCAAAGATTATTAATTTGGACCGTGCTAGAAATTTGTCTATTACACTCAATATCGTCTCCCCCAATGCCAGTCAAATAAACGGTGCTATTGCGTTCAGTGCCAGGAAAATCCGAAGATACAGATTTTTTAATCAAAGAACAAGAAGAGCCACTATCAAAAAGGAAACAGATATGCTCACCAGATGCCGTCGTCAGTTTACCTCGCGAAGTCTTGTGCTCGCAAGTGTTGACCTCCCTGACCGCTGCGCCGCCTCTCTTCTCAGGGCATGACGTAGATACGTGGCCAGGCTTCCCGCACGTGAAACAGGTGATTGGTGCCGACTTGTCCTTGACCTGATCCGTGTTGGAACCATCAGCTCGATTAGCAGGATCGTCACGTCGCCTTTTACACTCTGCTATTTTGTGTCCAGGAACTCCACACCGATGACATTTTCCATTGAACTTCGAGTCTGACAGGCGAGGTCTTTTTGCTTTATTGTCATTACCATCATTATCTTCAGTACGACGCTTTAAAGAAATCCCACCGAGTGTCCGGAAGAGTTGAGCACGAGCTGTGATAGCATAGGAATTCAGTTCACGACGAATCATGTGGTCTTTCGAGCTCAGAACAGAAATAACGAACCCAGTGATTGCCTCTTCTGACATCTCGACTTTAGGAATTCGCTCGATTAGTGCCCATAAACGCATAGCCGATTCACTAGCAGTCTCCTTTGCTCCGATCTGGAAGCGCAACACGTCATCGAAATAGTCCTGTATCAATTTGGGCTCTTCAAATTTCGCCAGCAATGTTTGCTTCACAACTTCCCAGGTTAAGTCTTCCAAACGCAACTTAGTCAGAACAGATGCCGCTCGACCTTTTAGTGCGGTTGTCAGAGCAACTAAAAGTTCCACGCCACTCAGATTCTTGCTGTTAATAATCAACTCGGAAACACGGCACCAGCCCTTAACATCAGCATCTCCATCATCTGGGTCGAACTTGATCAACTGAACCGCGTTAGTGTTTGCTGCAGACTGCGATGTTTGCTGCGGCATCGCCAACAAACGGGTTAGCAGGGCTTCCATATTGGTGAGCAATCCACTATCGCTAGGTTGATTATGCGGCTGAGTATCTTTATCCGACTCTTTTTCGCATCCCACTTCTGATAAAGGCACGTGGGTACCTATATCAGAATCATTCATCTTAAAGTGGGCAATCGCACGAGGTATTTTGGAAATAAGTAGACACGTCTTCGATCAGCAGCCTTATAATCACGATTCTCAATCCAAACCACAAAAATCACTCAACTCAACACAGATGAAAACGGATTTAGTTTTGGGACGTAAGCGATTCGTCGTAACCGTCTAGTCCACGCTATCGTTCGATTCAAACTGCACGAGTACGGTGGCTGTTTGACGTTCACGACGTTCCGCCAGAGTGACAACTGTGTTGTCACTCTCGTCCGCACAATGTTCATTCGATAAATCGTACAATCAATGTCAAAATAGGGTTTTCAATCTCTACCACTAGATGGCGCCAGAGACGCGCCTTCAAGTATATGCGAAACCTGAAACACGTGTCTAGTATTTTTATGTAAAGAATCTATGTACAAAATTTCAAAACTGTATCAAGTAAAATCACAAAGTTATAAGCTTGTTCTGTTACCTGGTTGTCCGCACAAAAAAGTGGTCACCACGCAGTGCGACCGCGCACGAGCCTTCAGCGTCGACTTGAGCTCATTGATAATAATAATTTGGCAGTAGGTACCTAAACGATTGCGATAGGTACTTAATGTCGCTCGGTGTCCAACTTATAACATTTTAAAAATATTTTTGGGACAAAATGTAACAACATGGTTTAAAAATTATTGAAATCGAATCAGTTACTTATTCTGAACAAACTATATTCAGGTTTCGCATATGCTAAAAATAATGTTGTATAAAGTCGGAAAGTTGACAATGATAAAAGGAAACGTATATTGTTTTATCTTGTCCTTTAATCCAAAAACGCACATACTATCTAAAGACTAATTAATCAACTTAACCCATCACTAGCGCCTGTTTTGGTTTTGTAATTGCTCCGTTGATCTCGCGATCTCAAGCGCGACTGCTTTGCTTGGGTTTTGGATTCGATTCCCGGGTTGGGAAAAAAGTGATATTAGGTTTCTCCATTAGGAATTCTCAGTAGCAGTCTGGAGTTTGAAAGTTCACGGTATAATGCCCCCCTGCTTCAGAAATCACGAATTAAGCAGTTGGTCCTGCGCCTGAACTCTTTCCGTTTGAGTCGGATTGCCGTCCCATTGGACTATGAGCGTGGGAAGAGACAGTGCACCTGTGCCAGCGCACACACTTATGTACTACATATAATTATCTCCCGCGCCGATGGCCAATCTCTGAGAGATTGGCCGCCGCCGTGACCGAAACGGTCAGGAGGACTATTATTTTTTGTATCCAAAGTTATAGAATAAGAATAATTTCATTTAAATAACAGAGTAAAAATATATTGTGAATTTTTAAAAATAGACCAGATTGATAGATAGCTGTTTGCGAACTTCACCTGATGTAATCTGTTACGCCTTTCTACGGTACGCGCAGTAAGTGATAAATTGGTCCTTTCGCACCGGAGATTTGGTTTTCGATTTTTTGTTTCAGAGTGACATTATCAGAACATCACCAAGGAGACTGATATTTTGATGATGGTACTATCTGAAACTTAAATTGTACCTTATCCTTGTCATTTCAATGTTTTATTTCTTATCTTGCTTTGAGAACTTAGAAGCTTTTGTGACAGATTGGCCGGAGAAAATCGCGCAGAGAGAAGAATGGAAGGCTTTTGGGAAGGCCTTTGCCCAGCAGTGATGTCTCACTGCTGGGCAAAGGCCTCCATACAGGCTAAGAAAAAAAAACTTGCTTTGCCCGGTACTTACCTATCTACTTTCATCCTTTCCACTAACTTACCGATTCGGATGCCGATTCTTATAACATGCGTTTTGTATTTAACAACCTTCGCATTAAAAGCTTTCTTTGTCCCAATGCTGCAATGCAGCAACTGAGAGAAATTTGAGAGGGCAATACCCTGCTATTATCTGTAGTTCTTATCTGAAGTTTAGCCTCATCATGTCTTCCTGACTTTTTCTAGGCTGTAACCTGTCCCCCGGGACGAGGCCCTGGGTCAAGCGGGCCGGCACTAGTCCGGGGCAGCGGAAGTCGCATCAGATCGCGTTGCCCCCGACGCAAGTGTGCGAGGAAACACCGGTGTGGTTTTAGTCAGTACGAGTCTGACAGACCCCTCACCCCAAGGCGGAGGACATCCATTGAGGATTTCTACACCGAGAAAAAAAAAAACTCCACCCGTTTTTTTCTTCCATTCTCTTCTATCAGTCGTCACAGTTTCATTCACTCGTTTTTCATTTCTAAGGTTAAGGGTTTTTGCCCAATTACGAGGTAGTTTTTTTTTATGAATAGTTGCGTAGCTACCAAAATCAAAATCAAATATTTTATTTCACATAGGCCTCGATGGGCACTTATAAAACGTCGACAAAAAGGTGCACGGTTCGGGTTGGTCGTTTCCTATGGAGAAGAACCGGCAAGAAACTACATGAAATTCAAGTTACAACTAAAATATTAGCACAACTTTAGGTACTCCGCGTTTATAAAAAAAAGGGATTGGATTCAAAGAGATACTCAATAAAACATTTCAAGCAGTCATGTCTAAGAAAACCACTAGACTCAAGATTCCCAACAAGATTCCCAACAAGATCTTTAATTCTTGCATCCGTAGGATTACAAAGTGAGGTCTGCAATCCGCTTTCGAATCCTGGGTTTAAATCTGTCTTGTATTCACTGCTGCGGTCAAAGCATAAGATACCGTTGAGAAAAATAGGTCGTGATTGACGGCGAATAGTATTACAGGGTCAGACTATTCTTTTTCATTTTATTCTTTAGGAAGATATTTTAGAAATAAACATCTTCATATAGAAGAAAGAAAGAAAGAAAGAAAAAATATTTATTTGTCGCAGAGACATGCGTGCATCATACAAAATTACAAAAAAAAAATAAACAATAATAAAAAAATAAAAAAAATAAATACCTATATTTTTTTTTTCCCCACTGATTTAGGAACTCATTCTCGTGAGTCAGAATAACAGTTTATAAAACAAAAAACATGATGAATCGTTGAGCAGATCTTAAAAGAAACACACTGCTACGACAAAAGCTTAAAAAAAGAAAACAGGGAGGCAAAGCATCTTACAATAAAATAGCACGTCAAACGAGAGCACCTAACAAAAATCTCAAGTCACTTCCTCCAAGTTTATTTTTATTAAACTTCACAAGAGACTACGGTGGTGACGCCTTGTAGCTTAACCCCGAGGCTGCAGAATAAACCCTTTCATCGCTAAGATTTATTAGTTTACGTGGCTGCAAATTGACGACGTGAGCCTGCTGTATAAAGCTGGTTTTGTGGTGTATTTTGATCTACTAGATATTATTGCCTGCACCACACTTTCTATCAAAAATGGGAGATAATTCAAAATCCATTGTTTTGTAGAATTCGTCTGTTCGACAACGTAGTTAGCGCAATGAATGTTGGTGAATTTTCAAAATGATTTTGATTTAATTGCCATTTAAATGTCATTTTCGTTGCTAATCACTAACATTTTGCGCAAAAAAAACAGCGTTCAGAGTACGATGGGCTTGTTTTTTGTCCTAACAAAAATGACGCGTATATCGAAAAAAGTTACTTAAATAATCAAGAAAAGGGTGTAAGTAGTAAATTCGCACGGTGAAAAACTTCGTGACTTTACTACGAATTTACCCCTCTTTAGATTTGCTAGTTGCATGTTAGCGCGAAGAGTCTACTGTGTGAGTTTACACTCGAAGAATAGGTAGCGTCATACTACCTGAATATAGCACCATTTCTCAACCTGCTGTTTCTACAAAAGCGTTACCTTTAAGCATTTAATAGTAGCCATATTCGCTCTTGCAAATCCTACCGTGATATTCTATCTAATTGCATACCCCGAATACTGCAGCAATTCGCAATGGCTTTACCATTTCAACAGGACGTGAGCCGTGAATTTTCGTGGATGAATGTAATTTGGAAGAAAGCATTTAAAAAAAAAAATGGGCGTGCGAATTTTGTGTCGGTATTTTCATCCACCGCAGCAAAAACTAACAAGTTATCTGACCTTTAAAACAAAACGTATCGATAGGGTTTTAACCTTTGCTGCCTAAAAACACGATGTTATAAATATAAGCTAAATCCAAAAAGAGAATTTTTTTTTCATCGGTCATCATCACCGTTGTCCCCTCTCCACTCACAAATCAAGTTTTTTGTGGACGAGCACTTACACCCAATGTTATACAGAAAGAAAAGCCTCAAAATGACATTCCAAAAACGAATAAGTTAAATTAAAGTAGTAGTAGAATAAGTTATCTTAGTGTTAAATTATTTTTTTTGCAGATTGATACACCTACCACTGTCTGTCTCTGCATCACCCAAAGGTTGACTGGTAGAAAATGCCTAAGGCATTAAGTCCGCCTATGTACTTTGTGCTTTTTTTTTTTTAAAACGTGGTAAAGTCATCAAATAAGTCCTCCCACCCAGGGCAGAGCGGGAGGGACTGTCAGACTTGTACTGACTAAAATCCACGGTGTCCTTCAGTAGCCCTTTATGTTCCAGGGTCACGGTAATTCTATGAGTCCCGCGACCCCGGCAGGCTTTGGCCCTCTAGAGGGGGGCCCCGTCATTATGCTGACACTTTTTGAGGCGCGCGTGATGTACTTTGTGCTTGAAGTGTTAAATAAATAAATAAATAAATAAGTCTTATCTCAACTTCATAATCAGTAATTTAGTACGCAAAGTCAAACCCACTGTTCACACTATTACCGAACTCTAAAAACGAAAAAAGAAACTTGTTTGTCAAGTGCTAATTCGATTTAAAAATAAAATGTCGATGTCGTCCGTCGATGCACGGAAAACATGCAAGTTCAAAAAACAACCTCTCTTGCGTAAAAATGTTATGTTATGTCTTTTATTTACATGGTTATGGCAGGAAAAATACCGTATGAGTTTCTTGAAAAAGGTAATTTCTTGCTCAAAATACCTGCATGCGAATGCCCGCATTTGTTATCGAGTGCTTGGTGACAGTTATAAGCATGTTTTCGTGTAGGTACAGTCTGTTCAAAAAGTATTTGATGAAAGTGTAAACAAACCTTGTTCAGTAATTTAAATACTTACAAAATGGCTCAATAAAGGGAATTGAATTAGAAACGCGTTTCTATATTGAGAAGGTTCAATTTTATATCTCACTACTTTTAATTAAAGAATGATCAAATTGTATACCAATAACTGAAAAAAAAGCTATTAGGTTCTGCGTTACCCTACGGGGATACCAAATGTGTGATGTTTTCCTTCTCCGTTTTGCAGGATCTTTTAACGCTGATCACATTACACGTTCCGGTGGCATTAGTATGGAAGTATTGCACGTATAATTAACGTTACAACACGCCGCATGCCTAGCCGAGCGTCCCTGTCGACTAATAATATCATATCTTTGTGTTAGTGTCAGGATGTATTAAAACTACCTACCTATCTACAGAAGGTCACGTGTTTTTCGTAAGGTATTTTTCTTCGTCCTTTTTCCAGTTCCCCACACTAGGTATTTCTCCTGTATTGTGGGTTGAACCCACAATACAGGCCATACAAATATTTGTTCCGTGAGGGAATCGAACCCGCAACATGCAGCACGGTAGCCAATCGCTCAGCCACTGCGCCAACCGTGCCGTATATTACCATTTCTACTAACGAAGGATATCTATACAACTCATAAAGATATATGCTTTTGCCAAAATCTGTTTCAAGTCATAATAATCTCAAGAAACGAAGGTCTTCGTATTTTTACAGAGTAATATTTTTGTGCCATCATGAAAAAATAAAGTGGTGTTGAATATTTAATCTGTTTCATCAATTCTGACTCGAACAAACCCAAATAAGGGACATGATTCCAAAGACTGTCAAGTATTAGACGCTTAACGAAAACAAACATTCAGAGACTGAAATATTACAATCGACTTAAGGCGAACCTTTTTGTATTATTGAGCAATATAACTCGAAAGCACTTAACAATTCTTTATTGTCTTCTTCAAAGACACTGATATAACTGTGTCACAGAGAAAAAATAAGATACAATATAATAATAACCGACTTCTTCAATTTTTCATGAATACTTTGAGACCTTGCAAAAATGTAAAGCAAAGAAAAGCAAGCTTTGAAAAAAAAAGGTATTTATTTTAATAAATTAACCTTCAGAGCGCATAAAAATCAAACTCCAGCTATCTGAGTCATAAAAGATAGGAAAAACCCCTCGAATGTACCCCAGAAGACTGTTAAACGCAGTCGCTCCCATCTTAGTTAGAAGTCTTTTCTTATGTCATTTAATTTTTCCACGCCATAAAATATCGCTGAAATTCTGTGATAAAGAATTCTTTAGTAGTATGTGCCCTTATTTTGTGGGAACCGAGAAATTGTTTAATAGAATATTGCTGCTCAGAAGCATCTAATCAGCTTATTTCCAGCTACTAGGCCCAGGGTTCTTTTTTGTACGAGTGAGTGGGGCTTAGCACAGGGTTTATATTGATACGATGGTCGCTACTAACTGCTCATGATTCGTATGAGTAATATTAACTTAGAATATGCATTTTAGTCAAAAAATTGTCGAGCTTCCAATTATTTCTTAACATTTTTTTCACTGTCTGCTAATGACACCAAAAAGCTCGGTTTTGAACTCTTGTAAATCAAACATAGGTACCTATATCTTGTAGCTTCACGAACAGTGAATCAGTGCAAATAATGTGTCAAGCAGTACTGTGTACCGTAAAAGCCATTTTATTAACCCTCAACAGCGACCGGGTATAAAACGAGTCTCTTCGCATTCGATCATAATTTCGCGAACCGATTTCAATGCGGTCTAGAATTGTTATTTATTTATTATTTATTTATTTATTTATTATATTTAGTACAGCATAAGCCATTTAAACTAAATTAAGTAATCCTTTTACTCGGTCTTCTCACAGAACCACAAACATTCTAACATTATCGTCTTCCATTCATCAGCAAACAAATCCAATCCAGGGTTGGTCTCCACGAGCGCGTTGAGCATCGTAAGCATACGCGGAATAGGAGAGGTGGATCGAGCTACAGTGCGACAAAATGGGACATTAAACAATTTATGCTTTCTAGAGCGATTATAATTATTCGGAACAAAGAATTGACACAGCTCCGCATGTAAATCCGAGGCGTCGGTATGACCATGTATAATTTTATACGCTGTTATTATTTGGTCAACAGCACGCCTAACTTTAAGGGAATTAAAATTCAAACATCCTAAAATATACTTAGTAGGATACATATATGGATAATATCCAAACACATGTTTGTACAGGTATCTGAGAAAAGCTTTTTGCACTTTTTCCAGCATGAGTGTATATGTAACCTCGTGAGGATTCCATACACAAGCGCTAGTTTCGAGCTTGCACCGAACTAAAGCGTTGAACAAGAGCCTGATAACTGCCTGGTTTTTAAAACCTTGACAGTTACGTAAAACAAAACCTAAGCGTCTGAAAGATTCTTTAGCCAAGCTTATAATGTGTGTATGAAAGGTCAGTTTGCTATCAAATAGTACACCGAGGTCTTTTACTGTCGATACTCTGGCTATAGACTCGCTGCTCACACTGTAGTCGTACTGTATAGGACTCCGCATGCGGCCAAAGCTCATAATTTGGCATTTAGAGATGTTAAATTCCATTTTGTTTGTGGCGGCCCATTCACTCAAGGCATCGATATCACGCTGGAGAGCTATACAGTCAGATACAGAGTTTACAGTTGCATATATTTTCAGGTCGTCGGCATAAATTAGACATTTCGCTTGTTTTATTATTTGTGGCAGATCGTTTACCATAATCAAGAAGAGCAAGGGACCTAGAATGGAACCCTGACTCACGCCTGATCGTGTATGATATGCATGTCAGTTGTATGAGCCAAGGCGAACAAATTGCTGACGATCCCGGAGATAGTTAGAAATCAGAAGAAGAAGACTGGGTGTAAATCCAATGGTACTTAACTTGCGTAACAGAATGTCGTTATTAATTCTATCAAAGGCCTTACGGAAATCGAAATACAGTACATCCACTTGCTGTCCGCGGTCCATTTCAGAAGAAACAAAATCAACTAATGTTAGCAAATTGGTGTTAACTGATTTTTTGTTGCGAAAACCATGTTGTTCATTGCACATATACATATCGACTTGTCTTTGAATTTCCTTATATAAAATGTGTTCGAATACTTTAGCAGGGGCCGACAATATAGCAATAGGCCTGTAGTCTTCAACTGATGATTTCACCCCTGTCTTCGGTATAGGCGTAACCCTAGAGAGCTTCCATTGAGACGGATATTTTCCGGTGCTTAGTGACAAGTTAAATATATGACAAAGAGGTTTGGCTATAGAAGCTTTAGACAGTTTAAGAATATTAGCTGGAATGTTATCCGGTCCAACAGAACTACTGAGTTTTAATTTACTGATTCCACGTTCTACATCGTTAGTAGAAAATTTAGTTAAACTGACGGAGTTACTATTGCTGTTTGTGTCAAGAGTACATATTTGGGAGACATTCAAATCAGGTGTTTCAGGTAAGAAAACACTTGCAAAGAAATCAGCAAAAGCATTAGCGGCATCGATACCCGACAGTGATTGACCCTGATAGTTGATTGTAGGCTCAAAGCCTCCTTTGCATCGAAGGGTGGATATGTGCTGCCAAAACTGTCGCGGGTTGACTCTGATATTACGCTCAACATGAAGTAAATGTGAATTATATGCGATCATAATGCGGTGCTTAAGGTTTGCTCTTAAATCAGAAAATGCCTTGTATACCGTTAAACAAGCAGAGTTTTTCCAAATATGATGTAGTTTGTGTTTATGTTTAAGATCTGTTATGATATCACGGGTGTACCAAACTGGATAACGTTTGCGACTACCTCTATTACGTAGTTTTTTTGGCATACATTCGTTAAAAATATTATAAATAATTTCATAAAAAGTATTCGTGCAAAAAGTAATATCTGATGACTCTACTACTGTACTCCAAGATTCCTCATTAAGTAGAGTATAAAGACGTTCATAATTGCACCTATTAAAATTCCAGTCCTTAGACCGATCAATGTTACTAGCTGGCATAGGACGAACATGCGAAGCTGTGTCAAACTTTAAAGTGATATCCAGTGGCGGGTGGTAATTATCGGGTGGTACCATACCTTCTGCCTCGCTAAGAGATACCTCGACGCTCTCGTGGACCAACACTACGTCTAGCATACCTCCTTGCACATTCTTCACAACATTCTTCTCAGCCAGGCCACAAAAAGACAAAAAATAACAAAAATAGTTATTAATATTAACCGAAGCACTATTTAAATTTAAATCACCACAAATGAATACAGTGCCCTTTATAGTTTGTATGAAACTTTCAATTTTACAAAACCACGACATATAGTCGTTATCACTTGCACTGGGCTTTATGTACACAACACATACAAATATCGACCGACCATCTATGTCACATGATACCCATAGATCTTCACCACTATCCGTCTCAAGATCCCGGCGTCGATTCATGAGTAGCCCAGCTCGTGACAGGAGCATAACCCCGCCGCACGGAGTACTACGATCTCGTCGTATAACGTTGTAGCCATTACATGTAACTTCAGAGTCTTCAACCGAATGATCGAGAAAGGACTCCGTTACAGCAATAATATCATGTTCTAGTAATAGTAAACTAGTCCTCCACATCATGAGCTTTGTCTTTAATCCACGAACATTTTGATAGTAGACGTCGATTGTTGTTGTTTTGATAGGTTTACTGTGGGTGGCCTGAGCCACGAAAAGTACGCTGAGTTTGTGTTAATTCCCGCTTCTTAAATTTATAACGACGTATATAGGGCAACCAGAGTTTAATTTGGGCATTGACTGGCCAGACATCAACCGAAAAAATCTTCTCAAAGAAGGGAACAGGTATTCCAATTTTATAAGACTTGTAGTGTCCTTTAGGCGTGAGTTCGTCGACTGTACAGGTTGCTGTGGGACATAGCTGACGCAAGTAATCACGAATATCCTCGGCATTTGATTCCATATTCCATACATGGATAAACTTTCGTGTTTCAGCCGCTTTCAGCGTTGTTATGAGCCAGTGATTCCGAAAGACAGTTTGTGTACGAAAATTTTGTATTTATGGTCTGTAATTCTGAAAAGCAGTTTGTGTACGAAAATATTGTGTTAGTAGTCCGGTGGCTTGTCAAAGGGTTTTGGGTTTTCATACATAAATTTTATTTTAGTATTCAAAGGACCCTTACAATTTAAAGAGGTCGCGGTCGTCTATTTTTAGATGGCTAATTTAAAGTTGTAATTATGAACATAAAATACAGAGGTGCTAATTATTAAAGCGTAGGATTTTATTTGCTTATGTTTTCAGTTTTCACATATCTTTGTGAATTCTCGTTGATGTTTAAGTCCAATACTAATTTAAAACCCTATATTTAAATATATTGTACACCGAAGGTGTTTGGTGAGCTTTTATTAATAAATAGCATGTGATAGGCCCATCAGTACTCTTTAGTTAGGTATTTTATTCCAAAACTTAAAAAAAAATTAAATATTATTGCACAATTTCAAACGGTTTACTGATTTAATATTCTTCCCTCGACGCGTTAGAGTATATCATATTGATATTAGATTGATATAGTACGGTCTCGCTATACGTGATATGCTTTGCCAATGTGTGACAACTGCATGTATATTGTAATATTGTTAGATCGTAAATCAATTTCGCAGCTATAGGGTAACCGTAAATGGGAATCTAGCTTTCACGTACAATATTGGCTGAAAATAATTATATTTCATTTAAGGCAACAATATCTTTGCCACATTAATGGACTGACATGGTGACAAAATGCGACTGATAAAATATCATCACGGCGCAGTATGTCTCCTTCGTCTATACTTCTCTATTAGTATTAGTGAAGGGTAGGTATTTAACAATTGGTTGTGAATACATTTTCGCAAATAAATACCAATGGACTGACACGGTGACAAAATGCGACTGAAAAATATCATCACGGCGCAGTAAGTCTCCTTCGTCTATACTTCTCTATTAATATTAGTGAAAGGTAGGTATAACAATTGGTTGTGAATACATTTTCGCAAACAAATACCTATTGTTTCGTCACCATTCTTGATATTCGTCCATCATTAAACGAACTTAGTTTGGCACCGCGCCAGTGGTCGGTGAACCCGCGACGAAAATAAATGATACGACAATTAGTGGTAACAGTTACGATAGTCATTGGGTGTGTGTTTTGTTTGTTTCTTTAAGACGTGGTGAATTCTTTTATTAAAAGCGCTTGTACAGAAAGTGGGCAACGTCGCAAATAGCTGTCAAATATTTAGCTGATTTGATTAATTTGGCAATATAACTGCATGGAAATAAAAAATATGGCTAACGAGAGTGATGTAAAACCGGTAAGACTAGAATACTAGCTTTTGCCCGTGGCTTTGCTTGTGTTGATTTAGAATTTGACAATCAATTCGGGTTTTACTCTGCTTGTAATAATAATATTATTCAATCATGATTCGAAAGACACATGGCGTCATCTATATCATAAGAACGTTATTGTTCTTTTCCTCGGGAACAATACTTTTTTTCGGGATGAAAGGTACCCTATGTCCGTTTCTGTATACCTGTCAACGTATATGCAAAATTTCAGGATGATCGGTTCAGTGGTTTAGGTGTGAAAAGGTAACAAACAAACTTAATTTCACATTTATAATATTAGTTAGGAAGTCAGGATAGGATAATATTGAATGTATATTCTGTATTGAAATGTATTGTATAAATATATTATAATAGAATACACGTCAATCATTCTGAAACCATAACTATTCACTAGACCCAAAATTATTCTATACCCAAAACATGATTCTATTACAATATAAGGGGCTCAAAACTTTGGATTCGCCAGCTGGTGTACCGTCTGGCACCAGAATTAGGTAACGGCATGTTGCCCAATTATATTAGCCTTCAGGGTGAAATTAACTATCAATCTTCTGTCCTATTTTGTAAAATGAAATATTTAAAATTTGAATATTGGACCTTCATAGTGTGCACTGATGAGATTATTTGTGTCACTTGGTTAGGTTTGTTCTAGATCATACCTGGGAGAACCTAGTTAAGGAGATTTTTTTTGTTAAATATTAGTTTTACCGACCACCGTTCCACCGTTTTTCCGATGACCTTGTAAAGGTTGCAGGGATCCGCTGGATGCGAGACGCACGGGACCGGTCAATGTGGCGACGCTTGGGGGAGGCCTATGTCCAGCACTGGACGTCTTTCGGCTGAAATGATGATGATGATGATGATTAGTTTTAAAAGTTATGACTTTATTTTAAATACCTCCACAACCCCCTCAATATTCAGTGTCCATCCATCAGGACAATGTTTTGAATGCGCTACATACCGTGAACCGTGATCTATCTTCCAAAAAAAAATTTGCGTTGAGTTGCTTTTGATGTGTACGTATAATGCTTGGTTGACGGCTTCGTGAAGGGCCTGTTTACACCCTGTATAGTCTTTTTTATTATACTTTTCTTTTTCATTGTGTAGATTATTTTTGCCGATTGATTATGTATGTGTGAACGTTATTATATGCCTTGCAATTTCCTAGATACTTCTTATTGCGGGCCTACGCTGTCATGGGACAGCGTAGGCCCGCTTAAGTACTAACGCTGTAACATAATAACATTTTCTTGCCGATTCTTCTCCATAGGAAACTACCAACCCGAACCGTGCACCTTTTCTCGACCTTTTATAAAAGCCCATCTGGGCCCCCTATGTGAAATAAAATATTTAGAATTTTGATTGATTATTACGTTCTCTTAAACATACCTACTTAATATAGGTAGTAATTGTAGAAATATCAGTCTGTCCATTAATCTATCTGATTTTCGATAACCGATTTTAACGTAATAAGACAATTACAGGTAGACTGGGTTAGATACTGTTTATCCCAGTAGAAGAAGGTGCGTTCCCGTGTGATGATTTCCGATGTCCTCGCGAGAGAAGCCACGGGCGAAAGCTTGTCTATACAAATAAATAAAATTAAATGTCTCTTTGTGATATCGAAATAACAGCATTTTACTGAATGCATAAGAGATTCTGCGCACTTATAACAAAAACATATTTTTTTGAATTTTAGCCTGTCTGTTTATTCCGGCTAACGGCTGGACTGATTTTGACGGGACTTATTTGGCAGATAGCTGATATTAAAAGGAGTAACTTCGGCTAGTTCCATTTTTGAATAAATATTAGGGTTCCGTGCAAAAAAACTAAAACCCTTGAAATTGGTAACAAAATCCGATCAAAAAGGGAAGCAATATTTTTATGATAAATTCACGCGAACGAAGGTCGCTGGCTACAACTATAATCTGGATTGTGTTTTAATGGTAAATTTTTTGAGGCTTTATTTTTCTTATTTTAATGAACGAACGAGATAGTAATTATATTTGTGGCACACAACGTAAACAGTAAAGGTTCAGTATAATAGGCTTACCTACGTACTCGTACGACCACAATCTGAGCTTTTGTTGAAGTTCTTTGAAGAAAGCATACAGCGCGGTAAAGCTCTCGTAACAACGAGCTTACAGTGGCGTAGACTTTCGATTTTCTACTTACTTACTATTTATGTAACTCATGTTTTGTTAAGGAACTGAATAGTGCTCACTCTAGAAACTAACCAGGGCCCTAACTTCCACACAGTTCAATGGTGTCTCGAACGTATTTCTGCCAGATTTGCTATACATGATACCACAACGTAGTCGATTGACAGACCAGTGAAACTTTTGTAAAGAAGCGGCGTTAAAGCTCATAAACTACCAGACGGCGTTTAAATTTTTCTATAATTTATAATAGTCATCATCATCATAACGTTGGGGTTGGCCTCCAGTCTAACCGGATACAGCTGAATACCAGTATTTTACATGGAGCGACTGCCTATCTGACCTCCACAACCCAGTTAGTGCTAGGTAATACGATTCCCCTTGGTAAGACTGGTTATCAGACTTTGTGGGGGCCACTGAATGCCTAACGACTGTCAAAGATCTACAAGTGACCGCCGGGACCAACGTCTTAACGTGCTTCCCGAGGCACGGAGGTAACTCGGTATGTAATGAGTGGTCACCCAACCACAGATTAAACTAAGCATGCACAGCTTAACAGAAAGATCGACCCGGGCGGCTGTTATTATTTACAAAGTGTTACTTAAATAAAGGCATCCTACCACTTGTTTCTTAATCTTTCCAAGCAAGTCAAAAGTTTCCAGACTACTTGAAACATGCAGTGGATGCTCAAATATTCAGGGTTCAAAATCCGGATGACTCCATCCACATGTCAATGAAATTTCTGAGAATTCCTTTGAATTCAATGTAAAGGATACCTATCGGAAAATATACCCCGCTTGATAGTAAAACTAGCTTATGTATTTGGTACAGGAGGTTTATTCCCAGCGTTGGGGATTCAGGTTAAAAAGAAAACTAATTTGTTTGCACGTATAAAATACATGTTATTTTAGTACCTGGCAATTGTATAAAGGTGCTCCCTCACCGGGAGCATTCGCCTGTAACAGTTCAGATTCACTTGTTTCCATACAAAATCGAATCTTGGACTGTTACATTACAGGCGAATGCTCGCGGTGAGGGAGCACCATTATACATAATTATATTGTGTCCGAAACCAAAAGTTCAGTATTAAAGCGAAAAGTAAATAAAATGAGAAAAACCTCGTTGAAATGTCTTCTATGTTAAAATTAAAAACGGTTTTTTTTTTACAATTATCAGCAAACTTCTGTGTGCTTTTCTGTCATTATTTAAATAAAAACTCCTTCCTCTATTCATCTGATAATTGACGTAAAAAATACAAGGACACTGTGTGTTGTGCTGTTACCTTTTCACGCCTAACTGGCTGCACGATTGTTTGGCACAGGTAAACCATGACCTGGCTTAATATAATACCCGTGTATACTAATATTTTAAAGGGGTAACATTTGTTTGTAAGTTTGTATGTAGGGAGAAATCTTCGGAACTACTGACACGATTGCGAAAATTCTTTCATTTACGGCAAGGTACATTATTCCCGAGTATCATAGGCTACATTTAAAACGTTCCCGTGAGTTACATAACGCAAGTATACAAGGTGGAGACGACAATACGACAATTTTGGTCAAGGTTTTTGAAGTAGCGAGTTGGCAACATGTGTTTAACGTTTATACCGATGCGGGATTCGTTAACCTGTTGGTGGTAGCCATTATCTACACTATGTAGAAAATGCTAAAAATGAAAAATAACGTCCTGTGAATAAACTGCATACAAAATTCAATCGAAAATATCCAGTAATTTTCGATTGAATTTTTGTATGCAGACTGGGAACGTCATGAGTTACATACAGTTTAATTTATTGTCGCATTGTCGTCTCCACCCTGTATGATACTTTTGATCCCCGTAGTATGATTCCGTGGGACAACTTTCATTTTTAACAACAATGCGGTCAAGCCACGGGTATAAAACAGTGCATCAGAAAAGTGTTGTCATATTTAAGGGTGTAGTAGGAACGGACCATCTAAATGAACAACATAATACATGGTAATCGCGGAAAAATATTTAGCCATCTCATACATTTCCGTCGAATATTGAAGTTTTGTATGGGACCGCTGCTATTTTTTTTTCGGGATTACGACGTTGCGCTGTGGAGAAAGTTGTCCAGTAGTCCAGATCACCCTTTCAATAAGACCATATTTTTCGAATACACGCTGTGTAAAGTAAATTCCTTCATCCTGAAACACAAACCTCATACATTATACGACTACTATACATCATCCTAACTAGGTCAGTTGTTGAATATATCTAAAGTCGATATTACTCCGTCAATTAGTAAGGGTTCAAGTAATTAATTGATGACCCATGTTAGTTTTAGTTTAATCAGAAATAGCGTTTAATGACTGTTCTGATCGTTTGATCATGTGATTTGATAATATGCGAATTTTTAGGCCGGTTATTTGGTATCAGTTACGTATCCTGCTAAATAAAAATAAGTAAAAAACACATAATCCTCCTTTTGACCTCGCCGCATTCGGGTGAAAAATGCAATCTACAGTTTTCTATAAAAAACAGCAAAGTGCGAGTCGGTCTCGCGAACGAAAAAAACGTGTTTCTTGTTTTAAAAAAATGTAAAACGTTTTGATTATAAACTTTATTTAATTATTTGTTGTTTGGACGTGGGAATACATACTCTGTGAAAATTTCACCCGTCTACCTATTTTGGTTCCAAAGAGCCAGCCCTGTGACAGACAGGAGACCCTACTAATAGGGTATTAGGGTCCCGTTGTCACCCTTTGGGTAAGGAACCCTAAAACAACTTTTTAATCAAACATGTCATTGTCTGACCCATTTTATACAAAGTTTCGTATAAACAAGCTTGTAAAATCTGTGTAAACTTCTAGATGTGTTCGTGACAAATCGATTTGGTCACCAAGTGCACAAACAACACAATAGTTTCACTGCCAGTTGCAATGTTACTAAAAAGACTTTTACATTGTTAGAAGAGGGATGTTTCCTGAAAAAATCTAATTAGTCCGTCATATAGATTTCCAAAAAATATTGGACACGTATTTTTTCTTTTTTCACGAAAACTAAAAATGAAGACGATACATTGCGTCGAAAACTCGTGTAAAAAAAAAAGTGTACTGACTTTTTACCGAAAAGTGACGTCACAGGCCCACTCATGATCTTTGATGCGTTTTATCTCCGTCAATTTTTATTGATTTGACAAAACAAAAAATACGTATCCAATATTATTCGATAATCTGGCGGACTTAATAGAATCATATTTTTTTTTACACAGAAAACATCCCTATTGCTGAGATGACGAGTAATAGACAAGTATGGAAGAAAAAGATATGCTGCACCGACCCCAAATGAATTGGGATAAGGGCAGGAGAATAATGATGGCATTATTAGAATTACTTAAAATCCATTCCATTTGTACCCTCTTCTGAAAATCTTTCACCCAGACATGGATTACCTTGGCTAGCCTGGAAGTCTATAAAAAGACTCCGGACCTATGCAGCTGCTGACCAAAGCAAAAAAACTCTGGTAGACGTTCAGGTGGAGATTTATTGACGAATCCAGCCCAGAGCGTAAATGTGGTGCTGTTCCACAAACGATGGGATACCCGATATCGTTTCCTGCGTAAAACGTCAACATTATTATGTGCCGGTTGAATTTCAAGTTATTATTAAACTTTTCGGAATCAATTCTCGCAACCACAATGAAAACTACATTTAAATCCGACTGACATAAAAAGCTACTGTATTATATATTTTGTGCAGAATTAATCATTCTTTACTTACTCTGCTCGGGTAATTTTATCCGATGTTATTAGTTGAAAGCTCTTACAGGAAGTTCGCATTAACAGCTATTATCGGATGCCTTACTTGCAACCTTTCGTAATGTCGTATTTAATTAAATAAAGCATGATAACCGAGCTTATTTCATAGAAGCAAAGAAAGGTGGGCTGGCTTCGCGAATATATATATATACTTTTTTTTTTTTTTTTTTAAAACGTTGCCCCACCCTAGGAATTTCTCCTGTATCGTGGGTGCGTTTACAAACATTTAAACTCACATACACAAACAGCCAGACCCGAAACAACTACCTGTAGATCATACAAATATTTGTTCCGTGCGGGGATCGAACCCGCGACACGCAGCGCAGCAGCCGATCGCTCAGCCACTGCGCCAACTGTGCCGTCAATATTAAATTCATAGTTTATTTTCTTGGAATGTTGTTGCATAGTTCTTCTTCGGAGAGAAAACACTGAGAGAAGTAATATTCAAGAGTCGTTTCACATTATTCCCTTGTTTTTGTTCCCTTTTTGCAGATGGGGTCATCGATCAATATTTAATGTCTTTTATAAATTAACTATTAAAGTTTCCACACCACACAGTTCCGGGCTAGGGTCTGCCGGGCTCTGGGATTTCCAGATAACTTCCAGAATTATTAAATATTACTCGTACGTATATTGCTTTGAACATGTAGACGCGTATTTTGTGGTGCAAAGACTACTAAAAATGCTGCATTTCTTTACTGACAGATGACAGGCTCGGCAGCTAGGATTTCCATGAAATATAGCTACTATAGTACAGACATTGACAGCCCTAGTTGTCTTTTATCACTTTCTTGTTCTATCTGCAAGTAAGAGACAGCAACACATTACTCGTACACATTTGCCTAACCCTTCGGGGAATAACAGGTATGATATAAATATATGGCGACTGGTAATTAGTGACCGATACTTAAACACGTGATTGTACTCATGATAACAAACAACTTTCCCAAAGAAACATTTTTTTTTAATACTCATTCGCTTTTCTCACAATAACAAAATCGGTCATTCGGCGCTTGCCAAAATCGGTCCGTGGATGGGTGACCATTCATTACATACAAAGTTTCCTCCGTGCTTAGGAAAGTACATTGAGCCGTTAGTCCCGGCTATCATTTGTAGAACTTTGACAGTCGTTACAGGTAGTCAATGGCCCGAGACTTACCAAGGGGTATAGTATTACCGAGTACTAACTGAGTTGTGTAGGTCAGATAGGCAGTTGCTCCATGTAAAAAACTGGTATTCAGCTGGTTCCGGTTAGATTGGAGCTAATTGGAAGCCGACCCCAAAAGAAGGATAAAGCGTAAGCAGATGATGAATGTGCCCATTGCAATCTTATTCGCATCCCTTAAGGTCCAGAGCTCTGAAAACCCTACACTGACACTGTGCAAATCTAGACCTTAAGTCGATCATCCTAAACGAGGTAGGCAGGAAATGTAGAACGCTAACTGATTAGTATCCAAGGTGTGGTATGGGCTATATGAGAATATTAAACGACCTATTAACCGCTTTAGCCATGGACATGGAATATTTATCATAGCAACATTAACATCAGCTGCGTTCTAGCAACACTTGGTATGAAAAGATGTATGAATATGGAGGAAGCAAAAGGTATGTAAGGAACTAAGGATACGGTTATAATATTCACATTATACCCATAGCGTGCATTGTTGACTAATTAGTTTCTTGGTTGTGTAATGTCTTTTGTTGTTGTGGTCTGTTCCTTAGATGGTAGCTATTGAATATTCTGCATTGTTGGTAGTCTTTATTTTCTCTACTTTTTGCTATGAGTAGTGCTGCCGATTACCAAAGACCGTAGTCTACAAGGTATTGTGTCCCACAGATATTATACATAAAACGACGCCTGTAATCTACGAAGGATTTGGCAGAGGCGTACCTTATGGTACACCCACATTTCGACAATAAGGCTCAGTAATTAGACAAATTCAGTTTCCTTAACTACTGCTGAGAAATTCTTGATGGAAAATCCCAATAACTCTGCACAACCGGGGATCGAACCCAGCACCAGTCAGTCGGTCAGTAGTCGCGCTTATGACCACATGTAGTAGAGAGGCAGATATTATATTAAATTAATAATATCAATTATAGAAATCATCTTGGATGCTCTCAATTTTAGGAATCCAAAGAGTTACAAATAGGAAAACAAAAGTGTTAAACTTTTAACATAAATATGAATTTATGGGTAAAACTTTTGTTTTAATTAATAAAATTGTAATGAACGTAAGTTATCCTGTAGAATGCGATTGTCGCATTCTAAATTCTGCACAAAAAGTATAAGAAAACAAATTGATGTTTCCTTTGCCATGTTTCACAAATCGGCTAATTTCAAAAGACAGTTAATTAAAAAAATCAAATTGCAAGTTAAATTCGATCCCTTCGTATCTGCATTTTAATTACTTTCTTGCTAAAAACCTTATAATTTTCTTATTAAGGTTGTTCTTTTACAATAAATGGTTTTTCATTACCTTCATGTAATCAGGTTTTTGGAGGATTTGAGAAAAAACAATCGAAATTGGAATCAGGACGCATTAGGACCAGAAATTTAACCATAAACCGGGCATGGCTTCCGGTCGAAACCACAATTTATATTAGATACTAGCTGTTGCCCGCGACCTTCGTCCACAAAAAATTATTATAAAAATACTATTTTTTGCAATATTTTTCATTGATGCTCCGCTTCTATTGGTTGTAGCGTGATGTTATATACCCGATAGCCTTCTTCAATAAATGGGATATCCAACACTAAAAGAATTTGTCAATTCGAACCAGTAGTTCCTGAGATTAGCGTGTTCAACCAAACAAACTCTTCAGCTTTATGATATTAGTATAGATGGTAAAAAAATGCCATTCCTTATTCGAAACATTACTTTCAATACAGTATCAATATTGAGTAATGTAGAGTTATAGCTAGTAGAGTCGAACAGCCTACATGAACTGGGTCAAGGCGCCAATTACGTACAAAGTCTTCGGACTTAGTGCGAAATAGCATCCCTATCTATTGATGCGACTGTTAACGACTCTACTTAAGGGTATGTGGGGGAGTTTTGATATAAAAATCTATATATATAAAATGGTAAACTGACTGACTGACTGGGTGATAAATCAACACACAGCCCAAACCGCTGATCCTAGAGACAAGAAACTTGGAGGGTGTGTTCTTTGTGAACAGTAAGTATCCACTTGGAAAGGATTTTTGGGAATTCCACCCCTAAAGGGGTAAAATAGGGGATGAAATTTTACATGAAAGTCCGTCAGTTTTGAAGTTAGGATCTTCAAATTTAGTGTTTAGGCTGACGATTGAAAATTAATTAATACTTGTCTCAGCGTTTTTGATAATTCTACCACTGAAGGGTTAAAAAATCGGATGAAGGTAAGTAATTGAATATTTTTCGACATCCACGCGGGCGAAGCCGCGGGAAAAGCTAGTGTGTAATAAAAACATTCCTGAGCTTCAAGATTGACGTAGTAGCAGCGAATATCGAGATTTAGTTTCAAGATTAGATTGGTTTAAGACACCGTTATGTATTTTGTATTCCTGTATTTTTACATCTTTTTTTAATAAATGTGGTTGAACTGGCAAAATTATGATGGCAATATTTTACACAAACTTGAGGGTTTCAAACGTATCATTGATGTTCAATCAACTAATCCAATAAGTCCACTTTTCGACATAATTATACCTCTCCCGCACCCGTCTCAGATCTCTTACCTTTTTTAGGTCGTGTTAAATAATATTATTGTAGAAATATAATATAGACAAACAATGATTTTAAAAGTAACTGAAGATGCAGTAATGGGCCATTCCGTGTTTACCAGAAATGTTGACACATAATTAATATCGTGATTTACATTACATAATTATCTCTTTTCGTTACTGATGCTAAGAAACCGTACTTCATTCAGCAGATAAGTACATGAAAACAAAAATAGACCAAGAGGCCATTGAAGACATTTCATTAACAAAAGAATACATAAAACCTCAATGCTGACTCACTGCGATATCCATTAACAGTACAGCTTATTACGACTAAATGACAACGCAGATATTTACAAACTTACTTAAACAACATCACGCTCGCAATCCCCGAAGGGTAAGGCAGAGGTATACCAAATAGTACACAATCACAATTCACAACACACAACACAACACACACACAACACAAGAAAACACACACACAACACAAGACAACATATACAACACATGCACAACAACAACATATATACATTCCCAATTTGCTATTTGTGTTTAAGCCCCATGTGGGTGAGCCTACTGCCATCAACCGAGCACTCCAGACTCCGTGGCTCCTGCAAAATTCCTGATTGAAATCTCAATTACACTTTACCCGACCTGGGTATCGTACCCAAGACCTCATGCTCAGTCATCATGGCAACGAAGTAATTTACTTAGTTATTTCTTGACTTTAAGATGACATAACATATTTTCTATTCGAAATTAATTCTATAACAGTTTTTTTTTATGAGACTATGGCAGACGGATTGTTAATGCTAGGTAATATATTAAAGTCAGACAAAAACTAGCTAGTGGATCTAATGTAAAGTAAAGCCAACGTTTGATTTACGCGTTGACTAGTTTCATTTTAAAGATTTTTTCATCTGTAGCGCGTTCATTGACTGTTAACGTCTTGGGCAGCTTTCAGAAAAACTAGTTACGACGAGACAGGTCGTATTTTTTTTAAATCTCAATTGATCTATTTTTGTCTACAAAACTTTAAGAGTGTTACGTTAACATTCAGGTAAAAGTACAGATTCATCAACGATATCCTAAGGTCAGGAAATCAAAACAAACTTCGTAAATGCTGTCCGAATTCGGGCATAAAAACGCGTAAATGGACTCTGATCTTAAGTTAATGTAAATTGCTGACCAAAAACTTGTTACGAAAATATCCAAAGATTCAAAGTCGTAAGTTATTTTTAGATTTCGAGGTGTGTGGAGTCATGGCCGCATTTGAGTCATTTGGCGGTCGATTGTACCCGTTTAAGACGTTTTTTTTACGTTCGCCGTTTGTTTATTACTTTGTTATTTAAGTTGTAAAAAGATATGGTTTATCTTTAAAAGTTTGTACGAAACAGTATTTTTATGGTAAATGTTATGATGTTTGCTTTCGAAAACACCGTTTGGTATTCAGATTGGTATTCCAAAAATACTTAAAAAAGTAAAAGTTGTTTGCATAAACAAATGGCCTAAGTATCAATTTTGTTGCTCTTTTATATTTAAAAGGAGACATTCCGTCTAGGTCACTAAGAAGATCAACCATGCAAATGTTACCCATAGTGTTCCACATGGCGCCCCGACGCCGACGGTTGCAGCGGTTATAAAAGGGGGTCATTATCTATTGAACAACGCCCAAATTTATAGCCCATAGTTTCCAAAATATTTACACACCTACCCTATTTATTTTAATCCTAACATCCATCAAAGTTGTTTAAATATAGCAAGTTCAATATTTGACGGCACGGTTGGCGCAGTGGCTGAGCGATCGGCTGCTGCTCTGCGTGTCGCGGGTTCGCTCCCCGCACGGAACAAATATTTGTATGATCTACAGGTAGTTGTTCCGGGTCTGGCTGTTTGTGTATGTGAGTTTTAATGTTTGTAAACGCACCCACGATACAGGAGAAATTCCAAGAGCGGGCAACGTTCAAAAAAAATAAAAATCCAATTCAATTTCCCTTTGACACGACGAACCTATTCCCTGACACAAGAACAGGTCTTGCGTTATTACGGACAAATCTGTATTCAGCTTACATTCTCTAGATCCAAGGAAAAATGCTATTGACAGGCGCAGTCCTAAGTATAAATGAGACAAGGTGGCGACAGGCTCTTTAGTGGCAAAGCACTTATATTTTTGTCGTTATAGGTAATTTTGATTATCGCGGAAATTATCTCGATATTTTTAATTTTAGATTGTAGCTCTTAAATTCTTGCCTGTCTTAATCAAAGAAAACAAACGGTTCTTCAAACAAATTATACGAAATAATTATTGCATTCACTTAAAGAGGGAATTAAATTTTCTCTTGCGATGAAAGCACTTTACAAAAGAAATTGTCAACCTTTTTAAGTTTTCCTGAGAAATGTAAGGATTGGTTTTCAAACCATATCTCACAAACAAACTATACCTACATATAAGATTTTAAACTATCATGGTCACTAACTTTGTCATGGTGCTTGCAACAGCGCCGAAATATCGGGAACTCATAAAAAACAGTAAACATGGTAAATATCCTGTTTCGAGTATTATACCTACATAGTCGTGAAAGCAACAGGAAAAATAACGAAAATGACCACTTATTTTTATGTAACAAGACACACTTTCACATAAAGCGCTCTATAACTTGATTCATACTGTATGGTGGCGGCCTTTTCCGAGTCCTCTCACACCATTTGTCTTACATTGTCTTCAGAATTGTTTCCGAGAGCGGGAGAACTAGCAAACTACCTCCGGTTTCGTCTATAAAAGACGGAACGTGGATTTGTTTTTTATTTTTGTGGAGGAACAATGTATGTAGAACTTTTTATTGTGCTACTATTTCTTGAGCCTGAGAGTTTTATATTTATCGAGGTTCGGTAAGGCCGCACTGTTTTGTAGGTTTCTTTACATTTTTGTCCATTGATAGACGTTATGTACATTACTTGTCAAAACTTCTTACGGGATATCTTCCGTGATTGTTCATTATTTTGAGCTCCCGATATTTCGGCGCTGTTGCAAACGCCATGTTCGCAGGTTGACTGGAGAATGCACAATCACGGAAGATATCCCGTAAGTGACAGTATAAATTTAGTTGTATACCGGGAAAGCTTAAAACAGTGATTACTTGTCAAGTTTATGAGAATTTAGCGATAATTTTTCATAAGAAATTGGTATGCTAAATACCATACCTTTCCGCACGCAAAATATTTGACGTGGAGTTGCGGACACCAGCCCGTTATACAATACAATACAATACAGTACAATACCTTACTAAATGTCTAAGTATAGATTGTTTGGTATTTAGGTATTCGTATAGGTATCTTTAAAAACTTGTGAATGTATATACCTACCACAGTGTTATAAACGTTATGAAATACTTAATAAAGTAAATTAATGATCTTGATCTTAATCTCTGATCATTTATAAACTTATCATATTTATGAATAAATTAATGAATGGGAACATTGGCAAAAAATCTGTTTGGTTTCTCCATTTCATTTTCCTTAAATATGTTTAGATTTATCCAAAGTAGTTATTAGGTATGCCTAAATAAATTATTTCGGAAGGAAAACCGTTAATTTTCAAAATCAAAATCAAAATCAAAGCATTTATTTCAAATAGGCCAGTTACAGGCACTTTTGAATTGTCGAAACAAAGACAACAATAGCTACAGTCCCAGTCACAAGGCATAAAAACTGTGAAAGTACTGTAGTTGCCCATTCCCTAACGTAGATCTCTATGGAGAAGAACGGGCAAGAAACTCCATGGACACTCTTTTAAATCAGTATACTTTTACAAACTCTTGGTTACATCATTCATGTTGAGATGGTACATTATGTGAGAACGATGTAGCAAGATGTGTACGTTAAAAGTGTCCATAGTAAACAATTCAAAAAAGAAAAAAAAACAATTCAAATAAGCCGTGGCAACCAAGAGATGACCAGTCACAACTGACAGCGCCCGTTCACGAACATGACGCATGTATCAGCACCATTCAACTCAACCATTTTGAAGGGAACTAAATGATCCGACACACGCGCCACCATCAGCGAGACATTTGAGTGAGCATGACAAACTCCTAATTCCTTATTATTTAATATCGCAAGTGATTACTAGCGCTATCATTAGAACCGCTATATTGTTCTGTTTATAACGCTCTTTTTTAGAAAAAAAAATAGTTTATGCTCGCTGCCTCGTTGGTCTAGCGGTGGCAAGCGCGACTGCTGAGCATAAGGTCCTGGGTTCGATTCCCAGGTCGGGAAATGTTTTTATTGGATTTTTCCATCAGGATTTGTGGCCGGTTGATGGAAATAAGCTAAAAAGCTAAATCCCATGAAATAGGGGGGGCCTATTTCATGGGATTTAAAAACAAAACTGGCGAAATGTAGGTATACTATTGGATACACCTCTGCTTAATCCTTCGGGGATTACAGGCGTGTTGCTATGCTATGTTTAATACAGAAGTTACAATATATTTAAAACATGCGCACGATTATATGCCTATTACAGTTTTGCCCGACATACTCGTAGGAAGTATTGAAGGACAGGTTCAACAAGTTCTATTTTTAGTCATATCTATGTCTAAGCTACAATTTATTAACTCGTTCAGACAAGGTAAAACTTACATCGATTTATAAGATATTATACTATTATAATAGATTACTTCCGAGCACGGTTTAAAAAAAAAAATATTGAATACAGTGATCTTTGACGAACTGCTGTTGATTCGGTTTTTTTTTTAAATTTTGAAGTGTTTTAAAAACGATATATATAAATTTTTTATAGACGTGATATGTAGTTTCATGTGTATGAGCTTTCAAAATTATTTGTACAAGTGAAAGAGGATTAAGGAGAAATAGTTTTTCTTTAGCATTTTCCATAATAGTCACTGAAGCGAGTAAATACAGACATATATTAAGACATAGATTATCATCTCTTGTGGTTTTTCACTTTTTCCTACTTTTTCATTTTTCTTTCCTCTTTCTTTGTTTTGTGTTATTTTGAGGTTTAAACCTTAAGAAGATGACAACTTTCACCCCCGTTCCTTGCACTGGTGAGGATTACTATAAATTTCTCCAAGAAGCTCGTGATCTCCTGCGGGATCCAGGCGCCAGGTACAAATGCGTTAAAACAAAGATCACAGTAAAGACGAGGGATGCGAATATACTCGCTCATTCCACATTCATATTTGATCTAAATGAGAATAAGGTTGTAGTAACCGATAACCAAGTTAAGCACTTTTCCGATCCTGGTTACTTAAGGTTAACCTGTGACAAAATTCCTGGTTTCTTTAATTTTATTAAGAGCCGACAACAAGTAGGCGTTGAGCTCCCCTTTGTTGCTGAGCAAAAACGACCTGTTTATGTTCCCATGAATAAATCTATAGCTGCAGGAGTAATTCTTGCATTTTATAATGGTATGAGAGACCCGATTGAAAAAGTTATGTCTCTATACGGGACTGATACAGGAGATGCAGCTGATGAGATAAGCAGGATCTTGGTAACTTATTACATGAGCTGTATAAAATATCTGACTGATGTCAACTTGAATCAAGTTGTCAAGGATGGTTTTGATGAGCATATTGCTTTCATGATGGACGATCAGACCTGTGTTCCAACAGCCCAAAAGTAAAGTTCAAGTTCCCTCTTGTTTCTTGTACTCGAAACTGTAAAATTTTCCCAATCAACCTTGAACCTAATACTTTAGCGATAAAGTTGAAAATCTATCAAAGAAATTTAATAGATTGTAGTACCTTTATGTGCTGGCTTCTGTACACACGACATACTTTCAAAATTTTTCGAATAAACTTTCCGGAGTTGCAAATGATGTTCCTACTTATCAGATATACGTATCTAAAGAAAGAAAGAATAAAGTTTATTTGACGTCAGTTCAGCAAGCACACATAATAAAAAAGATAAAAAATAAAATAACAATTTAAAAATAAATAAAAAAAAAGAAGAGAAAACACACTCGCATTCACGGAACCATAGGTAGAACTAAAATATTAACAAACATAGTACCGTAAAGCCCCTTTGAAATTGTTTTCAAAGTTGATTTAGAATAATTTGATAGCAACAATATTTTAGTTCCATTTACTTTCCGAAGATAATTAAATCCAAACATCAACAATTGGTAAACACGAAAACTTAGTCATGTTTTTCTTTAATTTGTGGAATAGCTAAAACAGCTTAGTTTAATTACACAAACAACAACAACCAACATAATATACTTCGTACATAAATTATTCATTAGAACTAAGGAGCCTTTTGTCTTGTTCCCACTGATTAAGGCAATTAAAGATAAATAATGCTGATAGTGGCCCAGTGGTGGCGGCTCCGACTTACAAACAGTAAGTCGTGGGTTCGAACCCAGGCAGGCGCATTACTTTGTGTAATTTATTTCATCACCATTGCTCTCAAAAACGGTGAAGGAAAACATCGTGAGGAAACCGGCATGTCTTAGAACCAAAAATTCGAAGACATGTGACATCTACCAACCCGCACTGGGCCCGCGTGGTGGATTATAGCCCATTCCCTCTCATAGAGAGGAGGCCGGTGTCCCAGCAGTGGGAACATTATAGGCTGATTATGCTATGCTTATGCTAATGCTGATAGTCGATGTGGATGGGAGTTGCACGGGACCGGTTAACGTGGCGACACTCGGGGGAGGCCTGTGTCCAGCGGTGGACGTCTTTCGGCTGAAATGATGATGATGATGACGAATGCTGGTAGTTTTGGTAGGCTGGACAAGTCAAACAATAGTTCTTGAAACATTCTGATAGTCAGCAAAAATGTTTTCTTCTTCGCCGGAGGTATTCAGCGAAAATCCCATGATGTGGCAAATATATAGTTAGTAAGTAAGGTAGGTAGGTGGGGGTTAAGTGCCCAGTGTCAGGCCCGGTATCCACCAAAGCGGAGACGGGCGGAGCGGAGAGGAGATGTGCTAGATTCGACCAATCACAAAAGAGACGAGAGACGCTATGTCCATTTCAAGCAATCTGATTGGTCGGTTTCCGCACGTCTCCTCTCCTCTCCGCTCGTCTCTGCTTTGGTGGAGTATGGGCCTTAAAGTCAAATGACGTGGCGTTGACTGTACTGTACCAAGTCAGATTACTTTTTATGTTATCGTATCATTAATGTCATCTAAAAATAAGATAGGTAGCTACAGAGAGGGAACAGAGAAGTGAATGTTATGGAAGGAAATATGTGGTTACTTCTGACTGTTAGTTGACCGAATTATCAGTAAAAACCATTAGGCTAAAATTATTGCTACTTCGCGAAATCCGTGTAAGTATAAAAGCTAAGGGGCGCTTACTAAAGCCCGTCATTCATAACACGCTATAAAGGGTGTAAATAGAGGGTATTTACACCCAAACAATATAACACAAACGAAAGGCACTTGTTCTCACCGTCTTTGCGATCATGTTTTTGTTCTAGACCATACCTGGGAACCTTTTAGTTACGGATATATTGGGGGTCAAAGTTCCAACTTTTTCATTAGTTTTTTTTTTAAATACATGTTTTTAATGTAAGATTTTTACTTGACACACCTCCATGACCCCCGTACTATTCAATCCATCCATCAGCACAATGCTTTGAGTGCTTTCCATCGAGTCCTACCTTAAAACGTGATTTATAACCTCAAAAAAAAAAGTCGATTCTCAGCAATAATTTTTGCGTAAAGTTACTTAGTGTGATGTACAGAATGCTTGGTTGACGGATATGTAAAGGGTCTGTTTACACCCTGTATATAAATGCTTAGTAATAATAATAACCTCTTTATAGCCAATAGCCTCGACCAACATCTGCTCTCGCTTGGCAGCTGGATCAAGGGCTTGATTCAGAAAGCAGTACTTCTGGACACGGCTCGTGTCGTTAGAAGGTTCCTCTCTCAAGAGCCTTGATCACCGGTAGCTCGGACCCTGTTCCCGATGCCGGTGGGCTACTATTTTTTATATTTTTAAATGTTTATATATGATTTTGTAGAGAAATATTTAAAAATGTAAATTATATGTATAGAAAATAAATAAAGGAATAATAACCTCTTGAAATCAGACAAAGATAAGCAATTCAGATATACTAATCTGGCTCGCGAGGTTATCGACATGAGTACACCAGTCATTCTGCTGATCGCCGTGTCGTCCAATGGCTTAATAGTCAAAAGCTTCGTCCAACATCTGAGGAGGTTCTCCGCTTAGAGGTTGGATCAAGGGCCTCTTTCAAAAAGCATTACTTCTCAATACGGCTCGGATTGTGAGGAGGTTCCTGTCTTTGGAGCCCTAATTACAGGTAACTTGGACCCTGCTCCCGACACTAGCGGACCACTGTTTTTTATGTTTTTAATATTTAAAAATGTAAAAAGTATGTAATGTGTACGTGTGTGTGTGTGTGTTTTCGATACAATGTAAAAATTGTTACATGAAATAAATGAAATGAAATGAATGAAATAATGACTCGAAAGTAACCAGTTACAAACTCAAATCACCAATGAGCAGCCAGAATGTCACAACACTAGTATTTCAATGGCGGTCCGTACACGACGCAACCAATCACGAACTAGTCAATAACGCGTTAGTAGCTAATAACGCGCGACTCGGCGTGCAAGTCGCGCGCTACTGGTTTCGATTAGAATCTGGAAACCTTGCTGAGGTAAAATGAACGATCAGACAATCGCACAATTTGTTATTTTGAAAGAACGATAGCGGTAGTAAGAGCTGTTGTGACCCCGTGGTACCAGTTCCTAACGAGTCATTGATCATGGGTTCGAACCCAGCGTGGTGCATTACTACTTGTGTGTTTCATCACGCTCTCAAAACGGCGAAGGAAAACATCGTAAAGAAACTATGACCTATCCTAGAACCAAAATTTTCGAAGACATGTGGCATCTGGGCCCGCGTGGTGGAATTACAACCCACCTCCTTTCATAAAGAACGGCCTGTTTCCCAGCTTTTGGAAGGGTTGTACACAGGGCATAAGCATAATCAGTTATGCTTATGCCCTGTGTACAACTCCGCGTTACCAATTAATGTCTAATGCATTGCTAACCCGTTTCTTAAGTTTTGCTTAGCATCGTGGAAGACGAACCCTAAGATCTCGGAAAAATAAGTAGCTAGTAATCCAATATTTCGTAGACCTACTAAGTGAAAGTTTCAGATAGAGAACGCGGGTTCTAATAAAATCGGCTTTGTATAACTTTTATCTTCGTATTGATTTCTGATCCTATTTGCATGGGGCTTCAGAAATAGGATAGAAAAAATATAAAATTTGGGTAGTAAAAACTTCACACCAATGTCTTTTTTAGGGCACTGAGCAATTTGCATACAAAAATTACTTTTTGTATATTTTGCTTCGAAATCAGTAGCTTTTTTGCGAGGATTTGAAATTGTTTTTGTAAGATTAGGTAACCTTTGAGTTTATAACATTTGAATAATAAAACTACATAGATTGATGAAGTCTTTATTTAAATTCAGCCTGCTAGAAATATCGTTAAGTTTTTAGTTGATTGAATCTACTTAGTAGTTTGAATGCAAAACTAATAAAAAACAACCTATTGGCAATGCTTCACTCCCGCTCTGTGATTGATGAAGTTTCAATTTTTATAATTTTTATAACATGTAATAAAAAATACACCTAATATCGGTGTCGGCACAGCATGTCTTCTTAAATTCTTTTCTATTAGTCGGCATCTCATGATCGTGTCACCCCATTTTATTCATATCATCTCTTATATTCTGTTATATGTATATCCACATTCATACTTAAATTAACCCTGAAACAATATCACAAATATTTTTTCGTAGATGTATAAGGCAGATTTCTTGTTGATTAAAAGTATTCGCATCGAATTTGATATGATGGATTCCATTAATTTAAAATGGGGGGTAAATAACAACTTGTTTAGTAATAATTTATTTTCAGCTTGGTTTTGTAAGCTTTAGAATGGATAATCGGCTAATTGGATTCCATTGGATTAAGTGATTTAATAATTCAAAGAATAAATTAAAAAATGATATCAGTTGAATCAGATGCGTAGTACTCGCAGCCATGCGTGCGTGCGTGTGTGTGAGATGTATGAACGTTGTGCGTTGCAAAGCAAAAGGCCGTTCTGTAGTTCGACCGTCAACATTTTTATTTAAACGAGTGTCCATGGAGTTTCTTGTCCGTTCTTCTCCATAGAAATCTACGCTTTGGAATGAGCAACTACAGTACTTTCACAGTTATTATGCCTTGTGTAGGGACTTCAGCTTCTTCTGTTTCTTTGTAATGATACTTTGACAGTTTTAACTGGTATATTTAAAATAAATGCTTTGAGTTTAGTTGAGTTTTTACCACCCCAATGGAGATAAACTTGTATGTAACTTATTTTAATTAAGTACCTACATCATACAAGAATTTATTCTGTTGTTTCAAAAGTGTGGAATAGGCAGTTGATACCAACACTACATAATATGGCGTAACATATGTATGCGTAGAAAATTACGTTAGATAGGGTCTTCACAAATGTTTAAGTCTATTGTATTTTTAAACTTGTAATTCTAGTATTTTTACTTAAAATGCGATCAAGATTTTATTTTTGGATTCTGTTTTTTTGTGTCTTTAATACGAATGAACAAAGTCACCATAGGTATTATATATATCAAGAAGATGCGAATAAAAACCTACATTTTTTATGTTACAAAAATATGTATTAATTTTAATATTTCAAGCTTTATTGCAAGCATAAATCATACAAAGGCCGTAGTTTCCTAAAAAATAAAACTAGCTTCTTTATGGTGTAAAATTCCATGCGGATTATGCAGATTTAACATCTATTAAGAATTTCAACTTTATAGATGAAGTATTAGGTATAAATGTACCTACCGACGTTTTATAGCAACGACAACCGTTCGAATAAAAAAATCATTTAAAATGATGTTCAAATTTTAAAAAAGTCAAAGCGCCGAATTGTATCAAATTGCACTATATTTTCAAACTCTTCAAAATAACGCATTTTTGCATTAGTTCTTTCTACAAGTTCTCACTAAGATAAACACAATACTACACAGAATACATGAACAGAATACTATTATTCATTCCGATCAGCATGGACACTTCAAGGAGTTAAAATTACGTTTCAAAGTGAACACCAATCTTCCAAAGTGGGCAATGTAATGTTTATTTGACACGCTGTCTTAATATTCTAAGCACGGCTGCAAACTTTGGCGTAATTTGGTCGATGGTTTGCCCACAGAATGTAAAATAAGAGCAATGTTTAAATAGACACTGGCGATAATTTATAGCACTTAATTTTTAACAGTCGATTGTACTAGAAGATTTTTCAAAATACCGGCACTTTTTAAGGCCAAAAAAAAATTTAAATGCATGGGGTGAACGAGGCATATGCATTGGGTGAACGTGGCATATGCATTGGGTGAACGTGGCATATGCATTGGGTGAACGTGGCATATGCATTGGGTGGATGTGGCTTTTGCATTGTGTGCGTGTATTACAGTGCCTTCAAAATTAATTTACCTCAGCCCTAGCATCGCTATCAAAATCACAGTAATGTAAAGTTGTCTTAAGGTTGAGTTATTATCACTGACAAGTGTGTCAAAATTTTATTGATGTTTATTTTCGAGACAATAAGTTTGCTGTTGGACTGCAGCTGTCAGATGTATAATAAATATGAAAAGACCGTAGCTGGTCTGACCATACCGTCTTCGTCAGTTCAGTGCAAGAATATTGGAAATTTCAATAAACAAGGGCGGCGCCGACATAGAATCATATATAGAGAGAAAGGAACACCGACGCTAAAACGGTTACCCATAGAAATATTGTCTGTTATTAAAAAACAGCTGTTTCCTACAAAACTGCAAAACCTACACGGTCAAAATGTATGAACAGCTGATTTTAAATTTATATGTGGAGGGGGAATGATGTACAGAATTTGTCGTAACCGTTTTAACGCTGATGTCTCTTTGTATACAACAAGGATGTCACTCGCACAACAATATCTAAATCGTAGCATTAACTAATCAATCTAAATCATACTAACTAAATCAAAGGAGGTTAGTGCTTAATATCAACAACAAAAGAAACTTCCTCCTTAGCCTGTTTGAGTGTCCCACTGCTGGGCAAAGGCCTCCCCTTTCTCCTTCCAAACCTCTCGGACCTGTGCGATATCTGGCCATGTTCGCCCCGCAAACGAGATCAGATCGTCACACCACCTTCGCCGCGTTCTACCTCGACGGCGATTTCCTCCGACAGGCGTCCAGTGGGTGACGATGCAAAAGAAACTGGCGAAATAAAATAAATAAGCGAGGGCCATATACCTCGATCCAGCCACCAAAGACTATTCATATTATTGATTAAAAACTGGTTACAAAACGCCGAGACTGATTTTATCTATGATTAACTGGCTAGACAACTCAAAATACTCCGTTAATCGTTTTTAAACATTGGTAGCTTTTTCCTATTTTTGTCTATCGTACAATGCAATTAATTTTTTCGAAAGTTTTAAGGTGCCATGCAAATAATGTTTTTCGAAAGTTTTAAGGTGAAGCCATGCAATTCATTTTTTTCGAAAGTTTTAAGGTGAAGCCACATATTATGATAGTGATTTTAAATAAGCAACATTTTGTTTTAAGCGCATGTGCCTCTGTTAAAAGTTATGATGGCCTGGAAGCACGATAATGAACTATAACGTCCCTTTTGTTGGAAAATTTACATATTAAAAATCTTAATTCACTGAACACAGCCTAAACCGCTGGGTCTACAATCTTGAAATTTTGCTCAAGAGTTCTTATAGCGAAAGAGAGCACTAAGGAAAGATTTTTGAAAATCCCTTAGGAGATTAAATAAGGGATGAAAGTTTGTTAGGGTCGCAGAAGGTGGCGTTCTGAAGTTTTTGCCTACCCCATGGGAAAAAGGCGTGAGTATGTATTATGTAACTCATCATCATCTGCCTAGCCTTTTCCCAACTATGTTAGGGTCGGCTTCCAGTCTAACCGGATGCAGCTGAATACCCGTATTTTAAATGGAGCGACTGCCTATCTAGGAAGGGACGCGTTTTTGTAAAATGCGGCATACGGGCAGGAAGTCCAAACTTCCGGAGGAGACTCTGGAGCTTATGACGGAACGACGTGAAAACCCACCCATCACTTCGTCAGGACTACAGGCACTCAATAATAAAATTAGGAAATTGGTGCGACGCGACCTTCGATGCTCCAGCACACGCTCAATAGAAAAAGCGATTGAGCAAAATCGGGGGTCGAAAGTGTTCGTCCAATCACTTGGGAGGAGCCACCTGACGAAGTTGACCAAATCTAGTGGGGATATCGTCGTTTCGAAGCCCGAGATTCTTTCGGAAGTCGAAAACTTCTACAGCCAGTTGTATGCATCGCATGCATCTCGACCTGATCCCGAAAATGAGGATTCCAGAGCCACCTTAACCCGCCATTTCACAGAAGACCTGCCAGAAGTCAGCCAAGACGAAATCGAGGCGGCTCTTAGACAGCTTAAGAAAGGAAAAGCCCCTGGCGAGGATGGGATAACGACTGAGCTCCTGAAAGCGGGAGGAAGTCCTGTTTTAAGAGAGCTTCGGGAGCTCTTCAACTCCGTCCTGTTCTCTGGGAGAACTCCAGAAGCGTGGAGAAGGAGCGTGGTCGTTCTTTTCTTTAAAAAGGGAAACAAGACCCTATTAAAGAATTACAGACCCATTTCGCTCCTTAGCCACGTGTATAAGCTGTTCTCAAGAGTCATCACGAATCGTCTAGCGCGAAGACTCGATGACTTCCAGCCACCGGAGCAGGCCGGGTTTCGAGGAGGATACAGCACCATAGACCACATCCACACAGTGCGGCAGATCATACAGAAGTCCGAAGAGTCTTGCATTTGTGGACTATGAGAAAGCTTTTGACTCTGTCGAGACCTGGTCGGTTCTGGAGTCTCTGCAGCGATGCCAAGTCGACTGGCCATACATCCAAGTGTTGAGAAGTCTTTATGAGAACGCCACAATGACCGTCCAAAGTCAAAACCAGCAAACGGAGCATATCCCATTGCGTCGGGGGGTGAGGTAAGGAGACGTTATTTCCCCGAAATTGTTCACCAACGCACTGGAGGATGTGTTCAAGACGCTAAAATGGGAAGGATGTGGCATAAACATCAACGGCGAGTACATCTCACACTTGAGATTTGCAGATGACATCGTCATACTGGCTGAATCGCTGCACGACTTGCAGCAGATGCTGGATGGCCTAGTGGATTCTTCAATACGCATTGGTCTCAGGGTGAACTTGGACAAAACCCAGGTTATGTTCAACGAACACGTCGCCCCAGGACCTGTTGTTGTCAATGGCGGTCCTCTCGAGGTTGTTCGAGAATATGTTTACCTCGGGCAAACTCTGCAGTTTGGTAAGAACAACTTTGAGAGGGAGGCTAACAGAAGAATCCAGCTGGGCTGGGCAGCATTTGGGAAGCTTCGCCGGGTCTTCTCGTCGCGTATTCCACAGAGCCTAAAGACTAAGGTCTTCAACCAGTGCGTCCTGCCTGTTATGACTTACGGAGCCCAAACGTGGACACTCACAGTACGACTGGTCCATAAATTTAAGGTCGCTCAACGAGCTATGGAAAGGGCTATGCTTGGAGTCTCTCTGAGAGATCGCTTCCGGAACGATGTGATCCGACAGAAAACCAGAGTTGTCGACATAGCTCACAGAATAAGTAAGCTGAAGTGGCAATGGGCCGGTCATATTAGCCGTAGAACCGATGACCGTTGGGGTAGACGTGTTCTTGAGTGGAGACCGCGAATCGGCAAACGTAAGGTGGGACGCCCTCAGGCTCGGTGGAATGACGATCTTCGCAGGGTGGCTGGTAGCAACTGGATGAGAGTCGCTGAAAATCGAGTTGAATGGCGTGCGATTGAGGAGGCCTATGTCCAGCAGTGGACTGCTATAGGCTGATGATGACTGCCTATCTGACCTCCACAACCCAGTTAATACAAGGTAATACGATACCCCTTGGTAAGACTGGTTGTCAGACTTTTTGAGCCACTGACTACGTGTAACGGCTGTCAAAGATCTACAAATGACAGTCGGGACCAACGGCTTGGACGGCGAGGAATCTCGGTATGTAATGGGTGGTCACCCATCCACAGACCAAACTAGGCAAGCACGGCTTAACCTAAAGATCGTTCCGAGCGGCTGTTATTATTTAGCCACGAGCTCCTCTATGAGTATGTATTATGTAACTATGAAAGTTTTTATGGAAGTCCGTTTTTTTTTTCTGAAGGGAAATCCCATTAAGCACACGGCTTCTTTAAGTGTACAAGCTCATTTAAATTCTATCTTCTTAACATGTTAATTCTCGCTTTATTTATGACTAGCTTCTGCTTTTCGCCCGCGTGGATGTCGAAAAATATCCCACCCGAACAAACATAGTTACTTACCTTCATCCGCTGAGACACGTATAAATTAATTTTCAATTGTCAGCCTAAACACAAAATTTGAATATCCTAACTTCAAAAATGACGGACTTTCATATAAACTTCCATCCCCTATTTTACCCCTTTATGGGTTGAATTCCCAAAAATCCTTTCTTAGTGGATACTTACTCTTCACAAAGAACACACCCTCCAAGTTTCATGTCTCTAAGACCAGCGGTTTGGTTTGTGTGTTGATATCACCCAGTCAGTCAGTCAGTTTACCATTTTATTTATATAGATGGTAATGTAATACAAAAATCAGCATCACTTAAAGTGAATCCGAAGATATCTTTATAAACTTTTATTGAGATAAGAATAACAATAAGTTTAACCGATGTGCTCTTTCCTCTGCTGATTCTTGAGAACGCCTATTTCTCATTCTCTTAGCTTCTCTCGAATTTCGAGATAAAGATAATCGTTTTTTAGGTGGCATTGATGCAGGCAAATAAAAATAAAGCTATCAGTATCTAAAAATCTATGCGTACCTACTACTACTTCACCTAAAAAGAAATAAAATGTAAACTATTAATAATTGTAATTTGAACGAATATTTAAAACACTACCAAAATAACTAATACCTATTTTATAAATTAACAACAAAAGGAATCTAAAAATAAATTATCAAAGACTAAAAGTCGCGCTGATAAGCACGGTTTGTTAATATCAATTAAGTATTGTCTGTCAATAAGGTCGAACTCTCTGAACGTCTATTCGCAACAACAGGCAAAAATTGTATGAAGCTCGCGCTTTTTTTTTTTTCTGGCTTCTGCTTAACCGGACAAATCCTGTGGATGCCTTGAAATTAAGGCCTCCAGCCAAGAAGCTCGCGCTCGGACGCCTCGCCTTTTTATACCTTCGGCCGCGAGACGCGTCGAGCGCGGCGACTGATTCTCGAACCTTATACAAAAATAATCCTTATAGCATGATTCAGTATTCACGCGCGATGGCTTATTATTAGCGTATTTCATGTATAACTTTTGTGTTTCTATACCGATTTCTATGATTCTTTTTTAATGGAATAGTTAATAATGTTAACTTTTTTAATTAGGAATGACTGAGAGTGTTATAAACGTAAGAGTAGACAAATATAATCAGAAAGCTTCGAACTGCTAAGCTATCGGAAGTTACACGTGATATTGTGAGTCAACCATAAAAGATAGACGTATGCTGTCGTGGGACATTTTTTATATAATGTTAAGGAAAACATTTCCGTCATACATGATTTCTCTGTAGCTTTAACCATTAAGGTTGCACACGCGACGGAAGCTTAAAAAATGGAGTAACTTCTCCCGTTTTCCCAACATTTCCCTTCACTGTTCTGCTCCTATTGATTGTAGCGTGATGAAAAGTATACTATAACCAACTCAGGAGTATGAAGAATAATTGTACCAAGTTTTGTTAAAATCCGTCGAGTAGTTTTTGTTTCTATAACGGTTATACAGACAGACAGACAGACAGACAGACAAAAATTTTACTGATTGCATTTTTGGCATCAGTATCGATCCCTAATCACCCCCTGATAGTTATTTTGGAAATATATTTCATGTACAGAATTGACCTCTCTACAGATTTATTATAAGTATAGATAGATAAAATGTCTTGCTTGACCTCGTGGTATAGAACAGTTGTCTACACTATGCCTTGTATTTTTTTCTAAATTGCGTCTCATGCAAAATTATTTTGAAAAAACTTGCGTGGGACCTAATTGTAGTGTTCAGAATATAATTATAGTGTGAGGTTATGAAGCAATTGAACAAGCAAGACTTTTATTTGAAAAATAAGCATATGTTTAAACAAAAGATGACCTGAATTAACTGGGCATTAACTCAAGCCGAAGACAATAAAACATTACAAAATGAATTTCTTCTCAACATAATCAGCCTAAGACGAGATGACAAGTGGTAGGGAAGTATGGAAGACGAAGCCATGCTGCGCCGACCCCAAATAGGACAAGGGCAGAAGAATGATGATGATGATCGGCTTATGACAATGGGGATGTTTCCTGTGTAAAAAATGTTATTCTATTTACTCCGTCAGTTAGATTTTCGAAAAATATTGGATACGTATATTTTGTTCTATCAAATCAATAAAAATTGACGAAGATAAAACGCATAAAAGATCATGAGTGGGGGCCTGTGACGTCAATTTTCGGTAAAAAGTTAGTACACTTTACTTGCAAGTATGACGTCACACGAGTTTTCGACGCACTGTATCGTCTTTCTTTTTAGTTTTCGTGAAAAATGAAACAATACGTGTTGAATATTTTTTGGAAATCTATCTGATGGACTAATTAGATTTTTTTAGGAAACATCCCTATTCTACTGCTGGGACACAGGTCTTTTCTCCATAGGAGGAAGCATAATCCACTACATAAAGCCCGGTGCGGGTTGGTGGATGTCGCATGTCTTCGTTTTTAGGTCTAGAACATTCAAGGTTCAACAATACGTTCCTTCACAATGTTTCCTGTATCGAAAACATTAAGCTCCTTGGAGTTGAGTCGAGCTACACGATAACTTACAAATGTTGACACTGATTGGACAAGTCTACTAAATGTTGTGTGGGTCTTTCTTCAAAAGGCCATCTCAGACACTAATCTGCATGGTCGTCATTTGACTTGAACAATGTCTGGACTTTAAAAGAGACAGTGGACCTCTGAGTTTGTTTCCGAGTAGTCAGGTACGAAACACCAGCCTCATCTAGTTTTGAAATATAACATGATGTGACGTCTAAAAGTGTTTTTTAAAACCAATTTACAGAAATAAATATGATTTATCGTTTTGACAGTAGTGGTAAAATAAACTACACAAAGTAAAAGGTCTCCCTGAGTTTAAACTCACGACTTGGCTGACACCACTTGGCCGACACTGTCTTTTTTTGCTAGGCTAATTTCTACTTATCATTTGTTTTAATCTTCTACTCCATTTTTCATTATACATGGAGCTCACAGTGACATTTCTTTACGTTATTTTTCCGACGCAATTAGTTTTCTCCGAAATGAGGAAATTAGAATTCTGTTTGCAATATCGATGGTATGACATTGACGTTTTAACTTTTCCACGATACGCAGCAGCTGCATAGTTGCTTGTGAAAATAATAATTTATATTTGAAATTGAATATAAGCACAAGATGGTTTACTTTTTATAATATTTAGCAAATCCGAGCAGGATAGTTGAAGTGTCTAGTTTTATTCTATCCTCGGGTGTCGGTGTAAGTTATATGTTATCTGTCAACTGTCTTCATTAGTTCTAACTTCGGAACGAAGAGAAATAAAACTTCACAGGTTGTAAAGGCACCATTGACGAAGCCGTCAATCAATCATGCTGCACATCAAAAGTTTTGCTGGGAAACCATTCTTTGGTTTACGGTAGGGTTCAATGTAACGCACTCAAAACATTGTGCTGATGGATGATGCATTGAATAGTACAGGGGTCATAGAGGTATTTAAAGTGAAGTTATAACATATAAAAAAAAGTGTAATAAAGTTGGAAATTCAATATCTCAGTAACTAGAAGGTTTGGTCCAGAACAAAAATATGATCGCAATTACGGGAAGAACAACAAGGTGCTCCCTCACCGGGAGCATTCGCCTGTAATGTAACAGTTCACATTCACTTGTTTCCATACAAAATCCGTAGGCGTAGGCAGAACAAGACCAGCGAATGGCATGAGAGTAGTATATGGTCTGCTTTAATTGACAATTTTTATTCTATATTGTCGTCCAGTTGATGATGAGTAAGCGTGGTGTTGGCTTTATATGTTGTCGTTATCTTATTATACCTACGTGTCATGATTTCATAATTAATGACGATTTTCTTAAATCTAGGTAGATTATTTATTGGTTTTGGCAACTGCATATGATTTATGATTTCTGGCGATTTACGAATACTGTATTGTAAATCATTTTTCACACGAAAAACACCCACGTACGGAGTCAAAGATCATAGATTAAATTACTATCTAAAATATCTTATAAGTTCAAGACTTATCTAACGATGCAGACGGGCAGTATTTTATCTATTGTTTTAAATCGGCAAAATATTTTCGAAACGAGTTATTCAAACGATCATCGCATTCAATATTAATAAATAATAATCAATTGACAGCCCACACATCACCACAATGCAGTGCATAAAATGAATCTAGAAAAATGATAAAATTTTAAATAAAATGTTAGAGGAGATCGTTCACACGATACTCCCGAGCACACGGACATTAAGGTGTAAAAAAAAACCCTTTGCGAACCGAGCAAATAACAGGAAGAGACGAAACAAACCTAAAGATGGAGACACAGATGAAACTCTTGGAGAACTTAATCTATCTTTGGACAATGCTAAAACACACGCGCTTAAAATACCGAGATTTAAAGTGCCAACTTTGATGTCATTCCTCATTTTCTATGTATGTGTTATAAATGTGATAATCTCGTGTGATGTTAGTATAAGTGATATAAATAAAAAAGAACGAAAAGGCGGTCTATATGAACGTGAAACAATCAGAGAGATGCCGAAATACCGGTATGGACATAAGCACGATGGCTACGATAGTTACGGAAAGAATCTACGGAAGGGTCGAGCGTCAGCTAAGCGACAGACCGATGATGCTAAACCAGACAAGTACGGCCCAGAAGCTCAAGACTTTATTAAGTATTATGATTACTTTAAGGATAAAGACGATGTACCAAACGCAACTGACTTTCCAAGTTTTTTTCAAATGGGTAATTACATTCAAGATGACTCACGAGCTGTCGGTCATCCACATGATCTCGCTTCCCATCCGTATTTTGTGAAAAATATTCAATTTAACTTGAGGCCAGAAAGACATCTGTTCAAAGAAAAAATTATAAAACTTGGTGTGTTGTTACCGGCTGATGCGAATCAAATATTCTCGCTTGGAAAAGTTTTACCCATTGTTGAGATGGCAATCCCAGCTGTTACTGGTCCTGATGGGCCGTTACCAGGCTGGACTATACTGGTGGACTACAGAGATACAAGGTGTTCATCTGTAGAAGGGCCATTGGCTGCTTTTGAATTCTACGTCCACGAAGCTGCTGGTAAGCATTTCTTTATTTAAAGATAACATCATTATAACTTGTGGTTTCCGAAAGGCACTAACAAAAAACATCCTAATAATTTACTGTATTATATTTACAAGCATAGCTTTGAATATTGCAAGATTCTAAGTATTGGGACAGTTCAAGATTGTCAAGTATAATATGCATTTCAGATGCGTTTATCGGGCCTGGTTGCGAGTACGTCATAGCTCCAGTGGCGAGATATGCTGGACCTTGGGGCATACCGGTCCTTACTGCTGGGGCTCAGGCAGAAGCTTTTGGGTACAAGCAACCAAGCTACGGCACGTTAACCAGAATGATGGGAAGCTACACGCAAGCTGCAGTCGCGATCCGCAAAGTCTTTGAGGTAAATCCATGGGAATTCTGTATCAATGTTGTAAATGTAAAAATGATTTTCGTTTCTCTTTACATGTGATGTTTTATTTTTCGTTTGCGTTATTATGTTTCGCTTTATCGTTTTTCGTTTTGTCTATGTTTGTGCTTCGCTTTTGATTTTAAGTTTCGGTCTAAATTAGTTCAAGATTACTTTTGACTTTAGGAAATCAAGACAATCATTTTATGTTTCTTGTCATTCAAAATATTTTACTTGAAATTATTGGTACAGCATCTCTTCATATGAGGAACGAGGTGTAGGTAGCTATGTATCAATGTATGTCTGTGATGTTGGTAAGCTGTACTCTTCTGGCCAAATACTCGTAACATCAATAATTCCATAGTCTTTTTTTGTATCCTTCAACAGTATCCGGCTCGAAGGACAATATTGTAAATAGTTACGCTGAAAAACGATAGAAGTTACTTAGCACAGATAAAAGCAACTGTTTATCATTCAATTTCATTAAAGAACAGGAAACAACGTCCAAGTCATAAATATTTTTTGAGAAACGGACGTATAAACCAAACGGGTAATTGAAACTGTTGAAAAGAAGGAAACAGTAGATAAAATACAATTTCAAGTCCTTAATCGTCATTCACGTCGTTTATAGTAAGTTAGTATTCGAACAAAAGTCATATAAATTCGAGCTCCGTCTAATATTATGAGTAAATCGCACAGAAGGAGTTAATTTTTAGCAACCTATTGAAATGATTTGAATAAGTAATTAAAAAGAAAAGTCAGAAAAGGGGAGGAAATACCTGAAAAATATGTAGGTACGTCAAATTATTGACTGTTATTAAAATCATTCGCAATATAATTAAATTTCACAAACAACCCGCTTGTTTGTGAAGTCTACAATCCGCTGCGTCGCCTTTACAAATTGCGTTGTCACTTCCACATCCGCTGTATGAGAGAGGCAAGCAAAGCGACCAGCGAATAATATGAACTCTCATGTCCAGGCAGTGCTAACGTTTAAATATACATTAGCCCGCAACTGGTATAAACAGACAAAGATATGGAAGTAAAATGATTCATCTACCTTCTAGACTTTTAGGACTTAGGGCATGTTTCAGATTTTCGTTGCTCCACACTAGGAATTTATCCTGTATCGTGGGTTTACAGACATTTAAACTCACAAATACAAACAGCCAGGCTCGAAACAACTGCCTGTAGGCCATACAAATATTTGTTCCGTGCGGGAATCGAACCCGCGACACGAAGCGCAGCAGTCAATCGCTCAGTCACTGCGCCAACCCTGCCGTCGTGAAAAGTGTTATCAAGAATAGTATAGAAAAAAGTTGATAAGTCTAATTGTCTACACCACATCCTTCAATATGAGCACAACTTTCTGATACGCGCTGCATAAAGGTTATTCAGCATCATGTTTGGCTAATTTATTTATTTATAGTTATTTCGTTCATTGCAAAACTACGAGTGCCAGATGAAGGCGGGAAAATGCTGCACGTGCTAAGACGCACTTATAGATGACGGCCTTAGTTCTTGTTGACAGGAGCACTGCTCCTGGGTTTTATTTATGCAATCTTAAGACCCGACACAGCACTATGCTTTTAGCGTTGAAATCGTTTGGAAATCTGCCCACTCTTAATGGAAATAGACTGTAAAGATAGTTAGCTTATTCAGAAAGATCACGATCACGTAAACACGAAAAAAGGACAACACTATGTTCAATGCTATGCAAACAACGCGATATTTACATTAAAAAGATTTTGTTACATGTTTTAATTGCAATTAGTCAATAGTTACAGGTAAACTCATGTCCAAGGATAAAGAATTCATGAAACCTTATTGTAGATATCATCACGCGTGTAATCCCCGAAGTGTTAGGCAGAGGTGTACCTATAGTACACTCAAATTGCGTCAGTTATGTTTAAGTCACATTGTAATTGGGGCGAGCCTATTGCCATCAACAGTGCATTCAGCTTACTGAGAAAATTCTATAAATAAGTAAAGATAAAAAAGCAAGTGGGGCTGCTGAGCATGAGGTCGTGGGTCGATGCCTAAGTCGGGCAGTGGGCTTTTTCCTCACCTTCTCAGTAGCCGCCACTGAGTCTGGATTTAATGAAGCCCGGTTGATAACAATAGGCTCGCCCTCAATTACATGGGACTTAAAACATAACTGGCGAACGTGGGTGTGTAATGGTACACCTCTATCTAAACCCTCGGTGAAATTCAAGCGTGATGATTTATGTTACAAACGAGGAGAAACACGACAATGGCGACTATAGTATGTTTGTACAGTATTTTTCCAACATTTGAAAAACAAACAAGGACGTGAGTAGAAAGCAAATAACACGCAGATCAATAACAAGACATGAACCGAAATAATTTGACTATCCTATCATCCGAGTCTAGATCCAATAATTCTTCTCCATCAAAGCGTACCATCCATAACAAAAGGTTTTTTACGTGATTTGACTCCTACTTTTATAGCTATCCCTGACCTAATATTGAACTTTGTAGACCGTAAAATTAAGATTGATCTTGGACTTTTTATAGAGTGGTTATTAGGCACAATAATTCCTATTTACGTAACTTTTTAAATGTCAGTATTTAAAAATAGAAAGAATGGAGGACGGTCTTTGATCAGTTCTGAGACAGTAAAGGCTAGCTGTAGTAATACTAATTTTGTATTTAAAAACAATTATTTTATAAAATAATAATAAATTATTTGTATAACTGGTGACATAATAAAACAGCGTCAAAAGAAACATACGCCTGCACGTATTTATTCTTGAAAAACTGGTCATTAGCCAGTCAGGCTCCGCACAATAGTCGCTGGTCTGCCGGGATAACTCTGCATTACGAGTTGTATGAGTTGGTATGCAGCTGTGGTGCTGATGAATTGAGGGATAGGATTCGTGGTGAATTAAACACATGTTTTCTTTTTAGAGTAAATTAAAGAGTCTATTGACATATAAAATTGGCAACTTGTATGCATTGTTACAAGAAAAAATATAAAAATAAATAAATACTGGGGATGCCAACACGTGTGCCTTTAATATCAGAAAATAGATTTCTAAGTGATCACGAGTTTTGTCACTACAACTGCAATCAATAATAAAAATCCAACAAATACGTCACATTATACCATCCCGCAGTGAATAGCTTCGTAGACACGATAATATTTTAGATTTAACCGCGAAAAATTAGTTTATAGTACATAGTATTTTAACCGAAAATCGGATACATATGACCTAGGGAAGTGCCAATAGTTTCAGAGTAAAATGACTGTATGCAATCCGAATAGACAGTTATACGAAGACGAAACTATTTTCGCCATTTGACTACGGAAACCCTAAAAGCAAAGAAACATCCATTACCTACATTATCACAGGAAATTGTTCTGAATGATGAGCAAAGTTTCTGCGTAAACAAACTTCTGTTAGTTAAAGAAGGTATTACGTGAGAATAAGGGGACTAGCTTCAGCAGGCCACACCGCCAGCTAGCGAGCGAGCGAGCTGAACGAGGCATCGTTTCACCTCTTTTCATACTTTGGTTCACACTGCAAACGACGAAAGAGCCGAAACGAAGTGTGAAAAGAGCCTCGCCCGCCTCACTCGCTCACTCGCTCGCTCGCTCGCTCGCTAACTGGCGGTATGGCCTGCGCTTAATGCAGGTACTGTTTATTATGAGCAAATGTAAAATGTAGGTCATGCTTAAAAGTTTGTTTTTGACAAAGATAATGTGCATAAACATCTTCAAGTAGTCTTTAACTGTCATTTGCTGAGTATGTTCCCTAATCCTACATTTTTGTTGGTTGTGTTTCAACAAAAATATAATTGTTTCAATTATCTTAATTTACATTATCATCATCAGCCTACAGCAGTCCACTGCCGGACATAGGCCTCCTCAATCACACGCCACTCAACTCAATTTTCAGCAACTTTTGATTACAAAGCAAAGACAGCGAATGCACTAGGTAATCAATGAAAGAGTAGTTCGTCAATTCATGAAAACTCAATCAACGACGTGTGGAGTTGTGACTGGTACAATATCTGTAAAAGAAGAATTGAGAAAAATACTGAGAGATGGGGTTGAAAGTCTCTTCAAAGAGGCAGAAAGAATTATGAAAATCATATCAAAACAAAACAGTGATGAATAAAATATTCTATTATTTCATTTACATAAAACTAGCGACCCGCCCCGGCTTCGCACGGGTGCAATATAATAAACCTTCTTCTTGAATCACTATCTATTAAAAAAAAGCCGCATCAAAATCCGTTGCGTAGTTTTAAAGATCTAAGCATACGTAGGGACAGACGGACAGCGGGAAGCGACTTTGTTTCATACTATGTAGTGATACTCTAATTTGAAACGATGTTACAAATATTTTTAGTGAAAGTCAAATTGAACTATAAAACTTACAAATTAACTTTAATTTATTCGTGTTTTTTGGTTTATTTTCCTAAAATAAAAAAAGACCAAAGTAACTTGGGAGAAGTTTTGCCTGTTTAACTCGTTTTGGTTCAGGGTCCGTACGATAATATAAAAATTAATGTTGATGAACAGCTCATGGGAAGTTTTTGGCCCTTACTGAAAACTGAAAGTCGGCTCCTGCCCGAAGGGTTCTATCTGAAATTTTTCAATCTATCAATCTTTATTTGTGAACACAGCTATTACAATCAAGGTCTTATGTGATACATTTTAGTTGAGCTCTATGTCCTACCAATGAAATTGTTGTACAAATATATTAGTTTTTTTTAGAAATAAATCTGAATTCATACAATACAATTATTAAGCCAACTTCGTAAATAATGTCAATTTTTGTCAAATTTTTTCATAATTTTTTTAAATTTGTTCAGCGTTGATCCCTAGATTTCCCCTACTTACTCAGCTATAAAGTTTATAATTGCATGTTCAGTTTCATGGTCTGTATTAAGTATGACCATACTTTTCTGATGCACGTTGTATGCAAATATTTTATCAAGTGAAAAACATCACCACGGAATATGTTAAAATAAACGTCATTGTATTAAGTTTTATTTTTAGACTTGATTGCTTTTATTCAAGGTGAAGAATAATGTCATTCATGTAAAAGACTGTAATAATACCGTAGCAAGGTAACCAATGCAACGAAGAATTATGTAACGTCTTCTAAGCGATTTCTCTCAGAATATTCTTAGAGGAAAATCAACTACCGTACGTAGATATGGGTACCTAGTATGCTTCACCCGTCATCATGTATATTAAACATTCAGTTTAGAATCAGGGATATTACTATACTGATGACTATACTGATGAATATACTGATGACTATACTGATGACTACACTGATGAATATACTGATGACTATACTGATGACTATACTGACTATTACACTGATGTAATTTCGTTGAATTATTTTCCCATAAAAACCCTAAGTTTCTAATTGCCTAATTATAATACTATTACATGGCATTTAATACCAAATCACATGATTTGTATTGATGATCCTTATGATTCTCATTCTTTAAACCCATATTTGTTACGGTGGTGAATCATAACATGTTGATCGCCTTACAACCTGATACTTACGTGTACAAAAAAAGAACGTAAGAGAATTTAAATTTCGCGGGCTATCGTAGTGAGTCTTCGTTAAACGTTTGGTCAAACCTGTACGGACAAGTTGCGGACACGGCCCCAGATCCGGACTCGTGACTGATACTGTAATGAAGTATCTGTAAATTTCCGGTGTTCGCAGCTGCGTCCGCAATATGTCCTTACCGGTTTTACCTAACCTTTAGATAAAATACTAGATCCAAAAACTTTTTTACTTCGACACTGAAGCATGCGGCTGTTTTTTTATATTATAATATCCCGACAAGTACCTGAGGCCCTGGCACGTGCGCGTGGCCTAAACGTTACGTAAATACGTCGATTTTTTAATCGAAAATACAATTATCCTATAGCATTTTAGTTAAATTGCTTACAACAAGCACAATCAGTATCATCCGTAGATATACTAGATATGCATTCTTAAAATTATGTAAATATCATATTATTATACTACTCCTTTTACAGAGTATTTTGAACTTAAAAAACCGACGTATTTACGTTACGTTTACACCGTGCGCTCGTGCTAGGGCCTATGTTATTTGTACTGTTTTCAAAAGCTAAAGTTTTAACAACTACCTCGGTTTTGCTTGAGTTTTGCCAGTGTTTACATTGTATATTGATCGTCTGTTTCGGCCTTTATTTGCACGGATTGATACTAGAAAAATATTTTAGTTGGGTTGCCAATTTATTTTATGTATTGGTTTTGTGTCTTCTGTTTATTGTCCGTTCTGTTACAGCTATATTTGTGTCTATTCTTGTATTGTTTTATTTTTATTTTAGATTTTATAGACGATCTTTTTTATCTAAATGTGAAAAATAAAATGCTTCTCCGTGATCTGTCTCTTGTTTTTTATTTCTTTTTTTTATTTTGGTAACATCGACACCATTTTTTTTCGTTGCAATGTATTTTAATTTTAACTTGTCTGATTTTTGTTAACAAAAACACATTTAACGGTGTATACAAATTTTTTATTAAAAAACCCCGATAGGAAACGTAAACTTTTTTCTAAACAAAAAAGGGCCGCATTTTTCAACTGAAAACATACAATGTTCTCATATTGTTTCAGGAATTCAAATGGAGTCGCATAGGAATGCTGTACCACAACTACGAGCCAGCGACGGGGAAAGGAAACAGCCCTTGTTTCCTGACGTTAAGCGCTGTTTTCACAGTCCTAAACAAGAAAGCAAAGGGTTCGGCCCTAGGGTCCGCGCTTCACTTTGACGAGACCAACACCACCACAACAAAGATAAAGGAATTGCTACTAAAGTTATCATTAAATACCAGAAGTAAGTATTGAAGAGATTTTGAAACTAATCCGGCTTTTAATTTATAGAAATGGAGAAATAAAAATTTTGACCAACAGATTTTGGATTGTATTTTTTTAATAACACTGGTTTTGGCTTTATTCGGTGGTGGTAATTTTTTATGCAGGTAGTTTACACAACACACGTTTGAGCTTATTATTTAAATGCTTTTAGAAGTTCATAGTATCAATAGTTTTAAAAGTGATCGCCATATTTAACCAAGTTCTGCGAACTGTTGTTATACACAGTATTGTTAATAACATACTATGTCCTAAATATTTGTCTTACATCTTGCAGGTTGGCAGAAAAAAGATTGCGTTTGTTTTTATTACGTGTCATTTATATTTTTACTCAGATTTGTTTTTGTCGCAATACAGTAAACACGTCTTCTCCTTGAAAGAAATACGGGAACAGATAAAATTGAGCCGAGCCTTTTTATTATCAGCTGCTTGAATTTAGTTCCGGTAACATTATATAATATATCATAGCTTCTCTTTGTGTTTTGCCTTCTCCAGATTAATAGTCATGAATAGGTTTTAATCGTCACTTTTGGCCACAAAATGCTGAGTGTAGTCTCTTCCACACGTCTCCACTTTTGGCGATTTTGTGTCATGGCTATCCAGATTTTTCCGGCCACTTTAATGAGATCGTCTGTCCACTTAGTCGGTTGTCTTATCACATTCCACTACCCCGTCCGTGGTCTCCATTCCAGCAGTTGTTCCCCCATCTTCCATCCAATCTACGGCATATATGGCCCGCCCTTTTCTACTTTCGTTTTGTTATCGCTTTTGCTATAACAATACTGTCCTATTTGACCCAAAGGTTGATTGGTAGAGAAGGCTTTGTGGCAATAAATCCGCCTACATACCACTCTTGTACACGAAGTTTAAATAAATATAACGTAAATAATTACAATTAATTTATGATGTAATTTAAATTCGAATACTAAGTAATTTCCAAACATAATCCTCAAATACCGATCCTGGAATAATTTGCATACGGTGGCTCGTTAATATAATCCTCCGGGTTCAGTCCCTAGGCGCTTCCAGCTTTATGAAATAACAGAATCATTTCATTTCGTGTTCGTTGTTTCATTCGTTTCGTTTCGTTTTCGTTGTTTCGGTATGTATCTTATTTTAAATACATTTATGAACGATTTTTGTTAGGAACTGTAAAGAAAAATATTATTGAATGTCATGGATAGGTTGAACTGCGAGATGCAATATTGAAAAAAAAAGCAAAAACTTAGAAAAAAACATAGAAAATTCTCTAATTCTTCGTCAATGATTCCAGTATTCGAGTTAAATAAGTTTTGAAAAAAAAAACGGTGAGTTTCTTTTAGAAGTATTTTTTATTTGGATCATAGGTACTAATTAGCCTGATTCCAATAGAAATTACGAAAGGAACAAAAGTTAATAACTGGGTCGTAGCTGTCAACGCCTGTCCAAACATGAACGCATTGTTCCACAATTAACTATTCAATTTACTTTAGCCAACATTGGCATGTTTCGATTTTTTATTAAAACCTAAACAAATGTAATACAAGCAAAAATTACCGTTCTAGAAACTTATTTTCTTCGGTTCAGATTCTTTGAAGTACTAATTATTATTTTGTTTTGACGGTTTCGCTTCAGTTTTCTCAGAGCTTGTAAGTGCTCTCTATCTTGAAATAATAATATATCAATGTATTCAATTAAAATAGGAGTTATGAGACCTGTAAAATTAACCATTCATCATTGTAATTTGTATAGTGCTTAGTGATTGCCGTTTAAGAAAATGAATGGTATCGAACTGCTATCGGTTTTCTTAATTGAAGTTTCGGTGTGGTTCCCTTCTGCAGCCGTATGCGGTTACGGGACAAATGTACAATGACAAGTATGTTATTATTCAATCCAATTGTGGTCGACCAAATTGTGTATGTGGTGCTTGCCCGTTTTTTTTAGTACATTTTCTTTCTTTTTTTCTTATCGACACTACATCCGTTCTGTACGGTTTTGGGCTCAGTAAGTGGCCACGCTTATTGATCCTTCAGAGCCATGGTTCAGATCGTCAAGGGTGCAGCTAAACATACAATTGGGGAACACCAGCAGGTGGGACGTAGTCTTCAGAGTCGTGGTTCAGATCGTCAAGGGTGCAGCTAAACATCCACTTGGGGAACTCCAGCAGGTTGGACGTAGTCTGATCAGGGCTCACTCGCACTCGCGTTTTCGGAGTCGTGGTTCAGATTGTCGAGGATGCAGTTAAACATACACTTGGGGAACTCCAGCAGGTGGGACGTAGTCTGATCAGGGCTCACTTGCAGTCGGTGTTGGTAGAATGGATAATACTCAATTTTGCCACATTGTTTGCACAGCCTGGAATGTGGATCGTGTCCTCAATTTGACCTACCCTTTAAGCAGTTGCACTGTCACTGCATCTCGATTGTTTCTAATGGAAAAACTTTGGTCTAAAGTTACCCGCAGATAAGTTTGCAACTGCATCGTTCGTTCGGAAATAAGGGCGCCCCACCACAATCGCATACGGGTTTAGTTCATCAGAGAGAACTCAACTGTTTGTTTGAACCAATTTCGGAAAAGGGGAAACGCAAACAACTCCCGCTTTTTGGAAATTCCCCGGATTTGTGGGATCTGCGCTTAATGGAAATCAAACGACGCATTATGCCCGATTAACGATGGTTCGTTTTCATCAGAAATAATGGCAAAAGTACTTTAATAATAAAAAATAACAGACACAACAATTTCATTTTTTTAAGCATGTAAACGTCGAATGTTGCAGGTCTCATCGAAGCTCGTCCAAGATACAAAAATTGGTTAAACCGATGCTTATCTTAACCATAAATAAAGCAATTTTTGTAACCATATCCAGAATAATACCTATTAGTGCACGCTAAGACATTGCTTAGTGGTAGAATGCATTTCATTAGAATATTAAATAAAAATAATTAACATAATAGAACAATTTGCTTTTTAATGAATAAAGTACGAGTTCCTCGCAGTCTCACTGATATCCTCCAATAACCACTTGTTTCAAGATAAAGTTAGGTTAGGTTAGCATGCCTATAGATTTGCTCGATATTTGACGAATACTGTGTGATTAAACAAAACTCGCACTCCTTAGCGAATTGGACTCAGTCGACCATTTAACTGGAGCTTCGTATATGAGACCAGTTCAGCACTATCTATTTTGAAAAGGGGTACAGGCTTTGGGCCCAGTTTCGAGTGGGATGAGTTTCCCCATAACTCTATCTAGCAATAATGACGATCATCAAAAATCTATAGGCACCTCCTTCGACAAGGATACCACTACTCCTACGGACTGATCTTCATTTATTCTCGCCACCTGCTTCCCTTATTTGCATCGCATTTGCATCGCCTATGCATCGACACAAGAACTCGATACGATACTATTTGAATTTTAAATCTTCTCTCTGTCATGTTTGTATTGTGCCACAAATCTTTGGTATGCAATATCAACGGAGTAAGATATATGTATCTTGAAAACTGTGCGGTTTTCTTTGAAAAACAAGTTACACTTCATTTTTATGGTTTGGTCATGTGGGGAGGATGAGTGAAAGGCGATTAACAAAAGGTTTACAAGGCAAATGTGAGTGGCAACGCCGCCGCCGGGAACACCCGAGAAGGGCAATATACTGAGATAATTGGTGAGGTTCTTCAGAAAGGTCAGGTGCGTAGTAATCGCAACGGGTGTGCGTGTATGACCTCATGTATGAACGTGTATGACCTCATGTATGAACGTGTATGACCTGATGTATGAACGTGTATGACCTGATGTATGAACGTGTATGATCTGATGTATGAACGTTTATGGCCTGATGTATGAACATGTATGACCTGATGTATGAACGTGTATGGCCTCATGTATGAACATGGACGAGGCAAAAGGAGTATGTAATGATCGACACAGGTGGCCTTCTGTGGTTTCTGCATAACCCTTATGATACGTGAGTTTATATATGTATGTATGTACTACATTTTTACTACGAGTGTGGTCATATTTAAGGGCGTGGCACAAGACGATCAAACAGAACAATTTTTTCCAGGGACCAATATTGTAATCGCGAAAAATAGTCCCACGGGGTAAGTTATTCAGATTGATAGCCTGTATAATATGACCACACCTGTCTGCTAGACGCTATACAGGGTGTAAACGAACCCTTCACGAAGCCGTCAACCAGGCATTATGTACATCAAACTAAGTAAATCTACGCAAAAATTATTGCTGGATAACGACGTTTTTTTAGAGTGAAAATTCAAGTTTTACGGTAGGACGCATTTAAAACCTTGTGCTGATAGATGCATTGAATATATTTTTTTTTCGGTGGTCGTGGAGGTATTTAAAGTAAAGTACATTAAACTCATGTATTTAAAAAAAAAACTTGTTAAAAAGTTGGAACTTTGACCCCCAATATGTAACTAGAAGTGTCCCAGGTATGGTCGAAACAAACAAAAATATCGCAATGACAGGGAAGAACAAGTGCCTTTCTGCTTCGTTAGGGATCTTGTTACACCCTTTATTTCATTAAAAATGATGATACTGGCAGTTATTCTCATTCCGTATTGCCCAGTTTGTAGAAAATATTTACGAGTATTTAATATCATTTAAAATTAGATCAACGAGTAAAAACACTCGTGCAGTGACATTAATTTCCAGGATAATTTAGATATAATTAACTTAGTAATACTGTTGGCAAGGTAGGTAATTCTAAACCATTTTATTATGTACATGTATTGTATTGTCAAATGTTATTACTGAATGAAGGTTCTTTCACACTATGTCGTAAACAAGAAGATAAAACTGAGCTATAAAAATAATTTGTGTATAATAAATACATTTTAACATACATGAAATCACGTTTTATGAAACCGTAGTGTAAGAAAAGAAAAATGCATTTTCCATTAGTTTGCAGCACACACTTTCTTCCGTTTTATGCTAAATGAATAATATGAAAAAGTAAGTAAGTAAAGTATTACAAACATAATGTTATTCCGGAAACGATGACTTCGTTTACCCATTACGAAAGAGAAATAATAAATTGTCAACTGTCTGTGCACGTGTTTTTTAAAACCCATAACACTAGGGTTATATTCTACATATAAGTAAAAATAATACAAAATATCCTAGAATCTGTGGTCCAAAAATGCATCATAATTAATTTCATTCAAACCAATCTACACTTATTTACAATAATATTGAGGAAAGATATGTATGATTGTAACGAATAAACTCAAAAACTACTGGACCGATTTAGAAAAATCATTTAACATTAGAATGCTATATTATCCCTGAGTAAAATAGGCAAAAAAAAAATATCACCCGTGCGAAGCCGGGACAGGCCGCTAGTCATTCATATTTAAAGCTAAGAAAATGCGACTTTGTCATATTTCACATAAGGGTGTTTACATTAATAATCGTGACTTTGTCGAATTATTTTGTATGCGGATGGGTATCAGAGTAGAGGAAAACCGAGGAAATGATGGATGGACTGTGTAAAGGATGATATAGCAAGAAAGGAGGTGTCTGATGTGATGAGTAATAGAGAAGAATGGAAGAAGAAGTCAGGCTGCGCCGACCCCAAATGAATTGGGATAAGTAAGGGCAAGAGAATGATGATGGATGATGTCGAATTATTTTGTATGAAAAATGAAAACAAAAAAAAAATGATAGGCATGTTTTACTTTATGCAAAGGGCTGTTAACATTTATTTTTCCACAAAAATAAAAAATGTAAACAACGGAGAATTCGCGTGCGTTCACTACAATAATTACTCCAAAATTTTGGGATCAAAAAGCAGTTTCGTGTCGTCGTAAGTTGACGTGTGCCGTTATGACGGCTGGATTCATGAATCCAGTCCGAAAAAGGTGCATGGAGTCATATACCTATAGCTCCGTCTCTCTCTCTTGCACTAGAATCAAAGTGGCATTGAAACGTAATACGATATCAGTACAGAGGACGTGGACAAGTGGAAATTTCTTCAAACGTTTTCAACCTCCACTAAAACTTTCAACAGGATCGACCCGACATTAACCTTTTCGGTAGCTTATGTAAATCTAAGACATTTTAGACTTTTGCTTTCATCTTTATCGCTGAAAGTATGTTACTTTATCTCGCTTACGCTCAAGAGTGCACAATAATAGTATAATACAAAAATATTCGTAGGATGATACATCATTATCATCATCATTTCAGTCGAAAGACGTCCACTGCTGGTCATAATGATACAAATTCTAAGATAATTCTGAGTTGCAATGTAGATCGACGCCGGGTAATATTTTCCGAATTTTCCAGCCGCGCTGAGCAGCCTGAAATATATCTGGCAGTTTAATAAGCTAGCAATGCCAGGAGCATGCCAATAAAATTATTATTGCGTCTAGGAGTTATGCATTGGCATTCACACTAAGGACTTCGAGGATCGGGTCGACGATTGTTTAAGGTGGAAACGCCAGGATAGCCCGCCAAATTTAAACATTGTTTGCAATTTTCAGGTCAGTGTCAGGCTGTATTTTAAACAAAATATGATTCGCCGACCGTTACTCGTATCATTAAAATCATCAATACAACCCTAAGTACATTTAATCGAAAACGTAAAAAATAATAATTTCGCGGGCTACCCTGGCGCTTCCATTTTAAACAAAATGGTTCAGTCGGTTTATACACTGTTTTGCTTTATGGATAACAGTGACTATCAGATAACATGTAATAAATGAGATTTAAAAGAATTGAGTCAGCAAAAAAACTGCAGCGGTACATTGATGTTAGTATGTAGTTTATTATTTTGTGATATTACTGATTTTGGAAGTTGTGTTCAGATCTAGCAGGTAGGTAGAGTAGGTAGGTACACACACATACATGTAAAACAAGTACGAACGCGATAATGGGCTCCAGCGACACGACTAATAGGCTCCTGCGACACGACTAATAGGCTCCTGCGACACGACTAATAGACCCCAGCGACATGACTAAAATACCCCAGCGACATGACTAAAAGACCCCAGCGACATGACTAAAATACCCCAGCGACATGACTAAAAGACCCCAGCGACATGACTAAAAGACCCCAGCAACATGACTAAAAGAAATCAGCGACATGACTAAAAGACCCCAGCGACATGACTAACAGGCCCCAGCGATATGACTAATAGACCCCAGCGACACGACTGAAAATATAACCCTATGAAAAAGGCAATAGGCAGCTATGTCGTACTCTACGGAAAGATTGTCCTAGAAACTACTCAGATAAGTCTGACAGAAATTCGAACATGTGCCAATAGTCTTAAGTTGTTAAATAACATACGATTTTACTATTTTGTATGAATGCCATAATAAACATTTAACGATTTGTGAACGCTTGTGAGCTAATACTTCACATTTGGTTTCTTTTGAAGTGTTCAAATATTTAAAGTTGTAAAAATATGTTTTGGTCAGAGATGAAAGATTGTGTGCTGATGCGTGCAAAGCTGAATTTATGTGTAATAACTGTAAAGTAAACAGTTATAAATGATTGCATATGATGTGCTGATGTTTCCGATTCAGCTGTGCAAAAGCAATATTACGAGAATTTTGCAAATAATTATAAAACGTTACGCAAAATGAACTTATTTACTTAGTCTGTAGCTAGAAATCGTATAGATTCTCCGAAGGTAAAAGTAAAAAAATGTTAAAACTATTTAGTCTATCTCTCTCGCCTGAGGTAGGAGAGGTTAACATTATTTTAAATAAAATACAGCACCAGCCATGTTCACTGTTGTAAAAGGCGGTGTTTCTGTTTTTATTTAAAACTAGCAGGTCGCCCGCGACTTCGTGCGCGAAAATAGTGATAGCTCGGCTAATATGCATGATATCTTTATAATTTATAGCCTATAGCACTCACGAATAATGTAGCTATCTACCAGTGATACAATTTTAAAATAAGTTCATTACTGCCGGAGATTACCCCCTACATACTCGTAAAAACAAATTTTACCTCTTTATAATATTATTATAGATTACCCGAGAATTTATCGTTACCTTTTTTTTTTTTTTTTTTAACTTGGTAAAATCATCAAATGAGTCCTCCCACCCAGGGCAGAGCGGGAGGGACTGTCAGACTTGTACTGACTAAAATCCACGGTGTCCTTCAGTAGCCCTTTATGTTCCAGGGTCACGGTAATTCTATGAGTCCCGCGACCCCGGCAGGCTTTGGCCCTCTAGAGGGGGGCCCCGTCATTATGCTGACACTCTTTGAGGCGCGCGTGGAACACAACGCGCCGTCGACCCGGGCATGGTCCATGGTCGGACAGCGAGTCGCCCATTACTCGCCGCCCGCATGCCCGCGCCTACGGTGGCCGGAGATCGTCTGCCAACGTCCGGCGCCGTGGGCGTCTACCACTGCGGCTGGTGTGGAGGGAGGACGCTGTCCTCTCCCTCACGCGGCCCGCCTCCTCCTTCGCGAGCATGACTGCTTCGCAGAAGGAGGCGACCGCTTCCCACTCCGTCTCGCCCCGCAGCATGGCCTCGACCAATGCCGGGCGCGAGAGGGCTCCGCCTATCGCCGCCGTGAGGACACGGCGGTGCTCTGCCCAAGCGGAGCAGTCCTGCACCGTATGCTCCACCGTGTCCTCAGGGCGGTCCTCGCAGTGGTGACACCCAGGCGTTTCCTCCTTCCCCATATGACACAGGTACCTCCCGAAACTTCCGTGTCCGGTGAGGACCTGCGTCACGCGGTAGGTCAGGACGCCGTGACGCCTATCCAGCCACTCCTCAAAGAGGGGTCTTACCGCCGCGATTGCGGCGTGCCCGATTTATCGTTACCTTATGTATATTTAAATCTTACATTACTTTAAATCGTGTTGGAACTGCCATTACGCATTTTATGCTTACATTTTCTGCTGAAAAGTATATTAAAAACCTCTACCTTATGTAAACTGCGTAATTGTTTAAAGCGATTATCATTGACCAATCAAATCGATTGACATAAGAAAGAGTTATTTAAAAGTAAAAATGGGTTGTCGACTCTTCTCAGGATGGTTGGCTACTTTTTTGGCCAAAGAATCACTATTACCATCGAGGCAAAGTTTTCCCCGTTGACAGCGATGCGGACGAATTTTTCGACGTCATTTAATTCTTTTCCGTTTTTGATACATGTAGAGTACATATTTTTATTATTATTTAAAATCTGATATAGTTTGTAAATAATGTACAAATTTGGTTCTCAATAAAAAATAACAACTATCGATTCTTTTGGTGGTGGAATACCATTAACAGGGGGATATTTCACAAAAAAATTGTTTCGTGAAATTATATTGAAAAATTAAAATGGCGGCGTTAGTTGTGACAGCCACGCTCAAAAAGATCATTGTACGTCTACAGTTAAACGTCTTGTTACATGTATCCTAAACAAAAATGTTTGTTACAGTTGTCGTAGTGTGCGCGAACCCGAGTACAGTCAGAGAAATAATGCTGGCAGCCGACGATCTCAACATGGTGTCGTCTGGCGAATACGTGTTCTTTAATATCGAGCTGTTTTCCAAGTGAGTATTATTACATTATCTGCTTGGATATTGGCAATAGAGTGTTGTACTAAGATTATTTTAGAAGAAAATTAAAGAATCCAGCAAAATGAGAGTTGGTGAAAGCATTTCTTATCTCTATAGAAACGAAGTAAAAGCGAGAAAATACGTAATTTTAATATAAAAAGCTCGCAGATGATTAGAAGAACGGCTCTTAGGTTAAACAATTCAACTACATGTGTTCTAGTCACAACTAGAGCTATAAATTTTCTCCTGCACCTAAGACACCACCAACAACAACACAACAACCAGGTTGTTTTCGCAACAACCAACATACATAATGTTTTCTAACACTTAACACAATGGTCATTCAACTTCAGCAATTGATCACGTACAAAAACACAGTATATCAAGATTTTATCTAGTGCCTTAACTTGTGCCTCTAACTTCAGGACAGCATTAAGAGTAAAGTAACAAACAACAAGTCCCCACCGCAGCCTTATTTACGGCCCTTAATCGGAAATGTACGGCCTTTCATGTGACACTAAGACCCTTCTCACATTGAGGTGCTGAATAGAAACTTAACTCATTTATAATGATAAAAGTATTATTTAATACATCGCGCATGATGCCTAGTTTACAAACTATACTATTATAATAAAGCTGAAGAGTTGGAGGACTAGGATTAGGAAGGAAACCCTGTCAGTGCCATTTAATTTCCTAAACAACAAGCAACTTTTCGTAACCAATCATGTAATTTTCCTCACAGCCTCGCATCAGCATCCTCTAAGGAACCATGGAAAGTGGAAGGAGACACGGATGAGCGGAATGAAAAAGCAAAGAGAGCATACAGCGCTGTGCTCACAGTCACCAGCCCGGCTCCTGAAAAGAAGGAGTACCTTGATTTTTCTGATCAGGTAAGGTTCACACAATTTTTCAGCAGTAGAAAATCGCAAATAGCAAAAGATTATGGAAATATCACCACATGGTTTAACAAATATTCATGGGAGGGAAGTTCTTTCATTAGTTTGATTAGTAAAACTCAACCGACTTCTACCTTTTACTCCCGTCTAAATAAATAACCAACTTTACTGGCAATCCCCGTAAATCTAGACTTAATTAACAAGTCGTAAACTGCCTTAGAACTTATCGCACTAACGATGAGGTTTTTCAAACAATTTGTTCTTTTTAAAGTGAAGTTTGAAACCGGTGTTTACAACTTTTGCAGGTAAAAGTGTTAGCTGCTACGAAGTACAACTACACGTTCGGTAAAGGCGAGGTAGTGTCTACGTTCGTAGCAGCGTTCTACGACGCGGTTCTGCTCTACGCGCTCGCCCTCAATGATACGCTACGCGATGCTGAAAACCCCAGAGGCCCGCTCGATGGCGCTGCGGTCATTAGAAAAATGTGGAACAGGACATTTCAAGGTAAGGGATTTTGACATTTTTGAGTTTGTTAAGACTGGTCTCGGGATTGCTCAATCTGGTCATCGTCGGTAAAAATGAGGAACTTTCTCCTGAAGGAGGTTTAGGAGATGAGGTTTTTTGCTGACCTAAGTTATTAAAAGAAGTCATGTACAAAAATACATGCTGTTGGAGTCAATGGTTTAGGTAGTGTGTTATCTGTGGTGATATTTTTGACATTTTTAAAGCTCTTACTGTAAGTATACGGCAGTAAACAAAAATAGTATTTTGGTATGAGAACGTTAAAGTTAGCTATCTAAAACACCCAGAAACTGTCGTCTCAAAACTATTCTTATATGTGTATAAAGGTAAAGGTACCTTACCTTTCAAACTACAGAAAATTACAAGCGTAACGATTATTGTCATCCTGAAGGAAAGTTTTGTGGAGTAACTTCTGAACAACTGTACAAAGTTCAGCAATGAATGGCTTGGCAGTTTGTTAGAAGGTAAAACTTAACTGTGTTACAACAATTAGACTTTTCTTACTTGAAAAGTTAACGTTACAAGATGAAAATATATTAACTGTTGCCAAAACAGTTTTCTCTGAATGCCTCCTCATTTTTTATTAAAATTTGAAGTAACTTTACGAAATTGTATCTAAAATGTGATCAGAATGATCGCAATCAGGTCATATTAAAGGATAGACCATCAAAACAAAAACTTCCTCTCCATTGGACCAACATAATAATCGCAAAAAATATTTGCTGTCCCATACAAAAAATATCGATACTTAGACGACCCAAATGTATGGGACAGTTGATTTTTCAGGTTGATTAACGGTTAAAATCTGACTATACAACATATATCAGAAAGATGTAGTCTTATTTAAGGATGTGGTTATAACCACGTTTCAAATAATAAGAATATATAATTAAGTCGGGTTGTCGGGATTTATTCCGTTAGGCTCGTACATCATGTGGGCAGACGATGGGTTTCGTGCTATGAAAACACACTGGGTGCGATACACTGTTTCTAGCAAAACTAACGAATTACTTAAGATTACAACATAACACGGGGCGCAATGAACCGGGGACATTTCCAAGACGTCGCAACTCCGCCATAATCAGACATCGAATGTCGCCCTCGCCTCGAGCTGAACATCAGGGCTCTGTTTAAGCGTGCTGCAGTTTCGGTATACTTGTAAGTAGGTCGCGTGATGTCACCACCGGCGTTATTGCGATTCATTTTATGTCCATTCTAACGACCGGATCCGACATCTATACATATAAAATTCAAAGTCCTGACTGACTGACTGACTGACTGACTGACTGACTTATATATCAACGCACAGCCCAAACCACTGGTCCTAGAGACATGAAATTTGGAGGGTGTATTTTTTGTAAAGAGTAGGTATCCACTAAGAAAGGGTTTTTCGAAATTCCACCCCTAAGAGGGTGAAATGGGGTGTTGAATTTTCTACGAAACTTTTTATTCTCCGAGTCGATTGACTTGAAAATGTGTCTACATATACTTCAGTTAAAATGATGAGATATGTGTATCACAGTTTTTCCAAAATCATCCCCCAATTTAAAATTCAATGTCGTGACTGGCTGACTGATACGTCAACGCACAGCCCAAACCACTGGTCCTAGAGACATGAAATTTGGACACTACACTCTTTGTGAAGAGTAGGTATCCAATAAGAAAGGGTTTTTTGAAATTCCACCCCTGATAGGGTGGAATGGGGTTTTGAATTTTATGTGAAACTTTTTATTCTCGGAGTTGATTGACTTGAAAATGTGTCTACATATACTTCAGTTAAAATGATGAGACACGTGTATCACAGTTTTTCCAAAATCATCCCCCAATTTAAAATTCCATGTCCTGACTGGTTGACTGAAATACCAACGCACAGCCCAAACCGCGGGTCCCAAAGATATAAAAATTGGAGGGTGTATTCTTTGTGAAGAGTAAGTTTCAGTTTTTCGAAATTCCTACCCCATTTATTTTTATTTTTTTCGGATCGGAAATCATCAAATGACCACTCACCCCACTCTGGGCGGAGCGGAAGGGAGTGTCAGACTTGTACTGACTAAAACCCATCCATGTTCCTTCTTTGCCCTTTGTGTTCCAGGACAACGGTATCTCTTTCGAACAGTCCCGCAGCCCTGGCAGGCATCGGCCCTTGCAGAAGTTGCCGACCCCTACATCGTTGCTAACATCTCTTTGAGGCGCGCGTGGAACACGAACGCGCCGTCGACACGGCCTGTCGTCATAAGACGGCCAGATGGCGAGCTAGCGCGCCTACGGTGGCCGGGAGCCACCACGTGACCCCCGACGCCCAGGGCGTCTTCCGCGGCGGCTGGGATGAGAGGTTCTTTCCCTCTCACGTCCCGCCACCTCCTTCAATAGCATGACTGCTTCGCAGAAGGAGGTGACGGCTTCCCATTCCCTCTCGCTCCGACCATCGCCGCTACGAGGACACGATGGTGCTCCGCCCAAGCGGGGCAGAACTCCACTGTGTGCTCCACCGTGTCCTCCGGACGATCCTCGCAATGGAAACACCCGGGCGTTTCCTCCCGCCCAATTCCTACTCCTTAGAGGGTGAAATGGGGTGTTGTATTTTCTGTGAAACTTTTTACTCTCGGGGTCGATTGACTTGAAAATTTGTGTACATACTCTTCAGATAAAATCCAGTAAATCCGATGTCCTATCTCAAATCAAGGTATCAAAATTTCACGTATCTAATTTAATTGATATAACTTTAAACTAATAATTGCAAGATAAAAGCAAGTACATGTAAATCTATGTATGTATTATAGATAGATACATAGATTACTTATTATCCCAGAAGTAAGATCCCGTGGGCAATTCCCTAACTCCACGCGGGCGAAGCCGCGGGCATAAGCTAGTATATGTATAAAGTAGCAATATTTTTGTAATAAAATTTGTTTAAGTTAAATAAAATGCTGTTTATTTTACATCCCTTTTTATAATTCTCGCAGGTATAACAGGAGAAGTTATTATTGACTCCAACGGCGACCGTGTGGCTTCCTACTCTCTCCTAGACATGAATTCAAACACAGGACAGTTTCAGGTTAGTGTCGTTTTTTTTACTATTTGTTCAAACAGTTACGAGAAAATTATTAAGATATAAATAGACTACTACCTTACCATTTGTTGGCGATTCATTAATAAATGAACTTCAAAAATCTATATTATGCAAAACAGCTGTATTTTGTATGAAATGGCTATGCTAACATTACAAACGTAGTGTATCAATTTGACAACCAATTAATGTACCTGACAGTACATAATTTTCTAGAGTATTATAACATGGTCATGGGTGGATAAAAATAACTTTTTAAGTAGCATCTTTTACGAGATTGTCCTTCACAAGTTTTAACTATGTAGGCACATCATGAGTTCATTTATGACGTTACTAGTTGTTGCCCGCGAATTCGTTCGCGTTCGCGTGGAAATTTTTATGTGTAGGTATGTGTGAGAAAAAAAGTAGCCTCAGTGCCAAATTTCATTAGCCGTTCTGGCGTGATTGAGTGACAAACATCCATCCATCCAAACTTTCGCATTTATAATAGTAGGAAGAAATAAGATTAAGATTCGTAACAATAATGTATTTATTCGTAAATTTGAATCCTATTCACCTGGTTTTATTAAAAACCTTACGTAACAATGACTAATCCAGTGCTAACCGCCCTTTGATACGGCTAGTTCTTTCATTTACAAAGAAAAGTTCTGCAAAACTGGCAAAGCAGGTAGGATGTAATCTTGCTTTTACGCAGAAAAACTTATGTTTATTTAACTTTCTATTCCTTAGGGAAATTTTGCAGTGTGTGTCGACTGTGTTGCAAAAAACTACGTAATATGTATGTGGCCATATCCGGTTTTCCAGAGAAAAATATTAATGGTATCTTAAATTATGGTACTGAAATGATCATAAATAAAAGAGTTTGATCATAAATAATTATTGATTGTCTTTACATAATTACACACATAGATTAAAAATTGAGGACAAATTTAAAAAAATATATATAGGAAACTAGCTGTTGCTCGCCACCTTCGTCCGCGTGAAATAAGCGGTGTGGAATATACTTTACGACCTATTCTCATACCTAACAAATATAAATAAAAAAAAATCATAAAAATCGGTCGAGCCGTTTCGGAGGAGTGCGACCACAATCATCATGACACGAGACTTTTATATTTTTCATTGATGCTCCACTCCTATTGGTTGTAGCGTGATGTTATCATCTGTAGCATTCCTCGATAAATGGGCTGTCTAACACTAAAATAATTTTTCAATTCGAACCAGGAGTTCCTGAAATTAGCGCGTTCAATCGACCAAACAAACAAACTCTTCAGCTTTATAATATTATAGTATAAAGGGTGTAAATAGACCCTTAACATATCCGAAAGACACTTGTTCTCCCCGTCTTTGCGATCATTTTTTTTTTTATCCAAAGTCAAAGTTCAAACTTTTTCACAAGTTTTTTTTAAATACATGTTTTTAATATAAGATTTTTACCTTACACACCTGCTCGACCCCTGTACTATTCAATCCATCCATCAGCACAATGCTTTGAGTGCTTTCCATTGAGTCCTACCGTATCACGTGATTTTCACCCCAAAAAAAAAGTTGATTCCCACCAATAATTTTTGCGTAAAGTTACTTAGTTTGATGTACAGAATGCTTGGTTGACGGCTATGTGAAGGGTCTGTTTACACCCTGTAGATTCAAGTAGGTAACAATTTAATTTCTCGGAAATATTGGCATTAATCGCTAAAGTATTCTACTTATGTTTTTTCCATATAAGTGCTTCCGACATCCTTACGTCTTCACCCTTAGACACTCGACGACAGTCCGACAGTCATACTCCAGCTAGGTCGTAAGTTCTCGTCAAGGTGCATGAAATGAGCCGAGACACGATAAAGGTGCTGTAAGCTCTTGCGGACCTAATATAACTAATATTAATTTAAAAAAAAAAAAAAAAAACTTTTATTAATAAAAAAATTGTTCAGATATATGGTCGTTTCATAATTATCCAGACGACACGAGTTAATAAGAGTATGTGACTTGGATGTCAAATACGGGGGAGAGGTCAACAGAAGTTTAACTTGCTGGAGCTTTGGTTCCTAATTACTTTCATAGTTCGTATGCATTTAAATTTTTCGCCGCAGATACGTTCATTTCATAAAGATTTTATTAAATTTGCATTTAAATAGCCTTTTCCCGCCTGTCTAGACTTGCTTAATACGATTTTTAGTGCTACGTGGTAAAATTGGCGGAAATGATTACATTTTTTATTGGAACCAGGGATGCTTTTCAGGCAGAAATATTTTATTAAGGTAAATTAAACATTTATCGTTAGAACTGTCAAAGTATCTATTGCATTCCAATATTTCTCCAAGTTTTTTTTTTAAATATTAGATTTTTTGGTTCTTACACCACACCAATACAGACGTGTGTGGCACCACTTTAAATAAGTGTGAATAAATAGGTGTGATGAAAAAGTGTGTGATAAATAAAAACAGATTAATAGATATCTATTAAGAGACACTATGAAATATCAATATGTGTAATTTTCTATCTCTCTATTGAAATACTTTTGTACGGATAAATGCTTTTAAACGAGTACCGAGAACAGTATTGGGAACTAGTTTGTAGGAAATTAAGTTTTAAATTGATAAAATAAGAAAATGTATTGTTTTAAATTGAGATAAGAAAAGGTAATCGGTTGTCGTGGTATGGGCATGTGATGCAGAGGAATGAGGAAAATGTCTTGAGGAAAGTTTTGAGTATGAATGTGGATGGGTATATGAATAGAGGAAGATCAAAGAAACTATGGATGAACTGTGTGAAGAATGATACGGCAAGAAAGGAGGTGTCTGATGAGGTGACCAGTAATAGAGAAGTATGGAAGAAGAAGACAAGCTGCGCCGACCCCAAATGAATTGGGTTATGATCAAGAGAATGATGAATAAGAAAATGTTCAATTTCGTTACACTTTTGTTAATTTATTGTATACAAAATAAAAGAATTGAACAAAATGTAAACGGAAACATCACAAAAGCTTCAATAGGTCTGTCCGGATGATGAAACACTTTTGAGCAATCTTATTACTAACTAATATACAAAACTAAAATCCTATAAACAAGTAATAATTACTTGTTTATAGGATCAAAAGATAATTTGTAAAAAAACTAAATTGTTTGGTAGATTAGTAACGGGAACGAGCGTAAACGGGTAGTTAACAGATAAATATCACGACACGATATGGGGGCGCGGGTCAGGTAGCCAGTAGTTACCAATAACTACTGATAACATTTTGTATCTTGTAGGTAAGCCTTACTTTTGATATTGTTTTATCAAATTTGGCCCGATGTATTGAGAGCGCTTGTACAGAAAATGGGCAACTTCTCAAATAGCTGTCAAATATTTACCTGTTTTAATTAATTTGGCAATATTACTGTGTGTAAATAAGAAATATGGCTAACTATTAAACTACGAGTAGAATATTAATAATGAATTGCAATTAAAACACTGAATTTGAGGTTGTAACTGTTTTAAGTGTAAAAAAGGCATTTGGAAAGTTTCAAAATGCTTTTTTTACATCTAAACCTAAATAATAATTATTGCATTTCATAATCAATACTTTAGTTCACTAGTTAGCCATATTTATTATTTACATACAGTAATATTGCCAAATTAATTAAAACAGGTAAATATTTGACAGCTATTTGTAACGTTGCCCACTTTCTGTACAAGCGCTCTTAAGTGAATTTTCCATTTATACAAAATCCTCTAGAAAAACTTACTTTAAAAATAAACAATCAAAAGAAAATCCCGGAAACTTTCAATTCGGGAAACCCACACATAAACCCTGGTTTCGTTAAAAATAACTCGACCTTTTCAGAGAAATCTTAAAGATTTATAAATAAACTTACAGGGTGGAACCTTTTGTGGGCTGTTTTCGTTTGGCCAGCCCACTGTTACCGGTTTAATTTTAAACAGTTTTGTTAGGGCTATTGAAACCCTTGTAGTTATTAAAGGGAATTTCGTTTATGTAAACTTAACTCGAGATCATAAGATTTTGTTTACCGGAAACAGGGAAAAACTCTGAATTATTTTATTATAAAAACACTGTCGAGGGTATGCTTCGTTGGTCCAATGGTTGCAAAGTGTGACTGCTGAACATGAGGTTCTAGATTCGATTCCCAGGTCGGGCAAATAGTAACAGCCACGGCGTCTGAATATGTACATATAAAAAAACCGGTAAAAGGCAGCAATATGCTTGCCCCTATAACATAAGACTTAAACATGGCGAAATGTGTGTGGGTGTACTATTAAGTACATATCTACCTAAACCCTCAGGGATTACAAGCGTGATGTTACGGTTATGTTACTATCCAGAATATTATAAACGGGCTAGAGTAAAGAATTTGACATTTTTACAACGAGTCAAAGTTTACGCAGGCTCGACAAAGATTAATTTTTCAGCATAAAAATCTCTTAAAGATAAATACCGGATTCACAAAAAAAGCCTCGATCCAATTATCGGTACATCAAATTCCGAATAACAAGTCTGTCGAAATTTGTCTTGTTTTATTACAATGCCAAGAGTAGGTTCGAAATCTTTGAATGTAACGTAACTCGTAGCACGCACCCTGTTAAATATGCCAACCCCTTGTCAGCAGTATCTTTCAAAGGAAACTAAGGGAAAGATGGGTCTTTTGTATTACAAATGGCATACCTACTACCGTTACTAATCCGGCTGCATAGATTAATAATAATATCACTTATTGTCTCTGCAGCCTAAGTTGGTCCTTGAATGGGATGACCACTCCTTACATACCAAGTTTCCTCTGTGCCTCGGAAAGCACGTTAAGCTGTTTGTCCCAGCTGTCATTTGTAGATCTTTGGCAGTCGTTACAGGTAGTCCAGTGGCCCGAAAGTCTGACAACCAGTCTTACCAAGGGGTATCGTATTACCCAGTACTAGCTGGGTTGTGAAGGTCAGATAGGCAGTCGCTCCTTGTTAAAATACTGGTATTCAGCTGCATCCGGTTACTGGAAGCCGACCGCGACATAGTTGGAAAAAGGCTAGGTAGATGATGATTGTCTCTGCATACAGCGAAGACACGAGCATTGATCACCACATGTGCTCAAACTGGATTAAGGTGATTAGGTGGCGGTTTTAGACTTATTAGAACCTATAAGTCGAGGCTACCTCACGAGAAACCACAAATACTGAAAACTACGAAAACAATTAACCTATAAAAAAACAATTCCATTTATTTTTCGGTACCGTTGTAGTTTAGCCAACGAAGACCATATTATTAACGGCGGATATCATCTGGCCGGTCACAAAGTTAAATATGTACATAGGTGGTATTGAAAAGTTTCGTAATTACTTCCTTTAGGTATACATACTCGTACATAATAGGTCTTAAAGTATGAAATCGCCGTTTTTTCTCACATATTGTTCTGTTTGTAACACTGACGTTTTTTTTTAATTCAATTTTATTGGATTAATTTGTTAAATGACGTACCTTTTAGAGTTCAAAAACCGTACTAATAGTTACATAATAATATTACCTCATAGGGTAGTGTATCAAAACACCTGTTTCAATGTGCCGTCGGTTTCACTACTTACAGTAGGTATGTTTTTGTCGTAGACTGTGTTTTGAGAATTTAAGATACGCAGCGCAGAGCAGCTTTTTTGACTCGAACTATTATTTGCAATTGAATCATAATCGGGTCAGACGTTTCCAAGAAAAATAAAAAATAACAATAATATGGAAATTTTTTTCACGAAATCGTCCATACAAATCGGCAATTTCATACTTTACCCCTAATACATACGTAGGTATATGACAGGTACATTCAAGCTTTTTTCTCATGAGGATAGGCAGAAACTTAATAAGGCACGTGCTACGATCCTCACATAGTCAGTTAGTTTCGTTTACGTTTATACTTCTATTTACACAGGCACACCGGCTGAGGTTATTTCAGGTATATCCTATCATATAGTTCATCCGGAAAAAGGCAGCAACATAAATGTTCATAAATATTGAACCATTTTATCGTAAGAAAATATTAGGCGTTAAGATTTACAGCCACCCGATCGTAACGTTCTCTGATGTGTGTCGCATCCATCTTGCGACCAAACCGAAGTCTAAACCTCCACTTAAATAAAATTATTTGTAACTAGCTTCTTGCTGCGACTGCGCCCGCGTGAAAGATATATTCTAATGTACTCTGCAATAATGTAGCTTTCCATCAGTAATGGAGTTGTTTAAATCGGATGAAAGGATTTAATTTTTTTTTTAAACTGATTACTTCCTACATCCAACTTTATCTCTTTACAAAATTTGATTAGTATAGACAACATAATAAAGGGTGTAAATAGACCCTTAACATAACCAACAGGCACTTATTCGCCCCGTCTTTGCGATCATTTTTTTGTTCTAGACCATACCTGGGAACCTTTTAGTTACGGAGATATTGGGGGTCAAAGTTTCAACTTTTTCACGTTTTCTTTTAAATACATGTTTTTCATGTAAGATTTTTACTTTACACAGCTCCATGACCCCCGTACTATTCAATCCATTCATCAGCACAATGCTTTGAGTGCTTTCCATCGAGTCCTACCTTAAAACGTGATTATTCACCCCAAAAAAAAAAGTCGATTCCTAGCAATAATTTCTGCGTAAAGTTACTTAGTTTGATGTACAGAATGCTTGGTTGACAGATATGTGAAGGGTCTGTTTACACCCTGTATGTATATGTCTATTGTTCGCGGTTAGTGAAAACAACAAAGCGGAGATATGCGTACTTTGTAGATCCCTACCAATCTTAAGTGCTTTGTCTTTCTACCATTTTTGGTCAAGGGGTGGTCTTAAGGGTAATTTTTATGGAATTAAATAAGTAGTAATTCTTTTTATGGAATTTGTCTCTGGTCATAAAGTGATGCGTATTTAGCCTTGTAACAGTAATTATTGAATACGTTTTCCCGATTTTAGTCAGCTACGAGTATAAATATAATTAAGTCAAGTGTTAAAAAGACGGTTTTCAAGAAATATTACGGTTCAAAAATAATTTATCTTGTCCTGAGTTTGGTTAAATCCACGCCCCGGTTCACTGAAAACCATATCAAATACAAAACCTAAGTTACCAGAAAATATCTTTTCAGTATAAGAGAGCTGGACAAACCTTTATAAACTCAGAGAGAGCGTTTGAGTGCACAGACGTCCATGAAGCATTTGAAAGGATTCTGAGCTGTTTGTACGATCAACTAATGCATTTCTTGGAAACCGATAAACTAAAAAAGCAAAATATTCTCGGAAAAATCAAAATTATTTTAAGAAGACGGTGAAGATTTACTGTGACATGCCCGAATGGTTCACATCTGCAAAAAACATGAGCTCTCGTAAAAAAAATAGTTTCCTATTTCCAACCTCCAGGAGACGCATTTTTTCAAAAACCCTAACTTAGTGCTCTCCTTCGTTACTTAGGAAAATATGTTGGACTACCTATTCACATGGCATTTTATTTTTTTAAATTGCGTCCTTTTTTTCAATAACTGGCATAGGCTAGACTATATTACTCTAATATAATATTCTATACTAAAATATTCAAACACCGTTCATGCTTCTAAACCAACCAGTTGCAGGCTGTGCGATGTTTGTCAGTGAGTGAGTCGATGTATAAATTTAAGTACATCGTAAAATCTACCACTTTTCATCCAGATTCCACTACTGTGCTTTGTCATTGAAGAAGGAAAATCGTGGACTAACGTTAATGGTTACAGGTATTTGCCTTGTCAATATAAATTCGATTTTATGGACACTAAGTAGATTAAGTTCAAAGCTATTAATATGTGGACTCCGTAAGTTATGGTTACTTGTGCAAGTTAGCGTGTTTCATTTGAATTTTTGTCGATAAACGCATTTATCTTTCTAGCTGCAATGTTTATTTTTCTGGCAAAATTCCTGAATAATTAAAGCAATAAATAACGCGAAAAACCAAGGCGGAATTAAAGGAACAACTCCAAAACGTTGACTTTAATCCAATTCATTTCAAAGAAGCAGTATAGAAAGACAGATGTGCTTGATTCTGAAAGTTAGAAGCGAAATCACGCGACTTAGATGTAAAACAAAAAGTACATTTGTGGGGAAACTAAGCAACGTATGGCTTCAACTTTTGGAAATAATTATGACGAATGCTCTTGTGGTACTCAAAGTTAAACCAAAACCTCTTTTGTTGATGAACGACTAAAGCTGCAGTCACACAGTTCACTGTGCATTTCAATTAGGATTAAGCAACTAAATTGAGTCTTAGTAACAAAAGCGAAAGATTCATTGTCGTAGAAGTGAATCAAATCGGTTGAACCGTTTAAGTAGCAGGTGGCCAAGGAATTGTTGATATAATAAAAGAATAGTCAAACATAAACCATGTATTAGGCCATTAAGATGCACTTTTGGATGACAAAGAAACAAAATGGATTCTAGTTTCATTTTATACATCTTAATCTATACCATTTAAACAGAATTTTAGATATTATCCATCTCACATTTGAAGACTTGCTACTCTGTTCAGTCAACTCAGTTCCCGTGGGACAATCTTAGACACGGGCGAAGCTGCGGCCATAAGCTAGTAATAAACATAACAAACTCACGCCTTTATCCCATTGGGGTAGGCAGAAACCACAGAAGCCACCTGCTACGACCCTTATACACTCCTTTTGCTTAAACTAGAAATAAAATAAAACATCGATTGTGACAATGTTCGATATAGATGACAATGTTCGATATAAATGACAATGTTCGATATAAATGACAATGTTCGATATAAATGACAATGTTCGATATAAATGACAATGTTCGATATAAATGACAATGTTCGATATAAATGACAATGTTCGATATAAATGACAATGTTCGATATAAATGACAATGTTCGATATAAATGACAATGTTCGATATAAATGACAATGTTCGATTTAAATGACAATGTTCGATATAGATGACAATTCATTACTATGGTTTATATTCTCTCACAAACAATAATTGTCTAGGTTAATTTGGAGGTCCGTGTTAATCACGCCTGAAATTAATTTGCGTAGCATATTGTAATATTCCGAATATTATCGGAAAATACATTAATTAACACGGTTCATCAGACAATTTAATTAAATATTTTATTAATTGAATACATTATAATAAAACAGTAGGTAATGTGGGTGATGAGTTAACGTGTAAACGTATAATGAAAAATACTCGTAAGTACACACACAGAGAGAATTTGAACGATAACAAATAAAATACTTGTTTCGCTCACGATATTTACAGAGTAAAGCCTCGTATTCATGGTAAACATTTATTAAACAACATGGTTGCAAAAATGGAAAAGGAGTAAATGATAGCGCGACGACTGACAGGCGAGAATTTAAGAAAAAAACGTGTTGCGCCGACCCCAAGTAACATGGGGCAAGGGCAGGAAGGTGGTGAGGACGATTATGTAGGATGATATAATTATGCTAGTAGCAAAAAATTTAACCAAAATTGTATAGTATAGTTTTATTTTCGATTAAAAAATCATTTGAATTTACGTTACTTACTGATATGTGACAATTTAAGTATAACCTTAAGGCGTTCCCTCACCGGGAGCATTCGCCTGTAATGTAACAATCCAAGTTTCGATTTTGTACAGAAACAAGTGAACGTAATGCTCAAAATCGAATCTTGCATTTGTTACATTACAGGCAAGTGCTCCCGGTGAGGGAGTGCCTTTATGCAATTTTGTGCAAACAGTGTTCAAAATTAGGTTACCCGTCGAGAAACGGTTGTCGTAAATCGAATACGATATTCGACGAAACGTTAAATTTGACAGTCTAAAAATATACTTCAATTTCATAATGTGAATAATAACTATAATATTAGGGTAATTAATAAAGCAAAGCCCGTTCATCTTGATTCTAGGTTTCCATTATCTAGCAAAGATATTTGCTGGTTAATACTACTAGTCGTATTATTTGGCCAGTTTTTCTTATAAATCGACAGACGTTCTCGGTAATTGGTGGTAGGGCCGACCTCCATCACAAGGGATATACACTGGCTTTATTTGGGCCAAAGACAACGTTTAGTTAGACCCACGTTCAACTGTGAATTAAGGGTGAAGCGAAATATTGACACCTTCAAGCAATAAACGTCTTAGTCATGATAAATATAGAAGACAAGATGGAAAAAAGCACGAATACCGAAAAAAAGAAATGGTTAACAAAAAGATACAAGATTTTAAACTATCATGGTCACTAACTTTATAATAACACGTATAATATCCCGTTTCGAGTATTAATAATAAAGATACAATACCGCAGCGCCTTTGCGCAATTCTACCAATTAATTAATTTACAACAATTTTGCTGCCACTTTAAATGATCAAATTTGTAACTCCCCTCTCACAACAGTAATGAAACCCGCAGAAGGGTTTACTTAAATAGCATAAAATCGAAAAGTCGAACTAAATGCATCCGTTCGAACTTGAGGCATGTTTGATTGCCAAAATTCTGCTGTTGACAAGTATTCAAAGTAAGAAACAAGTTTAAGAGTCAAAGTTTTATGTTACATACATTGTATAAATTCAGACTTATTACTAAAAAAATGAATAGATTTGTACACCAATTTCATTGGTAGGACATAGAGCTCGACTAAATTGTATACATAAGACCTTTATTGTAATACCTATGTTCACAAATAAAGTTTGATTGATTGATTGATTGATTGATTGATACGTTTTTGTCAAGGGAATATTTTATAGATATTTTGGTAATATGTATCAATTGAGATAGAAGTAACTGATGAAGCGATACCCAGCCTCTGCAACATAAAGCTTTCTGCAAAGAAAGATGAATAATATGACTCGTCCCAAATCGTTGGGTTCTTTACAAACTCAAATATCACGTACAGCAACCCCTATTAGGACCCATATACATTGTACATGCTTAGAATCGCGAATACCGAGATGGAGAATGATCTCTGTAAGTATATCTTCCCTGGGCCGTAAGTCGTACTTGCGGCTCTCAGGGCACAAAGCACAAGTATCTATTACTATAATTGGATCTCAAAAGGATGTATCACAAAAAAAATTACAGTATTTCAGCATCATATAAATCAATCCACAAAAATCAATCTTGAACAAGTCGCCTAGGGCAAGAGCCAGTGAATTGTAAGCAAAGAAAAACATAAAAAAGGGCCTATATCGAAACATAACGAGCTCTCTGTCTGACGGCGGAGCAAATAAGAAACCGAGCTAAGATCGTAGAAAAGGGTGATATGCTATACGAAATTCAGGACGTAAATGTATGTTATGTTCACGTAACGCATGATGAAGCGTTATAAGGCGCCACAATATTAAATATGCTGATCTTAGGCGTTCATAATCGTTAACAAAGTAACCTCAAGAACTTAAACAGGGTGGACGAACCGCCGACGCTAAAACGCTTATCACTTAGGTATTCAGTACGTCAAAAAATCGGTGATTAAAAAAAACAGCTATTTACTGTTTACACGGTCAAAATGCATGATTAAAAAAAATACTGATGAAAAAAATCTCAGAACGATGTACTGAATCCGTAGTAATCGTTTTAGCGTCGGTGTACCTTCCAACTTGTACATAATTATATGTATTACCAATTCTGTTGATTTAAGCACATAACTGAGAAAAGCCGTCTCAATATTAAGTAATACCAATTACCAAGATTGGATGCGTGGATGCGGTTGCATACTGATTGCGGTCATCAGGATCATAATGAAACGGCAGACTGATCTAATCAACCTAATCCAGAGTAATTTACGACTGCTGATGATATGTGTGTCGTGTTTCGGAGAATCTACTATATAAAATTGGTCTAACTTTGTCTGTTGGTCTGTCCGTATGTTTATCTGTCCGAGTCTGAAATTCTGAATGTGTATGTATATATGTTACCTTTTCGCACCTAAACGGCTGAAAGGATTTGGATGAATTTTGGCACACGGTTAGACTATGACTTGGGTGAGAACATAGGTTACTTAAACAGTACGTTACCATTGAGCAATTTCTGACTTCAGCGTGAAACCACAGGCAACATATAATATGTCATCATCATCATCATTTCAGCCGAAAGACGTCCACTGCTGGACATAGGCCTCCCCCATCTAGGATTGCCAGGCGTCCGGATAAAGCCGGACATAGGTAGGCTTTTTGATTGCGTGTCCGGCCAAAATAAACGGTGTCCGGCTTGTCCGGCTTTTGTTAGGCATAAATTTCGAAAACGAGCGTTGTTGTGGTTGTAGAATTTAATTTAAAACATTTGACATGTAAGGATTTTTACAACTGCATTTTGAAAGAAAGTGAGTTCTTAAAGCAGGTTTCGGCAATTTTTGTGTCGTACCTATTAATACTTAGACACAAAATCCTCAATAATGTAGGGTGTCCGGCCTTTCTACCCAAATGTCCGGCCAAACTGGCTGGTCTGTCCGGCTATTAGATTTGGTGACCTGGCAACGCTACCCCCATCACTACACTACACTATTTTATAAATGTATATACTACTCGTATTTACATTTATAACATAACCCTTGCACATCACTTTTGTTTCTATGATCGAAGGGCAGACAGATCTGATTAAGGGAGATCTAGATTCTTTGTCAGAGTTCTTTAGACCTTTATGCCAGTTATGGAGGCGGGTGTGTAGAATGTTAAGTATCGGTTGGCCTCACCAACGTTAGCGAAAAAAAGCTCTTGTTTTTGAGCCTGAAATCATTCAAATTCACAAATTATTTTGTGACGTCGACGTACTTTTTTTCAAATATTATGTTGATGTGTGTCTTCAGTTCTTTCCTACACCATCGTTACTTTATACTTCATAAGCCATTGCCCGCGACTACGCACGCGTGGAGCCCGGTAAATGACCCACGCGATCGTACAACAGGGTTATAAAGTATCATTATGTGTTAATCCGTTCGGTAGCTTTGGTGAGAGAGTAACGAAACATCCATGTATCCTCATAAACTTTCGCATTTATAATAGTAAGCTTCTAGGTAACTGAAATAAAACTGCCTGAAAAACTCATTGGATCAAATTAAAACTGTTTCTTTTACTACATATATCACGTCCTCAGTCAGGAAAAAAATTAAATTGAATTAGCACCCCACGTCAATTTGCCGTGTTACAACTGTCAGAGAATAAGAATTGCGATTAGACAATTTAAGATATTAATTTGCTTTCCTGTATTTATTAAACACTGGTTGGTAGTCTTCCATTCGTATGAATGTTGCCTTAACTGAACTTATTAGTCCTAAATCTATCAGCACACATAGTATAGTAAGGTGAACATCGCTTGACACTGTCAAGATAACGTTAATGAGGAATATATGAAACTTAAGCGCCATCTTTGTAACTCAGCGATATTTTATGTTTGAGGGCATCCATTTTCTGCGGAGATAACCGTGATGTATTCTATCTCTGCACCAGGTTGTGAATCATGTCTTTGGAAATCAAAATCAGTTTGTAGAGTTTTTTAAACAATTTATTTTACTTTATGTACACATAACATCACGCCTAATCCCCGAAGGGTTAGTCACACGTGTACCTAATAGTACACCCACATTTTACTAATGTTTTTAAGTCTCATGTAATAGGGGGCGAGCCTATTGCCATCAACCGGGTACCTACACATTAAGACTCTGCGGCTGCTACTGAGAAATTCTTGATGGAAAAACCCAGTACCACTTTGCTCGACCTAGGAATCGAACCCAGGACCTCATGCTCAGCAGCTGCGCTTGCGACCACTACTAGACCAACGAGGCAGTCCAACTTTGATGTAAATTTGATATAAACAATATGCGGGCTTTCCCTACACGAAAAACGTCAACGCTTTCTATTACTTTTCCAATGTCTCCAACATGTGTAGCATGACCACCGTAGACAAGGATTTCTTTGACGGAAGAATCGACAAAATGACAGATAGTGTCGATAAAATGACAGATAGTGTCGAAAAAATGACAAATAGTGTCGACAAAATGACAGATAGCGTCGACAAAATGACAGATAGTGTCGACACAATGACAAATTTATTTTCACTATCTGTCATTTTGTCGATTCTTCTGTTAAAGAAATCCTTGTCTACGGTGCTCATGCTACGCGTGCAACAGTAGAACCTGTAATTTATGAAACATTAAATTAGTAACGTATCTCATATATTATAAAAACTCCCGACTTGTGAGAACAAACATTCCGTGTTACTACTCTATAAACGTGGGTTTTCCAATAAAACTCTTTAATTTATGAGTCTATTGCCAACATGTAGGCACGTCAGCATTTTCGTTGGGACAAAAGAATTTTCGTTTCTAGAGGCTATTGAGAGAGGTAAAAAATGGCAGCGAAGTGGTATTCATTGTGTTCTTTAAAGAACAGGTTTTGTAGGTAATAACAGGTCAGATTGACAAAACCGACATTTTGCGAATGGAATTGATAGGTTGCTGTCTTTCTGTATTTTGAAGATATAATTCCGCAGACGATCTGATCTTGTTTGCGAGGAGAATATGGCCAGAGATCTTACAAGATAGCGAGGTTTGGAAGGAGAAAGAGGGGGGGTGGCTTTTAAAAGAAAAAAGAACTTATGTTAACAAAAAAAACCGAACCCGGCCGCAGCGACAAAGCGCTACCGCGAACCGCAGCGACAAAGCGCTACCGCAAACCGCAGCGACAAAGCGCTACCGCGAACCGCAGCGACAGTGCGCTACCGCGAACCGCAGTGACAAAGCGCTACGGGAACCGCAGCGTCATCGGGGCCACTCAATCGCTGTAATACTATGGAACTGTATGAAACCGTTTCAGTAGATGTCGACATTGCCAGCTGTTGTCGTTTTCATAGTTTACGCAGAAACTAGTGATTGGGCGATTTCAACGTTGTTGTAGCGGCCCAATAAACTGTTAATAACAAAACTACTACACGACACAGTACATATAATTATCATAAAACATTAAGATGTTCCTAAAGCATACAGTTTACTAAAATCGAGTTGACGTTGTTAAAGCGTATCGCAATAAAACAAGTATTCAGCTGTTACAAACAATACTTTTCGGCATAAATAACTTTGGAACGGTACTCAAAAGAAAAAGTTTTTGAGATCAAAATACTTTGAAAATGTTCATTGATCAATAAACATGTTTCTATCAAAATAATTTATGGACGACTGGGTTTTAATTATTCATTGGCTTTATTAAGTTTAGATTTTTATTACGTTGAATTATAGTAAAATCAGATTATAAATTAAGTCAAGAAACAGATTTGGTCACCTTGCCTGCCTTGCTTGCTTTGGTCAGATTTGGTTAACATTGCATAGTCGATGAAAAGTCTTCTGTCATAAATTGCAGTTTTAACTGTATTTTTAAGTGAACCAAACTTTTACTGTCACTTACGGAATATCTTCCGTGATTGATATCCCGTAAGTGTCAGTATAAGTTTAGTTGTAAACCGTGAAATTTTAAAACAGTGTTTAAGTGAACTATTGCTTATATTGTTTAACTAGTCCCGGCTTCTTCGTAGTCCTTATCTTTATGAAGGTCAGCCTCACAAAATATCTTCTGTCCTGCCCGTCGTGCACAACTACTTTCTCCGTCCAAGACCTAAATGAGGCAAACGGCAGAACTGTCCAGATCTCTACGTACTGGTTGGGCGAAATATAAGTCATCGACACGAGAAGATCTACAGGAAAAAGTATTAATGTAGTTACAGAAAAACTTTATCTAATAAATAAAACATCAACTAAACGCCCATCTAAACTTGGACCGCCCGCGCCAAAACGCCACGACATTCGTATAAAGATTAATCGAAAGTTTGCGTGAAGAAGTTTCAAGCGCTCCCATTTTGTACCCTTACATCTTTTATATCAGTCAGTCTTTGTCAAGTAGAGAGCACATTATTTCAACGACCTTTTCAAAGGTCTGAAGGTCTTTTTTCTAGACGTTTCCGATATAGGAGACAGTAAAAGATTATTACAGTTTTTGTACCAGATAAATCTATCGTTATTGTGCCATTATTGAACTGGCTTGGTATTTTGTCGAGACCACGCAGTAGCCTACAATAGGTTTAAAATAGATGCAAGAAATTGCTTTGAGTTACCCAACGATTGGGAAAATCAAAATCTACTACGTCTATGTTAAAACAGCGAGTTCCGGCATAATCATTATGGTATTGGTGGTGTTGGTTGGTGGTTAGTGGCTATTTGAATAAAAGTGTGTCATAAGGGAGAACCATCGCGTTGAAGCATGTGAACAGTCAGTCACATGTGAACAGTCAGTCACTTGTGTGCGTGTGTGTGTCTGTCTGTCTGTGAGTGTGTGAGTGTGTGTCTTTGTGTGTGTGTGTGTGTCTGTCTGTCTGTGAATGTGTGAATGTGTGACTGTGTGACTGTGTGTATGTGACTGTGTGTGTGTGTGTGTCTGTGTGTGTGTGTGTGTGAGCGCCTGTGTGTGTGTGTCTGTGTGTGTGTACTAAACCCTTGGCTTCTATCGACTAGAAAAAGACGTTTGCAAGATTATCTGATAAGATAGATTTTAATTATTTTTATTTTTATTCTGAACAAAGACAAAAATCTCAGGCCATTGACGTCACTGAAATTGTTATTGGCTGCTTGTGAGAGATTAATATATGCTGTTATTTACTCAGGTAAGGTTTGTTTGCAATATTTTCCCCAAGACATACAAAAATACATTTGTCAAGTAAATAGTTTTCGTGAACCCTTGGGGTTAGGTTCAAGGCAACGAAAACACTTTTTTCTAGACATAACAATGTTTTTATGTTTTGTTGAAATTACGGGTAGTAAAAGACGATGATACCAAAAGTACGTACTTAAATTATGTCATGAAAATTGGTTTAATATCCCGATTTTCTACTGCTTTTATAGTATGTTTATTTGTCCTGCTTCCATGAGAGTCGCAATAAAATGTTTTTAGTCCCGTTTCAATCATTACGTATGCACGTGCCTATAATACATTTATTTATTTAAAATTACGTAAACACACATACATACAAAAATACAAACACACATCCATACAAAAATACAAACACATACACACACACATACATATTCTTTAAGAATCACTCAAAGAATATTTATTGTACTTTACCCTATCCTGATGCTGAATAAAAATCCCAAAAGTGGCAGTTTTCAGTTTCAGTGACAAAATTCATACTCAGGTAGCTCAATTCGCACGTTGTAGAAATTACCTAAAAAGCGCCGCCAACTTCACAAAATTCGTGAAGGAGAAGTTTCTCATGCGAAATTACCTTGAATCAAAAGGCTTTGGAAGTTGTCGCTTAAATTTTAAGAAATGCCAATAGAAAGGCTTTCGTTTTGAATAACAATGTGATGAATACTTCCGACAGCTGTTTTACTTCGCACGCGCCCCCAGTAAACTCTGATGGATTATTTTCATAGCGCAAATTATACCATCAGCATGTATGAATTGTAGCATAAGGTGGAGCGAAGAAAATAAATCCGTTTTCATTTAATTAGGATTATACTCCATCAGCGGAATGTTTACGATTTTTTGAAATCTTTGAACGGCGCGCGGCGGTAGAGAGCTAAAAGTACGTTCGAATTTATTTTTTGTTATTTTCGTTCGTGGCCTAATTCAATTTTCCGGAACTACTCCGATCCGTACAAAAATAACTCTTCACCTAGAGCATGCTGTTGTTATTTGATTATTATAACACAGTACCTACTTATCTACTGGGTGTTTTTTTTAAAAGTGGGCAATACTTTAGGGGCGTGTAGTACTCATGAAAATAAGCAACTTTTACTATGGGACCGACCACGAAATCGTGAAAAAAATATCAGCTGCTCCACACATTATTGGTCGACAACTCGAAAGAATGTAGGCAACAGCAGATTTTTTAAATCATATTTCATAGTAAGCCCCATAGTAAGAGTTGCTCATATTTATGAGTACTTCACTCCCTTAAAGTATTGCCCACGTTTTACCAAACACCCTGTAAATTCAAATATCCTGTCGCGTTCTTAAGAACAAAAGAAGATGCTTAGATGATTTGGATGGCTGGGAGGGCCTCTCTAGAAGCACATAAGTACACTGACCTTTTTGGTGATGTTCTGCAGAAGGGTCAGGCGCGTAGTCCTCGCATCCGGAGTGAGTCTATGACCAGATTTATGCACGTAGACGAAGCAAAAGGATTATCAAAGATAGCTGAAGTTTCTGCTAACTCACATGGGAAGAAGGCGTGACTTTGTGTTTGTGTGAAACGAACATTTTTTTTGAACTCTCTCCTGTAAATAGCACAATTTTCCCAAAGGCATAAGTGTGATTGTTTCAAGTGTCACAAACAATGACACAAATTGTCAAATCCAAACGTATATTATGAACACAGAAAATGCCACCGACAAAAAAAGCTGACATGGCAGTAGAGGAAATAAAATAACTTGATAAACAAAATGTGGAAGGCGACGACGAAATTCTACTTTAAGACAGAAGAAATGCTCTTCAACATGTTACTGAAAATACTCTATATAAGTATCTATGCCAGTTATGTTGTTCCAGTGAAACTATCATTGGAATAAACGTTATTTTCACAGTTTTACTGAAAAAAAAAACTGATAAATAAATAAAATTATTATTCCACGAATATCGTTATTCGGCGTTGGAATAGTCAGCCCTTAAAAACTTAATAGTGCTACCATAGACAAAAGTAGATCAAGGTCAATTTTACCGAATTATAGAATTTTATCGGTTGAATTAAATCGACATATTTTAATCGTCAGTCTGTGTGAAAATTGACGAAATTCAACATCATGTTCACAGGATAGGGACTCATACCCACTAAGTGTAAAAGTATGCTCATATTGACTGTAAATATGACTGGTTAACAAGGCTTGTTGCGTCGTAATTCCCAAAAAAAAAAAACACAATAAACCAATAAGTTACAAGTCAGTCCCAAAAATCTATTCCATATTGTTTTTCGAATCATTCGAAGTTATTTCATGCGTACAAATAAGGATATTGGATTCGCACATAAGATTCAATTTACTTTTATGGGAAGAATTCAAGGTTCGGGCGTTTCTGTTTTATTACAAACCTTTTTTCTTGCTCCTGAATATTCGTCTAGTTTCCACTTTCAAAAAACTTGTTAAAAAGTCTGTACATGACATTTGCAAAGTTTGAGGCGAGGTAGATTTTATGTAAAGTAAGCAATGTAATTTTCTGAAATTGTATAAGGTTTACCAAGAAGTTCTAGAACTTGAGTGTATTTCGTGACTGTTGATGAAACTTGAAGATGATGCCGTTTTTTTTTAAAATTAACGTAACATAACATCACGCCTGTAATCCCCAAGAATCAGACAGAGGTGTTCCTAATAGTACACCCACATTTTGCCAGATATGTTTAAGTCCCATGTAATAGGGGGCGAGCCTATTGCCATCAACCGGGTACAAATCCAGACTCCATAGCTGCTACTGAGAAAATCCTCATCGAAAACCAATTAACACTTTGCCCGACTTATGAATCAAACCTAGGACCTCATGCTCAGCAGTCGCGCTGTGTGGTCGTATACCACTAGAAAACGAGGCAGTAGCTACTATTTGCAGAATGATACCAATCTCGAAGTCAAGCGTAAACTTTTTAAAACAGGTGTCAATTGTTTCACGAGTCAACATAGCGGGAATCGACATAGCAGGAATCGACATAGCGGGAATCGACATAGCGGGAATCGACATAGCGGGAATCGACATAGCGGGAATCGACATAGCGGGAATCGACAAAGCGGGAATCGACATAGCGGGAATCGACATAGAGGGAATAATTCCTAAAAACATGTCCAGCACCTAAAAATATTCTCGTCTTTACTCAAAATTATGAGTCCTATCTTTTCCCCACAGGTGGTAGCAACATACATACCGGCCACTTCGTCTCTGCAGTTCATCAAAGATCGGCCTATCCACTGGGCTGGTGGGAGGACCACTCCCCCCCGAGATACCCCCGAGTGTGGCTTTGATGGATCACTCTGTCCGGATAATTGTGAGTATATTTCTGTTTACAAATAGTTTTTCGTGTTTGCGGCCGCCAGTTAGTCGAAAATTCTCGCAGGGGAACGTTTTGCTGCAACAGAAAGTGGAGAATGTCCTAAGCCAGGTCAAAGTCTGTGTTAGGATTAGTTCCAATCTTTTACCAATAGATGGCCCTCTAACATTTACCGTCGATTCCTGAATCGCGGTGTTAATATTTGCACACAGTTAATGACCCTCTTGATGTTAGTTTTTTTTGTTGATTAAAAATCCTATTGAGTACACATCGTATCGTTGTTTTATTATTACTAACGCTATTTCGGTTCAACCCAGTTCATCCCTAATCTGAACAGTCTCTCCATGTGTGAAATTTGATCCAAATTCTAGACAGACATACAGACAGACAAAGAAGAAGGAGCACGGTTCATACAAAATTAACCCACGTCCTACAGCAACGAGAAGTATCTCAAAAAATTGATTAAAATATGTATAAAAAGATAGCATACTTCCAAACTCCATCCTTACAGTCTAACATTAAAAAAAATTGCTAAGAAAATTAGTTCAGGGGCAGTAATTTCTATCATGAATGTACTACAATATTGAGAAATACTTGGCTATCTTGACTTGACTTCAATTATTGAGTTCCATCATCGAGCACCAGAGGTTTTTTTCACTTATTCGACCACCGAACATCGATCTAGTGAGAATTATAACTTGGTTGTTCGCTCATTAGCATTGTTAAATGGAATAGAGTAGACTAAGATAGAGTAGGGTAGACTATGTTACAACTATAGATACTGTTTTTTTTTTTCATGATATCAGATATCGTTTACATTTTTAAATATTCGGATAATTATATCTATAAAACTATATAAAAAAACTAAACATAACATAACACCACGCCTGTAATCCCCGAAGGGTTAGGCAGAGATGTACCTAATAGTACACCCACATAAAAAAACATTAAAATATAAAAAAAAGTAGCCCACCAGTTTCGGGAACAGGATTACAGCTACCGGTTGTTAGGACTCTTGAGAGAAGAACCTCCTAACAATACGTGCTGTGTTCAGAAGTTCTTCTTTTTTAATCAAGCCCTTGATCCAACTGCCAACCTAGAACCTCCTCAGATCAACCAGCAACTCAGCGGGACCGTTATCTCAACAATCATTGCGCTACGCTCCAATCGATCTGTCACCACAATGTCAGGCTTATTTATGGGCAACAACAGTCGTGTAAGACACGATAAGTCGATCCCCATACAGCGTGATATTACCATTATCTAGAACTGGGTTGGGCGCATATAAAATATTTTACATAACTTTTATTCAATTTCCATATCTCTTAATACACTATTTAAGAATTGTGCCGGATGGTTCATAGGTTCTGGATTATTTCTCATCCAACCTAAGTAATATATGATCGTCATAATATGAACGCATACTCCCAGTGTCCTGCGCCTATGTATGCATGAACAACAATATTCAAATATTGCATTTCTCCCTTCAAGTTCGGTGTTGTAAAGCGTATAAGTAAAGTACTCTCTTCTTCGAACGTGTCGTGATTGGATCCAGCACCTTATGAGGACATTATTTTCAAACCCTTCACGATAGGTCAACAAACTAGGTCATTTATTATTGTTAACAACTACATAATGAAAAAAATGAAAACCTACTATTATTATAACCTATTATTTTTTAGCAATTATTCAGAAATTATAATTAGAATATTTGAACGCCATTGACGGTAAGACATAGCGCTCATTTTATTAATATTGACGTCTGTTCTTTTGTTTACCTATGTTCTACAAATAAAATTATTAGAATATGCATTATTATTTAAAAAATCTTATCATCTTACAATTATAAAGTAATAGGTTCCTCTTAAAAATACCTTCTACGGTCAATAGAGCTTTATCACAAGTCAGGATAGTTGGCTAACACTAAACTTTTAACGAACCAAAAGAAAAAAAAAACAATAACAGTTTGAAAATGGGATTACCATATCGATTATTATGTGGAATTTATTATAGTCTACCCTACTCTAACTTAGTCTACTCTATTCTATTCAACAATGCCAATGATAAAACAATCAAGTTATAATTCTCACTAGTTCGATGTTCGGTGGTCGAATAAGTGAAAAACACCTTTGTTGTTCGATGATGGATAGTTGAATAATTGGTGTCAAGTCAAGATGGCCAACTATTTCTCAAATAATAATCATGTAGTATAGTAGTACATTCATTGTCGATATTCCCCTGAACGAATTTTCATAGGATTTTTTTTATATATTAGACTGTAAGGATGGAGTTTGGAAATATGCCATCTTTTTATATACATTTTTATCTTTTTTTTGAGATACTTCGTGTCGCTGTAGGACGTGGGTGAATTTTGATCCTTCTTCTTTACTTTTTCAATTACAATATTAGTATAGATTCTGTGTAAAGTTGTCTAATGTTACTTTAATATAAGTGAGGGTGTGCGGCGAAGGAGAATCATTATAGTTTACGTTAGTTGTCGACTATTTATTCACGAATTATTTAAAAATATACAATCGCGTCGTCTTTAACACTGTGTTATAAAACAAAACTGTCTCAGCATCCAATGCTTCAGACAATAAAAGTCAAAGAAAACTTTTGATTTTTTATGAATATGAATGAAAATTGTTTTTTATGAACTGATGTTCATAAAAAAAAATTCTGCCGTTATGGACCTCTAAAGGCTTAAGTACTACAAAGTGTTTTTACAAATATTTTTATTGACACAGTATACACTGTAAATTATATTTAAAAATAATCTCTCACCTTTATGTCAATCCAATGACTCACTGTATTTTGTTTAGGTCAACGAGATTCAATATGTTACCAAAAATAATCTTCTCGACCAGGTTATGACAATTTGAAAGATAAATACAAGAGCAAAATGTATATTTATATACTTAGGTACATATAATGTGTCAGACAGTTTTATTTGCTTTCCAATTTAAAGTTAAATAGAGAACAAGCTAATTCTTAGCAGGTTATTCCCTGCCTTAGTTTATAGATTAATCAGAGGCCATAAAAAACTGAGGTTTAAACCCAATCAATGTTAAATCCATTATAGAAAAATATTTAAGGGACTACGGGACTAGTTGTTGCGTAGCTTTTCCAAACCCAATTTATAATCTTTGCGCCATATCGCAAAATTTGGCAGTCCTTAATCTAATTCGACAGGTGACCTAAAATTTTAAGTGATCGGGATTATTTTTCATGTGGAATTTTAAATATCTTCCGTGATTGACGTGTTTTTGTTCAATCACGGAAGATATCCCTAAGTGGCAGTATAAGTTTAGTTGTAAACCGTGAAAGTGTTTGTAGACTGCATGCTTTTCTTTAAATACGAACATATGCTGCGTTAACTGTTAGTATTTGTTCTTTTATAAACCTCATAGTGGTTTAAACTATTTTCTCAGAAAAAATGGAAGTGTTTAAGAGTCACCTTAGTCACCTTCAGTATCAAATGTCTACAATTTTTACTTAGCTCCGCTCTTATCTTATTTTCTCCCTTAATTACAAAAGAGGCACTCTTAAATGAGGTGTTGTTTACTCTCTGACTAAAGCCACTAAAGTTCTTATCTGCCACTTCAATGTACTTTCTCGCTACTCCAAGTGTTACTTTTAATTAAACTTCAGGCGATAGTAAATAAGGCTTTATTTCTCACTGTTACGTAATATTAATTTACTGACCTATTGTTTTTGCACAAAACATTTGAAATAATTTCGTCTTATTTAATACCTACACAATAACTATCATTTAGTATCGTGTTGACTATCATTTAGTATCGTGTTGACTATCGTTTAGTAGTGTGTTTTGTTCTGTATTTAATTTGAGAGATTAATAGTATTTAATTTAATTGAATGATTTATGGTATTTAATTTAATTTGAATAATAATTTGAATTTAATTTAATTTTAAATTAGTTTTATAAGTATCCGAAATTTGTATGCCTATTAGGTTAAACATAGCGATCCTGATATTCGAATTAGATCTTATTATATTGTACCTATGTTTCACAAATAAATAATTTGAATTTGAATTTACTTTAAAATTTAAAAATATAAATTGAATAATGCCTAGTTTGGTAGATGTTTTTCTTTGTACACTACATAACTGCACGCCTGTAATCCCAAAAGGGTTAGACAGAGGTGCACCATAGACCTTTCGCGAGTTATGTTTAAGCCGCTGTAGTCCACAGTGGTATGGCCCGCGGTTGCTACTGCGAAATTCCTGATGGAAAACCCTTTTCCTTCCCAATTACAAGAGATTTAACTCGAGTTTGCTCAATTCAATATGTTTGAACGTACTGAAATCCTTTTCTTCAGTCGAAATTTTCAGTGTCGCGAACATTCTTGCGAGGGTCGTCTGTACAAAATCGTTTTGCAACCACAATCGATTGAAACGGACCTTATCTTATCCATTTTTGCCCAATCTAAGGCTTACACATGGCCAGGCGATTTCTTTTCTTAATAATATTATCGGGTCTTTGAGTATATCGTCTGCAGTTTTCTCCGCTGTTATTTTTTTTAAGCCTTTGGTTTGAAGCCAAGTAAAAAGAAGCAATTTTGATATTATACATTACATCGGTTAAATAATGATAATACTTTGTAATGATCAGCCCATTCAGTTATACTAAGCCACTGCTGAAGTGTTCGTAACTGAATAGTGAGCTTATGACTCGCGAATGCTCGCGGTGTAGACGACTGCATTTGCAGGTCAGTTTCAGGCTATAATGTTAAACAAAATATATGATTCGCGACCGTAAACGCATGTAGTTATATAATTATAACATATATAATATAATAATACTCTTGAAGAGAATTATGCTTTCCTGTAGCACTTTTGAGAAACAATAGTAGGTGGGCCCTACTGGACTTATTACGTGTTGCTTCGGTCGATGCGATAATCCATGGTTGGATAGGAGTCGATTGAATTTTTTTTTAAACTTTGCCCCACACTAGGAATTTCTCCTGTATCGTGGGTGCACTTACAGACCCGGAACAACTACCTGTAGATCATACAAATATTTGTTCCGTGCGGGGATCGAACCCGCGACACGCAGCGCAGCAGTCAATCGCTCAGCCACTGCGCCAACCGTGTCGTCAAAATTGCATTGCTATTCGCCTTTATACGTAAATGGATAATACACAAAAGCTTGTGTTGAATGTACCGTTTTTTTTTCAATACTCGATGGTGAGTATTTTGATAGGGTTGGTCCTATGTAAATGAAGCGTAAACTCATTGTTCGTCGTGGGCCACCATCACAATACCAGCGCTGTGACATCTATTTTTTGAATGTTGCAGCACTATGCTAAGGGTAGGTCCTTTAATTTGGCCTCGTACAGAACCTATTTATTAGTTTATGTTTTAGTTTTATATATTTCCTTTACTGTACTCCGCGCGTTCGTGCTTGGCCCATTATATTGGCAACATTATAAGTAACATAGCAATAAATTGATTCGCAGAACATCAGCAAATAACGAAACATATCGTTATTATGGATTTAGTCACGTTCATTACACTAGATTATGATCGGATGCATGAGTTGTGTGTAAACGACCGCTCTTTGATGTATATTGGCGCGTCGCCAATATTTGTGGAGGCTATCGCTTGGGACGGGACTCTTCTGGATATTAAATGTCCATTAGTTTATCTTGTAGTTATGTGCAAATACGTGTTGTTAGGTCATGCGTTCGAACCCAGGCTTGTGTACTTATTTTGTGCAATCTTTTTCATCACCACTGCTCTCGAAACGGTGAAGTAAAACCCGCACTAGGCCTGCCTGGTGATTTGTGTGTTACTCTTTCTCACTAAGAGGATCATTGGGTCAGCAGTGCTATCGTTTTAGGCCAATTATATGTGCTGCTTTGTCTTGGCTGGTCTTTGTTTTAGTGCTATCATGACAATATGCGACAGCAGATTTAGTGTGAATTATAAGGTAAACAAATAGACCTTCCATAAACTCGTACATTTTATGCCCGGTACACATTGGTGAAACGTAACATGTAATGTAACACTCGCTGAAACAAATTCTCCTGTTGTTGGGTTACATTTCATGTTGCATTGCATAAGTCTGGACGGCTCATTCATGTTACATTTCACGTTACGTTACACCAATGTGTACCCGGCATTACAGTTACTAGTGCGCACCGTAAATGATAACAAAATCATTATAAACTAGCTTTCCTATTCTATTGAAACCCCTTACTATGCTAGGCTAACTTAAGGTCAAAGTGTAACCACAGTGCGATCGGCTGCACGACCAGCAGTTCGTCCCACAATTTTTGCATGTCTGGTTACGTTAAGTCTTACAACACCAACAACTTGTCAGGCGTGGTTGAGCAGGCTATAAATATGAAATTCATTTATATGACGAGAAAGCCGCATTTTCGTTAAAAAGAGCAAACATTCTATTGCTCGGTAAATGTGTTACGGTTACCCGGCAAGAGAACATGTTGCGCGCGCAGTTTATGAATTTTTCATAACAAAAGGCCTACCTACCTCCTTAACATCAGCTCAGAATACGTGAAAGCATGTTTTTATTTAACACTAGCTTTTGCCCACGGCTTCGCTGGCGTTAATTTATAATTTGGCAATCAATCTGGGTTGTACTCTGCTTGTAATATACTTCAATCATGATTCGAATGATACGTGGCGCCATCTATTATCATAAAAACTTTATTGTTGTTTTCCTCGGGGACAGTACGTTTTTTCGGGATGAAAGGTATCCTATGTCCGTTTCTGTACATCTGAAAACGTATATGCAAAATTTCAGGATGATTGGTTTAGTGGTTTAGGCGTGAAAAGGTAACAAACAAACAAAGTTACTTCCGCATTTATAATATTATTAGTAAGGATAACATTGATACCAGCCTGACCAAGGGTTACCTAGAACTGGGTTGCGATAGGCCATCCAGCCATGGTATCCAGCTTCATCCAATATGGCAATAGGCTAAGATTCAGGCACTATTCTCTAGCAAAAATTTTATTTTCCATGTTCCAAAATGTCATTACTGTAGACAAGAGCCACCGTTTATATAAGGGAAAATTCATCTCGCAGACACATTAAATTATCGAATCTAGCTCAGTTGTGTTTATTTTGGCGTGAAATTAACTTTTATCAGATTTATTACGATAATTCACTTTAGGGAGAAACGATACAATAAATTCTGGAAAGAATTTCTTTAGTGACAGTGTCTAGCTTCAGGGTGTTTTACTATACACGAGGTCCTAATTGCCTAGTCTTTGATTCTACCTAGGGTTTCATAACCTTACCACCTTTGTAACCAGTAATTTATGTGGGAGAAAGCCGTATGCCATATGCATTTCCCTAATGTTGTCTGCTGTAGCATCATACAGTATGTATCAGAAAGGCGGGACAATATTTAAGAGATAGACATATATCAAACTGAACAATTTTCTCCGTGGGACCAACCATCTCGTAGGACGGTCACACCATGGGACCAACTATCTCATAGGACGGTCACACCATAGGACCAACCATCTCATAGGACGGTCACACCATAGGACCAACCATCTCATAGGACGGTCACACCATAGGACCAACCATCTCATAGGACGGTCACACCACGGGACCCAAATGTAGGTATGGCCTAGATGATAATTTTTGTCGATTATGATGTTAGTCTCATTGCGAAAGTTCTTCAGTCTGATGATCTGTATTACGCCCTTAAATAGAAATGAAACCTTTGTAATATACGCTGTATAAATTATTAAAAAAAAAGAGTTCCCCGTTCTTTTAAAACGCTTTGGTATTAATTTATTTATTTTGAAAGTCTCTTTGGCAGTGCCTGCAAATCGTTTGATTGAAATATACTTATTCTTGAGAAATTCTACAAAGCATATTTGGGTGTAAGCTATAGAGGGATGTTGATGAAGATTCTGGTGATAACATTTGAGTGGACATAATACTAATAAAACCTTTTTGTTTCAGCGTTACCAGTTTACGCGATATTGAGTATCATCCTGAGTTCTGTAGTCGTCGTGTTGGCAATTCTCTCCGTGTTCATATACAGGTATTCATCAAAGGCTTTTCCGCTTTATGCCGAAAAATTGCCATTCTTACAATGTGACAATTTTCCCGTTTATTACGCGCGGCGGGGAGGGCGCAGTGTTTACTATTACGTCTTCGTAGTACTTGCGACAAACGCCTTAGAAAAAAAGGATTATTTTGATCATTTTATAATAATTTAGTAACAATGTCAAGTTCAACTAAATGTGGATAAAACGCCACGTACAATAACAATTTATTTTGTATTTTCCAAGTCTTATACTAAAATATGTAACGTCGGAAGAACCTATTTTTATACGAAAATCCTATTTTTTATAATTGCTTCACAAGATCGAGACCTCGACGTCAAAGGTACTGCCTTTTCAACTAAAAATAGCAATCGTTATCCTTACTTCTTTCTTATTCTGGTCCTTATTGATTCCTCGATTTTCCCTCAGAGCAGCGGTTTTTCATATTCTATGATACTTTATTTATTTTCAATAAGAGTTGAGTAAATTACAAGCCTTGAACAGTTTTGCGGCTAGTTTCAAAATAAAAAGTAGAAGGCTAGGAAATTGATTCAATAATACCAAGAAATTCTGATTCTGATTTCACACAGTGTTACAAATTGAGTTTTCTATTTAATTTGTAACTTCTGACAGTGAGATTCTGGCATACAAAACCACAAACCGAGCAAGCCAAGAGTAAAGTTACTATCTGAACCCTCTCATTACTAAAACCAGCGTTTCGAACTAATCTGTAACATTCCTAGAAAGTTCTTGGATTGCCATTCAAACTTCCTGTACCTACAGGGAGTATACATCCCGTCTATTGGAACAAGACCAACATAAGCTTGACTCTAAGGGTTCCGACTCATCTAGCAGAACCGAATCTCATTTTTCCATGCCCCTATCCTTTTCTGATGCTCAGAAGCGTCATTTTCCGGAACGGAGCATGCTGGCAAGCGCATCGTCGATGCTGCCGTGTGCGATATCATTCCCGCTCTGATCCTTGTGCGCGGGTCACAACCCTGATTCTATTTGAACTTGAAGACAAGGCTAGGTCAACTCAAGGTCATAATGACGTGCCCTGTACCTAAACAAAGTCCTTGTGGAAAAAGGCTCATGTCAAATCAAAATACATGATTTGATTGGCTGTTCTTATTTCGTTAAATCAATATCAACAGCGACAACTGCTAATAATAATTAGTAGATCAGCTTTTTATTTATTTTTTTCTTTTCTGCCTTTTCATTTTCCAGCAGCTGATTCTTTGTGACTTTTTTGTTCTGCCAGACATTACAAGCTGGAAGCAGAAATAGCTATGATGACGTGGCGCGTCAGTTGGAGTGACGTACTGCAGCCGGGCGGACGGTTGCGCGGGAGTTTGCACTCTTTGGCGCGCAGATACAGTACTGGGGTGAGTGTGTACTAAACTATTCGATTCTTATACGTCATGGAAGTCAACAATTTTAATACATGACGGCCATTAAAAGCTGTTATTTTGGTCTACGGGGTTCTGAAGGTTGGGTTCCACCTATGGAATGTACCCAAATAATTTACCAGTTAACTTTAAGTCCTATTTAATAGAGAATTGCCATCAGTTTGGCGCAACACTCCACACTCTGGGCTGAAAAACCAAATAACACTTTGCTCAACCTAGGAATCGAAAAGAAGACCTCATATTCTCAGCAGTATCGTTTCCTACCACTAAACCAATGTTGCACTCGCTAAAACTTCTTCAGGACATTTTTAACTATGATAAATTTTCATGTTATTCAAGTCAAACTTTGTTGTGAGCATTACCAATATTACATCATAGGTACCATGTTTTCGTAGGTGGATAAAAGCATAGATATAAAACGGTCACAAAACAGATGAAAAACAAAATAATAAAAGTTACGCAAATAAAAATCCCTACACAAATCCGCTACGGCAAAATGGCATTCTAAAAAGGGTCCAAATATACAAGGCATTGGAAACGACTTATTTATCTACTCTCCCCAGAGGTCTTAAGGGTTGGAAGATAGATACAGGATCGACAATTCTAGGGTAATCTTCAAACTACGATTGACACGTCTTGATACTTCTCGACAGCTCATGAGCTTGTATGCAGTCACTTTTGCTGAAATATTGTTTTTTTTTCTTTTGTTGATCTCGCTGATACTAAAAAAAAAAGATCCTTTTACTGCAAATATGGTGTGTTATCGGGATAAATGTTCCTGATCGTTATACGTAAACTAAGATCATGAGAGCAGCGGTGGCCCGGTGGTGGCTGGCCCGGTGGTGGCAGCCCCGGCTTACGAGCATTAAGTCGTGTGTTCGAACCCACGCAGGCGCATTACTTTGTGTAGTTTATTTTATCACCACTGCTCTCAAAAACGGTGAAGGAAAACATCGTGAGGAAACCGGCATGTCCTAGAACCAAAAATTCGAAGACATGTGACATCTACCAACCCGCACTGGGCCCGCGTGGTGGATTATAATCTATTCCCTCTCATAGAGAGGAGGCTGTGCGTCCCAGCAGTGGGAACATTCTAGGCTAATTATGCTAAGATCATGAATATAGGCAGAGGAGGAATTATTTATGACTATTGTTAACAGTCTAATCTAGGTATAGATGTAAATCTTTACCTTCTTCTTAACATTTTTTTTTGTATTTTTTAATTGTAAAAAGCTTTAATGAAGTAGGTCCCCATTTCCTTGAAATTTTCAGTGAAATAAGCTTATTAGTTTATTCATATTCCCTTTAGCATATAGTTGCTTCTAAGGGTCAGTTTAAAAGGGTGCTCGAGGATGCGCGAGCGCCCAATTTTATACACATCTCAGATCTGTATCTGACATATTGTGTATAAAATCTTTTACTCATTGACATCAAAAAAGTGCACGAGGATTTTTCCGCATGGTGGAGACTGACCCTAAGAGAAAAAATATTTAAGAGAAGTATTAGTTCAACTTATAGATAAATAAAGGATAAATAATGTACACCAGTAGGGCTCATGTCAGTAGCAATTAAACGAAGAGTAAGTTGGCCTCCTATTCTATTGATATTTCGTACTTATCTCAACCTTAAGTCAAGCTCAAGGATATACTATTTTCAAGTGATAGAAACGTTTTCAAGTAATTAAAGTTTTTTGTTGACATTTAAATGTATCTAATGAAGCGGTTTAATTAATAATTGACCGAATTTGTTAGTATTGTACCCTACTTCGTTTTTTTTTTTTTAAAGTAACGTTGCTCCACACTAGGAATTTCTCCTGTATCGTGGGTGCGTTTACAAACATTTAAACTCACATACATAAACAGCCAGACCCGGAACAATTACTTGTAGGCCATTCAAATATTTGTTCCGTGCGGGAATCGAACCCGCGACACGCAGCGCAGCAGTCAATCGCTCAGCCAATGCGCCAACCGCGCCGTCATTTTATGCGGTATACACAGAAGGAACTCGGTTAATTTTGCTTGACCGTACGTTTTCCGGATATAATAGCAACTATCAGTCTTTGTTTCCGATTCATTTCATCTATTCTTTGAAACAATAAATTGCTTTTATCATTTCCTGTTCTCTTGGAAATGTAACAATCCTTTGTTAGGTATATTCAATCTATGTTACAACGGCTATGATTTAGACACTTTATGAACATTTACAGTTTGAAGAGTTTGTGGCTAAATAACAGCCGCTCGGATCGATCTTTAGGTTAATCAGCGCTTGCCTAGGTTCGTCCGTGGATCGGTGACCACCCATTACAACCGAGCTTCCTTTGTGCCTCGGAAAGCACGTTAAGCTGTTGGTACCGGCTGTCGTTTGCAGATCTTGAAAGTCGTTACAGGTAATCAGTGGCCCGAAAGTCTGACAACCAGGGTATCGTATTACCCAGGACTAGCTGGGTTATGGAGGAGTGAAGGTCAGACAGGCTATCGCTCCATGTAAAATACGGTTATTCAGCAGCATCGGCTTAGAGTAACCGAAACATAGTTTGGCTAGGCAGATGATGAAACATTTACAGTTTCTGGGAACATTTTAGTAGCTCTGTTAGCACATTCAGTTAATTCAGCCTTTAACGTTCGCACCATATATTATGAACCATAACACGCCTCCTCTCAGTGAGAGTAATTAGAGGCCCCGCTGGAAAGTAATAACTTAATACACTGCTGAAATTGAAAAACCTTCAAAACGGAAATGGTCAAACATTTTCTCGTCTACACACGAATCGTATAACAAAGCAACGGAAATAAAACCCACTCTACTATTGCTCTGAGTATTTTCAAAAGCGCAATCTATTTTAAAACCTATTTCACTTCTGAATAAAAGTACAGGAAAGTCTCAAATTGATTCATGATTGACTTTCAGTTTGAGGCGAGCAAAGTTAGCCAAGTTATAAATGTCAAGTATTTACAGATCGGTTCGAACTTCATCCTTGTTCAAGAATTTTAATATTCGATGAATTGAATGAACGAGTGGGTAGTTTGAGCTGCAACTTCGAGAGGTTTGCCGTTAATCCTAAAATGTTTTGGACCCGATGTAAGTTTGTGGCTTTCAGTAAGCAGCTTTAGATATTTCGATTTGAACTCCCGCCATAATCCTTGTTAATATTAAAGCTTTTTTGGATTGACGAACGGGGCATAAATTATAAAGAGAGGACTAAAACCTTTTTACCATATATATTAAAGCATTTGCGACCTTCCTCCGCCTGAAATTATTATAAAAGTATTAATTTCCTATTTCAATCGGATTTTGTTAACAATTTCATGGGTTTTAATGTTTTTGCCCGAAACTCTAGTTCTTTTTCTAAAATAAAAGTACCTTATAACGACAGCTATCTGCCAGTAAAAGTCCCGTCAACATCGGTCCAGCCGTTTCGGAGATTAGCCGGAACAGACAGACAGACAGACGGATAGACAACAATAAAATAAAAAAGGCGTTAGATATAATTACCGTATGTACTTTCATATTATGCATTCAGTAAAAAGCTGTTATTTTGAAATTACAAACAGACACTTCAATTTTATTTATATACTAGCTGTTGCCCGCGACCTTCGTCCGCGTGAAATTTTATAGCCTATAACCTTCCTCGATAAATGGGCTATCCAACACTAAAAAAAATTTTCAAATCGAACCAGTACTTTCTGAGATTAGCGCGTTCAACCAAACAAACAAACTCTTCAGCTTTATTATATTAATAATATAGTACAGAAGATTTGGATAGTTGGAGAGAAGTGTGGTTTGGGGGATATGATTATGACGTCCACCAGCCCATACTGGGCCCGCGTGGTGAACCTCAACCTACTCTCTCCCAGAAAGTAGGCTAAAGGCTTGTGACTCAGTAAAGAGAATATTTTAGGCCGATTTTGTTTAAACAAATTGATTGAGATCAATATTCACAAGCTTTCTTATTTTCAGACTACATTTTCGGACGAAGCAACATCCTTACCTGGTGACAGGCAAGTATACGCACCATGTGGATTCTACAAAGGCTGTCTAGTTGCCATCAAGCTCGTGGACAAACAACGCATAGACTTGACCAGACCTCTTCTTCTTGAACTGAAGAAGATGAAAGATCTAGAGCACGATCATCTAGCGAGATTCTATGGAGCCTGTGTGGATCCTCCACATTGCTGTCTTCTGACCGAGTATTGTCCTAAAGGATCCTTGCAAGACATTTTGGAGAACGAGTCTATTAAGCTGGATTGGATGTTCAAAGTCAGTTTGATGCACGATATTGTGAAGGTGAGTCTGATTTTGGCATACTTGCATTTTTATTTTATCTCTGAATTGAAGTACAGTGTTTACTACTTTTGATTCTCGTTGTCATGACGTTTTTGTCACGAGTAAAGTAATTGTAAAAGCAACGGTTTCGCTACAGGATCACGCAAATACATACTCAACATAAAACCTCTCCTAAAAACATGAACGAGGTTCAACGAAGTTTCAGTGTCCTGAACAGATGTCCCAAACACATCCGTAATAAATAATTGCCGAACATTGAGAAAAAGGCTAACAGGTTCAGGTGCTGCAATTTTTTATTGTACCAATAACTACCTTTTAGGTGCCTTGTGTATACACCTACATAACAAGCAACTGTTCAGTTGTTCACTAACCAATAGCATTACAAAAGCATAATTGTTCACTACGGAATTTTAACTATTGAATTTTCCTTCGCATTGTTCGAAAAAAGCACTACGTATTCAAATGCTCGTTTTTACCAACACATCTAGTGTTGGTAAAAACGAGCATTTGAATACGACACCTGAATGAGGAAAGAGTACACTGTTCGATTTTCGATACTTGTTTCAGTGCATAGAATTAAAATTCCAACAGCGCAATACTATTCAGGCATCCTTTAAGTTAAAGATCTTTCAAAACGGGTGAAAGATAAAAAAACCTTTGCTGACAACATCAGTTTGTAATTACGATTATGTCTATTTTCTCGCAAAGGATAACCCCGATGATGTAGGTCACCTGAGGTAGAAGCGTTCGGTCGTTCACCCACTTACTGCCCGATAACGGTATTAAATCTCAAAGGAGCGTGTCGCTATCTATCGAACAACAATTTATCGGAAAAGTTGATGCCGTTCCACGACACGGGATTTAAAAGCAATATCTCAAAAGAAGAAAGAAGAAAAAAAATTGATTTCTCGCAAAAACAAATTTAAAAAAAAATATGTTTAAGTAAAACACACACAAAGCAAAACAAATAATAATAAAAACAAAGCTTTAAGTTACCTTAACTTAAAGCTTTGTTTTTAACAAAGCTTTAAGTTACCTTAAACCGATTTATTTAGCCAAGGCATGTATTTAACGCGGCGACAAAGTAATCTGATTTAGGGTTTTAAAAATAATTAAAATGGGTAGCAAAAATAATAGGTTGGCAGCTACAGTGAAATTCAATCAGTTCAATACGATCAGTGTGATAATTCAAGGACTCTGAAAAAAACCTAAAACAAAATTGTTAACCTTAATTAGATTGTAGATAAGGCGTAGTCGACGTAGCCCCGTTGCGCGGGGCTCCTATTCCTGTTTTCAAGGTTTAAATGATTCCTAACATGAAGGGGATTCCGCCATCCCCTTCGAACCTAACCTGTCCAAGTCGGGGTGCCACAAGTCTCTCTCAGCATTCGCTCGCTCTTGCTTCCTATATTGTCCTTGCCGCAATGACCGGATAAATAGTAACTTACTTGGTACAACAGCCCATTCAGTATATTGATCGCCAATTAAATTTTTATTCGCCCGATTAATAATTTCCCTTTATACAATAACATTAAGGTAAACCACATTGTTTGTGGCTGAACAGTCCTTTCATTTTGTATGTCTGTTAAATTCAAAGTGATTTTTTTTTTTAATAGTACATTTATTTCTATAACTTCAATAAACATTACATTAATGTGGTCTCAACCCCTGAACTAGGACAGCCTGTATAATAGGGATTGAGGTTTTTCCGGTTACATTGGTTTGAAAATGGAAGCTTAGACAGTGCTTCCTGCAACTACTATATTTTATCTTACTATAATATTATAAATGCGAAATTTTGTGACGATGGATGGATGGATGTTTGTTACTGTTTCAAGCGAGAATTACTGAACGGATTTGGATATTTGGCACATAGATAAGAAGATAGATATGATCGACTAGTCGACTGTGTAATAGATTTTATTTTAAATTTTATTTTTGAGTAGCATCGTGGGTGACGGGCCTTACATAAATTTAATAAACGTACTAAAATTATTTCCTTAGGGCATGCATTACCTCCACGGCTCAGACATCAGATCTCATGGAGCTTTGAAGTCCAGCAACTGTGTGGTGGACTCTCGATTCGTGCTGAAGATCACGGACTTTGGACTTCACGAATTGAGGACTTCTGAGAAAGATTCTAGGGCACACAGCTATTGGACTCGTAAGTACTATTTTTATCCACTATAATGTTATTCATTTATTTTACAATCTAATGTACAGGTGAAGCCAGTTTTTTAGTGGCGAAAAAAATAATTAATCATTAAATTCGGCCAACTAGTTTCTTGATGCGTGAATGAGAAAAGGTTCGTTAGGTTTTGGTAACCCTGGAGGAATAACTGGACTTTAAACTGAGAAAGTATAAAACCTGGTTTGTGGTAGTAAGTTTTGCATCCTCCATTGAAATGGCGGGTCCACCACCGCGACGGGTCTGCTTGCACGGTGTATGATTTCTGTAATATCATTTGTAGTGTCATTTGTGGTTTCGTTTGTGGTGGTATAAAGGGTGTAAATAGACACTTAATACATCCGAAAGGGCCCCGTCTCTGCGATCATTTTTTTTGTTCTAGACCATACCTGGGAACCTTCCAGTTACGGAGATAAAGGGGGTCAAAGTTCCAACTTTTTCCAAAGTTTTTTTAAAAATAAATGTTTTTAATGTAAGATTTTTACTTTACACACCTCCATGAACCCCGTACTATTCAATCCACCCATCAGCACAATGCTTTGAGTCCTTTTCATCGAGTCTTACCTTAAAACGTGATTTTTTACCCCAAAAAAAAAAGTCGATTCCCAGCAATAGTTTTTGCGTATAGTTACTTAGTTTGATGTACAGAATACTTGGTTGACGGCTATGTGAAGCATCTGTTTACACCCTGTAGATGTAACAACCACAACAATAACCTCTGTCAGCCCGACTCAGCCCTAATTGACAGAAATGACAAGTGTGAGCCTAATGTACTATTCTCAAGTCAATTAGTCGCCAGTAAGATTGTTTGACTTGGAGTAAATTATATCAACCGCCTCGCTAAGTAAGCCAACTTTGGCAAGTTTTAATTTCGTTTTCACTTTGTAATTGACTTTCGTCTTTTCTTTCTCTTTGAAGAGAAAATCAACATTCAAAAACATTTACACCCACATTGACTCCCAAATTAAAACAATACCAACCGTTTTACAGCTTTTTATTATAAAAATAAGTTCAAAAGACTTTTTTCATCACAGGCAACAGATGGATATAAACTTCTTTTGAATACTTGCTTATTGAAATTATTTCATTTGTTTTATGGCGAACTCGCTTGCCAGTACATTTGTTGCTTTTTATTTTTTTAAATGAATATGCTTACCATAAAAGCGCAATTTGCGTTCGCCATGTATATAAATATATAATACTGACAGTTGCGAAGGTCTTGCAATACCGTTTTTCGATTGCGCTCATGACAAACAAAAGGCGGAGCGCACCGGCAAAATTGTAGGGTGGAGTTTCCTATCAAGTATCAAGTGCTAAACGATGGAGGCTGGAGTCAGCCTAAACGCCAGAGAGTATTTTTAAGCGGAAGTGTACGAGATTACTTTTTACATTTCGATAACAACAATTTGGATCAAACGATATACAACATTAGTTTTAGTATATGCGAAACCTGAAACACGTGTCTAGTATTTTTGTGTAAAGAATCTATGTACAAAATTTCAAAACTGTATCGTGAAAAATCACAAAGTTATAAGCTTGTTCTGTTACCTAGTTGTCCGCAGAAAAATGTGGTAACCACGCGGCGCAGCCGCGCGCGCGCCTCCAGCGTCGTCTTGAGCTCATTGATAATAATAATTTAGCAGTAGGTAGCTAAATGATTGCGATAGGTACTTCGTGTCGCTCGGTATCCAACTTGTAACCTTTTTTTAAATATTTTTGGTTTCGCATATACTAAAAATAACGTATGTTGCCGATGAAGTAGATACTACATTACAGCCTGTTACAGAAAAATTGAGCATAAGTCGTCTATCTTGGTATGTACATTGTAATGAGGAGGGATGAAACGCATATTACTAAAAAAGTGATGGATATTAATGTTGATGGATGGAGAGGGAGAGGTAGGCCAAAGAAAAGATGGATTGATTGTGTGAGGAATGATATGAAAGAGAAAGGAGTAAAAATGATGCCGTGACAGGGGAGAATGGAAGAAGAAAACGTGTTGCGCCGACCCCAAGTAGAATGGGACCAGGGCAGGTAGAAGAAGTAGTTACGTAATACCTTTGTCGACGGTAGATTGAGATATACAAATGTCTTTTGTTTGCGCTCACCGTTTTCACATAATTTTATTTTCATCAGGTAAATAGGGAGACTCGAGCTTTAACTCGAATTACCATTTCTTTATTATTTTGTAATGGATTCATCTGATTTAATTGTTTTTTACATTATTTATTATTTTATAATATTACTATTTTTATTGACATTATATTATACTTTTGACATTAATTGTAATGGTGGAATCTTAATTTGTTGTTATATTTTATTTAAAAAAAATATTTTGCTATTTAAATAATAGGGGACTTGCAAATATTTTATTTTTTAATTATTTTTATGGTTACTGCTATAATAATGATTATTATTGTAATTTTTTTAAATTTTATAATTTAGTGAAACATTTCGATACAATGTAAAAATTGTTACATGAAATAAATTAAGTGAAATGAAATTTAAATAAATTCTCAATTTTTTCTCGTAGGACTTCTTTGGACGGCGCCAGAGTTGCTTCGCACAGCAGAACCACCACCAGAAGGGACGCAGAAAGGAGACGTCTATTCTTTCGGGATTGTCATGCACGAGATTGTCAATAGACAAGGAGCGTTTTGGCTCGGTCCTGGAATTGAAATGGCTCCGAAGGGTGAGTTGAAATAAGAAAGCTTAATTTCTCTTGAGCAAATATATCCATTTGATCGACTAGTGAGTCATCAAAGGTAAAATCTAGGCATACTATTGTGACAACGTGTTTCAATTGTTTACGTGGTAATAGGATCAATTTCTTTATTTCTTGGCCAGTTTTAATAAAAGTATTGTACAATATCTAAATATAGTTGTTGGAGTGATGGGTATTAAGAACAGGCCAGCGATCATATTATATATGTTTATTACTACCATATTACTTTAACAGAATTTTACATTTTAAGAACGAGTTACAGAGATACAGAATAAAAGCAAGCGACGCCATGACAGAAATATTTAGTTAGTTTTATAGAGGGTGGTAATGTTGCCATACATCAAGATAATCACATTAAATTTACCACAGATTGCAACAATAGTCTACTACCAGTCGTATTGTTTATAATTACCAAACTTCTCTATTAAATTTTGTCCATGGAAGTCAACTGACTTCAAAGATACAGGTTCTTTACCTAGTTTGGAAGTCCTGCGTCCAATGCGTCCATTTAGTTTCTTGCAGCCTTTTTTTTTGCATAGACTCTGATAGATGAAATTGTATTAGGCTATATTTTATTGAGTCCAATAAACGATTTATTTTCTTTACATTTAATTTACATTTTTAAATTTTTCTATACAAAATAATATTAAAAAAAAACATTTAAAAATATAAAAAATAGTAGTCCCCACCAGCATCGGGAACAGGGTCCGATCTACCGGTGGTCAGGGCTCTTGAGAGAGGAACTTCCTAACGATACGCGCCGTGTCCAGAAGAACTGCTTTCTGAATCAAGCCCTTGATCCAGCTGCCAAGCGAGAGCCTCCTCAGATGTTGCTCGAGGCTATTGGCTATTAAACCAGTGGCCGACTTAACTATATAGGGTGTTTTTTTAAACGTGGGCAATACTTTAGGGGCGTGTAGTACTCATGAAAATAAGTAACTTTTACTAAGGGACCTACCATGAAATCGCGAAAAAATATCAGTTGCTCCATACATTATTGGTAGCGTAATTCGGAAAAATGTAGGCAACAGCAAATTTTTTTAATCATATTTCATAGTTAGCCCCATAGTAAGAGTTGATCATATTTATGAGTACTTTATTCCCTTAAAGTACTGCCCACGTTTAACCAAACGCCCTGTATATTATTATATTTCGAGCGCGGAATGTAAGTAAAACATTACCAGCCTATATTGATGCTGATTCTACCCTCATATCTGAGATCTATTTTTGTAAAAGCTATGGGAACTGGAATAAAGCTCATTGTTCGTAATACCACGTCTAAAGAAATATTTCGCATATTTTCGGTACAAAGCATTTCCGTTATTTCCATTTCTGACAGAGCGGACACGTGGAACGTAAATAATGTCCGTGATTTATACCAGGTTAACTTATATTAAACGTAATGGGATTTTGCTTTACACACACAACAAATCAAGTCTCCCTAAAATGTTTTATCCATCACATATTATGAGGGTTTTTATTTCCTTCATATCACGCTAAAGGAAGATATGGAGTAAGGGGTTCTTAATTTATAGGCTGCCTTTTGAGAAATAGGGTCATTTTTAGCCCGTCGTTTGGGGTATGGTCGTAAATTGCATCTATCGCCAAAGAATGAATTCTTTTATTATAATCATAGTCCCGAAGGATTCCTTGCTAAATAATTACCGAGCCACAGGTCTTCGAGGTTTTAAGGAATTCTCGCCGAGGTCGGTTTGAAAATGGATGACCATCCCTAACATACCGAGACTCTGAATGAGTTAATGCTGTGAAATGTGTGAATGTGAATGCTGTTGGGGGACCAGCAGCAGCAGGCTGTCGCCTGTTACGACTGCCAATAGGAATAGAGGTAACCAGTAACTGAATATTGGGATCATTGGAAGTTTATTTATTTAAACTTCATGTACAATAGTGGTACATAGGCGGACTTAATGCCACAAGGCATTCTCTGCCAGTCAACCTTTGGGTTAAATAAGAAAACATTGTGATAGGGTGTACAAAATAAATACATTAAAAAAAAACCAAATGAACCAAAATACCTAAATGAATGAATTAATTTACCTAAATGATGTAACATATTATTACGGATTTTACGATATTCCAGGGAACGGGGCTCAGTAGTATTGTGTAACATATAGGTACTATGAAATTATTGATAGAAATTGTATCTATTTAATAATAACTGAAGAACATCTAATGTAGTTTTTAACGATGCAAAACCTTTTCAGGTTATGAGATCATACTCAAGAATATTTTAAATTAATGTCTTATTTGAATTACTGAATAAAGTAAAAGATTTTTATATTAGATAACGTATTAAATGTGAGAACAGGTGACGAAAATAGCTGCAAATCCGTTTATTACATTTAACGAAATTGAAAGAACGAGATATTTCCATGAATGAGCTAATGCTGTGAAAATATTCCAACATTCATTTCTTTTATCATACATCCCAACCTACAGGCATCGTTTCCACTGTGTCGTGACAGATTTTTTATCGTTGAATGACTGTTTATATCTGTTCTTATTCGGACTTGACAGTAGAAAGTAATGATAGAAATTGATATCACTCTGTCAAATAAAGCAGTGAATCGTAAATCGTTCCATTGTATTTAAACAGCTACAATACATTCTGAAAGTTTGTCCGTTATTGCAATTCAAATCTCTATATATAAAATAGTAAACTGACTGACTGACTGACTGGGTGATATATCAATACACACCTCAAACCGCTGGTCCTAGAGACATGAAACTTGGAGGGTGTGTTCTTTGTGAAGAGTAAGTATCCACTAAGAAAAGATTTTTTGGGAATTCCACCCCTAAAGGCGTAAAATAGGGGATGGAAGTTTGTATGAAAGTCTGTCAGTTTTGAAGTTAGGATCTTCAAATTTTGTGTTTAGGCTGACGATTGAAAATTAATTTATACGTGTCTCGGCATTTTTGATAATTCTACCCCCGAAGGGTTAAAAACATCCACGCGGGTGAAGCCGCGGGCAAAAGCTAGTATTTTATAACATCACAGAAAGGTGTTTCGTAATTTCCTTGAGTGTTATAAACAAGACATTGCCAACATTCCAAATTCACAGCCATACACAAACCGTGATACTTTAAACAGAAAAAACCTGAATTTCGACACTATGAAAACCATGATTTAGGACCTTTTATCAATGTAATAAGAATTAGCTATATTACCTTCTTGTAGTTACGACTTCGATGTTTTCTTTCCTAGAAATAATCGAGACGGTGATAGCAAGTGGTCTCCGCCCGAATACTTCTCACCACCGATCGTGTGAGATTGACGAGGCCACCGAACTGATGCGGAGATGCTGGGCCGAAGACCCTCTGGAAAGACCTGTCTTCGGCCATTTGAAGGGAGCAATCCGGCGCCTCAACAAGTAATATATTATGTACATATGTCTTCATCTTCTGGTGTAGATGTATTGTTACGTTTTCTTTTGCTATCCTGTGTTTATAAAGACCAGTTTTATAAGAACATTCCAGTTCGATAAAGCACGCTTATAGTAAAGTTTCGAAGGCAACCCCGCAACAGCCGACCGCAGCGGGCGGCAATGTCGCTATCTATAATGGGTGTAAAAAGACCCTTAACTAAGTCGAAAGGCACTTGTTCTCTCCGTCATGGCGATGATATTTTTGTTCTGACCATACCTGGGTACATTCTAGTTACGGAGATATTGGAGGCCAAATTCCCAACTTTTTATCAACTTTTTTTTTTAATACGAATTCTAAATGTAATAACTTTATTTTAAATACCTCCACGGTTTCTGTACTATTCAATGGATACATCAGCACAATATTTTGAGTGCGGTACATTGAGTCCTTACATTACATAACCCGTGATTTTTCATCACAAAAAAGTCGTTTCTCAGCATTTTGCGTAGTTACATTTTGAGTAGTTTGATGTCCAGAATGCTTGGTTGAAGACTTCGCGAAGAGTCCATTTACAACTTGTAGATGCGTTATAATAGAGGAACATAGAAACCAGTTGAATTGCTGCTGTCTGCCATAATGGTTAGTGGCTTTTCAGCTGCGGCTTGTGGTTGAGGTCCCCATCTGAAATATATATCTTTACGCTTTTATTTTCCCGTCGCTTCAGTTTAGGGTATTTTATTTTAAACATACCTTCTGCTTCTTAACCGTAAAATTCTTTTTTGAACGGAAGCGATTGTATTTTTTTTAACATTGTTTTTTTTTTTTAACAGAACTCAAGAAAGTAGCAATATATTAGATAATTTGCTTTCCCGTATGGAGCAGTATGCGAATAATTTGGAATCATTAGTTAGTGAGAGAACGCAAGATTATTTAGAAGAAAAGAAGAAATGTGAGGAGCTACTGTATCAGCTTTTACCAAAGTAAGTTTACTCCTGTATCAATAAAGCCGGGTACTCATTAGCGTGCCGTAACCGTAACCGTTGCATGAACTGTTACCAAAAAACAGTGTGTACGTGGTTCGCCAACCTGCTGGGAGCGGTACACGTGCGGCTAGCAGCGAGCCGACGATCACAAGGTACTCATATCTGTTAACCGTAACGTTGCACGTAACTGTAACCGTTACAGTTACCAAAAACATACTGTGTACGTGGTTCGCGAGCCTGCAACGAGCGCTACATGAGCGACTCGCAGCGACCCGACGATTGTCAGTTTTTGCCGCGAATCAAAGGGCGCTCGCAGTGCGCGTGATCGTGGAGTTTCAAACCATAACTGCGGACAGATCTGACTTGTCATTACGGTTACATTGATGTGGCCTTCTCGTACACACAAGAACCTCGTTACTGTATCAGTTTGATTACAGTTACAGCTCGCAAAATGAGTACGTGCGGTGAAAGCGTTCGGGCGACGTCATGAGCCTAAACTGTAGACGCGTACTCACTAGAACCTCGTTCCTGTATCACGCAAGTTACGGATACAGCTCGCTAATGAGTACCCGGTTTAAGTTACTAATCTTTAACCACGTGGCCAAAATCGGAACTAACAGCGCCACAATATTGTCATTCAAACACCAAAAGATACTTATAGAACTGAAAATTGAAATTCATTCCCCTGCTTTAAGGATCAATATTGAGCGTTTTTTTCAGGCTGTGGCTGTTAGCAGGTACATAATAAGACAATGAAAATTTCAGTAACAAAGACGGTCTTAATTTTATTTTTAACTCTCTAATCATTTGTCCTTCTTATTAATTAAGAAGAACACAAAAGCTATGATTCTTTTGAACAATTCTTTGCTGAAAAATCTCGCAATTAGTTCCAAAAATGTTTTCTTGAAAGCCTTGGAAAAAGCTTCTGTGAAAATAAGAAGAAACTGGTCATATTTAATTCAAAGCATTACTAATCAAGCTCGAAAAAATGTTAGAAGAAACTCGTAATTCTCAGTAATTTATTCTTCTCATACACTACTCTTAACCTAAAAAAAAAATATATCAAGGACTTCAAATATCTAGCAATTTGTCGTATTTCTTTTTGTATAGTTAGAGCTATATGGTTTCTTTTGACATATTATTATTTGTGTTGCGTGCTGTTTCTACAATTTTGGTAATAATATCCAAGCACATTTCAGAGTGGAGCTGGCGTTATTTTTCCCATTCTGAAATTTATAACTTTTGTGACCTTTTTTCATGTTTAATATTCGGGGTTGTTAAACGATGTCCATTAAATTAGAGTATTACATTTTATTGAATGGACAATCACGGTATTGTTAGATAAATATCAAACATAGGATACGTGAATGTGTTATAGATTCGCAAAAAAGGGTGAATAAATGTCACGAAGGATAAAATAACAGTCAAATAGTTAGCTAAATGATTGTAAAATATGGGGTAGAAAGGACAAAAAAAACAGCAGTTTCCAACAAAACGGCAATTCCTACGCGGTCAAAATGTATGGAAAAGCAATTTTTTTTTTTTTAATAATCTACGAAAAATTTATATGTGGCTCAGAATGATGTACTGAACACGTGGTAACTGTTTTCGCGTCGGTGCCCCTTCCATCCCGTATAGTCAAGGAATAACTTAATGTCGAATTGTGAGTGTATTGTAAGGTACTGCCTCTATCTAACCCTTCAGGGATTACAGGTGTAGTGTTATGTTATGTTGTCGTAAAGTGAAATACAGCAATGATTTACTTCTACCCTCATACTTGATGATGGCAGTCATAGAGAGTTCAAGATATTGAGAAGATTTATGAAGACTTCTAGGTGACACATCCGCAGATATCACGCGTGCTTTATTTTCTCTAAAAATTACGCAACGAAACTTAGGTTGAATGTGCCATAGGTAAAAACATTGCAGGCGTCAACAAGCTAAACCTTATGTCACTTAATTTAGGTAGATGCGATGCTAGACATGCGCTAATACAAACTTCCTACGTTTGAGCAAGTCAAATCGTATAACAAACAATGATTTGTACAATTCTTGAAAAAGTCAAATAATTTCATACGCATAAGCAGAATACATAGGTCTAAAAAGTTTTTATCTTATGCGTATGAAGTTTCATTAAAATCGGTTCAGTCATTTCGAAAAAAAAGGACTTGAAAGTTTGTATGAGATGCCGTAATTCTTAAACGCTCTTAAGAGCAAACTTTTTTGCTCGCATATTTAAGAAATGTTGATTAACACGATAATACTTTGCTGAAACCCAGGTCCGTAACCTCCCAACTGATCAATGGCCAGTCAGTGGTCGCCGAGACCTTCGAACAAGTGACGATCTACTTCTCAGACATCGTTGGCTTCACTGCATTGTCAGCATCCTCTACGCCAATGCAGGTGGTGGACCTGCTAAATGACCTGTACACTTGTTTCGATTCCATTGTCGAGAACTATGATGTTTACAAGGTGAGTTTCTTTTTTCTATTTCTATTCTTCTCCTTAGCGTTCTCATTTTATAGATTGCCATCGACTTAGCTATGAGTCAGTGCTATCACTAGCTATCATCAATTCCGGTAGTATTGGCATCAGGGCACGCAGGATACAATATTAAGTATACCATTATTTGTGGTATACCATTATTTGTGGTACCCCATTTTATTATGGCTCATTTTCAAGTCGTAGTAGAATGTAAAATACTCCGTCCCTTGGAAAGCGCGTTAAGCTATTGATACAGGTTGCCTTTCCTAGACGTTTGATAGCCGTTTCGGGTAGTTAGAATCGCAACTTCTATGTGGAAAAAGCTTTACGAAAATGGCTGTCCAAGACCATCAATGAGACAAGAGCGATTCTGAAACAATTAGTCTCATTGTGGTCTCGTTGGTCTGGAATTGCACAGGATTGATGGCAAGCTGGTGAGCCTATTTCTCACTGCTACATGGGACTTCAAACATTACTGGAGAAATGCAGATATACTACAGGTACTCCATCGCCTAACACTTCACTAAAGCCGGTGTCATGCTATGTTATATAAAGGGTGTAAATAGACCCTTAACATAACCGAAAGGCAAGTGTTCTCCCCGTTTTTGCGATCGTTTTTTTGTTCTAGACCATACCTGGGAACCTTCTAGTTACGGAGATATTGGGGGTCAAAATTCCAACTTTTTCACAAGTTTTTTTTTTAAATACATGTTTTTAATGTAATATTTTTACTTTACACACCTCCACGACCCCCGTACTATTCAATCCATCCATCAGCACAATGCTTTGAATGCTTTCCATCGAGTCCTACCTTAAAACGTGATTTTTCACCCCCAAAAAAAAAGTCGATTCCCAGCAATAATTTTTGCATAAAGTTACTTAGTTTGATGTATAGAATGCTTGGTTGACGGGTTTACGAAGGGTCTGTTTACACCCTGTATCATTTGTAACGTCCCACTAGATACTTATACTATTAATATTTTTTAACCGATTTCTACTTCTTGTTGGACAGGTGGAAACCATAGGCGACGCATACATGGTGGTGTCAGGTCTCCCAGAGCGCAATGGCACACGGCATGCTTGTGAGGTAGCTCGGATGTCACTGGCTCTCAGAGATGCTGTAAGCAGGTTCCGCATCAGGCATCGGCCGCAAGATCAGTTGAAACTCAGGATTGGGCTGCATTCTGGTGAGTTTTAAGTTTTCCTGTATTGCATGTTTTATACATCTCCCATTTCTACATCTCATTTTTTACTATTAATACTAACGGGATATTTACCATGTTTACTGTTTATCCCGTTAGTATTAATAGTAATGTTAGTGACCATGATAGTCTAAAATCTTATATCTCATTTTTTATAGAACACACACACACACACAGGACAGTAAAAGGTTTGCTGATTTTTTCCTGTTTTAAGTGTTTTGTGTGAACAGTTACGAGAAAAAAGCGATTTCCTCTTACTGTATTATTAAAGTTTGCATGCTATTAAAAAATGGGTCTCAAAGCGTCATTTCACCAGAAACTACTATTGACCTTAGAAACTTATAAAGTTCTTAGGTTATTTTATAATCCCAAGATAAAATCGTGTTGTAGTCATTCTAGATAAATAAATCAGGGTTAATAACTCAGGCTCTCGAAAAAAACAAAAAATTAATTGAGAAAACAAGCTTTTGACCGACACCAATCAAAAGTGACTTGATCGATTAACAGTTTTAGCTGCAACAAAATATACATTCCACTGCTCGTGACTGTACAGAAATAAATAGGTAAGTAAGTAAACTTGAAAGTTTGAATTTAAGCGGTAAACTCTGACGAAAAACATTCGATTTCAAAAAATTTACTAGTTAGGTAGGTACTCAATTGAGAAGATTCATAGGATTATGTTAAAACAAGAAGCTCTAGGCGGGCGAACTCGCGGACAGAAGCAGTCAGTCAGTCATAAAAATAAAACTTTATTTTTACCAAACGTACAAAACTTCAATAGGAGACTTTTTTTTGTTGTTAACTTTTCCAATTTCATCGAAAACCTAGTTAGTTTTTTCATTCGTATTTATTTCCAAAGTTATTTAAAATTTTATTATACACGGATTTTCAATATAACCCAACAAGTGGTCGATTGTGGTTTATTTTTGTCCAATCCGAGGATTGGAAAATTTAAAACTGTAAGCAAGCCATATTAGGGGTTAAAGTATGAAATTGCCGATTTGTATGGACGATTTCGTGAAAAGTGGTATTTCCATACTAACACTTTTTTTTTCTTGGAAACGTCTGAACCGATTAAGATGCAAATGCAAACTATAGTTAGAGTGAAGAAAGCTGCGCTGCACTGCGTGTCTTAAATTCTCAAAACACAGTCTATGGCAAAAATATACCTAGTTGAAGTAGTGACGCGACGGCACATTGAAACAGGTGTTTTGACACACTACCCTCTGAGCTAATATGCAACTATTAGTACGGTTTTTAAGCTCTAAAAGGTACGTGACGACTAATTGTTAATTAATCCAATAAAAATATAACTACAAGTCAAAGTTACAAACAGAACAAAATGTGAGAAAAAAAACGGCAATTTCCTATTTAAAGACCTATTATTAACAATATTGGTACCTAAATCTCACAGACAATCTTGAGAACTTCGTCTTTACTCAGAATAATTTGTCACAAGTCTGAAAGCTGTCAGTAGATTAACTATTTAGAATGTAAGTCTCGAAACATGTCAAAATATTTTAGACGAAACATTTTCAAAGCTAAGCGTCGTAGATGATCTATGTATTCCTATTGAGTATTAATATTAAAGATTTAGTTCGATATTTTTGTTACTAATGTTACATTTTAGTATTTTATTCTTTATTGTTCTCGTTTAGGACGACGTATAGCAAAATCATTTGGTGTGATATTAAAAATATTAAATTTTGACTAATTGAGAGTCAAAACATGCAGTACAATACTGTAACAAAAAAACATGAAATAAAAGCTTAAAAATCAATATGAAGGAGTTTCCTACGAATTAAAATAAATCATAACAAAAAAAACTACTAACCTGGGTTCGATTCCCGGGTCGGGCTAAGTGTTATTGGGTTTTTCCATCAGGAATTTCTCAGTAGCAGCCACGGAGTCTGGATACGTGCCCGGTTGATGGCAATAGGCTCGCTCCCTATTACATTTGACTTTGCCATAACTGTTGAAATGTGGGTGCATCTCTGCCTAACCCTTCTGGGATTACAGGCGTGATGTTATTTTATGTAAAACTAGCTGCGCCCGCCTGGTTGTCTGGAATTACGAGTATACCCATGAGAACTTTCTACTATATATTTTTTAGTATCACCTACTACCTTATCCAAATTATCTTTTACAAGAAATTCTTAAAGTCTCTCTTTATTTAAGAAAAAGAGTAGAAAGCCACACTCGAAAACTGAATGTACGTGTTAGAAATTTTTCATTATTATCGGAGTAAATCTCATTTTGACTGTGTTAGAGACATTATTAAAAATAAAAAATAATATCGTGTTCAAATTATTCTGTATTTTCGATTAGTTACTATTTCCTTCAAATTACATTAAATTTCTAAATATTAATTAAATAAAATTTAAAAAAATTATATATACATAAAATTGTAGCCCACCGGTATCGGGAACAGGGTCCAAGAGAGATAAACCTCCTAACAATACGAGCCGTGTCCAGGAGTACCGCTTTCTGAATCAAGCCCTTGATCCAGCCTAACGAGAGCCTCATCAAGTATTGATTGATGCTTTTGGCAATTAAGCCATGGGCTGATATGACTATCGGGACAATGTTCGCTGACTCCACATCCCACATGTCGACAACCTCGCGAGCCAAGTCAAGATCGATTAGTTATTTATTATTATTAAGGATAAAGTTAGGTTTAAGGTGTGGTGGTGGGTGGTGTGGTGTGGTTTTAGGTGTGGTGTGGTGGGTGTGTTTTTATTCCTCTAACGTAGGAAGAGGGGACGTTAGAGGAATAAAAACATTACTTGCTGAAAAACCGATCACTGATGCTGTCTTAAATAAAACCCTTTTCGTCAAAATCATAAACGAGCCAAATAAAAGCGGACACCTTGCCAATTTAATCATTATAAAATTGTTTACCCAAAAAATTACGTACAGACCTAAAATTACCTACTACCTACCGTAAAAGTCAACAATCATTCGTGTCGAAAATCAAGAGGTTAAAAATATCCGGGCCACAATTCACGGAAAAATTTGAACGAAAACACAGTGCCACGTTCGTTCCTTTTCAAAGTAATGAGCTGTGGCGAAACGTACTCGAAATGTAAATAAAATATGAGCTAGCTCTTTTGTGGGTACGGAAAATGTTGTTTTTTTAGGCAGCCTAATTACTTTGCCATCATGCAAATACGAAAGGAGCTTGTTATTTAGATATTAAAATGAAGGACTTTTTACTTGACTTATGTTTCTAATTAAACGGCACATCGCTTTTATTTTCTTCGTATTTTTTTCGTTAAAACGGTCCACTTGTAATACAAAAACACGCAAACAATAATCGTTTTTATGGTCTAGTTTGTAATCATCGTCATTATTCTGCCCTTCAAAAAAAAAGAAAGAAAGCCTGGGTTCTCCCCCTCCAGTCAGAGGAAGCTCTCATCCGCGTCGGAGAGGTGACGAATTTATGCGAACGTGACGTCCCAGATCAAAAATCCACAATTTAGGGCCCAAAAGGCCACGGGCCCTGAAGGAGGGGGAGAGCAGCTGGGAGATTCGGAGCCCCTCGAAGGGAGGCACTGAGACAGATCTGCCCCCGTAGCATGACCACCGTAGACAAGGATTTCTTTGACGGAAGAATCGAAAAAATGACAGATAGTGCAAAGAAATCTGTCATTCTGTCGACACAATCTGTCATTTTGTCGATTATTCCGTCAAAGAAATCCTTGTCTACAGTGGTCATGCTACGGGGGCAGGAGGTCTCACAGTGAAAAGTTTCTTGATTTTCAATAAATGTCTTCAAAGCCTTCTCCGATTTTTGTCGTCATCTCATGAGTCACCACCCCCTCTCTAGCCTCATAATCTTCCACACAGTCGATCCATCGTTTCTTTGTCCGTCGTCTCTTAATGGTCATCCACATTCAAACTCAAAACTTTCCTCACAACATTTTCGTATAAATGAATGAAATAAATTCAATCTTAAAGTTAAAGTTAAGTAAGTTTGTGCTGTAAATACAATAAAATAATGTTGTTTTTTACATTCCATCAGGTCCTTGTGTAGCCGGCGTGGTGGGACTCAAGATGCCCCGCTACTGCCTCTTCGGCGATACCGTGAACACTGCATCGAGAATGGAATCCAATGGAGAAGCTCTCAAAATCCACGTGTCTCCAGATACGAAGGCACTGCTAGACATCTACGGGACTTTCAATTTGCAGTGCAGAGGAGAAGTTGCTATGAAGGTAAAATATCCTTTTTTTAAGATTCTTTTCAACTACAGTCATAAAATGTTTTAGCAATAATTATGAGCAAAAAACTCATTTGCAAAATTACAGTACCTTTTATCCATTCTCCATTCTCTTGCAAATGGTAAAGAAAGCTGGTGAAGAAACTTAACGCTGGTAAAGAAAGTTAGCGCTGGTGAATAAAGTTGCCTAAATTAAACTAATACACTTTTGTTTTTCCGTTACCTTTCTTGCTAATACAATGTCACTTCGTCTAGACCAAATTAAAAATGGTTTTTGTGAATCAAAAAGATCTTTAATAGCACCTTTATGACAAAAAGGCAATTAAGTTTATCAAAAACCGTTTGAAAGGTTCGATGCAGACTGCCAATAACCTATTAACTTTATGTCGGCCCTTGCGCTTGTATCAAATATACAGCAGTAAATAGAGCCTGAGGGGATACCCCGAATTGGTTTTGTTAACGAGTCTGTTAATTAGACGTCAGTTAGAATTCATTTTTAGTTTATAATAAAATGATAGCTAATTTTCGAGTATTCGCTGTATAATTAAATTATACGGATAATTTAATTATACAGCGAATACTCGAAAGTTTTACAGAAGTGTAAAAAAAAATACAGTTCAATAATAACCTCTTAAGTTCTCGTGACATTGAAGTGTACTTTTCCAATACGATAAAGAAACTGCAAAGTAACGATAAATCAGAGAAAAGGTTACGCCAATTTTAATACCTTTTCCTCTTGTTACAGGGCAAAGGAACTCTAGTCACATATTGGTTGTTAAGCGAAAAAATAGATCCCAACGCACCTAAAGAAAAACCGTTATTAGTCAAAACTCAGACACTATCAACAGAAAGTGGGTCGCTGTCACACTTGACTCCATTCAGACAACGATTAGACCAAAGTTCTCGATCATCAAGCAGGAGAGGATCAGGCATATTCCAGCAAAAAACAGATATGCACAAATTAGAGAAAGAAGCTCAACCTTTACTACAAAACCTCAGCATTCAGAGACAACAATCTGATCCTACAGAACCAGTGACAAATGGCATAACTGATAATGCAGAAGATGTAGACAAGCAAAGCGTTTCAAACTCCATATCGCTGAATGTTAACTCATTGAACCACAATCCAGTTAATTGCGGCCAACCGCGAGTCAAATTGAAAGACAGTCAGACTACAAACGCAATCGCCAACTACAAGACCAACAAAATAGGAAATAACAACTGGATTTCCAAGTTGCCCACAGCGAGCTCATTTGATAATGGAACCAAGAAAGGCGCCGAACGGTTAAAAGATTACAGTAGTGTCCCATTACTGTCTAAAGCTGATGCACCAAACGATTCGCTTGTGTAGATTTAACAACTTAGAATGTGAACTTAGAATGGACGTAAGAAACCATACATCTACGAGTATATTGATGCGAATAGTTGTGCGAAAAATTCTTGCTTCCGTGTTATTTCCGTCATTAAAGTGGATGTTGTATTTTACTCTCACTTAATCGTTCAAGTATTATGTGTATACTTATATTTAGCACCTATTGTACGATCGTGTTAAGGAATATCCCTAATGGTTTGTGTTCCCGAAGCCATTCGTCTCAATTCGTTTAGACATTTTAAGAGGTGATCGTTGAGCAAACTCACATGGACCTTTTCGCCACAATAATTTATATCTCTATTCAGCCCCCGTAGCATGACCACCGTAGACAAGGATTTCTTTGACGGAAGAATCGACAAAATGACAGAAAGTACAAAGAAATCTGTCATTGTGTCGACACAATCTGTGATTTTGTCGATTCTTCCGTCAAAGAAATCCTCGTCTACGGTGGTCATGCTACGGGGGCTGGTGTTGAGCAAGAAACAAAACCTTATTTACAATACCTTCTTAATTTCGAAGGTACAGATTTATATTGTGTTCTTTTTGTCACCTTCTCTTAGATAATAGTTAAGATAAATAACGGATTATTCGTACTATACGAATAATCTGAACAAAAATAAGTGTAGGTGTAGCAAATTGTATCAGTTCAGATAATTATGAACGATTTAAATAAAATTGAAGCAAGGTTTTTAACTCAAATGTTTAGTTACTTAATTTGTATCATTGACTTGTAAAGTGAGATGTACAGACATCCGAGTGCTTCAAGCACTCATATTTTCAAGAAATTGCAATAAAATCACGGCCAATTGCATGCTATTTCCTCGTATATCAAACTGCACGTAAAAGCAAATGATACAAATTAAATAAAATTATAAAATAATTAATAAATGTTTAATTAATGTCAATAATAGGTTACTTGGTGTTTTAATAGTTAAGGCAGCAGTAACCTTCGATTTCGAACACAGTGTGTTAATACTTTCGATGATCAATTGCAAGATTGAAAATAAAACCAATCTTGTATAATTTTACTATAAATGTATCTTGGCTTTAAAGTGATCATACTTTACTTACATTCCTGATGAAGAGCTTAAAAGTCTATCCTGCCATGCATCTATCGCGATTCTTTTGAGAAGAATCTAAATTTTTCTTCGAAAAGGATCCGATTCGGCGATCTTATTTGAATAATAATACACATTGAGCAATTCTGATCACTTGTTAATGTATTTAATTTTTCTAATCAAAGTTATAAAGTTGTATTTTTTTTTTGATAACTTATTTGGTCTTTTACATACCTACCTATATCTGGCTTAAAAATCAATTAAAACTTACTACATAAAATGAATTAAATTTAGTACTACTCATTTAGTTAGAATTCTATTCTGAAATTAATTTCAAATTTACTTTTTCCGAGTTGCGGGCTTTAATTCGCAGTATTTAAAACATATTCTATTTTGGTATAACATATTTATTTATTTATTTATTTACACTTCAAGCACAAAAGCACATTGGCGGACTTAATGCCATAGGCATTTTCTACCAGTCAACCTTTGGGTGATGCAGAGACAAACAGTGGTAGGTGTATCTGAAAATAGACATATTCAATTCACATATTTCTTTTTTTTTTCATATTATTTTGTCATATTCTATTTTGGTATAACATCATTTTGAATGTAATGATAATTAGCGCTTGTGTCTATGTGTTTTGAACCAGACGCGTGTTTCGGGGAAAATTAATCAGTAGGAATATTATAATTATGTTACATTGGAAATCATCCGCTGGTAAATTGTAAAATTTCATTACATTTACAGCAAATATTCATCATTACAGCGAAATCTAACAGTTTTGTTATGCTTGGGATTTATTGACATGGATTTATCAACACTGCTACGCATTTATTACCACAATTATAGTATCTGCATGAGTAACAGCAAATTGCATGGATTCCATGGTGCACAATATGGCCGAGCCTTGAGTACCGTATAATTCTAATCACATGATATGACTTTCTTTAAGGTTAATAAAGATAAAAAAAGAAAGAAAGAAAGAAAGTATAAAGTTTATTTGACGTCAGTTCATCGAGCACACAGAATAAAAAAAAATTATAAAAAATACAAAATAAAAAATCACAGTAATGTAATGATTTATTGAATAAAAAATTCTATATTCAGGCCAAGTTGTAGCATTTTCGGCACTGTATTTGCTCGTTTTAATATCTCCTGTACTGTAATACTAATTTGAAAGCTGCTGAAATAGAAAAGCACACAGAAAGCTCAAATACGTTGAATATTTTTTCGTAGAACAATATTTGTTGCAACATGCTCAATCGCAAATACATTTTATTTTAGGCTCAATGTGTAGTTCTTTCACAGTCCATTATCAACATAACATAGGACATTTTATTTATTACAAGTGATGAGACTAGTTTGTAAATATTATGTACTTAATTGTTTATTTATTGTAAATAACGTCTTACTTATAACTATGTTGTGATCTTAGAAAGGTATATTTATAATTGTAGGCGGTTAAATGAGAACGTAAATGTTTCTTAAACGTTATAGCAAATATAATGAGTGAGAATTATTTTTGTTGTTTTATTGAATCTACCTATACACTCCTTAGTTCTTATTTACATCAGAGCTAATGCGACACATTAATAAATACCTAGATATTATTTCATTGTTGTAATTTCAACTCGCTGAGTTCACTTAAGCATCGCCTTGCGTTGGTACAAGACCTTTTTATCGTCACTTTTGTATGTCCCGCTAAATTGGTAAAAACAATGTAGAAGAAAGCATCGTTGGACTTTATCTATATTTGTTCTTGTAGTTCAAAACATAACAAAACATCATTCTGTAGTTTGTAAGGAAGGGAATGCCGAATTAGACAGAATAATGTCTTACGTACGCACGACGGCCAGTCAAGCTATACAAAACCAGTTTATACTGATCTCTCATTGTATATCTATACAAAACGAGGCCAAGTTATACTGAATATGTATAGCTTCATGTGCCGCCGTGTGTACATCCACATTTTTCACAGGTGTTAACGTACACCCACATTTTGCCAGATGTTAACGTACACCCACATTTTGCCAGATGTTAACGTACACCCACATTTTGCCAGATGTTAACGTACACCCACATTTTGCCAGTTATGTTTAACTTCCACGTAATAGGGAGTCTATTGCCAGCAACTGGGTACAGATCCAGACTCCGTGATTGCTTCTTTGTTCCAGACAATTACTGCCAGGGCAGAAAGCAAAGGCTGTTCGCCGTGCCTCCATGTCATACTGTTGCACGTGCTAAGTCGCCAATTCCTCGCACTCTGCCCGCACTTAATGATCTTTTGGATTGTAATGCAACAGTCTGTTTGCGGATGGATGGACGAAGATTTTATTGGTATATCAGAAGTACCTACTAGGAGTGGAATTTATGAAAGTGTTATTAACCTTCTTATGTGTTATGTCTTCTAATTATGTTTTCCCTTAAAATTTTGCTTTACTTTGTTATTTTGTATGTTTTAATGTGTGTTATAATTGTCTCAGGGATGTTTCCTGAAAAAATCTAATTACTCCGTCAGATAGATTTCCAAAAAATATTGGACACGTATTTTTTCTTTTTCCACGAAAACTAAAAATGAAGACGATACAGTGCGTCGAAAACTCGTGTGACGTCATATTTGTAAGTAAAGTGTACTGACTTTTTACCGAAAAGTGACGTCACTCGCCCCCAAACGATCCCGAACTCATGATCTTTGATGCGTTTTATCTACGTAAATTTTTATTGATTTGATAAAACAAAAAATACGTATCCAATATTTTTAGATAATCTAACTGACGGACTAAATAGAATCATATTTTTTTTACACAGGAAACATCCCTATTTAAGTTACTGTAATTGGTTGTAAACCCAACTCTAAATAAATAAATAATTGCTACTGAGAAATTGTTGATGGCAAAACCTGACAAAACAGAAGTTTCCAAATCAGTGGATTCATTCATGTAACCCTATTAAAAGGTACAATATTTCCACGCCGACATAAGCGTAATTGAAACAAATTGCTTGTTTGGGTTTTATAAAAGCTTTTAAATCCTGTTAACAAATGTTATTTTTTATTCTCTGGGTTATTACTTTGTATCAAACATTGAATTTGCGTACAGTTTTCAGTTTAACGGAACGGCCTGCCAGAGGCAATGTTTCCCTTCAATTCTAAATACATTTAGAGTTTTAAAAACTTTTGTGGAAAACCAATGTTAATTCAAATAAAAATACTTTTCAATTTTGTTTCTTCCAGAACAGAATTATTATTAAAATATAGATATGTCTAATAGTCTAAAAGCTCACGACACTAAACCTAGTTCGCAGATGATATAATGTATAAGCAGTCACGTCTTTAGTGGGGGAACACGAAATGGCGCTGCTGCAATGAAAAAAACGTCATCATCATCCATGATCATTTCAGCCAAAAGACGTCCACTGCTGGACATAGGCCTCCCCCAAGTGTCGCCACATTGACCGGTCCCGTGCGACTCGCATCCAGCGGATCCCTGCAACCTTCACCAGGTCATCGGTTCACCTAGTGGGAGGCCTTCCAACGCAGCGTCTTCCGGTTCGCGGTCGCCAGAACTTTTCGGGCCCATCGGCCATCCGTTCTGCGAGCAATGTGCCCTGCCCACTGCCACTTAAGTTTGGCTATTCTTCGGGCTACGTCGGTAACCTTGGTTCTCTTGCGGATGTCCTCATTACTGATTGAAAAACTGTAACCCTATTAAAAAAAGAAATATTTCTAGTATGATAAGACTCCCAAGTTTCCTTTGTTCCTCGTAACAGGGGAGGGGTAGGGCTTCACGATAATGGACTGCTGCAAGCAGCAGCAGCAGCATGATAAGCGATGCCTCGTACTTAGGTATCTAGTATGATCGATAAAGCTCATCTGAAAGATCCTCAATTTCTGTGCAAGAAAAACCACTGCTGCATTTTCCAAACAGTGCAGAAAGTGGTTGCTGCAGCGATTGAAGGTCGTCCTCCGTACAGCTTGTTTCGGCGTTTCAATTCAGTTTTGTCAGCAATCACCCGGCTCCTTTCGATTTGTTTCAGACACGAGAATAAAATTATATTTACATTTCAAATGCGGAACCGAAATGTAGAATAGTAATAAAAGCGTCGGATACGGATATTCTCGTCATTCTTTTCGGAAATATGCATAAATTTCCAGAGACGAAAATACGGATGACGAACGGTTCCGCAAAAGCATCCGATAAACCGGTAGTCGTCAGCTCTAAATTAGTAACAGCTTTAGGAACGGAGTTACGTCGAACGTTGCTCGGTTTACACGCCTGCACAGGGTGCTATTAGATAGCGGCAGTTTTTCGAAAAGGCAAAGTTGGACCATAAAATATTAGAAAAAAATTAACGATTGCAGAAGGTTTTCGCGTCTCTAAACGATCAAACGAATTTGGAAGACGAAAATATAGTCGACACGCTAGTACAAGAGTTCACCTCACAAATGTACTTCGTTAAAAATTGTAAGCGCGTGGATGCTGCCAGATTTGACCTTTTCCAGAAACTATACTTAAAATAAAAGGTTTTTTTTTCTATTTTTGAAATAAACGAAAAAAATAAAAGGCTTTGACTCGAGCCTCATACCACCATGTTTTCGGTCAATGATCGTACTATACGGGGTGCAAGCGACACCGACGCGAAACATCATTCTGAGCCCCCCCCCCCACATAGAAATTTGTCATCGGTTATTAAAAAAAACCAGCTGTTTCCTATAAAAGTGCAATACCTACACGGTCAAAATGTATGGAACAGCTGATTTTTTTTCAATAACTTCTCTTCAATAATTTCACTCAAATCCGTTCCGTTTTTGCGTGAAAGAGGTTTTATGAGAATGTATGGATGTTCCATACATTCTCAAAGGAGTTTGTGAGAATGTATGGATGTTCCATACATTCTCACAAACTTTCGCATTTATTGTAGTAAGTAAGATATACTTACCATACTACCTACGTAACGTTCGCCTAAAACAATTAAGACAAAGACTATGGATACGAGTCTGGATTGAATTGCCTTCATTTGTCTAACTAGTTTCTTGCTCCTAAATAACTCAAGATGGTTAGGCATTAAATCATCGGCGCTAAGCACTACTTGTAGCTTTATTCTTGTACGATAAGGTTCAAAGTAGCTTGGACAGTCAAAACTCGCGCAGTAATTGGTGAATAATACGAGTATAATAATCTCCAGTTTGTGTTTAACCCATGTTATCTTACAATAGTGTGTTTTTCTTTGATAGAAATAAAATTAGAGCTACCAAATTTTTCTTAAATAAAATTTTTGTACGCAATAAAAAATGCACTTTTTTGTATTGATGGTATTGTTTTTACAGCTGGCTTGAGTTTTGTTCTTTTTTCTAAAGTTAAACACGCATTGTCGGAGTGAATGCGTTATTGAACACGCATTGTCGGAGTGAATGCGTTATTGAACACGCATTGTCGGAGAGAATGCGTTATTGAACACGCATTATCGGAGTGAATGCGTTAAACGTTCATGTCCAAGATCTAGGGTCCATTTTTACAATTGATACTATTACTACTACATATTGACTATAAAGCTAATTTTCCGTGAGTAGCTGAATTTTTCGTGGGACATCCAACTTTCTCTCGATCCCCGCACGGATCAAATATTTGTATGATCTACAGGTAGTTGTTCCGGGTCTGGCTGTTTGTGTATGTGAGTTTAAATGTTTGTAAACGCACCCACGATACAGGAGAAACTCCAAGTGTGGGGCAAGGTTTTTAAAAAAAAAAAAATATATATATATTCTATAAATTTTCCATAAAAATTTCATAACCCGTCATTTTCAAGAACATTTTACCTAGATAATAATTGTTTTCAGAAAATATCATATTGTTTCGATTGACATTTCACTGGAAATATAATTGTTTTTCCTGCCACTGACAGCCCGCAAAATTAAAACGAACAAACAAGCGATGTTTGGCAAACCAAATTATAAAATGGTTGTGGAATAGTGTATCGTAGGTATTTAGATGAAGCATTTTGTAAGTCTCGATGCGATTCGTCGTAGGACAGAGCGGCGGAGCAGGCGCCATGACGACCTGATGCAGATTCCGGGGGGAGCCAACAGGCGATAGATCGGAGTCTATCGTCGTCGCATTGCACGGGCCACATGATTGGTGGCGATGTCTCAGGTGAGCCAGGATATCGCCAAAGGAGTTTGGTGCCCGGAGGCTGGCTGCGCTGAATGGGTTGCGAACATCATGGGTAGCAGTTTTCGCGGATCATCCGCCAAGGCGACACAGTGGGCTCACGGCTGTGTTTTTTAGTGGGTGCTAGCCCCACATAAAACCAAATCTTCGCGGACGGTGCGGTATGCGGACGGTGCGGTATGCGGACGTTGTAGTATGCGGACGGTGTAGTATGCGTCTGGCATTTTTCACAGCTTGATAAAAAAGAGCGTCACTTCCTTGCGTTGTTACTCACAGCTTCACAAAAACTAGAAGTAAACAATCGTTTCTCACCATTAACTTTGCTCAATGTGATTTGTACGGTATACAAATAGGTGATGGGTCTTTTTACACCCTGTGTATTCCGACAGTTACAACGCTCTCCCCCTCCCCGTAAAATTTTGTCCCGCATAAATTAACTGTCGAAGTTTATTTAAAAGCTGACAACGAGAGACGTTTCATATGTTTACGGTTAAAAAGAGATCCTAGTGTAATTAGTCCTGTCGTTGAAGGACTTTAGTCAGTTCAATGAAAACACACGGCGCGGCGCGGCGCAAGCGGGATGGCGGGCGTTGCTAGACACTAACGTCGTTGTAGAGCGAGAAATCACTAAGTGTAAAAAACTAGTTTCGAGATAATCGCGTTTTAAAGATTTTTTGTTCTTATAATCGGTATAACACATTAACGCGTATAGTTACACAAATGCTTAATATGAACAAAATATTGATATTTTTACCCTGCATTCTAATATTCAGTAAATTTTGTAAATATTTTTACCGTTACTGAGAAATGTAATAAAAGAAAGTTAGGTAATTTTAGCATACTCAAAATACGAAATTTGGGTTAGTTGATTAACTTATTACGTGACGTTACAGAGGTTCTCGTCGGATACCTTGAATACGAAAAATAACTAAGTAACATTAGTTGAGCAGGGAAGCCCCAGTAATTGAGAAAAAGTTAGTAGGAAAAATTACTCAAGTGCCGTTAGTTAATTCTCATAAGCTGATATGTTTTGCCTTAACAAGTAGTTAAGTAGTTCTGACATTCTCGTATGATCTAAAATACTTAAAAAAAAAACTGTATTTTACGTTTTTATAAGGTAGATAATGGGTTTAAAAACACTTTGACATCATTAACTCATTTTGGCTAAAAATGTCACTTAGTGACTTCTCGCACTACAACGACGAAATGGACCCCCTTTTCATATTAATTTCAATCCAAATCGCAAATTGCTAGGCAATTAGGCTTATTCTTAGGCCTAGCTTTGTTAGGTCTTTAGACGCTCATACGTATTATCTCGTAAAATATTTTATCTGATAGTTTCTTGATTCAGAAATAACAAATAAGATTACTTATAAATATTAAAAGGAACGTTAGTATAAAACAATGTCGTGTGAGGCTTTATATGAATATTGAGGATCAAAATGTATATTTCATACGTGGTTCTTGAATATTTTAGAGCAAAATATTGAAGCTTTTATTCATTGTTTGTCTGGTGTTGGTTTTTATTAGGCCCCCACGTCATAAAAATTTAGTTAGTAGCCATGGATGTAAAAACTAATTAACAACCAGTTTACAAAGTGAAAGGTTGCTCACAAAACGTTTATAATAATCACGGTTTCATAATCATAAGAGAAACAAATTAAGCTTAGAATTTGAGGTAATTGCTTGTGGTATTTTACCTTTGTTGCCCTAGTTACCACCAATCTTACTACCAGTTGTAATACCGTTAATTTTGATTACTCTTCCTACTACTCCAGTATTAGTTTGTTAGAAGGGAAAAAATAAATAGCCCGTGTTACTACCATAAGTAGTTATACAAAAAAAAACAAATTTTAATTCTAGGACAATTTGTGATTTTCGTTTTAATATGTAAAGTAAACATGAAACTTCTTTGACAAATCTTCTTTGATTCCGTATAACGTTAGCGAGTCTTACATAAATTCTTCTTAGTCGATGACATGAACCTGAGGAAAAAAATTAAATTGTCATCTCGGTTTTTTATTTCTGAAATTTTTTCTTAATTGATTTTTTCAAAATGAGCGTAGCAAGTGATACTGAAATTAAATACATACCAAGAAACGGAAGGACTGTATTGATAAGTGAGGGCCATCAGTACTACAAACTGAAATAGTACAAGAACGGGAGCGTTATTTGGTGATGCGCTTTATATTTCAAGAAACCTAAGTGCACTGGAAGTTTAACGCTACAAGTGAGTGCGGTTTCTGGTTTTATTTAAAAACTATGTCTTGTTCAGTATAAGAAACATGATCCGCAGAGTGTCCTTGAGACGGACAGTAGGTAAGAATCAAATGAAAATAGACTTCCTGACAGTAGAATATGACGCAGAATGTCCGATTAGCAAAATGTCTTACATTTACTTGTAATGGTTAATAACAATTTATTTTATTTTTATAGATTCAATTTTGTATTTTGTAATTGAAGCTAATTTTCTTGTGATCCGCCCCTGTATCGTGTGGTTTACAAGGAAAAAAAAATTTAATATTTTCTTTTTTGTTAGTCAGTTTAGTATTAACGTATTTAACACATAAAGCTTTGAGAATAAATTAAATAAGATTTGTCAAAAGCCTTTCGGGTTTTTTACATTGCATCATTGCATGTTGTTTTGTACAATGTATCATTTACGCACAGTCTTTAATAATAAATAAAATATTAATGATCATACAATTAAATTATAAATTATATAATTATGGCTGAATTATGAAAGATTTAATCGTAAAGCAAGCCTATTAATAACCCACACCGACAGCAAATTGTGCATAAAGAAATCGTGATTTTTATTTTTTTCTCGTAAAGAAATATATTTATTACACCAGTCTGCAAATATCTCAATTCCCGTTTGAGGCAAAAACACGTTAGAAGCTTTTTAAGTTCGTTGACAATTTGTGAGGATGCCATCACCTGAATATAATCCGCCCGCCCGTCACGCCCACTCCAAAGCTGAAGAGACAAAAAAGATTTTCACAAAAATTGACACTATTATGTACGAACCTTGAGTTTTTGAATTCAGCCTTCAGCTTACTAAATGGATTTGTATTTTCGAATTGTCTGTCAAAGCGTTATGGGGGATTTCTGTCAGGAATTCCGCACCACAGAGTCTGGATTAGTGCCCGGTTGATGGCAATAGGCTCGCCCCCTATTACATTTGACTTTGACATAATTGGTGAAATGTGGGTCCATCCCTGCCTAACCCTTCGGGGATTACAGGCGTGATGTTATTTTATGTAAAACTAGTTGCGCCCGCCTGGTCGTCTGGAATTATACCCATGAGAACTTACTACTATACATTTTTTGTATTACCTACTACCTAATCCAAATCAATTTAAAAGCATGCTAAATAAAATAACTTGTAGATGATGTTAACTTGAGGGTCCTAAAATTGGGGTGTACTATTAGGTACACCCCAAAAACCTAACCTAACCCTTTTGGGGATTACTGGCGTGATGTTTCTCCACCGTTTGATTTCTTACTTAACAATAATGGAATGAGTTAAAGAAAACACCCAATACCTCTCAGCTATTCAAAAACAGTACATTTTCCAGATTTCCATTACGATAGCTCCAGCCAGGAGTTAGGAGTTATAACCTGTTCACGTGCCAAGTAAAGCCACATTCCATTAGATGTAATCAGTTTCGTTCGGAGATGTATTAGGGCATTATTTAGCGGACTGACAATGGAAGGTTAATAAGATCCTTTGTTGGGTATTGAATTTAAGGTTGATTTGGTTGTTTGACTGTTACCACTACATTTTCACATTACATACGTAAACTCACGCTTTTTTACCATGGGGGTAGGCAAAAACCACAGAACGGCATCTGCTATGATCCTGAGCCTCCCGTTCGACGTCGACGGGACCGACGGTGGCCGACGTCGACGGGACCGACGGTGGCCGACGTCGACGGGACCGACGTCGACGGGACCGACGGTGGCCGACGTCGACGGGACCGACGGTGGCCGACGTCGACGGGACCGACGGTGGCCGACGTCGACGGGACCGACGGTGGCCGACGTCGACGGGACCGACGGTGGCCGACGTCGACGGGACCGACGGTGGCCGACGTCGACGGGACCGACGGTGGCCGACGTCGACGGGACCGAGGGTGGCCGACGTCGACGGGACCGACGGGACCGACGGTGGCCGACGTCGACGGGACCGACGGTGGCCGACTCAGGGATCCGGGCTTGGGCGATAGTGGTCATACGTACTACTTTCGTCTCGTCCACTTTCATCTGGTCATACACGCACGATTCCATAGACAAACTGCTTGAGCAGTTTTGTGGAAATATGTTTAGCTCGTTGGTATTATATTGTACTAACTGCGCCCCGCGGTTTCACCCGCCGCTTCTGATTTGTTTTCTTTTTGCTCGGCGTCTGTTGGTCGCAGTGTGATGTTATATAATTATAGCCTATAGCCTTCCACGATAAATTGGCTATCCAACACTATAAGATTTTTTTCAATTCGAACCAGTAGTTCCTGAGATTAGCGCGTTCAACCAAATAATATTAGTATTTATAATATAAGTATGGATGTAAACAAACAAATGAATAAATAACTGTATCATAATACAGCAGCGTATACAGCGTATCAGCGTATTCAGTTTATCCGTGATCATGGTGCTTGCAACAGCGCCGAAATATCGGGAGCTCATGAAAAACAGTAAACATGGTAAATATCCCGTTTCGAGTATTAATAATAAAGTTAGTGACCATGACAGTTTAAAATCTTGTATCATAATAGTAAGTTTTGCTGTAAGAAAACTCAATTCTGGGTTAAGTTCGCCGTTGTACATAAGTCCGTTACCACTTGGACACCACTGCTGCAGTTTCTATCTATGATTTTAGCGTTTTTTCAAAACTTATTTGTGGATATAGTTTTACTCAAAGGAATTTCTAGGTTGGGCTGTTATAGTTTTTACAATCGTTTTTGTATTACTTTGAAATTGATTATTTATTCATAAATATTTCTAAATTATCTATGATATGAGATGAGAGAATAAAGGCTTGATGTTTATAAGTACATAATCGCAGATACAGAGTACATTAAATCTAAAACTAATTAAAACTTACCACCATTAAAGTAACGATCCTGTCCATAGATAACGGCCAATTTCAGGAATGATAGCTATTTCATCTGCTTACGAGCAATTTTATGTGTATCGACAGATTTAATGTAGGTACCGACGTCCATCAGCTTTATGGGCAATCGTCATTTTATTGAACGGATCGCTTCTGAATATGTCCGAAAATCGACAAAGTTTTGGACCAGTTTAGGATTGTTAAGTGAAATTGTTCCACATGTTAGGACTTCGTCGCTTGTAGTGACTGAAGTCCACGCTGAGAGAGATCTACGCTTTGGAATGGGCAGCTACAGTCCATTCACAGTTATTAGTTACTAGCTTCTGCCCGCGGCTTCGCCCGTGTGGCAAAAGGCGTTTGACAAATGACATATTTTTTTTTCAGAAACAAACATTAGCGCTCTCGCTTCCTCTCATTGAATATACCTACGAACTGAAAATATCCCAAACTAACTTGAAAATTTGTGTATATATTCTTCATGTACACAAATTTTCAAGTCAATCGACCCCGAGAGTTAAAAGCTTCACAGAAAATTCAACCCCCAAACTTTGACCACCAATATCTCCGTAACCAGAAGGTTCCCAGGTATGGTCCTACACAAAAAAATTATCACATAGACGGGGAGAACAAGTGCCTTTCGACTTCGTTACACCCTTTATGTATAAATAAAGATTAACTTTATTGAAATAAATAGTTTAAATTTCTAACAGGAACATAGATGAACTAAAAGTTTACCGTTCAGATATATTGATTGTAAAAGCAATCTGGGAATACACGGAAGACTTTGTCGACGTCCGCTGCGCATTTAGGTTGAGGCCAAACGAGCGTAATTTGTTGAGGTGTGAGTCGCGTAAAATGCGTCGCCGTGTGGTACAAACTGGAGTTTAGTACGAAACCGATGTAGCGTAAATTCTGCGACTCATTTTACGCGACTCATAGCTAAAAAAATAAAGCTCTTTTGGCCTCAGCCATAGTACCGTAAATCCAAAGAAAGACCGAAGTGCCAACTCAAAAAATAATAATCTAAAATTAATTCATACGTCATTCATTCGTCAAAAACTTTGATGGCTCTGGACTCAAAACGTCGAATCGTATTATTTTAATTGCAACAACACAAGAAAATTGCCAATTTATCAAGGCCTACGTAGTATTATATTATTATATTATATTGTCTATCATTTTTATATGTTCTCTGTGAATTGAGAGGTCTGGCTCTTGTGATACAGGGAATCCTAGTACAAGAGCCAGAGCTATACTGATGTTTGAACAACCTCCTGTTAATAAAGATTTTATTATTTATTATGGACTGGCGTTTTCGTTCTAAGATTTTCAGTCAAACGAGTTTGATTTGATCAACCGTCGAGGAACTGACAGTCAATCCAATTAGCCACTACGCAGAGCTCTCAGAAATTGCTCACAATTGAGAGCGAAGACAAAACCGAAGGAGATGGGGAATATAGCACTTAATAAAAACTAACTAAACTTAAATGAGAAAGGAATTGCCGGTTCATCGGTTCAGTGATTTTCTGTCCCGATGAGTAATTAGGAGGAAACTTTTGCTCGGTTTTAAACGAAATTGGGATTTTTGTACGAAAAGTTTTCAAGAAATCTTGGTGGTCGAGATGTGTTATACGGGAAAACTTTATCTAAAAGGTACTTACCTTTTGTTTGTATAAACAACTAGCTTTTGCTTTCGGCTTCGTGCGCGCTGATTTCAAATATTATTTCACCTGGATACAAAAAAAAAGCGGGGCCCATTAATTTTCATAATTTTATATTCAAATGGAACCCGCCTGCTTCTAGCTTTTGTTTAACGAAAAAATCAGCCGTTCCATACATTTTGACCGTGCTGTAGTTATTGCACTTTTGTAGGAAACAACAGTTTTTTTATAGCTTATGAAGAATATCTATGGGCTTATGGCGGTACAGATTTGTGAAACGTAACATGAAATTATCACACGTTGAAACAAATTCGGGAAGATGTTGTGTTACATTTCATGTTACATTGCATAAGTCTGGACGGCTCATTTGTGTTACATTTCATGTTACGTTTCATCAATGTGTACCCGGCATTAGAATAATGTACTAAATACGTGGGAAACGTTTTCCCGTCGGTGTCCCTTTCACCACGTATTATGAAAAAATTCTATGTGGGGAGCTCAGAATGTATGTGGGGCTCAGAATGTATGTGGGGGGGCTCAGAATGTATTTGGGTGACTCAGAATAGTGTACTAAATACGTGGTAACCGTTTTCGCCTCGGTATCCCTTCCACCCCATATTACGTACTTGGCTTAGAAATTTGAAAATCCAATTGCGATTTTCTTAGTCATCCATGTCGGTGTCGTTGAATGCTGGTAAAAACGGGCATTAGTAATAAAAGGCTAAGCATTGACTTTGCTTCATCAACGGCGAAAACCCTGTAAGAAATTAACATTAAAAATACAAAACCTTATACTAGTAAAAGATGAAAAACACAACAGCGACACACGAAACTCCCAAGAAGTACAAACATTCAAACCACAATCAACAAAATCTTGACCGCAGCTCTGTAGAGAGAGATTCATTAAAAGTTGAAAAATATACTCTTCACATTGTCAGAGTCCAACCTTGTATGCTAAGGTTTAGTTTGGAACCCAAACCGTGATTTGTGAAGGGTTCGTTAAGTTTTTTTTCTGGGAAGATTCGAGTTTCAAGTTTGGCAAATTGAGTTAGATCTATGTTTTGCTGGTTTTTGAGCTATATTTTAGAAGTGTGAATTTGGAGCCGAGGTTAAAAATAGGTTAAGGTATTTCTGGGAATATCAGTGAAAATTGTTGGTACACTAATGGTTTATATAATAAAGCTCGTTAATCCTTACAGTTTCCAAAACATTTTTGTCATCTATAAAAATAAATAAAATTGAACAAAATAACAGCTTTTTACTGAATGGATATAAAAATATATACGGCACTTATAAGTAAAACCCATTTATTCCAATTTTTGTCAGTCTGTGTGTCTGTCTGTTTGTTCCGGCTAATCTCCGAAACAGCTGGACCGATTTTGACAGGACTTTTACTGGTAGATAGCTGATGTTATAAGGAGCAACTAAGGCTACTTTTATTTTAAAATAAGAATTAGGGATCCGTGCAAAAAAATTAAAACGAAAATTCAAGAGTTGGATGTCCCCAGATTCTGAGGCTGTACAGTTGTCCCAAGGCATTAACACTACGATTGAACAAACAAACATGTCAATAAGAACAGGAGAGTTGGAGGTGGTGGTGGAGGTGGTGGTGGTGGGGTGGTGGTGGAGGTGGTTTTGTTATATCTTTAGGAGGTTCTGTTAGTTTAGGGTCTCTGATTTCTCCCTGAAGTCCTTTTCCAGCTCTTTCCTATATTTTGATGGTACCCATTCTCGTTTCTCCTTGTTAACCACCCACAGACACACACACATACACTCTCGAGAAGGTAGGTGCTTACGCCCAGTGCCCTAAGTTGGCGCGTGGCGTGAGGACCTATGTTCCACTCACGTACACCCAACACTCTCCAAAAGACACACATACCACATGACTTTGTTTTGTATTTTATTCTCCTCTCATAACTTGTAGCTTTGCTATGTTGTAGTACGTAAGTGCAACTTAATATTGTAATTTTAAGGGTGTGAGCCTGGAGATCTGTTATACAGGTCTCGAACCCAGTATAGACTCCAGCTCTCACAAAGGTTTGAATCTGCCTGTAACCTATACAAGGTGTAACATAATAAATGCAAAACCTCCCGTATGGTCTCTCGGACCATGAAACTGAGCAACTTTTGTTGTACGAGTTCTAGAAATTTGCAAAAAAATTGGATTTTCTATAGGAATTGACGCGATCCGCTGGATCAACATGTATGGCAAAACTAAAAAAAAAGTAATGAATTTCCAAAAGTCATAGAACAAAAGCTGTTTAGATTCATGGTCTGAGAGACCACACGAGAGGTCTTGCGTTTATTATGTTACACTCCTTATACCATTACCAAAATTGTACCTTTTTGAGAGAAATAAAATTACTATTGTATTCTCCACCTTCATAATTTCCTACTAGTCTTGAAATGAGCGAGGCTGATCAGAGCCAAAAAAAAAAAAAAAAAAGCCAAAGAAGAAAAAGCCAAAGGAAAAGCCTTTTATTTGCTGCGCCTCTTAAAGTACCTAGCAGTTTCTACCCTTTCTCCATTACTGTCGGTTGAATAATGGAAACACGAATACAAAGTTGTAATGCAATAGGTTTTTACGTTACCATGAGCGAGCTTTCACGAAGCGAAATAGGGGTTATGAATAAAATATAAATAAAAATGGCACTGTCTTGTACGTTTGATGTTATACACCGGAATAGGAGTATAACTTTTTGCACGCCGCGTTATTTAGTTTACGAGTATCGAAATAGCTTTTATTTCATATAGGTACCTATTTTTGGGTAACCTGGGTAACATCTATACGTACCATGTCATTGTGTTTTCAAACACAACCAGTGACGACTCATCCTGGGCGATCTAGCAACCAACTCCCCAACTTGACGAACTTCAATTTGTTAAAAACAGCATATTTTTCTCATTTGCACCCTTTCGAGGGTCATCCTGTGTAGGGTACAAAGACGAATCCTCTTGAGGCATGACAAAGGGCGAAGGTCGTGTTACGATATTTTTATTCTTTTACTAGCTAATGCTGCAGGATTTTGGTAACTGCCCCACGGGAACGTACTACTAGGATAAAATCTAGCTGAAATGTTAATCCAGGTTATAAAATATCTGTGTGCCAAAGGAGATGTTTCAAATTGGGCCCAGTATGTGTACAGTACCTCGAAAAATCGAGAAAAATCCGTGGAATTCGGGAAAAATACAGATAAATAGCTTAAATGTATCCTTTACTTGTAATCATTTCATATTTTTAACAATTATTTTTATCGACTTTCAACATGGCGTCTCACCAATTTAGGTACTCTATGGTTAAAAAACATTGACAGTAAACCATAGATCAATCATTGATCATAGATCGTGAACTGTCTACTGTCACTGCGGTTGCTTTCGTTGTCGATCGTGTTTTAATGTTCGGTTTGTTTGAATTTCTTGAGTTATTTTTAACAATCTCGCTTTAGTTTTTTTTATTTAACTTAAATGACTAACGTCGTGATTCTAAAGACCTGGCCGGGGCTCCATACAATTTGAAACATCTCCTTTTATCTAAATCCTGTCAGTAGTTTTTGCAAGAGTAACAAACATCCAGACTTCTAAACATCATCACAAACTTTCGCATTTATAATATTAAGATAGGAGTATTCGTGATTGCTAAGATTAAAAAAAAAGGTTTAGTTCTCGAGTAGGTACGTAAGGGGTAGCGGGTACCGAAGTGGTTTAGCAAACAACATAACCCATTTATATTTGTATTTATATATAATATTTTAGGTTAAGTTAGGTAAGACACATAAACACCTTATTCTCTTCCGTTTCTACACAGTTTTGTCTACATTTCTTTTTTTAACTTCTCCTTTTGCGGGTCTGCTGGCAGAAATTTATTAGGAAATAAGCAGTGCCTATGTACTCATGTATTATAATGTTATTTCCTGTGTTGTATATATTGTGTACATAAATAAATAAATAAATCAACCCATAATATAGTCGCGGGATTCGGTCCCACTCGGCCCACAATCCAAACTATTCTCTCGGCAGCCATTTGAAATGTTATCTTTAGAAAATTTTAGTGGAGCGGACTAAAATTTAAATATAATATCTTTAAATAAAACATCCCAGGTATGATTTTAACTAATTCACTTTGTAATATTTTAATACGAAACACATTCGTTTAGTTTTTTATTTTTGCCGAAAATGGCGATGGTCTTGTCAAATGTCTTGCAAACCGCACATAATTTTTAAGTCATATTTTCACAAAATAATTATTATACCTAACACTAGTATTATATTATACCTAACACTAGTCAAATATTACACGATATGAATATTCCTTCCTTGTTTTATCGTGAAAGAGGAAAAAAGCAACAATAGCCGATATCTAAGTAATTAAAAATAAATCATTGGCTGGAATATTAAAAGTACATTAGCTCAACCCCAAGTTTCCGCGTACATTTCTATTCGACCGGCACCGCGTCCGTCGCCTCCAGCCATCCGGCGTTCATCCGGCTTGTTATTCAAATCATGTTATTTGTTGTGTGCTCTATAACGACGGACACGGTTTTCAATCCGGATTTGCGATTTCTAAGGGTCATGGAGATAGGCTAGATTATTCTACAGTGATTATATTCTACAGTGAATAATCACTGTAGAATAAAATCATTGTAGAATATAAATTCTGCAATGATTATATTCTACAAATCGATTCAATCGTTTATTTATCTATCTGAACTGGGAAGACAAGAAATCCTGGGTTGTTATAGACGACGATCGCAATTAAATATTTCTTCGAAGTCGTTTGACATTTCAAGGGTTTAACTCAAATGTCCTCCGATGTTTGCTTTTCACATTGAAACATTCAAATCTGTCATGGATCAAGTTTGAGTGAATGTTTCGCATATTTTATCTATATGTATTCTTTTATTATTTCATTTTGAATGCAAATCAATGTTTTTCCTTCCTTTCTTTGTAGTACAAAGATACACAACAAGCCCAAGGATATTCACAATTTGATAATAGGCATGAGATCAAAATTTGGTACACCCAAATTCCACACAGTTTGTATTTTGGACTTACAAGTTACAAACTATCTTGACATCTTGCATTAAATTGTGAGTAAGGGCCCGGATGGTCATTATACATCACGACGGCTCACTTTGAAAGGAGATGTTTAATTTTGGGCCACCACTATGTACTCTTTATAGATAAATATGAGAATTTCATAAAAATACTAACAAATTAATAATAGAATACAACAATTAATTAAAGAACTTTTCAAATGATCATTTTTGTACGCCTGTACCCTACAGGCGTACAAAAATGATCATTTGAAAAATTTTTAATAGGATAACCTTATTTTTAGGGCAGCCATGACAGTTGAGTTTGACATGACGTTTGACGACACGTTCGATGACAGTTTTAAGAAGTGACGTCATTCAGTCTTTCCTTGCTTTGAGTTTGAATTGGATGTGTTTCGGAGTTTTTAGAGATTTTTTTTGTTTTGTGACCGAGTTTACCACAATGGACATTGACTGATTGCTTCTCTGCTGACCTCGGCTTTGTTTTATGGTTTCTATTTTTTTTATCCCAGATGTTACGATACACGTCAATAAAATGTCATTGTCAAAATGACATTTTTTGCACACCTACTGTTGATCTGATTCACCATATTTAATTTTATGTTTTGTTGCTTTCCTTGACCAAGTTAATTTGAATTTCCATAGAAACGAAGTGAAATTAGAGAAAATTAACAATAAAAAACGGTTACTGTATTTATAGCGATATTTACATATAGTGTACGTAGTGCTGGCCCAGGTTTATGGAACCTGGGATGAAATGTATGTAAAATTATAAATGTAAGAAGAATAAATAAAGGAAATAATAATAGTAGCCATGAACTTTTGTGCCCGGGTGATGACAATAGGCTCACCCCAATAGACTTACACATCCCTGGCGAAACGTGTGTGTACTATTAGGTACACCTCTGATTATCCTTTGGGATTTAAAACTGTGATGTTGTCTGTAATCCTACTAATATTATAAATGTGAAAGTTCGTGGGGATAGATGGATGTTTGTTACTCTTTCACGCAAAAACTACTGAACAGATTTGGATAGAATTTGGCACACAGATAGTTTGTAACCTGGATTAACACATAGGATACTTTTTATCCCGGTAGTACGATCCCGTGGGACTATAAACGAACTCCATGCGGGCGAAGCTGTGGCTTATGCTAGTAATAAATAAAGATACTAAAAGCTTTGGCTTGGCCACATACAGCAATAGGTAAGCGATGGGAGAATACAAAAGAAGCCAGCCGTAGAACGTAGGTAAAAAGGATATTAAAAAATGAACTTTGGCTTAGACCTTTTTCGCAACTCTGGATTCATCTAGTATTGAACTACTGCAACTCAAAACACGGAACGCTAGCCTGCAGTTTGTTACGCAGTAATTGCTTTGTCTCGATTGGCTCAAACCTAATTGGAAGCCACAGTATGTGGACGCACAAATTGGTAGGAAGCTCAAAAATCCACATACGACTTTCTTTGTGCGTAGTGAGTATTAAAAAGAATGGATGATATTCAATCGATGAAGTTGGTTGGTTCGCGCCGATACAGTTAAGAGTCCGGTGTTTAGTCATCTGTCGATCTATGGGTCGAAAAGATGAACTGTCGGTCTAGGTTTCCTCGAGGTTTTGTCGCTCGGACTAACGTGGTAAATTCCTTTAATAACGCATTTTATACACCAGTATGTTAGAATAGATCGATGCCATTAATAATATTCGGCCATATTATTATAATATTATTTTGGTTTAAGAACTGTATTATTCCTCATTAAGAATTATCAATAATTCACTGAGAAATTAAATAAAATATTTATGAGCTTACAGAATCTACGTTTATTGTAAAAAAATAAAAAAATATGAGGGTAAGCGATCACAACAACAAAAAACGAAAAGTATTTAGTAGCTAATCACCAACCAAACAAACACGGATCTAAACTAAAAGTGAGTTGTTGTACTAGGTGTGGCAATACATGGCAACACAAAATAAAATATTATTTTTTTCTTTATTTATTTATCTACACATATAAACAACCCATATAAAACAAACATTTAAAAATATAAAATAGTGGTCCGCCCGTGTAGGGAGCAGGGTCCAAGCTACCGATGGTTAGGGCTCCAGAGACAGGAACCTCCTCACAATGCGAGCCATATCGAGGAGTACTGCCTTCTGAATCAGGCCCTTAATCCAACCGCCTAAGAAGAAGATTTTTTGTTATTATTAAGGAATAAAAAAATGGAGCGTTAGAACGTTTAAATAATAAAAGTAACTTTTTCTGAACTAACCTGTTTTTTTCTCCATCACGATACTTTATCAGAATAAATAAAGAACACACCTACGATTTTATATAGAATTTCGATTTCAAAGTCCTATCCAAAAGTGGATTACACTGAATGGTTTCAAAATTCGTGAACCACCAAAAGCTTTAATCAAACTAACGTGTTCATTCTTCGGCACGTACGTTCGCGGTCTGAATACTATCGGAAACCGAATAAATTCTTCTGTTCCGAACGCCTGGTTCGAGTTTGTTTGTGCACACACGATTTTCGTGTTGAATTTACAAATGGAATAAATACTTTTTTTAATGGTATCCAAATGAAACAGAATGTAATATTTTTTATCAAAATGTCTAACGAGCAACCCACACTAAGCACATGTGGGAATGTCTTCTAGAAAATAGAACAGACTTACATGTTACTGTCACACACTTTTATTGATTGAGTGTGGGACACTATGAAGGCAATTGGGACACGGTCTGTCAGCGCTTTGAACACACCCATGATGTTCCACACATTCGCATGAAGCGCTTTGCTGCATCATTTATTATGCGCACAGCCAAGGAGTGGAATTCCCTGCCTGCGTCGATGTCCCCAAGTCCATATGACCCCAATCTATTTAAGTCGCGAGTTAATAGGCTTCTTTTGGGTTTGCTCGTTCCATCGTCGACCACATCTCTGTCCTCAGGACTAGATTGAGGTCAAGAGTAAGCCCATTTAGTATAAAAAAACCCACCAATAGTTTCAAGACTTACATGTCGATAGTAGATTCATGTTCTTCGTCATCTGCCTAGCCTTTTCTCAACTATGTTGGGGTGAGCTTCCAGTCTAACCGGATACAACTGAATACCAGTACTATACATGGAGTGACTGCCTAGGTATCTGACCTCCACCACCCAGTTAGTACTGGGTAATACGATACGACTGATTACGACTGGTTGTCAGGATTGTGGGCCACTGGAATCAACCGCTTAACGTGCTTTCGAACGCACGGAGAATTTCGGTATCTAAAGGTGCTCCCTCACCGCGAGCATTCGCCTGTAATGTAACAGTTCAGATTCACTTGTTTCCATACAAAATCGAATCTTGGACTGTTACATTACAGGCGAATGCTTGCGGTGAGGGAGCACCATAATGGACGGTCAATCATCTAGGGACCCGAACGTCTGTTCTTATGTAGCCACGAAACGAGTCATCTATTTGTCACAATCGCATTTTTTTAAAGTAGGGCGCAACACGAAATTCTCCTCCATCATAACTCCTAGTTTAAGGCACACCCGACAACCACCCCCCACTGAAGTTTAATAAGTTCATGATATTACAAGATCAGAACTTCATATAATTACTGAAACACCCCAGGTCAATTTAGTAACAAAGAATAACATGAAAAATAAATTTATAAGAAATACTTATTAAAAACTTTTCAAAAATTTTTGAGTTTTGGCGTAACAAAACTGCTTTGATCAGGGTACTAAGTTACAAATCTGACAAATAAAGCTTGTCAAAGTAAAGTGAATAAACAAGGTAACGATGCCCCGAGGGTAGTTTGTAAGGGCTGCTACACACTAAACTTGTCTCGTTCGGCACATTTAATTTGGCAGTTTTATTGTTTTTAAAACGTCAATGGTTGATTACCGCAATGGCTTCCTCTCGTGTTTCCGTCAGGAGACTCCCTACTGACAATTTCGCTTCATCTGACCAACAACCTCAGCGTTTGGGTATGCACAACCGAATCGATTCTTCAGATGATTTTATTCCTTTGGCGACCTTCTTCACTCCGGTTGATAGAAGGTTTGATCCTGTCATGATTAATGAAGACGAAGCTGACTATGACTATTCACTTATATGATTACGCTGGCGTCCCTCCCCCTGCCGGGGCCCTGTTTAGTTTCCGAACGAATTTGGGGCCTTTGGCCCATCGTAGACAGTGCGTTTTGTTCGGTAGAAGCTTTAAGTACGAAGCGTTATTGGGGCGAGTTCCCAATGAAAATGACATTCTGCAAGCAGCATATACTTTCCATCCCGGCAGAACCGTAGTCCGACGAGCATTGCGAACCAGAGCTATGGAAAATCTATGAATCCGTCGACAGCTTTTCTTTTTCGACACTATGCCAATACAGACTTTGGATACATTATTGAACGCTTATTATAATGTAGTCGATGGGTCGTCCACTGAACAGCTTTCTTTCGCTTATTGTTTGGTGTATCGCGCCGTAGTATTCAAAAGATATACTATTCCTGCCATTCTTATAAAAAGTTTTCTTATGCCCGAACCGGGTAAACGACAATTCCTATATTGAACAACAAAGTCGACCCGAAGTACTTTTTGCAGAAAAATATCTTTCATTCGACTTGTGCCGATCAGCAAACACCGTTCGGCATCTACTCTTGCTGAATTTAGTTTGGGTCAGCTCTGCACAGTTAGAGCCTGTGCCGAGTACCTGCGACCAACTTGGATTTAGCGGTCCGTATCATGAATAGTCATAATTTCGCAAGTAATGAAGAAATTGACATAAAAAGTTACTGTAAATCAGTAACCTTGGTGAATGCTAAGGGTTGGTATCAGAATGACTGGATCGCAAATTGACCACGTCACTCTTAGTCCAAATCTCAAAATGTCCAAATCTCTAAATACCTGCGGTGGCCTCCTTCTGCTAAGCAGTCATGCTCGCGAAGGAGGAGGCGGGCCGCGTGAAGGAGAGGACAGCGTCCTCCCTCCAGCCGCAGTGGTAGACGCCCACGGCGCCGGACGTCGGCAGACGATCTCCGGCCACCTTAGGCGCGGGCATGCGGGCGGCGAGTAATGGGCGACTCGCTGTCCGACCATGAACCATGCCCGGGTCGACGGCGCGTTGTGTTCCACGCGCGCCTCAAAGAGTGTCGGCATAATGACGGGGCCCCCCTCTAGAGGGCCAAAGCCTGCCGGGGTCGCGGGACTCATAGAATTACCGTGACCCTGGAATACAAAGGGCTACTGAAGGACACCGTGGATTTTAGTCAGTACAAGTCTGACAGTCCCTCCCGCTCTGCCCTGGGCGGGAGGACTCATTTGATGATTTTACCACGTTAAAAAAAAAAAAAAATCTAAATACCTAAGTCGCAAAATGACTACATCGCTTTTAGCCCATATCTCATGCCAGCCATCTCACGCCCCGGCAACACGCCGCGCCAGCACGCCTAACATATGAAATGAACTTATTGTCTTTTCTTAATTGATAACAACAAGTTTAATTTATAATTTTATTATCTTAAGAAACAGTGAAGAAACTTGAGACAAAAGTTTTTATTACGTCAACGAAACTCCACAATACTCCAACGTTAAATATGACTAATGGAGCTTTTAAAAGTCTGCCATACAGGTACTTATAATACTGTCCTTTCAGTTTACTTTCCGCTGGCTATAATGTTCGCTAAACTAAAGTTTGTGTAAAAAAAAGATTTTGCGAATTGGACATTCTGCGAATTGGACATTCTGCGAACTGGACATTCTGCGAATTGGACATTCTGCGAACTGGACATTCTGCGAATTGGGACATTCTGCGAACTGGACATTATGCGAATTGAACATTTTGCGACCGCTGGACATTTTGCGAATTGGACATTCTGCGCCTAAACGGAATCTTTTACTCCAAAAAGTCGTATTTTTTCTTAAAATTTGACGTAATATAGTGATGATACCTTTTCCAGTACCAACAATTGTATTTATAAACTTGTACACATACATATAGAATACAAACTCGGTATTAATATCAGTAGCAAGCTTAATATAATATCTTCTATAATATAAGATTAATTCCTAATGATGAACTTTTTCTTCATCATCAAAAATAGTAGAATACCCTTTTTTCTTTTTTTTTGGCGGTAACTGATTCAAAAATTTGACCAAAAACTCTATGGTCACATCAAATACTATCAATATTTTATGTTTATTTTTAATAAATCACAACAGATTTTATTAATATTTGAAAATCATGACATTCGGCCATCCGACACAGTGTAGTCTCCTGGCACACACAACAGTCATAGAATGAAAATTGACAAACAAATCAAGACAGTGTACACTATAATACATAAAAAATGCCATAGGGAAACATCTTAGCTATAGACCAAATACAGACAATAAAGGCAACGGCCCAGGTATATTTTTCGCGTTTGTTTTGTACAGTTTTTAATCCTGGTAATGACTGGTCGCTAAGCATTGTGTAATTTCCCATTATAGCTTTTCAAATGAAAGCCGAGATTAACAGCTATCCGGTTGAACAGTAATAGCGCATCGCAGTAGTTGCGTTCATTTGACGCATAGTTGTTTCTGTTATGTTCATGTTGTATGATAATTAATTGGTAGGAGTGAGAACACTCACATTTAAAAGTCACATCTAGCAGTTGTTAAAGAAAAAAACTGGATTCTTAATCAGTACAATTCATGCATGATTTATTTGACGTTCCGTTATTTTAATACTTACAACAAGTTGCAAAGCTTCAAAATAATTCCACAAATATAAATGCTGTAACGTCTAAAATCCTTTCTAAGTCGGATTTGGGTAATTCGTTCACAATCCGCTTAATGTTTTAATTCCAGAATCGGTAGAATTTATTCTCTAATAATATTAGGAAAATACAAAAAGTGAAAGAGGCCTGAATATAAATCTAATTATGTTTACAGTGTTTTTTATTAAGTGGGACAATGTGAAAAATCAAATCAATAAAATCTCATTTTAAATACATTTTGGCGTATTTTTTTTTTTTGGTGAACTGTGAGTTAGCGAAACTAAAACGGATTGTATCAAACCAATGTTAATCATCATCTGCCTAGCCTTCTCCCTAAGTTATTGGGCTCGGATTCCAGTCTAACCAACAATGTTAATACTCGTATGTAAACAACCTTCACGTTTTCACAATCTAATCCTACATTTTTCATCCTCTAGAGACTTGGTCTGCCGGTTTGATTAATAATCCTGGGCCCGTCTGGGGACTGAATTATTTTGTTTTTAAAATTTTCATTCGGATTTAGGAACATTTTGGCGCGAGAGCCAAAAAGCGAAATAAAATACCGAGGCATCGGATTAACAGCTTAGTAAAATTGAATTTACCTGGAAATTAAAATTCCTTCTTATGGTATGAGAAATACTTTTCTGAATATGGACACCGAATTGTAAATTATATGTAGGGAGATGACAGCAATGAGTGAGAGAGAGAGAGGACGAGGAATTAGTAAGATGGCAGAGTGTATGATATTACGTTAAGACTGTGAAGGAATTTAAAAAATTAAGGAATCAAGAACTTGACGATGCCAGCCAGCTCAGTCCGCATGTGTGGCATAGGAAAAAGATTGATAAGGTGACCAGAGGGCTGGCTCTTTCTTTGGCCAAAGAATTAGCATTGCCATTCAGCGTGGCAATGCTGCCAGTCTTCTGTCTGTTCTGGGCACGTTTCCAGATGACAGCGTTGCGGAGGAGTACTTTGACGCCTAAGTGTCCTATTGTCGTCGTTTTTTTGATGTTTATATTTTCTTACTTTTAGTCTTATTTTTCCTTTATTTATTTATATACAAATTAATTACATTTTTAAATATTCTTTAGAAAAAAAAACAATATAAAAAACATTTAAAAATATAAAAAATTGTACCCCACCGGTATCGGGAACAGGGTCCAAGCTACCGGCGGTCAGGGCTCCAGAGAGAGGAACCTCCTAACAATACGAGCCGTGTCCCGAAGTACCGCTTTCTGAATCAAGCCCTTGATCCAGCTACCTAACGAGAGCCTCCTCAGGTATTGGTGGGCCATGGGCTGATACAACTATCGGCACAATGATCGCTGAGTCCACATCCCACATGTCGACAACCTCATGAGCCAAGTCAAGATACTTGATTTGCTTATCTTTCTCGGCTTTCACGAGGTTCTCATCATGCGGGACAGTTATGTCAACAATCATTGCGCACCGCTCTGATCAATCCACCACCACTATATCAGGCTTATTGGCTACAATAGTCCTGTCAGTGATGGTGGATCGATCCCAGTAAAATGTGATACTGCCATTTTCGAGAACTGGGTCGGGCACATACTTATAGTACGAGTACGGCACTTCCGATTCCACAAGGTTGTATTTTAGTCTTATTTTTATCATTAGTTTAGTTCTATTTGGGTGAACATCAAATCAGCAAATTTTACGTGTCCACGTTGAGAATCGAGGTGTAAAATGATAGGATGTTTCTGATTTTTTTTTGTAGTGAACTACGTAACTTGGTTCAAAAGTGTATATAAATCATCAGGGAAAAAAAAAATCGCCTTCAAATTCAAGTTTGGTGGCTTGTCCCAGTTCCATTTTTTGATGTAATTGCGTTCACCAAAGTAACAATTTGAGGTACAATAAAAAATAAACAATTTTGTTAGTATATGCATTAGTCAAATTATCTAAAAACAATAAAACCATATTAGAAAATCTTATTTAAAAGCACAGGATACTCGATCTAAGTTTGTCCAAGCAAAAATCAAATTTTTTCTGGCAATTTTTCAACTTACTATAACATGAAGTTTCGTGCGTGTGCGATCAATCGCGTTATTTATTTCGCATCTGTCAGTCGTGCCATTAGTGCGATTAGTGTCAGGTGTGTGATTATTGCTGTGATTACCCTCCAAAAACATAAGTACTCGCCTTGGGCGGAACGGGGGACAAGAATTGTTCAATTTTTGGTGGATCGATTTACTGTTGATTTTAAAGTGTTTTAATAGTAAGCTACATGCTATAGCTAAAGATTTGGGTGACCCATAAATCAATGACATTAATTTAATTTTAACTTAAAACCCTTATTTTTTAAGATTTTTTTTATGCCTGGTTCCAATTTTGGTGGTTCAATTTTGGTGGTTTTGGTGTCGTTTTCTGTACTGTACATGTACTGTTAGTACCTATACAGCTAGTTTTTACGTTGCAATACAGTTTGATTAGCAAACAAATACATGTTATGTACTTGGCAGTGAGTAAGACCTAATATTATAGGGGTTGCATACTAATGACTAAGTTTCTTATTCATATATATTTATTCTGTTGCTTTTTAGAATGCCAAAACAGACCAGCGAAGAGAGGCTGCTTAAAAGCACTTCACCGTTGTCATTGGGGACTTCAACGCGAAAGTAGGCAATTTGGGGTTGGACTTCAGAACCACCGGGGTCACCAACTGGCTAGTTTTATGGAGAAGGAGGGCCTCTATAGGATGAACTCTTTCTTCAGAAAGCGTGAGCACAGGAAGTGGACCTGCCAGAGCCCCGATGGTGCAACTTAAAATGAGATTGACTTCATCATGTCAACCAAGAAGCGTATTATGTTCAATGTTGTCTCTACGATCAATTCGTTGTAAACCGGAAGCGATCAAGGCATAGTAAGAGGCACATTGAACATCAATATCAAGCTTGAAAAGTCTCGACTGATGAAGTCTACGCTCTGTCCAGCACAGATCCAAATTCAAAACCCCGAGAGCTGCTGCAATCTGAAAAGCTTGAACTCCAGACTCGTTTCGAGTGCCTGAGAAGCTCATTGGACGAATACATCGATAAGTTCGTGGAAACTGTCCATACGGGTCTAAGTTCTTCAAGACACCTCGTGCACATAAGAACAAAAAAATCTCTGATCATACTCTCAAGCTCATGCAGGAGCGGCGTGAGATGATCCTGCAGTCTTCAGACGAGGTGTGAAAATACCGGCAGCTCAATAGACGGATCTTTAAATCCAGCATATTAAAGATGCAATTGAGCGGCTCCAAGGAATTTGCAAGAGATCTGGCTATTGGGCAGAGCCAGCTCACGAAACTGAAGACCGACCATGGCAGGATCGCATCCGCCAAACCGGAGCTACTGTGGGAGATCGAGAGATTCTATGGGCAGTTGTACACTTCAACCAGTAAACCCGTTGTAAATCTAGCAAATAACCCAAGAGCTAGACTGACCCGACACTATACCGAAGACAACCCGGACGAGATCTGGATGCACGAGATTAGGATGGCTCTGGAACAGCTTAAAAACAACAAAGTACCGGGTGATGACGGAATTACGGCCGAAATCCTAAAGGCGGGTGGAAAACCGGTACTCAAGGCCCTTCAGAAGCTGTTTGATTCCGTCATACCCGAGGGGAAAACCCCACAGGCATGGTGTGGTGGTACTCTTCTTCAAAAAGGGCTACAATGCCCGGCTCAAGAATTATAGGCCCATCTCGCTTCTAAGCTATGTCTACAAGTTGTTTTCAAGAATCATCCCGAACCAGCCGGATTCCATAATGGCTTTAGCACCGTACACCACATACATACGCTGCGGCAGGTTATACAGGAGACCGAAGAGCTGCCTCTCCGTTCAGTGTTTGTGGACTACGAGAAAGCCTTCGATTCGATCGAGACTTGGGTTGTACTGCAGTCTCCCCAACAAAAACGCTACCATGTCAGTCCGACTTTAGGACCAGACCTCGGAATCTATCCTATTTTTAACAAAAGAGAGTTTTATAAACCGATAAAAGTTATTGATACTTCCCGAGAATTTGTGAGATTAATCACATTGAGCTTTATTAGTGAGATTGAGGTTTCTGACGGAGAAATCCAATTTTGGTGCCACTGATTTTCAATTTTGGTGGGCACTTTCAATTTTGGTGGGTGATTTTCAATTTTGGTGGCCACACTAGACTTTGAACTAAAATATTTAAAAAAGTTATGGAGATATTCTGAGCCCTCATGAAGATCCTTCAAGCTTGGACATTCTATTCTTATACCAGATCGTTATTTTTCACGAAAACTAAAGAAAAAATTGAGCCACCAAAGGAGATTGCCTAGGTTTGGACCAAGTGCTGCCTAGTAATGTGAATTGGTGTAGTAGTACTGTAGCATACACATGAACTATATTTTTTTATTTTTTTTTTTATTTGTCCTTGGAAAAATAAATAAATCCAGTTTTTGTGATAATGAATAATCTTGCATTAATCAACGTTTTTGAGATATTTTTTCTCAAAAATGTATTTCAGTTACAGTAACATGATTAAAAAAATTAATTAATTAACTTGTGATGTACATATAATAGATATTTCTGGGCCGCACGCTGCGATCCAAAATGACGCTTCCATTTTGAATTATCATTTCAGTGGCGTTGACAGGCCCCTTCATTGGTTACTTAATCCTGGAGATGTTTTTATTTTGGACAGAGGGTTCCGTGACTCTATCGAATATCTAGAGGAGCATGGATATGTTGGCATTATGCCACAGACTCAAACTAGAGGATCCATCCAATTAACCACAATCCAGGGTAATAAATCAAGAATGTGCACCATTTGCCGATGTCCGTGGAAATAGTTAATGGTAGACTAAAACGAGATTTCAAAATCTTCCGGCACGAATTTTGCAACATATCAATGCCACATTTTTTTGCAGACCTTAGAATCTCTGCGGCTTTAACTAATGCTTTCCATATACATCTGATAGATAACCCTCAAGCGCGTGATTTTATAAATATAGCCCAAGAGCGTTTGAACGTGAATAATAATTTGGCAGATTATGTCGATTTTAAAAGACTACACAGAAATAGAGTAGCATTTTCAAACATAAATGTTCAACAAAACAATTTAAATATATTTCCAGTTCTTTCAGCTGAGGAATTGACATTATTCGCGGTTGGCACATACCAAATAAAACTCGCTGCAAGTTATTACAGCGAGCATATTCGAAGCACTGGCAGATTTGTAGTACAACAATATAACAGATCACTCATTGATTTAACAACATATAATATGCCAAATAATAATGTTCACCTACTCAGGATGAACCTAAAGAGTAGACATATATCCTCAAAAATCTACCATTGCTATATATTAGTTGATGCAAACAGTAGTGGACTAGAGGCCATAAAAAATTATTGCTGTACGTGTTTCACGGGTCGGAGGACAATTGGTTGTTGCGCGCACACTATGTGCTTGGTCTGGTTTATTGGGTTTGCTAGGCACCAAGACGTGATTAGGTGTCCTGCTTTATCAAATTCAAATTCAAATTATTTATTGCAATCCATAATGTACATAAAACAGGTGGTAAAAAACAATTGAGAAGAAACAATTATGGACCCTGTCGGGCACAGCAAAATTAAATAAATAGGTAGGAGAGAGGAAGAGCGCTTTTATCAACTTTCCATAAAACAATTAAATTAGGTAGACTGGTTTTTATTTATTTTTTTGTTATTGTAATTATATCATTAATTTATAAAGAAATTAATTATTATATTTGATTATATCATTCGTTTCTTTATTCTATCTATTTATAATTTGTAATATTATGATATTCCAGTTATATTTTATTTAGTGTGTGCATTTTTATCCTTGGACACAATAATAATCGATAACGATGAAGACGATTAATCAATATTATTGTCTTAGTTTTGTTAACTGACCAATTAGTTGTATTTCCTTTATTTCTTTTCTATACATATTGTTTATATTTTTAAATATTTCTATACAAAGTAATATAAAAAAAACATTTTAAAATATAAAATAGTAGCCCACCGGCATCGGGAACAGGGTCCGATCTACCAGTGGAGTAATAATAAAATAAAACTAATAAGTCACTTAACGAAACTTATACAATAATATTGAATTTATTTATTAATCGTCTTCATCGTTATCGATGAACTGATTGATACCTAACAGTTATGTATTAATACAATTATAATTGAAAGCACAATAACTGTTTAATAGTTGATTTTGTTCATTTGTTGCTTTTAAGTTTATTTATTTATTTGTTTATTTAACACTTCAAGCACAAAAGTACAATAGCGGACTTAATGCCATAGGCATTTTCTACCAGTCAACCTTTGGGTGATGCAGAGACAAACAGTGGTAGGTGTATCTGAATATAGTTTTAATTAATACTAAGATTAGCTAGAGGTAAGTTCATTTTTTCCAATAAAAATATTCAAAACTAGAGACTTATTTTTCTTTGGACTCCTGGGATAGATTTTTATGCGCTTTGAAATACAGATTAATGATGGTCTGAGGAACAAAATGCACTATATGAGTATTCTAGGCAGCACCTGGTCCAACTTCCATACAAAATTAGGCAATGTCCTTTACAAAAAATTAACTTTGTTGATATTCACCCATTTGTAGTCTGTGTTTTAATTGTTTTGAAATAACACATCTATGGGGATTGTCCAGTTTTCAAAAATTTATCTAATTGTAAAACCATATAGGAAGGTCTCTAATCATTTATTTCTCGTTAAATGAGGGAATAAAAAAAGGAATAAAATGGAAGAAACATAAAAATTTAAAAGTTTGTGATATCATAAACTTGTATATATAGACTTTCATAGACTTTTTGTAAGCTGTTCATCTTGTTAATGGTTGTCAAGGTATTATGTACGTGTTCCGATTAAATAATTAGAATTTCTGTGCATTATTAAAAAGTACGCCGCCTTATAAAGGGTGTAAATAGACCCTTAACACAAACGAAAGGCACTTGTTCTCCCCGTCTTTGCAATCATTTTTTTGTTCTAGACCATATCTGGGAACCTTCTAGATAAGGAGATATTGGGGGTCAAAGTTCCAACTTTTTCATAAGTTTTTTTAAAATACATGTTTTTAATGAAGATTTTTACTTTACACACCTCCACGACCCCCGTACTATTCAATCCATCCATCAGCACAATGCTTTGAGTGCTTTCCATCGAGTCCTTTTTGCGTAAAGTTACTTAGTGTGATGTACAGAATGCTTGGTTGACGGATGTGTGAAGGGTCTGTTTACACCCTGTATAATAGTGCCCTCCGCGTCCAGTACAACAACGCGTTCCGGGCAGTGTTGGGGCTGCTCCGTTTCTGTAGCGCATCAGGGATGTTCGTGATGGCACGCACTGATTGTTTCCACGCTTCTATGCGTAAGCGGTGCGCGTCCCAGCCCCAATGCTAACCTGGCAATGATCGCAAACAGGCTGGACTGCCCTATGTCCGGCATTGCTGTGGCAGGCATGTAATTTTACATTGAAATAAAGGAAAAGCAAATGAAAAAAAAAAAAAAAAAAAAAAACTGGAGAAAAATTCCGGTGGAATATGATTCAAAATAAGGAGCTGAATGCACCCTGTCAGTTTGTGGAGGGCTGTCCCTGTCCCTTACACCCTGTATTTTAAATGCTTTTTTTCCTCCTATGTTTTTTTTAAAGAAATATTTATTAAAAATGTAAAGGAGATCATTTCGGCTCCATACATTTTTGGGCCTTTTCTGAAAGTGGCCGGCCAACAAAAAAAAATGGTACGTATCGTTAGAACTAGCCATCTGGAGCAATAGTTAATATGGCGCAAAAGTTGTATGATTGCTCTGATCTCTGTTATGATGGTCTAATATAAAAATGTCACCAGGCCGGTAAATCCAGTGAAATACCCTTCATTCAGTGCATCATTTAAAATCTGGGCATCGGAGGTTGTTACAACGTATGGTCCATCTACTGCAATTATAGTTCCATTGCAACAAACATTTAAAAAGGTTTCTAAACTTATGATTACTGTAAGACTTTCTCTGAAAAAAGTAATTAGAGCTCTTCTGTAGATATATGTAAGTGCCGTCGAGAATAGAGATCGACTTTCTTTCTTCGATCGGACTGTCACGATTGCCAAATAATCGCTCTGGGACTATTGAGGTTCCTCTGCGCCACTTCCTGTCTGGTCATGTGATCAAATCCGATCCCGCTTCATTGGAAGACGGGGAAGCTGATCCTCATCCGGAAGCCAGGGCACCCTGCGGACTCTCCGTCCGCATACCGGCCCATCGTGTTGTTCGACGAGGTGGACAAGGTCTTTGAAAGAGTCATTGCCAACCGCCTCGCCGGGCACCTTGCGGGGATGGGGCCGGATCTTGCGGAACACCAGTTTGGTTTCCGCAAGGGGCGCTCGAAGGTGGACGCCATCATGCGCGTAAGAGCCCTCACGACAGGGGACGCGGTGTCCCGGGGCGGGGTCGTCTTGGCGGTGTCTCTTGACATCGCCAACGCCTTCAACTCCATGCCCTGGAGCTGCATCAGGGAGGCCCTCCGGTATCACCGGGTGCCGACCTACCTTCGTTGTGTGGTCGGGGACTACCTGACGGATAGGGCCGTCATCTACCCCGGTCGGAGCGGAGAATGGAACCGGCGAGAGATGACGCGCGGTGTTCCACAGGGATCGGTTCTGGGGCCGGCCTTGTGGAACATCGGTTACGACTGGGTGCTGCGCGCCGACCTCCCTAGCGGCGTCAGCGTAGTTTGCTACGCTGACGACACGCTGGTAATGGCACAAGGGAGGTCGCACGAGGCGGCGCCCGTAAATATGACACGCGGGTTTGCGATAGTCGTGGAGAGGATCCGGCAATTGGGTCTCGAGGTGGCATTGCACAAGTCCGAGGCCATGTGTTTTTATGTGCCTCGGAATGCGCCACCGTCAGGATCCCTACGGCTATGGGCTGGCTCGCAGTCCGGCCGTCTTATGACGACAGGCCGTGTCGACGGCGCGTTTGTGTTTCACGCGCGCCTCAATGAGAGGTCAGCAACGATGTAGGGGTCTGCAAGGGCCGATGTCTGTCAGGGGTGCGGGACTGTTCGAAAGAGATACCGTGGCCCTGGAACACAAATTGCAAAGAAAGAACATGGATGGGTTTTAGTCAGTACAAGTCTGACACTCCCTTCCACTCCGGGCTGGTCATTTCATGACATCCCATACGAAAAAAAAAAAAAAAGATTTGTCACTTCACAATGACAATTGCTTCGGATCATTAGTTCTAGCAAATGTATCATTATTTTATGTTTCCCAGCACTTTCAAAAATCAATAAATGTATGAAAATGATGAATCATCGAACCTGTATAACCTGCTCTAAATGGCTAGTTCTAACAATACGTGCCTTTTTTTTTTTTGGCCCGGCACTTTCGGAAAAGGCCCAAAAAAAATGATCTCCTTTATATGATAACAGAGTGCATTTAGGAAATAATAATAATACGGTTTCATCCACAAACCATTACTAGAAAAACAAATCCCAGTTAGTTCTGGCCACGACACATCACGTGCACACGTGTGAAACCGTCCTTAGGTATGGACATGGTGTGTATTGGTGGCACGTGTTTAAACACAAATGAGCGAGTATTCGGTATGACAGAAGTTTGTGTTGTAGACTAGCTGTGCCCCGCTGTTTCACACGGCGTTTCCCTTTTTGCTCGACTCGTTGGGTCGTAGCGTAATGCCAATAATTTCCTCAAGATTTGGGCCAAAAAGAATTTTTCAAATATACTTCTGAAGAGTTTGTTTTAATCTCCAGAGGTTAAAACAAACTCTTCAGCTTTATAATATCAGCATACATTATGTTGTCAGAGTTACGTTACCATAACACCACCACAAATATGGCATTTAAGAAGCTTCTTTACATTCCATCATTCCAAGCGCGTCTCTTCAATATGTCTACACAAATTCAAAGAAAAAAATCTTAAGAATTATCTGTGCCGTTTCGCCACAGCATAGCAGAGAGGTAGATTTAAATAAAAAATCTTCATTTTTCCCCTCATACAATGTGTCATGTTTCATTTACGGCGACCTTTCCAAGTAAAGATAGCTGCCACAAATCGTGAACGCTAACATGTCAAACAATAAGTTCCTTTCCTGTAAAAATGGAGGTACAGTATATATGTCGGATCCGGTCGTTAGTATGGACATAAAATGAATTGGAAAGCGCGCAGTAGTGACATCACGCGACCTACTTACCAGTCACAACACAGCGTGCTTCTACAGGGCCCTGATGTCCAGCTCAAGGCGAGGGCGACAGTCAGTCTGATCGCAGCGGAGTTGAGACGTCCTGGAATCCTACCCGATTCATTGTGCCCCGTGTTATTTTGTTAAATTGTAATTTCAAGTAATTTGTTAGTTTGCTAGAAACAGTGTATCGCACCCAGTGTGTTTTCATAGCACGAAACCCATCGTCTGCATCATCATGATGTACGAGCCTAACGGAATAAATCCTGACATATCCGACATATACAATTCAAGTAAACTCTTTAACTGTTGGAAAACACAGGCAACAAAATGAAACAGGAAGAGGAGGCAAAAAACTAAGTTTTATTAAAGTGATCTTTTTATAAAGCAATAACATAATTAAAAACTGCAGTGCTCTCAATGCCAATAAGAAAGGAAAGCAAGTTAGGTACATGACTTTAAAATGCTTGAACTAAAGATCGATTTGAGTGCACAAATTCTAATTATTAAGATTTTAATCTTCTTTTGTGGCCAAAAGTGTGTAGTAACTGTAGGATCCTTTCAGTATCTGGAAGCAAAAATTATGGTTATAATTTAGTTGATTATTTATCGCACTTGCAATGTGCAAGATTTAAACCGTCAGAACCGCCATACCGCGATAAAAATGGTTACTTTTCTGTTTCGTTTACTTGATATTTGAATAGTATTGTCTCGCTCACTCGTACTGTAAAACATAACAATATGTTTCGTTCTATTGGTGACGTGCAAGGTCAACAACACTTTTACTTATAACACATATATACATAGCATTGCGCCTGTTATCCAAAAAAAGGGTTAGGCGGAGATTTTAAGTCTTATGTAATAGGGGGTGACCCTATTGCCAACAACCGGCCACAAATCCAGACTCCGTGGCTGCTACTAAAAAAATAACTTGAATTAACCTGTTGTCAAGTAAGTATACGAAATATTCGGTCAAGTTTGTGTAGTTCTAAAAAGGTGTTAGAATTTTACACCCACATGAAAATCTAAATACGAGATTACTGATAAAATCCTTTCAGTATATTTTCACGATATCTGGAAAATAGCACTGCAGCTGCTTTTTCAATTCAAACCTGTGAATACAGGTGTTCATTCTAGTTGCAAAGAATGGAAGTACCTCTCAAGAATCTTTTGTACTTTATAACACTACTTTATCTTTTTACAGTATCAAAAGGATTTTTAAAAGAACTGCGCTTTAAGCTTCTTTTGAAAAATAGCGATGAAATTTTAATTTTCCCACCGACCTTTATCAGAGTGCTTGTTGGAAGAAGAATATCGATTGTTACATTTCAAGATTATAATGATAGAAGTTTGAAACCTTGTTTACAGAATGTATAAAATAAGTCGAAAAAAAATATATTCGGTTTTTTGTGGAGGATTTCTCCTGCCAGGTAGTTAAGTCTTTATTTTTGTGTCACAAAATTTTTCTTGACCCAAATATATTGGATAGCTGACTATTCCTCGCGATTACGATGTTGATCCCGTAGAGTAAGTTGTTCAGCTTGATGGTCTATTCCACATCCTTAAATATGACCACACCTTTTTGATACATCATCATCTGCCAAGCCTTTCCCGACTATGTTGGGATCGGTTTCCAGTCTAACCGGATGCAGCTAAATACTAGTATTTTACATGGACTGACCAACAATACAACCCAGTTAGTGCTGGGTAATACGGGGGGGTCACATACCATGTTGTCAAGACTTTCGAGCTACAGAGTACCCGTAACAACTGTCAAAGATCTTCAAATGACAGCGAAGGCTAGCGGCTTAACGTGCTTTCCGAGACACGCAGGAAACTCGGCAAGTAATGGGTGGTCACCCATCCAAAGACCAACCTAGGCAAGCGCGGCTTAACCTTAAGATTCACCCGAGAGGCTGGTATTATTTAGCCACGAGCTTTTTGATACATGCTGTATAAAACTTACAGCAACAAATGTAGCCATATGCAGGTCAGTGAACGGCCCGGCAGTGAACATAATGGAGCGGCGTAGTTGGCCCCCCAGTAGAAGCAGGCTCCTGCGTATGCGCACGTTCTGAGACCACCATGCGCTGTCATACACTCCTTCGTCGACTTGATTGCTCTGTATAAAGTAATTTCACATTCAATTATTGATAAAAAACACCAATCACGAAATTTATTTATTTAGTGCTAACGCCTGTTAACTTTAACCAGTAAGTTGAAATAACACTATTTATTAATGAATGAAAACGAAAATCAAAAGGTATTAAAAAAAACTTTTATATATCACTATTTTTAGAGCCAACGAAAGCGTGAAACATATTTTGATTGTTTTATTTCAACAGTTTGATTGTGAATGTGTGAACATTGGCTTTGTAGATTATTGTGTAGTAACTAGATTCTTTTGTGTAGTAACTAACGACTTACTGTCCGGCCGACGCTGTCCTCCCATACTTAAGTACAAAATGCTGTAACCATAATGATATTGTAATACCAAATGATTTGAAAAGAGTAACCATCGAGTTTCTTGCCGGTTCTTCTCCATAGGAAACGACCAACCCGTACCGTGCACCTTTTTGTCGACGTTTTATAAGTGCCCATCTAGGCCTATGTGAAATAAAATATTTTGATTTTGATTTTGAGTAAATATTTATTTTATTATGTATTTTAATATTTGATTTTTTTTTTTACAACTTTATTTACAACCAATTATAACATCATTACAGATTCGTCCAATACGATGCTATATAAGACATACCATATAAAAAAATCATACAATATAAAATAAGTTAGATTATACCCAGTAAAAATACCAATACCTAAATTAATTAATCATGACAAAGTTTACAGTTGCACACCTCTTTAAATTATGTTTTGTATTCTAAATGGCAAGCGAACAAACCTGACTGCCTGAATGCTTAATTTGTTGATAATTTTCTTAAAACTTTTACTAATTTAGATTTTTGAGAACAAAGCCATTCTCCGAGTGACTTGGAAATGACTTACGCAAGGACAAATCTCTTCAACTCGAGAAAAGCATACAGACAAAGTTAAAAGATTGCGCTAGTGCATTAAGATGATTGCTCGTACGTTGTCTTCATGATATTTTCCTCCGCTTAATATTTACAAACCGACATAAGAACTATAGAAAGGAGACCACCGACTTGTGGGCCCAGCGAGTGTGAGTATGGATTTAGATGTTTGTGAACGCAGCCACGATACAGGAGAAATTCCTAGTGTGGTAAAAGGTTTTTTTTTAAGGAAAGTAATGTACAAGTATATTATTGATTGATGATTAACAGAGTGTGTTGTAAAGTTGGAGAAGCATAAAACGTTTTTAGTTTAAAATAAATGATCTTTTAGAATCTATCCACCGGGTCATGTCAATATGTATCATGTGCCATCCACTGCTGAGTGAGCATAGCATAGGCTTCCTCACTTTTGTTCCATTCTTTCCTGGTCTGCGCTGTCTCAAAACCAGGTCTTACCCACGATCTTGTGAATGACATCCACCTGGCTGCCAGTCTACCAACACTTGCATCTACCGTCTCTTAGTAACCATATTTATGACATAATGGCTAGATATTTCATTACAAACAACGTAATCCTAACTGAAAACTGGGCTGATAAGTGCTATCCTGATTTTCAATTTTAATACCTATGTTACTGCATGAAATGGTTTGAATTGTTTAAACTGAAAGGAACATTTAGAAAAGATTATAACCAGCTGTTTAAATTCCCGCAGCTCTTTTCAGGGAGACGCTTTGTATATAATATGTTTGCCAACCTTTTCACGGTCGTACATAACACTCGCCGCACTCTTTGCGTCGGTACATTACTAAGTAGCACCAAAAGTGTTGCTTAATTAAGCTTGAAAGGCAAAAACAGCCAACATGCATTCAAATTAGCTGACAACATTCCTAACGTCTTTCATGAATTTAGATTTTACATTTGTGTACATTTTTACGATTCAATCCATTTGCTTTTTCAGCGTCGGTGTGAATATCTCGTTAAGCCGTTAGCTTACCACGCTTCAACATAAAACCAAAAACATGTAGATCAGCTGCCTAATATTCTTTATACACTGTATAGTCGACTCTGTAATTGATTTATCATTTTTACCAAAAATTGCTTTTTAACGAAGTGAAATACAATATACAATTAATCTTAGGGTGTTAACTCAATTACTGAGGTCGTTTTACATTATCAATAAGTGGGAAAATATACGATAGAAAAATTAACCAACCATATACAATACGTCGTTGCTATGCCAGCAATATAAAAATAGTTGCGCTATGAGTGCCATTAGATATTCAGCGATCCAAATTTTCTGCATATTGGCCGTGTCTTCCTGAAAATTTAAATACAAAAGAGAAGTTGCATGTAACTTTAAACACAAGCACTTATCACTGAGATAAGACTCAAGTCTTAATTATATATTATCTGTCTGCTCGGTTACGATTGGCTTAAATCTATAGAATCTTATTTTTTTATGTGGCTTTTATTGAAAAGCTTCCATTTAAGGTCGCCAATCAAATTAATAGTTATATCTCGTATTTGAGGGTTGTAAAATTCGTTCAACGAAACAATTCAAAAAAATGTAATTGGTATGGAATGAAGCCAGAGTTTTCCCGTAAACAAGAATATAGAGTCAACAAAACACATGGGGATTGTCAAATTTTAAAAACGTCCGCCTGGCGACGCCGCGCCGCACCATTTTCCAATTTGAAACTCACATTTTTTTTGTACTGTACGGTAGATATTTTTTTGATAAATGAAACAGTCCTTGTCATTCAAAGTCCTTTTAATTTCTGCTGCCCAAAATAGTTTGAAAAAATGAACATTTTTACGACTTGGATTGTGAGTGGAACCACTCACAATCGTATCTGAATGAGTGCACAGTCGTCTGTTGTATTAAAACTAAAACTGATCTGCTAGCCAAAACAAAAAAATATTTGTAAAAGTTTGATGGTTTTGGGTTTGAAAAGAAACTGCGATTTTTTTATTTATTATGACATATCCATGTTAAAACCGAACCAAAAAAGAACATGTAAGGGACTTACGACACCTACTCAACCAAATTATTTTCAAAGGCAAGATTTATTGTAAAAGGCACGTAAATACTCTTAGAACATTCAAAAGGACTTACCATAGTTAACTGTACAGCATTAGCACAAATCATAAGAGAACAGATGATGACATACAAAAACATGACGGGAGAAAGCAAATCATTCAATTCTGATGAATATCTGCAAAAAGTGTTTTTTTGTATACTTATATTTGGCTTTAAATGTGATTTGTTATGAATAATGATCAATTTAAACAATATACCATTGAAAGGAAAAGTAAATGAAAGACAAAACATACTTCACCAAGTAAAAATGATGCAAATGACACTCCTTAATCCTCTTCACAGCTTCATCATAATTAACTAGCCCATTACCATCGCCAAACAGATTTTCACAATTCGCAGATAGTACTTTCAGTTGCCCAGCAAAAAACGTCATTAAAACTACAGCAGTAGTGTCAAAGTTAGCGACGACTGTGCCTCCGTAGAAGCAAGCAAACATCTGGTAAAAAGTAGCAATCCCGAACCCGAGGCCTCTGGTTCTGTCGAGAGGAATCCAAGAGCTCATTATCTCTGGGTATGGTTCGGTCCCATTCCTAACACTCTCTCGATAACTTGGAGAGGACCAGTAAATGAAGAGCGGGGCCAGAATAACAGTGAAAACTGTGCCCGTTACTAGACACCAGTAGAAGTACGTGACTCTTCTAGCATATTTTACATATTCGATCATAATATTTATGACCGTCTCGTCGTTTTTTAATTGTTGCGACTTTTCCGTTTCGGACGCATATTCAATGATTTCTTTCCAAGAGTTTTGCCAGAACACTAAGTTACAAGCTTTGACAACGCAAACGGTGCTCAACATTGTTAGGGACAAGTTCCTCATTGCCATTTCCAGATTATTCTTGATAATCCAAAGTTCTATGTATTGGGATAACACGAAAATAAATGCAATAAAGTGGACCGAATTATAGAAAAAACTTTTCAGGCGGTTTTCTTGCCATAAGCCCCCGTATCGAAGGGCCATAACAGTTGGCCCTAATAATGGATTATTTGGGTCTTCCAAACGTTTTAAGAATTTAAAGACCATTTTGGTCTCCCGTCCTTCGTCCTTACACACAATGGTTTTCGAAATGTGACAGAATCTAAATGTGTTTTTTTCCGTGATATATAGGCCCCCTGGTAGGTAGTCACATTATTTATTTGTGTTAGCATTACTAAGTTAATCCTACGGCGGGACTTGTATTCAATATTTTTTTAGTAAAATAGCTGTGTTAGTTATATAAGTCGCGGTTGAAAGACTGACGTTTTGATTGCGTTAGGACGAAAGTAGAAATTGTTTGTGTTTAACTTTTTTTAGTTCTGGACTTCAATAAGGTAGAACCTTAACATTCTTCTCCAATCGATGACTCAGATTTTGTACGAGCAGCAGTACGCAGCGACAGCTCTGTCGTTTACCTCATTCAGAACCGTCATGCACGCAGTGCAATTAGTTGCACGACGGGCAGGAGACAAGGTGTGGCATAATCTGTGTTGGGGGGCTCTCACTAATGGCAATCGGGGAGGCTCCTTTAATGCAACCTAAGATGCATGAAAGGAGCCTCCCCGAGTGGCGTTAATCTTAATCGAACTACGATTCCAGATGCCCGGCGCATCCTGGACAGCTAGCACTCGGTAACGCAGAGTCTAGCTGACTAATCCTTTCACCACGGTGACTCAATCTCAAACCTTTACATAAAAAATATTTAAAGTCATCATATCCACAGTTGGAACTTACGCACTGCTGAGTATAGGTATCTCTTTTCTTGTCTTTTTTATGCCAAAAAAATATTAATTGAAGTCAACGCTAAATAAATGTAGTGTTTTTTTTTCTAATGGCATTATTTTCATGTCGCATTTTTATGTACAGTTTTTGACCCCAATTTCTTAATTATACCAAAAACGTATAAACATGAAGTAGGTTAGTTACTTTTTGACGTGACAACGTCTTATAATTCGATGGAGCCGGCTGCACGCACGAAAAAACATGACGTATGAGGCGTTACCTCGCTCTGAGGCGTTCCATAAAACAATTGCCCAACGCACATTCATTTTTTGAAAAATGCAACCATTCCATCAGTATTTTCTTATGACGTTGTCACGTTCAACTATCGTCAGTAAACCGACTTTACAGACAACCGATTTTTTTCTCTTCACTTTTATCCGGGTTCCACACTGACCTCCATATTTACTGAGTTGATAGAGTAGCGAGATATAGCGACCGACCTGCGTAATTTGCAGCAGTTTTTATCTCGAAAACTACAGAATGAATGAACCCACTACTATGAATGCAGATTGTAGACGAGTTTTAATCAAGTCTTTTGTAAGGAATCCACGCTGTTCGTATGTCATTAAGAGCTACCATTCCGCTTCCATTCGGTAATCGAGTTTTAGCCAAATAATTTGCTCTTATTTTGTTTGTGCTTCCTAGAATCTTTACAAAGATTTGTTCCATTTTTGGTTAATTGTAACCAAAAATAAAACAATATTTAATCATATCTATAAAAACAACTAATAGAAATACTAATAACTAACTGACTAATAGATTTATGAACTTTAATAAAAAAACAAAAAGAAACAAAAAAACATTCCACAAAACATGATAATTTTAAAGATTTAAATGATAACAACCAAGAAGGTAAAGTATTATAAAAAATCTTTCAGTAGGTTTATTTTTAACTTCTGAATATAAGATAGTAGCAAAAACAATTTTTATATTCATATTGATCTTTTACTACTTTCATTATGGAAAACAATCACTTTTAATTACAAACAAACAGCCACACACATGACTTAAACTTACCGTCATGGGCGGACAGACGTCAAACCAATTGGTGGTTTGCATACAAAACAAAGCAGACTGTTTATTATGGCCAATTTTTTACACTGTGACAACCGACTATTTAGCTCTCTAAAATTCTACTGTTTTTGCGAATGTGGCAGGGTAATTGTGGGCTTGAGACGTCAAGTTTGATGGAATAGCTCTCATATTTTCTATACTTTATTCGGAATTAACTCTGCCATAGTGAGCCAACCCACAATCTTTTATTTATGTGGCATATACTACCCACTTATCTAGTCGAATCAGTCCCTTACACGTACAAAATAAATGCTTAAAACTGATTTTAAATTAAGCAGCGTCAACAACCTAAAATCATTACAATATTACTTCAGAAAATAGGAGAAAATTTGATGTGGGTTAGGTACATTGCAAATCTATACTCGTCTTCCTTTTATGCTCCTACATATTCCAGAATTGTTATTTAATACACGACGACAACCTAAAATCATTATAATTACTTCAAAAAATAGGGGAAAATTTGATGTGCGTTGGTACACACGGCGGTGGCACATCAAGCTGTACATTTCCAGCTTCTGCCACGCTTCAGCCTCGCTTTGTATAAATTTCCCGTACAACGAGAGATCCGTATAAACTGGTTTTGTATAGGTTGATTGGCCGTCGTGCGTACATTACAAATCTATTCTCGTCTTCCTTCTAAGTTCGTACATATTCAAGAATTGTTATTTAATACACGACGGTGTTTTAAAAACTTGACTTATTAAAAATTTGATACACTCGTAAGTACCCGGGGTAACAAGCGTTTCATTGTATAATCCATTGTCATATTGGGATCATAATTCTGGGCTTATAAGGGTTTGCACGAATTAAGGTCTTTGATATTAAATCCCACAGGGCCCGAAATAAAAAGAAAAATCTGTGTAAAATCTATGTAATAATTTAATTATGAGTACAAAGCTTTCCAAAAATTTGGTAATGCATATATCAAAAGGTACAAGAGTTTATTTACTTTGATCTAACAGAGTACGTTAGTATTTCGCTATCTCTGAAATACAATTTGTCCCTATTATAATTCTGGCTTCCAACTTGATTTTAACCTCAAATTTCCGAATATCAAATTAGAATATAACAAACACAAATTATTTATTAAATTAAACCGAAAGCAGCGGGGTTCACCGTACTTGCGAGTAGTGATCCACGCTGCTTTCGGTTGAAGAAGCAAAATGTATTAATTAAGTATTTGTGTACATAACCCAATTGTGTTGAGATAACAATATGAAATATTGCGTTGCTAGGTGAATCTTATTAATTAATTCTCTTGCATCTGTGAGAATAGCGTGAAGAAACTGTAAGAACCTTTTATGATCTGAAATGAATAGAATTAGTGATTTATTAATACAATAAAGCATTTAAAGGAATGTTAAATTTACAAAACGACTAGCATTTCACTTGACCTCAAGATAATAGCGGCCCATCCACTAACGTTCATTTCATCCGACTTGTCCCGTTGTGCAAACTGTACAGAAAAGCGACGGGATAAACTAAAACCGTTGAAGCCACTAATTAAACCACAATCCTACGTTCTTTCCCCTGACTTTATCACAACACGCCAGTTCGACAGGAAAAACAATCCTTCAGTGACCATACACACGTTTAGGTACATTCCTGTCAGTTTGCATCTTGTCAGTCATACCGAGGGATTGCGTGTCTGTGGATGGTTATAATCCTATCATTTTATGAAGATTGTTGTCATTTAAAAGGAATGCTCGTCATTTTGAATTATCTTTATGGATTCATTTGGATTATTTTCAATTGACCAAAGATTGATGGCCTTTGTACTTTAAAGTCCTGTTGCCGTACAAATCTTTATTTTTTATTTGCTATAAGGCAGGGTGAGATTTGTAGGTACATATTAATTCCTATATTATGTGCTTGGGCACATTTCTAATGTCAGCTTTATCGTCTATTTCTTGTTGGGAATCCATTTTCCTTCCGGGTCGAAGACGAACACAAAATGATTACAAACGAGTGCTCAATCACGCCGGACAAATAAACAGGCACTAACCTGATCACAGAGCGCGTCGCGTCCTTCGCGACGGGAGGGGTGGCGGGGTTTTAATACCGTCATTCTTTCTCGCTCTTGCAAATCCACTGGCGTTCATTCCGTAAGGATTGTAGATTCCGGCAGGAATTAACGTTAGTGGATGGGCCGCTATTACCTAGCGCAACCCGTGGCCGTGGAGATTTCGTAGCACGATGCCTACTTTCGCACTATGACTACTTTTTTGTACTTTCAAGTAATCGGTAGCACGATGCCATCATTTTTAAATCACCATACATTAGATCGCACGATGCCTACTTTTTAATTTTTGTCCCAGTGATATCGCAGTTTGCCAACTTTATGAAAAATTTAAACTGAAAATAGCATCATGTCTATTTTAGTACAGTCTAACGAAAAATATTTCTTACCAATTAGTTTTTCCGCCTAAAGTGACGTAAGTAGGTACTAAATTTAATGTTACTGGCATGGACATTTTAAAATAATAAAGACGTCAATCTTCCTGACATACAATCACAGTGTCTATAAAATTCATTTAATTATAAAAATGAAAAAAAAAAACTGAAACTGAGATTCGTGCGATTCATTTAAAATAGTAACGTGGTTTTTATCAAAAATTACATGGTACGTATTTGTAATTTCCTTTTTTTTCGATTGATTACCAATAAAGAAAGGAAAGTCAACGTTTTATTTTTATATTACCTAACAGGGATCCTGGTCGTTGTGGCGGAACGGTCACAATTACACACACAAAATAAAACAAATTAATAATATTTGGCGCTGTGCAATTAGAAAATGTCCGGGATCTGTGACGTGGATGGAAGAAGACGAAACGATCACTCGAGAGAGTATACTTGTCGTCCTGATTTTCCGGCATTCAAATTAACAAAAATTAAGGCTGAACTAAAGCAAGCCGTGTGTGACGACCTGGGCTCTATACCACAAATTTTAAAAATATAATGTCCAACAAAAAAAAACCATGAGTACGACGATATTTTACCGACTTATGATGCAGTTAAAGATTCTCTTTATAGAATCAGAAAAACATTTAAATGTACCAACCACCGTCTTCAAAACATTACAAGATGTCTTCTTTTATTTAATATACGTTATTACTAGTATAATGACCGATTGATTTTATTTTTAATTTGTTTGTATTCACCAATTTAATTTTACCGTCACACCCACTTATATTTACGAAACACCCAAAGTAAAACAAATTTGGTGTTGACTGTACATATTGTTGGCTACTTGCTCTAAAAAGTACTGACAATATCCGAAGTAGGCATGGTGCGATTAGAATAATGTATTAAGTTTTTCTTTGTCAATATGCGATTGTTGGCATCGTGCGATCTAATATACGGTGATTTCAAAATGATGGCATCGTGCTACCGATTACTTGAAAGTACAAAAAAGTAGTCTTAGTGCGAAAGTAGGCATCGTGCTACGAAATCGCCGTGGAGTAATTAAAAGGCATCAGGCATCTCTCTCCGATCGTATTGGATTGCTTCAAGGGAGAATGCACTTTAACATCCCCCGCCTCGACGGCTAATCTCCGCTCATCGGCTGAGATTGGCGCTGCCCTGGCCAAAATTCGTCAAATTTCGGCCAGGAGGACTATCACATTGAGTATTTAAGTTCAAAACTGGAGTGGATCGTTCACTCTTGCCCCTGGCCTTTATCTGTCTTAAAAATGGGTCAAGTCCCAACTTTATTACAGTTGAAATGGACGGTACTTATCAAAGCAAATGATAAAATAGGTACGTACTTCAATGAAGGTAGGAACAGACAGCGTAGTGTAAGGACCAGCATCCAATATCAGCGGGTGATTTAACTTTCCAGCTAACAGGTGAAGTTGCTTGCGCACACGCACATCACTCTGCCACCAGTCACTGCTGTAGATTCCTCTGTCTACTTGCTTACTCTGTAATACGGCGAAATAGTATTTGATTTGGATTTGACTGGACATTCAGACGACTAACATGTAAAGTTTCTTCGTTCTATGGAAGTATAAACTACAAACTACCTGAAGAGTTACTTCGTTGCTATGCCAGCAGTATAAGAAGAGTTGTGAAACTAAACCAGTCGTGTACTGAATGACCCAGAGCTTTTGTGAGACAGTGGCTTCTTTCTGTAAAAAAGCGGTTTTTTTTTTTCAGATTTGTTCCGCACGCAAAATACGCGCTTTGACGTGGAGTTGCGGACACCAGCCCGTTATACAATACAATACAATACGTATTTTAATTTAAAAATTGTAATTTAAAACTAGATGATAAATACAGGTCGTAAGGGACATCCCTCCGCAGACTGATGGGGTAAATTCAATATGTCATACCTAAGATGACCGGTACAAGAAATTATTTCAGGAACGTTATTGGAATCCAATAAATTTGATTTGTTTTATTTCCTCACACGCAATGTATCGTTACCGTGGCCAAACGCACGTAGCGAACGGCAAGCGCGACGACGAGTTCGATGAACTCTGTAGCTAGGCAGGAAGTGAACAGCTGATTTCACGCGTCGTTCGTTTGAGTATTTCAACATCCATTGTTGGTATTTTGATGTTAGCAGTATTATTCACATAAATGGAGTGCTGCGTGCAAAGAATGTAATTTTACATTGAAATAAAAGAATAGTAACTGAAAAACGATAAAAAAATTAAAATTTTCCTGAGAAAAATTCAAGTCGAATATCATTGAAAATAAGGAGCTGAACGTACTCTCCTTGTCAGTTTGCGGAGGGCTGTCCCTTACACCGTGTATATTTCTTTTATTTACAGAACAATACATTGAAGTTTAATTGTAACTTCTAATTAATTACACATATCAATAAAACTATTATTATATAAATATATACAAAGAATGTAGCATACCGAAGTAAATTGAACTACGCTGCCGCAAATTGTCATGGAGCACAACAGCACATAAAAAAACATGGTAGGCGACAGCAGCGAGTTGAACATTGAGCAGTGCCTGTTAATAAAATTGGATTGATGACTCGAACATATAAATTCCGTACGCATACACCTTCCATTCTATGCATATTCGTGCAGAGGCGAGTTTTAAAAAACCTGCTGTCCATAAAGAGGTCACCTGCGCACTTGCCGACCTTTTAACTACATCAGCAAGTGGTGTCCGGGTAGCTGAATTGTAGGCAAAACATGTTTGAATTTTTTGCCATCGATTCGCTAAGAAGAGGCTTTTGATAGAAGTATTGGCTGACAGATTCTGAACGTGAAGCTTTGGGTTTTATCCTCATTTTATTTAAAAAGAATATAGTAATTAATTTCGTTAAGCACTCCCAACATCTATGCATTTAAGTGACCTTAATCTCGTCCGAGATGTTTAGATGAAGAATCCATTACAATGCGAAACTTCACTCACAAACTAGCTTTAACGATATCCAAACAACGCTCAAAGTACTAAAACCTAATCATAAAAACTTACGAAATACTTACTTTACTAAGGCGTTATGATGTCTATGACAATCCTTGATCCTATTTAAAACATCTTCAGGCGAAGTTACTTCATCAAATAGGCTGCTACATTTCTCTTTAAGAATCATCATCTGTCCCTTAAGATAAGACATGATAGCAACAGCATTCATGTCGTAAACGGCTAATACTCCAGAGCCTTGGCTGCCCATAATTACATGAACGAAAACACTTCCCAGATACCCAGGCATTTTGGTGTTATCAAAAGGAAACCAAGAACAAAGAATTTGTGGTAATGGTTCAATACCCACTCTTATCTCCTCCCGGTAAGAAACCGATGATATGTATTTCATGAAGGGCATTAATATTAAAAGGAAATTAGTAATGATCACCATCACCCAAAACATGTACGTGATTATCCTTGTATACGTGGTGTAGTCATCCATGTGTTTTTTTATTACCGGGTCTTTTTTTCTAATTTGTTTTAATTCTTCCTCAGAAATATATTGAATGAGCTTCCTCCATTCGCCTTGCCACATAACGTAAGAATAACATTTTGCGAAGCAAATAACGCTTAGAACAGTCAGTGACATGTTGTTTAGAACTTTGTTAATATCATGTCTAACAAAGTAAAGGTCAACAAACTGGCTCATAACAAAAAGTAATGTAGAGAAATGTATCAAATTGTAAGCAATGGTTCTAAATTTGCTCCCAGTTTGCCAGAGGCCAAATAAATACAATCCTTTCAATGTTGGCCCCAACAAAGGATTTTTTGGGTCCTCTAACTGTTTGGTACACGTAATTACTTTTTGTAAAAGCATTATTACTTTTACTTTTTGTGAACTTTCCAAAGGTTAAAGCAAAACTGTTCTTTGATTTTACAAGGGGCTGATTTCTCCAATCAAATTGTTCAATTATTGTATCGGTTAGTGTTCAATTTCATTTTTATTGCCCTTGTGCGTAAATTGTTCACAAATGAGACACTTTTCCGGGTTCCCTGGGTTCCGTCGTAAAAATGCAAACGTTTAATGAGCGAATTTCCACCCGCCAGCACCGACCTCATTAGGGAAATTATTATTAATTGTTTTGTTAATTTGTGAAAAAGCTTTCATATTATATACACTTAGAATTTTTAGTAGCTTTTGTCATAAATCGCCACACAACCACAAAAGGTTTTGTAGATAAGTTTGTGGTAAATTATAAATTATGGTTTTGGTAATGGATTTATTATGTAACACAGGAAAGTGTACTAGTTTTGCGTGAAGCAGTGTCTACCTATTAGTGCTTGGCTCAAGTTAGCCATTACTAAAAACTTGGTAGTAGGGAGGAACAAAGTAATGAAAAAAGTACACGATTTTTCTCGTGAGAATATAATTATTAACGAAGTTACGGTGAGTTCATTAGCATCTAGACACTACGCTTTTACCACCACTTAGTTTTTTAACACAGCGTCGACATAGAGAATTTTAGCTAAAAACGTTTTAAAATCCAAATTCATTGCGAAGAACTAACGCACCTTTAAAATGCAAAAATATGTGAATTCATTAATAGTTTAAAAATTAGAGATGTATTAACCTGAAATCCATTAGAAGAACAAGCCTCTTTTTTTTTTTTTTTTTTTCGGATGGGACATCATCAAATGACCCCCCCACTCTGGGCGGAGCGGAAGGGAGTGTCAGACTTGTACTGACTAAAACCCATCCATGTTCCTTCTTTGCCCTTTGTAGTTCCAGGGCCACGGGTATCTCTTTCGAACAGTCCCGCAGCCCTGGCAGGCATATAATATTTTTTTTTTTATTGGCTTGAGACGGCCACCTGCCTTTACTTGAGATTTTAAAACCAAGTTTATAGCTCCACGTGATGCTATAAAATGGTACCTGCGTCTATTAATGGCTGAAAGATCATTCGAAACGAGAACTGAGAATTACACCTACGGAACCATTTCACATTATGATTAACTTCAAACCAATTTAGTCGATCAACCCTGAATTCCGCAGTAGAACCATTTAACAAGGTAATTTTCACTTAAAGAGTTGATTAAATATTTATGAAACATGGTTTTCCATTTTGTAGGTAAAAGGTAGGCAATTTATGCAAAAGATTTTTTTCTGCTATGTTTTGATTCGCAAAAAAATAAACTCACAGCATTTATTTCAATTAGACCATCACAGGCACTTTTGAATGTCAAAATGCCAAGTACCATGCAAGAACCAAACGATTCCCAAAAAAACTTAAAATAATGGTTCGTTTCCACTAGTTCTGCGGTAGAACTAATGGGAATATTTTGTCCCAGTAGTTCTACGATTTAAGGTGGTACAAAATCCTATAACTAGTGGGACCAAAAATTTGTTCTACCAGTTCAATTACAAAATTCTACTTTTGAACTTGTAGGGTTTTTGTTCTCACTAGTACCTAACTACGTTTTGGCGTAGATCGTACTTTCACACTGTGCAAAACTTGCACTAATGCTAATTTACCCCGCCTTGGAATTTGCTAGTAGTATATTGGCACGAATAGCTTCAGGTTACTGAGTGAGTTTACACTCGAAGAATACTTAGTAGGAAATTGGCAAGAACAAAGCTCAAGATGGCGCAATTTGTTAAAAAGTTAAAAACAATTTAGTCTGTGGTCTGATTTGGCATTTAGTATTAACAACATGATGATGGTGAAAATGATTATTTAAGCGCTTGAGATAATTATTGTGTAATGTGCATTATATAATAATAATAATTTTGTTCGTTTAGGTAAAGGACAAAAGATAAAGGCAAACCAAAAAGTTCAACAAAGCCGTAAGCAGGTAATTAATGTCCAATTTATATTGTGTATATTAATAAATTATTAAAATATTTTATTACTAACATATTAAATACGATAAAAGATAAATAAGCCTACAGTAATTAAAATGTCCGTAATCTGTACAATTCCAAAATACGGGTTCCACGGATGTTACTTACATAATCTCGTCTGTCAAGGTGTTTCGGCAGACAAAGCCTTGGCAGACTTATATATTCCTGAAATGAGGGTTCATACCTTCCGACTGGAATTGGTTTCATGCTGGTATCAGAAGGGTATATTTAGGGGTCCCTATGGTCACATTTGAGAGCGTCTGCCAAGCACTTCCAACAAAAAAAAAATACTGACAGATTTCGCTTTTCTACCAATAAATTTGACTGAAACGAAACTGATGCCATAACTATTATTTCAGTGTCAGATGGATAAAGTAACGCCCCCTTTTTCGCACCGGAAATGACTTACTTTTTTTACTTTCGGCAAGTTCTGCCGTGACCGACTATCAAATTCGGACATAGGGACTAACCACACTTACTCAGCTCGGTCCTTAATTAGGGGATTCCCAGATCCTGTCACAGAAAGACTATCTTTTTGGAAACTAGTGGCAACACATGGAACCAGGTTGAAGAAGAAAAATTGTGTTTTACAGAAAATCAGTCATCTATGAGACTGCTGGAGGACCCATTATCACTAAACATTCCTAGTGGGATCAACCCTCTCACCCAAATCAAAAAAGAGATCAAATCTGAACTTGTACTAAACATCAATAGTAATCATCATTAGTAGTGGCAATGAAATGGTCAGAACTGTTCTTGGACTGGTCATAATGAGGAGTCCAAATTCTTATGTTTCTTAAGATCCATCAAACCACTTTTACCCAGATTCTTGAGTGAATACAAGACATCGACCTTCCTGGGAGTTGCAGGCAAGTCTGATTGGGTTATTTCAGAATTCCAAAACAATCCGCACCTTGTTTATAAGGAGGATGGTTAACAGGATAAAATAATAAAATACATACTGATGAATCAATGGCTCTTTAATTCCTAAGTGACTTTGGAACACTTTGGGAGTGCTCATCACAAAAAAAGGATTCCTTAAGGGAAGCATCATGGGGGGCACGTGTGCACGGTGCTACAATTCCTCACCCATTATATATGATCAACGAAGTCACAAATCCCATAGATACTTGTAATCCATGTAGACAGGAGTTCCTCAGCAATATATTTGTTTCCATATTTATCCCAAAGGGTCAGAATATAGAGAAGGAAGTGGACCTTATCAGGCTTATCTAGGATCTAGAACATCCGAAAGCACAAGCATATTGCAACCCTGGGAAAAAGAATCCAAGGTTCCAATATTCAAACGGGGAGTCAAGCTCCGCAATGCCATCAATTGGTTTGTTGCACATGGGTCAAGATCCATACTATCTAATTTGAACTCAATGATACATGATGACTGGGGAGGTGGATCAACAGAATTCAGAAGAACTGGATCTGCATTACAACGATTTTCATGTTCACATGAGTTCAGGTGGATACTCCGCACAAAACCATGTGGATGTGCACTGTGCAGCACCACTGATAAAACGAAAGAGTTATCAAAAGAACTGGATCTGCACTTCACCACTTTTCATGTTCACGTCAGACTTTAGATGGATACACCGCACAAAACCCGGCCAAACTGACATGAATGTGCAGCACCACAGATACAATGAAAGAGTTAGGATGTTAAGAATATAATATAGTCTAGTAAGCACTAGTGTAGGGATACAATGTAAGCACGAAAGGCAGACCACTTGATAAGCAGAAATGCACACGAGTGAGACGAATGAACGGTCGACTAGTTACTGCGCACTGGTTTCGAATGGAAGGTTGTCTTTAGAGGTCTTGGGAAAAGAAACGTGGAAATTCTTAACCTACAAAGAGGACTTTTATTTAGAGGCCCCGCAAGACAGTGTCAGTGCTCACTTAGAAGACGTCTCAACCCCTAAATTGGTGACCCGCGTCAAAAAGTACACGTAAACATTGGTCAGTCGTATTAACGCCGCGAGTGCCACGTCTATACGTGAACTATATTTCTCATCGTTAGAAACAGTGAACGTTAAGGGCAAACATGAGTTACGAACAGCAATTCCACCAGGCGCAAGCACCACAAGCCAAGAAGGAAGCCGATGAGTTAGCGCAAATCAAAGTCAAGACGCAAATTCCGGACACTGGTGGGACCAGCCACGACTATGGTTTCCCCAGTTCGAAGCTATAGCGGCGAGTCAGAAACAAGGGAAACACACAAAATTCAACCTCGTGGTGGCTGAGGAAAGACAGCATACAACAAGTCGCCGACCTAATTCTTCAACCGCCAGAAGAAAAAGCTTACACGGTTCTTAAGGAAAGACTCTGGACCGTGTACGAGGAATCAGTGATACGAAAATTACAGGAACTACTCAGTGAAATCGAACATGCTAGACCCACCGGAACTTTTAAATCCCAACGCCAACCATTAAAAAAAGAATCTATAGTATAACAGTGCGTTTCCGATGACTTCGTTCGGTTCATTCCCATCAGATCAGTGAAGCAGAATTTAGGCTGCACTTTTAAAGTACAGAGGCAGGTGTGTACCATCTGATCGGATCCCTCTTACCACCCGACGCGACGCGACGTACCAAAATATTTACAAATTCATTTTATCGCAGATTTTGACGAACATGCTAATTTCCGAAGCTAACACATTCCAAACTGGGACTCTGGCCTTATAAGGGAGTTGCAGAGCATGTTGCATAATGAGAACCCGCAAATGAGCAACTTTAAAGCTTCTGGAGTCAAAATAGCTGATCACGAGCGCGATAATTACAAATTTGTCATTAGCGCAGACAAAATTACCAAAATGACCATTCATGGCGGTACAATGCACCAACCACGAACGAAGTAGCCAATCTTTTAGTGAATCAGGAGTGCGACAAATTTGTAATTGAGAAAAATATTTTTCCAAGGATAGGATGGCTACCACTTCACAATGTCGATTCACAGAAAAGCTCCCTAAATTTCAATAAAAAGTCATCTGCTGTTATGGTTAATTGATTCTAATTACGGTAAACGGCAGCTCTCATCTTCATTATTTCCATGGCGTTTTAGCCAGTTTCTGGTAGACTCCCATGCCAAAATTGAGACAGAGCGTTTGGAATTCATTAGAACAAATCAAAGGCAACTGAGGGCTGAGAACAAAACGCATCTACGGGATGCCATGCAGCAAGATTTAGATGCGGGGAACATCAGAAGAATGGTTTTTCCTTTCCACCTTGACAGGAGGTCCGCGATATAATTATGCACGAACGAACGCCAAAGCTTTTTATTAACGTGCAAAAGTTCGGACGCTCAGACCTACCATTACCACCAACCCTAAGTGGCCGGAAATAACCAATAAGCTACAAGCTACTAAAAGGATAGGCGTCGTATGATAGACATAAATTGAGCTCTTGAGTGATCCACCTAAAGCTGAAATGCCTCATGGGCCTCCTTTCAGATGAACAAGTAACAAGGAACTTTTCTCAAGCTAAAAAGTACTTAGCGTAGTCCGTTGCCATAATTATCTATTCAGTTGAACGGCAAAAAGGCGGCTTACCTCACACGTATCTCTTTCTACGGTTGGAGAATAAGATCAGGCCTAACGAGATTCTCAAACTCAAAAAAGAGTGTCTGAAAATCTCAATATCTTGCTAGCTATGCATCAGTGCAAGTACTTACAAATGACCCAGTTAGAAACGTTGGAATAAGAAATATTTTAAAGATTTTGTTAAATAAACTAAAGACAACTTTGTTCAAGAATATAATTAAGATCAAGAATTTCAAAATGAGATATAGGACCACACATGTACAGAAAACAGCAGTACTAAAAATGATTTTAATTCAGTTTTTTAGATAGTACTATGAAAACTGTAGGTTTTAAATAACTTTTACTAATCACAGTTATGATTTATTTCATTTTTAAAACTTGTCTATTTTACGCCATATGTCAATGAACGTTTTGAGAATCTCCGCAACTACGCTCTTGGAATTTTTTAAACTGTGCGGGTAGCGCGGATCAGTATACGAATTCACTTACGTATGATGAGGTGCCGCCATACTATGCATTTGATTAGCAGAGAGGAGTGTTTAGTCGACGTCGAGGTGGAAGCGCTGTGGGTTTCCGGGAATCTTTAAGACCACTGCATTGGCAAGGGTTTACACTGTGCATCCCAATAATAGCGAATGCTTTTATTTGCGCATATAACTCAACACAGTTGAAGGTCCAAAATCGTTTGCGTGCTTGAGGACAGTTTATGACGTAGAGTATCTCACATCACGCGTAGCCGTCACCTTCTTGACAGTGACCAACACTAGGATGACACTCTGGCGGAAGCCAGCGCCAGCGACAGTCCTAGTCGTCAGCGTTGTTTGCCATTATTTTAGAGTTTTTGAGATCGCAAACCCAGTTCTGTAGTGGGAGAATAATAATCGTTTGGGATGAATGCACTGTGGCAAATAGGTAAAAGTGAAGGCCGTAAACAGAACCCTGAAGCACATCCACAGGAAACCAAGACTCAGTAATGATTTGCTCAGCTTGCGATGATTAACTATGGGGGTGACGCTTTTCTTGAATTCGCGGTGGCAGAACAAAAATAATAATCGGCCAAGGTATCAACAGATCCTTAAGAAAAATGGATGAGGAAACCAACGTATATGAGACTATGGTTAAGAGGAAAGAACTTTATAGTGAGAAATTTATAGAAGTGTATGGTAAACAAAGCCCACACTGGTTCAGGGAAAACTGGAGGAAAAGAGAGTTATCCCTTAGACACGATATGGTGTGCTATTAGCCTTGAGTAGTTTCACTTGTGTCCCTACGCACCTGTAGAAACCGGCAGTAAGTTGGTTTTTGATTGCAGGTGCGGTGTTGGCGGCGGTATCACGATGACGCGCTGGTATGACCTAGAGACTCCAGTTGACGAGGACCTGTGCGGTTCACAATTTGTGATTATCGATTCCGGTAAAAGTAAGTTGACGAGCTAAAGTTCGCTCTCAGAAAAATTACTAATTCACTTATAAATCCGCAAGCACCAAACATAAAAATATTGAAAATAAGTAACGCAAGATCTTGTACGAGTGTGAAGATAATAACCATAATGAATAAATGTACAGTATTATGTTGCGTGTAAAGTTAGATTTTTGGACTTCTCAAAAAACTTCTAACACAGCTTTGACAGAATATTTTCCTACAACTTTGCCTGTTAAAATTCTCGTTACGATAAACAGTTTAATTGGTAATTTCGCGAACTTGACATGGGTTTAGCAAATTGGTTGTTAAAACTTCGCTAAGAGCCGTAATGGATATTGGGCCTCCGTCATTCCCTTGGCGTGGTTAATGTGATTAACATAACGTTGTTTTGAAATTCGTTTCGTTGTAACTTTACTGTAGTGGCTGGAAATATAGGTAATGTAGTTTCTTTGCTCTCTTGGTGAAGGGAATATAAAGCAACTTTTCCCCACGGGTTCACCCGTATGGAGGTCGGAAATGATCCCATGCGAACTTCATCATCGTAGACTAGCCTTTTCTCAAATATATTGGGGTCGACCTCCAGTCTACCCGGTGAGATGTCCTAATTTCTGCCAGTCCCAGTCCCGTTTCTCCTTAAACTTTATCCCAGAAATCGTCCCGTATGAGGACCAGTAACTTTCTTCGTGAAATGAAAAGTTAATAATATTGTTAACAATAGCTATTTGAACTTTAGGAAGCTTTTGTTGAGGCTCTTTTTATGCAACAACAGTCAGACGGAAATGACTTGTGTACTATGTACTTGGTTAATTTAATTGCTTACAAGTTTCGTTTACATGTAATTATCAAAAACCTGGGTACTGCTATTTATGGATGTATACCTTCTTTATTATGCCGGCTGGCTGATTTATAAGCCTGGCCGCTTTCAGGCACTCAGAGTATTTTGAATTAAAACGATTTAGATAAAGAATAGTTAGTTAGTAGAAATCATCAAATGAGCCCCCCCCCCTCCCCACTCTGGGCGGAGCGGAAGTGACTTCAAAGTAATCTGAGATCGTATGTTAGCAGAGTTTTCGTTGAACATTGACTTTGTGGAAAATACTTAACAAGGAACTAATTAGGATGTCATTTCGTTCTTCTATTAATTAGCACACTTTGGTTTACATGCGAATATAACAAATGGGAACATTTTCTTTAGTTTTAGCGTGCACGTCTTGCTACATCGTTCTCACGTAATGTACAATCTCAACATGAATGACCAAGATTTTTGTAATAATATTCTGATTTAAAAGAGTGTCAATGGAGTTTCTTGCCCGTTCTTCTCCATAGAGAGCTATGCTTTAGAAAGGGCAACTACAGTACTTTCACATTTATAATGCTTTTTAGTTTTATTCTATTGTTGTCTTTGTTTGTACGGTGTCTCCTGCTGCTATTCCGCTTCCAGTAGCCACAAGTAGCGCTGGCTTCATAACAGTGGCTGAGTAACCGCATGCCCAGAGAAACCAGCCGCAGCGCCCAATCGAACCAATAATTTAAACTTTGCGGACATAAACAATAATGGGAAACTGTTGGACACAAACAATAATGGGAAACTGTTGGACACAAACAATAATGGGAAACTGTTGGACACAAACAATAATGGGAAACTGTTGGACACAAACAATAATGGGAAACTGTTGGACACAAACAATAATGGGAAACTGTTGGACACAAACAATAATGGGAAACTGTTGGACACAAACAATAATGGGAAACTGTTGGACACAGCCAATAATGGGAAACTGTTGGACACAAACAATAATGGGAAACTGTTGGACACAGCCAATAATGGGAAACTGTTGGACACAGCCAATAATGGGAAACTGTTGGACACAGACAATAATGGGAAACTGTTGGACACATCCTGTGGCCGGGATTCTACAACTCGAAAGCAGAAAAACGCAAAAGGAAAATTTATGAAAGAACTTCATATCGAAACCGCCTTTCTTCTTATAGAGAAAAGAGGAATGGCAAATTCTAGCTGAGACTAAGAGTGGACGTCTAATAACATGACAAGGTATACCAAAAAAAGGCAATGTTTGATTTCATAAACCCGCAAAATATCTTTCAAATACGTAATGGAGGAAAAAATATTGTGATTTATAAATATAAAGGTTTACATGGGTTTTCCCTTAATACAGACACTTTCATCTTGATTGACAAAATAATCTTTGTCTGTAAACCATAGAAACCTGTGATTCCACAAGTAATACAATGAAAGTAAATACATCTGTCTACTGATGTCAATGTCAGTTAGAATTTTCGCCTAGGGTTATTTTTGCTGTTTCGTCCCAATTTTTCGAGTTTTCAAATGAAATTACTGTTGTTGACTGGGATGACTAACTGCTGCTACAATAACTCCTGTAGTTTTTTAACGAACTACGATTAGATTTTTGTTTATTTTGCAATTGCAGAAACAATCTTGTTGAGACGATTAGATTTTCAAGTGATACTTCTCAAAATCCCAACCTTCTAATGTCGCCGATGCCGAAGAGTTGCAATCAAACCTGAAATCAGTCAGGATAAATCAAACCGTTGCAAAGCAAGATGATATAATTATTATGATGCAACTTATTTATACCAATCAACAGGCCACGGAACTTTAGCTACCGGTCGAAAATATGTCTCAACAGGCCACGGAACTTTAGCTAACGGTCGAAAATATGTCTCAACAGGCCACGGAACTTTAGCTAACGGTCGAAAATATGTCTCAACAGGCCACGGAACTTTAGCTAACGGTCGAAAATATGTCTCAACAGGCCACGGAACTTTAGCTAACGGTCGAAAATATGTCTCAACAGGCCACGGAACTTTAGCTAACGGTCGAAAATATGTCTCAACAGGCCACGGAACTTTAGCTAACGGTCGAAAATATGTCTCAACAGGCCACGGAACTTTAGCTAGCGGTCGAAAATATGTCGCAACAGGCCACGGAACTTTAGCTAGCTGTCGAAAATATGTCTCAACAGGCCACGGAACTTTAGCTAACGGTCGAAAATATGTCGCAACAGGCCACGGAACTTTACCTAACGGTCGAAAATATGTCTCAACAGGCCACGGAACTTTAGCTAGCGGTCGAAAATATGTCGCAACAGGCCACGGAACTTTACCTAACGGTCGAAAATATGTCTCAACAGGCCACGGAACTTTAGCTAGCGGTCGAAAATATGTCGCAACAGGCCACGGAACTTTAGCTAGCTGTCGAAAATATGTCTCAACAGGCCACGGAACTTTAGCTATCGGTCGAAAATATGTCGCAACAGGCCACGGAACTTTAGCTAGCTGTCGAAATTTGTCTCAACAGGCCACGGAACTTTAGCTAACGGTCGAAAATATGTCTCAACAGGCCACGGAACTTTAGCTAACGGTCGAAAATATGTCTCAACAGGCCACGGAACTTTAGCTAACGGTCGAAAATATGTCTCAACAGGCCACGGAACTTTAGCTAACGGTCGAAAATATGTCTCAACAGGCCACGGAACTTTAGCTAACGGTCGAAAATATGTCTCAACAGGCCACGGAACTTTAGCTAGCGGTCGAAAATATGTCGCAACAGGCCACGGAACTTTAGCTAGCTGTCGAAAATATGTCTCAACAGGCCACGGAACTTTAGCTAACGGTCGAAAATATGTCGCAACAGGCCACGGAACTTTACCTAACGGTCGAAAATATGTCTCAACAGGCCACGGAACTTTAGCTAGCGGTCGAAAATATGTCGCAACAGGCCACGAAACTTTACCTAACGGTCGAAAATATGTCTCAACAGGCCACGGAACTTTAGCTAGCGGTCGAAAATATGTCGCAACAGGCCACGGAACTTTAGCTAGCTGTCGAAAATATGTCTCAACAGGCCACGGAACTTTAGCTAGCGGTCGAAAATATGTCGCAACAGGCCACGGAACTTTAGCTAGCTGTCGAAATTTGTCTCAACAGGCCACGGAACTTTAGCTAACGGTCGAAAATATGTCGCAACAGGCCACGGAACTTTAGCTAACGGTCGAAAATATGTCGCAACAGGCCACGGAACTTTAGCTAACGGTCGAAAATATGTATGTCTCAACTGTCCACGGTAGCTAAAGTTACCGGTAGATATGTAATTTCGTGCAGCGTGTGAATTGTTCGTAAAATGATCAATTCTGAGCATTGCCTGGCTGCTTTAACCTTAAAGAAATCATTACGTAATTCAATAAGTCTGATGCTCTGAACCAGACCAGAGGAATAACAGGAACGCGCCGAAATTATTCAAAAAAAAGTTTTTACGTTTGTTTGTAAGTGGTGTGTGATTTTTTATGTAAACAATACCGTTACGTAGGTATAGGTGTTTTCTTATTATTATATATAAAAATTATCGTAAAATTACAGGCTTTTTTTAACTGTTAAAATTAAGATTTGGTTAGTTCCCCTATGCTCTAGTCCCGCTACGTAAAATACCTACTAAAAGATTAGCTATGCACGAAATCTCATTTGCGAGCAGTGATGAAGAAAACTGTTACAGTGTCACGTCGACACGACAATGTTTATTTTGGAAAGCACAGAACAAGCGAAGCGCAGTACTAGGAAGCAAGCATAAGAAAGGTGTTACCTTCCTGAGCTCAGAACGAGTTCTTTGGCTGTGTGGCCTTCTGACCAGTTTGCCTATGTCATAACACACAGCCACTTCTTAGCTGTGAGGGACTGCATAAATGCCTGGTTCTCAGCTCTGTCCTATGGGCTGATAGCTTCAAGAAAGTACCCCCTCTATAACTTATATAATGAAGTGGCAAATGTCATATTATTATATGCTGCCCTTCATGACATTAGTATGTATAAGGATGACGCCTATGATATCCTTAAATGCTGGCAACCTTTGGTCATTGCCATTATTCTACGCGATATAGAGGGTGATCCTAACTTTCTGGAGTCCTTAAGGGAGATAGTGGATAAGTACCCACATTCTCTTATTATCAATATAGCTGCAAAAAGAATCTCCTACAATTTTATGAACCATTTAAAAGTTAACGTTACACCTGCTTCTCAAGTATCAAGAATTGGAAGTTTTCATTGGTGCGCGCGCGCACACGACTTATTTTAAACAACCAAATTGTCTTTATACCCATCCAAATACGGAGGACTAATAGAATCTTAAATCACTTTTACAATACAATCACTCCTATAGCACGGATTCACAATCTTGATAATTGTATTGTTCATGAATGAGTTCACCCTCTTGTTTTTTTACATTAAAGATACATTGCTCACTATAAGTGAATACCTCCATTTTTGGGACCTTATTGCAACACCCTTCTCCTCACATCTACCCGTGTTATTAGATGTGATTCTCATTTCACTAGGAATATTCTTAATCATGGCTGGAACTCAAGCTCCCTTTCCACTAGAGGATAATAGGACCATCTTTGAAGAATTGCTTGATAGCATGCCGGCTATAGATCAGATCGACCAAATTATGGTAGGACAAGATAGAGATGCAGTTTATGCCGGAAGGAGTCCAGATCAGATTGTAGAAACATTGCATCGAGTGACATTCAGACATCCAGTCCCCTCTTCAGATCCGGTAGAAACCATGGAAGAGCCCATCCGGAACGAAGATCACAACTTCCGGGAGTGCAATCCACTCATCTGTCATCCACTGGATGAGTTCATTATGACCGCAGATATCATTAACAATTCCGCTGATCCTCTCTCTGAAGAACTTATCCAGATGATTGACAGATTAAGTCAATACAATGAACAGAATAAGACCAAGCTTGCATCCCAATTTAGACTCCTTGTCCGATCCTCCTTCCTAGACTGGCCAGTGATTAAGGAATCTCTATCTGAGGGATGTCGTCTGGGGTATTCAGGGCTCTCTAGTGTGATACAAGGAATGAATGTCGTCTACCAGCTGCAACATGCTAAGGCATTCAATAATAATATCACTCTCCTGGGTCAACTAGTAGATCAATTCAAACTTCAAACCAATCAGGCCAAGCAGCAGTTGGCTATGGATAGGAACTTTAATGATGATTTAACAAAACAGCTTAATTCATTCACCAAGAGTGTTGCTGTACTCTCAGAAAAGATAGACAACAAAACCCTTGAATTGTCACGCCCTACCACCCGACGCACATGTGCTGCTGTCACTCCACCCACAGCGGATTCTCTCAGCTCACCCCAGGCAGACCTTCCATGCAACATAGAACTTGCTCCGGGTGCCAAGTATCGCTCCAACCTCATACAAGTCAACATCAGTACTAATGGGGATGTCTCAATTATCCCTAACTCTATAAGATCTAAAGCATTGACTGAATTGGCCTTCTTGAAGATGTCAGGGAAAGGCCTTATGACAATTTTGAACCAGGATCTGACAGTAATTCTGGGAAAATGCATAACATACAGTGGATTTCACAAGGATTTTAATAATTATCAGACCCGTGAAGAGAAAATTAATTTACTCAAAAAACTCTTTGGGACTGCTGACCATGTTCCTGGACAGTGGTTTAGAGTTTAAAGATAATGACACAAATAATGAAAACATTAACTCAGCCACTCCTCAACACAGACCATACACCCCCGTTTAGGTTTTTAAGTAGATCCTTTAAAGGACTTATATTAATTAGTATTATAAGACTATATAAAGACTTTAATCTATTTATTTAAGTCGGTAATCGTCCTATCAATAGAATATTGCCTTCATAATTATCAAACCCGCTCACGACATCGCCGACTAAAGCGCGCGCCACACCGTCGGCGGGCGAGCAAGTCGAACGAGGCATCGTTTCACCACGATCAATGGAAAGAGCCGGACGAAGTATGAAAAGGGCCTCGTTCGCAACGCTCGCCTGCTCGCCTGCCAGCTGACGGTGTGGCCTGTGCATAAAAACAGTAGTGTCGGACTGCGAATGGCACTGACAGCCAGCGGGCGTTCGCTTCATACGCCATGTTCACGCAAATTGAATACGGTGATATTAATAGATGGTTTTGATGGAAAAACAACTATGAATGATTTCTTTTCAACCACATTAATGAAGTACGAGTAAAACAAGGCATTGTCTAATTGCATCATAAACTTCATAACTTTGATTGCTTCGTTGCTCTAGTGATCGTAAGCGCTATATATCATGCTACCTATAAGTCGAGCAGTTCTGTTGTTTTTGTTTTTTTTCCATTACATTAAAATTTCACAATAGCAGCCTGGAGAGCCTGGAGAGCCTGGAGAGCCTGGAGAGCCTGGAGAGCCTGGAGAGCCTGGAGAGCCTGGACTGCCTGGAGAGCCTGGACTGCCTGGAGAGCCTGGACTGCCTGGAGAGCCTGGAGAGCCTGGAGAGCCTGGACTGCCTGGAGAGCCTGGACTGCCTGGAGAGCCTGGACTGCCTGGAGAGCCTGGACTGCCTGGAGAGCCTGGACTGCCTGGAGAGCCTGGACTGCCTGGAGAGCCTGGACTGCCTGGAGAGCCTGGACTGCCTGGAGAGCCTGGACTGCCTGGAGAGCCTGGACTGCCTGGAGAGCCTGGAGAGCCTGGAGAGCCTGGACTGCCTGGAGAGCCTGGACTGCCTGGAGAGCCTGGACTGCCTGGAGAGCCTGGACTGCCTGGAGAGCCTGGACTGCCTGGAGAGCCTGGACTGCCTGGAGAGCCTGGACTGCCTGGAGAGCCTGGACTGCCTGGAGAGCCTGGACTGCCTGGAGAGCCTGGACTGCCTGGAGAGCCTGGACTGCCTGGAGAGCCTGGACTGCCTGGAGAGCCTGGACTGCCTGGAGAGCCTGGACTGCCTGGAGGGTCTGGAGGGTCTCGCGCGCCCGGTTCATGGCAGTAGGCTCGCGCGCCCGGTTCATGGCAGTAGGCTCGCGCGCCCGGTTCATGGCAGTAGGCTCGCGCGCCCGGTTCATGGCAGTAGGCTCGCGCGCCCGGTTCATGGCAGTAGGCTCGCGCGCCCGGTTCATGGCAGTAGGCTCGCGCGCCCGGTTCATGGCAGTAGGCTCGCGCGCCCGGTTCATGGCAGTAGGCTCGCGCGCCCGGTTCATGGCAGTAGGCTCGCGCGCCCGGTTCATGGCAGTAGGCTCGCGCGCCCGGTTCATGGCAGTAGGCTCGCGCGCCCGGTTCATGGCAGTAGGCTCGCGCGCCCGGTTCATGGCAGTAGGCTCGCGCGCCCGGTTCATGGCAGTAGGCTCGCGCGCCCGGTTCATGGCAGTAGGCTCGCGCGCCCGGTTCATGGCAGTAGGCTCGCGCGCCCGGGTCATGGCAGTAGGCTCGCGCGCCCGGTTCATGGCAGTAGGCTCGCGCGCCCGGTTCATGGCAGTAGGCTCGCGCGCCCGGTTCATGGCAGTAGGCTCGCGCGCCCGGTTCATGGCAGTAGGCTCGCGCGCCCGGTTCATGGCAGTAGGCTCTCGCGCCCGGTTCATGGCAGTAGGCTCGCGCGCCCGGTTCATGGCAGTAGGCTCGCGCGACCGGTTCATGGCAGTAGGCTCGCGCGACCGGTTCATGGCAGTAGGCTCGCGCGCCCGGTTCATGGCAGTAGACTTGCGCCGGGTTGATGGCAGTAGGCTCGCGTCCTGTTACACGGGACTAAAATATAAATGGTGATATATGGATGCAGGCTACTGAAGCATATTTCGACCTAACTCTTCGGGGATTACATTTCCGTGATATTATGTTTTATTTACAATACTCATCATCATTCTCTTGCCTTTATTCCAATTCATTTGGGGTCGGTGCAGCATTGTCTTCTTACGCCCATATTTCCCTTTCTTGCCATGTCATTCTTTTTTTATTACAATACAATTTTTATATAATTTAAAAAAAAAACATTTTATGATAATAATAAAATGTTATTTTTTTTAATTTTATAAAAATTGGAAAAATTGCGAAAGCTTAGCTCAGTTTTCGGGTAAAAACTTTTCAATAACAGTCACCTAACGTAAAGTTGAATTTTATTCGAGTTCGATTTCACAAAGAATTTAATCTGACCTCTTGTTGTATACCTAGAACGATGTTCGTTCGTGTGTATGTAGCTAAATTCACATTTAAACATTTTAGTTGATATATAGCTGTTCGTATAGACGAGGTTCAGTATTATCGACTTTGTTTTAACACAACTAAATAGCTACACTTGTTAGTTTATTAATGTCGAATGTCTTACCATCATAGGGTCCCAGACATTTTAATTCATAATCAAACGAAACGAAAATGCCACCAGAATTGATATTAAAACCCATTTCGAAGGCTATAATTCCATATTACAAGTTTTATTGGACGCGTTCAACCGATAACCAGCCGCGTACACGCTTAGGTAAATGGAAAAGTTTCATGAAGTAGGCCTTTCGTAAGGCAGCTTGTACACACACGTTTTTTGCCGTGGAAACTACGGTTGATTCCGTGTGAGCACGATCATCAGCCCCCAACAGCAACGAGATTCGCATTAGGCGTCGTATTAATTTAATTTAGAACAAACAAAACAAAAACGCCTAATACTTTAGACATCAGGTTAACCACTTTACCATGCGGACAATCTACTATTAAATTCATTTAGTTTTTCTACAAACAATAAGTAGGTACTAGTGCGCGACACGTATTATAAAAAATATATTAAATACGAATTTTAAGATTTAAAGACGAGTATGGAAACACCTTAATTTTATGGACCCTGTAATTATGTCTTAGCTATATTTTTAAGATCCTGTCAATCATTATGAAACACAAATAAATGTTTGAGTACCTAAAGCCGTCCCGTCCCGTTTTATCTGCACCTCGTCTTAGAAGAGGACTGTGGCCGCAGAGAGAGGTGTTCCGTAGCTTCCACGGGCAAGTGCTACATGAATGCACAGTGACATGGTGCACAGTGACATAGTGCACAGTGACATAGTGCACAGTGACATAGTGCACAGTGACATAGTGCACAGTGACATAGTGCACAGTGACATAGTGCACAGTGACATAGTGCACAGTGACATAGTGCACAGTGACATAGTGCACAGTGACATAGTGCACAGTGACATAGTGCACAGTGACATAGTGCACAGTGACATAGTGCACAGTGACATAGTGCACAGTGACATAGTGCACAGTGACATAGTGCACAGTGACATAGTGCACAGTGACATAGTGCACAGTGACATAGTGCACAGTGACATAGTGCACAGTGACATAGTGCACAGTGACATAGTGCACAGTGACATAGTGCACAGTGACATAGTGCACAGTGACATAGTGCACAGTGACATAGTGCACAGTGACATAGTGCACAGTGACATAGTGCACAGTGACATAGTGCACAGTGACATAGTGCACAGTGACACAGTGCACAAGTGAAGTGTTAAACGTAATTTTAAAGTACTTTTTACTAACACAATTTGTATTTTATCATAAGTATGTTAGTCTGATAGGTATATAATATATCTAAGGGCCAAAGTTGCCTCGAAATAAATGAATGTTGTTGTTGTAAAAACTTATGCAAAATAAGAAGGATATAAAACTGCGCCAAAATATTACCATCACCAAATATCTTCAGAGCAGCTAGAAATAAATCGAATTATCGTGAATTCCATTATAAAATTTTAAATTGAGATTCGTTGAGACAAGTCGTAAGAGCATATCCGTGTTGCTCTCAGCTCGTAATATACAACAGGCTCAGAAAATCAATGACAAGATGGCTGCGATGTGATGAAAAATATATTATAGACGTCTCCGTCGTTCCTGTGCTTTTCACAGTAGTAAAAGAACAAAAACCTGTTTGAACTGTCAATAAAAGTAAAAATCAAACAGCTAGAAGCTGTCCCTAATATGTATTTAAGTCTTGTGGTGACAAATTGACTGACATTAGTTAATTTATTTAATCATGGTTTCGTCTAGGTAGGCAACGATTCAAATAACAGCACATTGAATAATAATAAAAAATAGTGCAGCAATGACAGCACATTAAATAATAATAAAAAATAGTGCAGCAATGAAAAGCTTGAATGCCTACAAAAAATTCATATAGAAAACAAAAATCAAGTAAACTTTTACGAAAATAATATGCCAATTCTTTGATTTGCCATGAAAGTTGTTTATTCCTGGCACGCTAAAGTAACGAATTTATAGTTATCACGAATGTTTGGGCACTTCTGTAGAAAAACATGTGCTAAGAAATGAATTCACAGGTTTTATTGGGACATTTCGTACGATTTGTCTTTAACTTTGTGTTTTTCCTGTTAGTAAAGCTGTAATGTCCGTTTTCACCAAGTCTAAGCAACGCCTCAATTAAATTTGTATTCCTAGACGGATTTACTCGGGAGTGCGATAACTGCTTCATCGTTTTCTTGTTTAAACCGCGAAACAAGCTGGAATTTTTCAAGCCAAAAATAATCAAACGACAGAGCTTAAACATAATATATGACGAAATAAAGAACGAAGCAAGAGAGAGGACATAGATATTGAGAGCGGAGGGAAGGTCCTATGCAGTGCACCTTGTTATATTTACATATACCTTTTAGTTTGCTTCCCAATACGTCAAAATGGTAAAAGTACAACCGTATGGTATAAGTTGGACGAATCACATTGAAAAAATTACTCATGAACTAAATCAGTATATACCCAATGGACTTGCCTGAGACAAAGTGCAACAACGACTGCTGAGTATCAGGTCCCGGGTTCGTAACACTTGTGTTACGAAGGTTTTCCATCAAGAATTTCTATCTCAGTAGCAGCCACGGAGTCCGGATTCGTGCCCGGTTGATGGCAATAGGTACGCCCTTATTACACGGGACTTAAACATAACTGGGGAAATAAGGGTGCACTATTAGGTACACCTCTCCCTAACCCCTCGGAAATTACAGCCGTGATGTAATGTTACTAATTTAATAATGCTAAAGAGTTGGATTTTGTATTTGTTTAAACGCGCTAATTTCTGGAACTACCAGTCGAATTTGAAAGAAAATTCTATCTCGCTACGACCCTTAGGAGCCGATTAAAATGAAAACGGCGGGGCTCCAAATGGATTAGAAGTTGATGTCAGCAGTTACTAAACGAGTATGTCATTGCTCAGATGCGCAACGGCCGTTCACCACCCGCCTGACATTAGATCAGCCGTGGAACCAGCGATTTGTTGTATAAGAATATTCTACACCTAATAAGAGTGAAAAGGCCAGGCAGATGATTATGATGAACTTAAAACAGTGCAAGCGTGTGAAGTTACAAAGTAAATTGGCCCAGTTAATTTCAGTCGTTAGCATTATGAAGGGGAACCCAAAGCTCCAGATTTGCTAGCCCTGTTTCCAGCGAATTTCTTGACTAGGCTTTGTGCTTGAAAGACGTGGTAAGGTTATTTACAGAGAGTCAATTTGGTGTTACTCTGTAGTCTTTTTGGAACTTACATAAATATAATAATAATACGTGAGTACAGCAGTCATTGTGCCGATAGTCGTGTCAGGCAATGGTTTAATAGCCAATAGCTTCGACCAACATCTAAGGAAGCTCTCGCTTGGCAGCTGAATCGAGGGCTTGATTAAGAAAGCAGTACTTCTGGACATGGCACGTATTTTTAGGAGGTTCCTCTCTCAAGAGCCCTGACCACCGGTAGCTCGGACCCTGTTCCGGATGCTGGTGGGCTATTATTTTTTTTTTTTTTAATGTAAAGGATAAATAAATATTAATAAATTATAATAACACAGCAAAATTAACTGATTGATTTGTATAGAAGATCTAGTTAAAATATTAATATACTGACATGAGATTCTCAGTGGCGCTGACTTCGCATTCAAAAGCACCCCTCGTTCGAAGGCCGAGCTTAGCAGTCGCGTTTAACACTTGTACTTATACCCAAAGAATTTCAAACCTTATTTCCTAAACTTAGGGTTCAACTTGCTAAGAGAATTAGTCAAATCTGAAGAATATAAGACTCATAGGATAGAAGTGGCGTTTTCGAATGACACTTAAGAATTGGCAATATCATTAAAATCCGTTAAGTTTTCTTCAAAGGAATCCTATTTTTCACATGTGTTTTATCTGCTTATCCAGCTATGATATTACGAGTAAATAATATAACATAACACCACACCAGTAAATCTCGAAAGGATTACAGACGTATGTTATATTATGTACCGTTATTTTTTTTTTTACAAATAAAAATAATAGTTATTGTGATTTTAAATTGTATTCTTGGCAACTAATTATCTAAATTTTTTATATACTGACGTTGTTGCTCAAAAAAACATTATAATTACAAATAAAAACCTGTAGAATAATGTTGGGAACCAAAATAAAAAAAATATTTTTTGATGTAGTTTTTGTTAGCAGGGCAAACAGATACCTACTACCATCTGAAAAAATATGACGAAGGATGAGAAAATGTGATATGACGAATTTATGACGAAATTATATCAAGATCAGTGGCTCAACGAACTCTTTTTGAAGTATTCTCTCTTTTTGAAGTATTCTTTAGATTATTCGTAACGAATTCAATGTAACATTTTAGAACTTGAGGGGTTAGCACGTACTGACGCTGTGTCCTAATGAGAAATAAACAAACTTTTTTGAGGGAGGTTAATAGAATGATGAGGTTGATGAATGATTCAGATGATCGTCACCCAGCCATGGATCAAACCTCGCAAAGCGTTGCTTAGCCTTGAAGATCGACCCGTGCCCACGAATCCTTCAATCTATGTATTGTGTTTGTAATACTACAGGCTAAATAAGTTTAATGGTTTTATATCTGAGGAAAGTACTAATAAAACGTATGTGATCCAAATGATGGTAACAGAGGCAATTTTAAAATCTGAAATCACTTGGGGAGCCGCCGCCGCTCGGTATTGGAAAACTTCAGCACAAAAACTGACCACAAGTTTCTCCTATTAGTTGAGTAACTTAAAGGAGAAACTTGTGCACAGTTTTTGTTTTGTGTGTTCGTGTTGTGAGGGTTGACAAAGATGTGATAAACACATAATCAACCTTTTTGTACAAAAAGTAAATACACTTTTCCTATTATCATATAAAAAAGTGATTGGAGAAACTTGTGCAGTTTTTGTTTTGTGTGTTCGTGTTGTGAGGGTTGACAAAGATGTGATAAACATATAATCAACCTTTTTGTACAAAAAGTAAATACACTTTTCCTATTATCACATAAAAAAGTGATTGGAGAAACTTGTGCACAGTTTTTGTTTTGTGTGTTCGTGTTGTGAGGGTTGACAAAGATGTGATAAACACATAATCATCCTTTTTGTACAAAAAGTAAATACACTTTTCCTATTATCATATAAAAAAGTGATTGGAGAAACTTGTGCACAGTTTTTGTTTTGTGTATTCGTGTTGTGAGGGTTGACAAAGATGTGATAAACACATAATCAACCTTTTTGTACAAAAAGTAAATACTCTTTTCCTATTATCACATAAAAAGTGATTGGAGAAACTTGTGCACAGTTTTTGTTTTGTGTGTTCGTGTTGTGAGGGTTGACAAAGATGTGATAAACACATAATCAACCTTTTTGTACAAAAAGTAAATACTCTTTTCCTATTATCATATAAAAAAGTGATTAAAGGCAATGGCAATGTAGCATTTTGTCGTCTGTATGAAATAAATAATTTTAAATGCTGACCCATTTCGTATTTTTTTAAAACGATTTATATGTGAGTGTATATGTTTCATTACTTCTTCAGTAATGTTTCATGATCGAATTCTGCAGCGTTCTGTGGTTCGTTTCTGGAATGGAAATTTCAAAACACCTTCTAGTTGAAACATTGTATTTATCAAGTTATAGACGATTTAAAAGTGTTTATAGAACATTCGCGGTGAACCAGCAGCAATGTAGGAGCTCCCAGCCAATTATAAGCTAGATAGGACGCAAGTTACAAGAGGTGAAACTTTCTGTTCTATTCGTGAGCATCTTGATCATTACAGTGATTCGATTATTTACCCAAATGGTAAGTAAATATCAAACGGCAAATATCCACATATTTGTAAGGTATTATTATTCTTCGCACATTATACAACGTGTAACATAATAAACGCAAGACCTCCCGTGTGGTCTCTCGCACCATGAAACTAAACATCTTTTGTTCTACGAGTTCTTGAAATTCGCAAAAAAAAAAATAATCCACATGTATGGTAAAACTAAAAAAAAGTTATGAATTTCCAAAAGTTATAGAACAAAAGTTTTTCAGTTTCATGGTCTGAGACACCACACGAGGTCTTGCGTTTATTTTGTTACACGTTGTATACAGTCTCTTATTTTTTGGCAAGTGGCAAGTTTGAGAGTACTTTTTTATAAGTGATTGATCATAATCAACGCCGGCTATTAAAACGTCGGAATTAGTGCCAGGCAACCTGCCACATCGCTTTTGTTCGGCTGCTGAGATGCCATTGCTGCGAGGCTCGTGTTTGTTTAAGGCGAACGGGTGCTAAGGATCAAGCGACACATTACGTGGATGCAGCCATGTCGGAGTATTTAACTGGGTTGAACCTGTATTTCAGGCTGCAAGGTGCATAAATACCTACTTAAAATAAATAAATAAATTAACATTAAATGAAAAGAAAAGTACTGAAATTAAAACTTACATAAAATAAACAAACATAAAAAACAGCGTGTCAGCAGTTTACTTCCGGACAACAAGTAAGTCTTCTGTCTGTGCATAAGATATGGGTTGTAGAAAAGTAATTATAGACTTTTTACAGTTAAAATAATTTAACTTATATATACTTAGTTTTCTATTTAATGTATTGTACAGAAATGGGCCTAAAACTGAAAAGAATCTTTCCACAAAGACATGTTTGGAGGTTGCATTAGAAATGCATACTATGTGTGTGTGGCGAAAAGCAAAGCGATTGGGGCATACAAAAAGTAAGTCAGAAAGAAGAATCGTGCAACTTACTGCAGCACTCGCACTTATTCCAGGCCAAAGATTGACCGAGGGTTGGACTTATATTAAGGAAGATTATGGCAATGAGCACGGGACCGGTCAATGTGGCGACACTTGGGGGAGGCCTATGTCCAGCAGTGGACGTCTTTCGGCTGAAATGATGATGTGGCAATGAGATCATAATTCCAAAATGTATAAACTACACACAGCGTTTTTGGTTAAATAAGCCTTACTTACATAACATCATAAGTGCATTTGGTGAACGGTACCGAACGAACAATGTTTTAGAAGGATGGCATTCAAAGTTGAACCGGTTACTGAACAAAAATACTGTCACGGTAATGCGATTGCTTAATGTACTGTTTCAATTACAACCAGTATCGAAAACAAAATACAGAACTTATGCAAATGTCACAAAACGACGCAAATCCCACATTATCAACGATGATATCATTAAACGAGTGCAAATGCAGTCAATTACCGCGGAGATAAGTGTACTAAGTGTGGGTCATGCTTTAGATAAATTTAGATAGTTTAATTTTATATTTAAAAGAGTCATTGTACGGTCTCACCAACCGCACATTCAGGCCTCAGTTGCCTGACAATAAAATGATTGATTGATCGATTGATAACGGAGGTAAAGGACAATACTGTTGCAATTGGTAATAAATGTAATAATGGTGCCAAATTTGTATAATTAATGCATAAAACCTTGACGATTTGAACACCTTAATAATTAACAAAAAATATATAAACAGAGTAACACAAACTGCGCAGTATTCAATAACCCAGGTCAAGTGTCTTCATTAAATTGAAGGCAATAAACGCTATAATTAAATTTTAATTGCAAAACACGAGCAAGCTACTCGAGTTACCCAAATTGATGTAGTCGAGACGAGTACTGCTCGATTCAAGACTGCTTGAATTAATTGTAATCCTTTATTTCTACACAAATTGTATACATTTTTAAATATTCCTTTAATAAAACAATATAAAAACATTTAACAATATAAAAAACATTTTAAACAATATAAAAAAAACATTTAACAATATAAAAAACATTTAACAATATAAAAAACATTTAACAATATAAAAACATTTAACAATATAAAAAAACATTTAACAATATAAAAAAACATTTAACAATATAAAAAAACATTTAACAATATAAAAAAACATTTAACAATATAAAAAACATTTAACAATATTAAAAAATTGTAATGTAACCGGTATCGGGAACAGGGTTCAAGCTACCGGCGGTCACGGCTCCAGAGAGAGGAACCTCCTAACAATACGCGCCGTGTCCTGGAGTACCTACCGCTTTCTGAATCAAGCCCTTGATGCAGCTGTCTAACGAGATAATTAATTTTAATTATTGTCATCAAGCTACTTGTAAGTCGGGTAGACTATTTATACAACATCTTTAACTTTAATCTTTAGTTTTTTTACGTTTTGTATTATTAAATTTGTTTATGGAGTTAATCAAATCAATTGTGTTACAAAGAGGAATTAGTGAGTTGTCAATGACTGACGTAAAAAAATTCTGGCGCAATATACGAAGTCATCCTTAGCGTAATCACCTGCATTGGTGACATCGACGTGATCTGAACAACCTTCATAAGGATTAAGGTACATTCGAGCAAACAATCAACGAAAAAATTGTTAAAAAAAACAAAACCATGACGGTACTGCAAGTTCAGATGCACCTCCATGAATAACTCAAACAATTTATGGACAAAAGGTAGTGTGTTGCAGCACTTACGCAAATTATCTATTGCGCATATCCCGTATATAAGGATTCCTTAGCATGTCATAGCTTAAACGATAATAAACGAGACAATCACGGGCATGCCACCGTCTGGACAAATCAATCCGTCACATAAATATCAGATGTTCTCGTCTAGCTAACGGAGAGTACTTGCATAGACACAATCATGTAGCCAGGATTATCCATCAGCAAATTGCTCTGAAATACAGCTTGTGTAATCGGAAGTGCCGTACTATGGGCAAGTGCCCGACCCGAAAGCATTTCACGGCTTCTATCGGGTTCTTCGTAAGTCCGATATTGATTTCCTAGCTTCCGTTTCCTGGCCACGTTTCGGTAACAGTATCGGGGAACCTAAAGGTCTTGTCTGTGCAATCATGGACGAAGTTATGTTGACGAACAACTACCGGAGATATTATGCAAGACAATAACCTGTTCTAGTGTGTCGGGGAGGCTATAGTTACTGTTCAAGGTGTCGGGCATATCACTGTCCGGGTTTAGTTCATCAGACATATAAATTATTATTTCTGTTTGTTCTCATAAGGCGAACAGCGAGTGCCCAGGCATAACCAACTGGCCAATATTTTTCACCACGAACTTCGCGAATTATATCGCGTAAATTTGACCAGAGCTGAACACTCGACTCGGCCCATCTCTCTTAATTACCTACTGAACCCAATTATAAACGGCAAAATGTTGATGCGCCACTCTGTCATTCATTCAGACACACAATAATGTTCGAGAGGCTCGCTCAAGTGCTGTGCTTACGCTTGACTTTCGGTCGATACGCAGCTAATGATCTGCCACTGAGCAGTTATAGAATCAGTAACTCTGGCTGTTCCTTGTTCAGAGCTCGTTTACAATTATACAATGTCACTGAAGTGACAGAATTAAATAAAGGCTTTGTTCCCTATAACGGCGACGGGAAAGACATTGGCATTTCAGGTACTTTCTGACACGGCTTTCCATTATCACAAAAAAGGAAACGAGAAAACTTCCTGCAAAATAAAATAGAAAATGAGCAGAATACGGTACTAGAAAAAAATTGTGGATAGAATTATAATATGAAGCTTTAATATAAATACTCGAAACGGGATATTTACCATGTTTACTGTTTCTTATGAGTTCCCGATATTTCGGCGCTGTTGCAAGGACCGAACCGGTTTATTCGTGATCATGGTGCTTGCAACAGCGACGAAATAATAAAGTTAGTGACCATGATAGTTTAAAATCTAATATGAAGCTTATTTGCGTCTATAATTTTATATCAGACATTTTAATTGACACATACTAATGCCCTATCACACGAACTTAGCTATGTGAAGGCAAACAGTCACATAGCGTCAGAGGACCCAGTCCCCATTCAAAACTTGGTCCAAATTATCCCTTGTCAGAGGTCATTATCGCCCTAAACACTAGTGGGAACTAATTTAGCAAAGTAACTGGGTCGGGACTTACACTTGAACAGTTTGATAATAATAGGACATCCAGATTTTGGACTCTGATCTTTTATATAAGAATTCGCAGATTACGATGAAAAATGTTCTTACGACGAGAAGTGATAGCAATGACAAGTGTTTATTAGAAATCGTTGAGCGGCGTGCACGGTGACCATTTAGGGACTTCTATTTGACGAAATATTTTTTTTATGTAAGTTTCAACTGCGACTCCAAATTAAAGCAATATAGAGATGTAACCTCCACGGGCATAGCATATTAAACTGTAAGTAGATAAACAATAATTTCATAGATAGAAGCCACAGATAATAACAAGGTGTCCAAAGGGCTGACGGGATTTTCATAGCTAAACAGGTATACAGGGTAGCGCCGACAATACGACAATAAATTAAACTGCGTATACCTCATAACGTTTCCAGTCTGCAAATTATGCGAATATATACAGCAGTTTAGTCACAGGACATTATTTTTTATTTTCAGCATTTTCTTTTTGTCTTTTTGTTTTTTTTTTGTTTTGTTGTAGTTGTAGATTAATAGGCTAGCACCGACAGATTAACGACCCCCAAACCCCCAAACACATTTTGGCAACTCGCTATTTCAAAAACCTTTGCCAAGTTCGTTCCTTAAATTTTATTTCCAGGCTCAAATTCGTGTAAATTACACCTAAGGTTGCTAAACCAATATTTATAAATGGTGTTGTGTTCCTTTAACAGTTTTATGCTATTAAGTGTGTCCGAAAAAAAGATAATATCGCACTGTTCATAATTAAGTGTCCGTGTCTCTAAACTGGAAATGAACTAATCTCTTCTCTACATATAATAAAATCGTTAAAATCCGGTTCGATGTTCCGACTTGGCGCAAAAACTACTGCATAGATCCTGTTCAAATTTTGCACAAATATCTGTAATAGGCTTCTTCAAATGTTAGGCTATATATTATCACGCTACTTGCTTAAGGGGATGAGCAATATTGCATTATGTTAGTATTATTCAATTGTTTATCGTTTCAGCCATGATATGCGTAACAACGTCTATTTCAAAGTATATGTCAGAGAAGCAAATAGAGAAACGGTTTCATGACCGCTTTACGTGCATCACGTCGCAAGTTCGATCCCCAGTAAAATTATACTTTTTGTAGTTGGTTGTAATTTTTTTTGATAGAGATTATTATTATTCATTTTATCTATTTTATGTATATTTTTCCACGAGAACGAAGTCGCGGGCAACAGCTAGTCAAGAATATAAAAATACTATTTGTCAGATCCAAAGTCTTCTACCGTGAAACAAACTCCTCAGGTGGAAATTACTTATTGTGTGATTTATTGGCAGCTGGCTCCAGATGTGGAAACTGAGGTTGCTGAATTGCGTTGAATAAACTTTCTTCTTTGAAGAGTAGCCATTATATAATGATTGTAATATTGATATAGACCGGTTATAACGTTTTCTTAAAATAAAACATTGATTCACACACCGTCATTAAAAGAAAAAAAAATGTGTGTGAAAGAGAGCAAAGAATATATCTACACTAATATTAAAAAGAGGTAAGATTTGTATTATTGTATGTTTGTAACGAATAAACTCAAAAACTACTGGACTAATTTAAAACATTCTTTCACCATTAGAATGCTACATTATTACTGAGTAAAATAGGCATGGGTGCCTATTTTACTCAGTAATAATGTAGTGAAGCCGTAACGGACCGCTAGTTACATATATAATTTTTTTTACAGTACTGGTATGTTAGTCTACTCTGTCTGTTTGTTTGTCTGTTTGCCTGCCTGTCTGTAACCGTTCACCCTTTAATGGCTAAACGGATTTAACTTACACACATGATACAATTCATGCCACGGCGTACTGAGTACGTTTCTATAATTATTATGATAATTATCGACCTACACGTGGTCAAATGCGCTAGTAATTCAATAAATCAGTGAAGCCGTTAATGTATGGCTGATTTTTTTTGACAGTTGAATAAATAGACAATCCAATTAGCCTTTGGATATTTGTCGACTATAAATAACAATGTAATCAAATTCAATACGAAATAATTAAACTGGGCTTATGGTATTGACACTTCGCGCAGTGTAAATACGAATAATAAATTGAATTTGTGTTTGGTCTTGTTGCGACGTTTAGGTCCAAGTTTCCACGACCAATGAATAGTCCCTTGGCTAACCGACTACTTCCATAGACACCTCTTTGTCGCCAAGATTATCTTACTAGCGAATTGCTCCGATATACAGTCTTATAGAATTGAAATGTGGCCCATGTGGCCCACACCCAGTTCTCGAATATGACTGGTTGGATCAGTTTGACATTACTGTCACGACCATTGTCGCAAATAAGCCCTTAATCTGTCTTCTGACCGTTTTCGATCATAGCGGCTTATTTCAGCGAAGATTAGCCATCGGTACAGGTGTGTACTTGAGGTATAGGTGTATACCGGGGTACAGGTGAATATAATTGTGGCCTCTTTAATCATATACCATACGTTTATCCTTTTTTTAGCGGTCATTCTGTCATTGTCGCGATAATAAATTAATGAATTTAGAGTTATAAATTCATAACAAATTATTTTATTATAAAATACATAATATTGACGACAAAGTAGATAGAATTGACTTGACGAAGAGAAGCCAAAACCCGCACAAACTCAACCAGAGCGGCTTATAAGTTGTGCGCCGTCTCAAGGTGTGTACGGACAGCGCATACATTGGTACGCGTAGACGGTTACGCGTGTCCTGGAACGCCATGTTCATACTTGCAGTAGCTGCAAGCGCCCTAAGAGTGTACGCGTAGCTGCAACTACGGACATGGTGATGAATTATTATTATGCTTCCCGTAATTTTAACTTATCTTAAGTTCTAATGTAACTATGCTTAGCTAAGAGCTTCTTAGAAACCTTTTTAGTATCTCAGGTAGCACAATTTTACGAGTAACTCACTGAGATGAACTCACATCGAAATAATAAAGCTGCGCTGGCTGTAGCCTGTGGTGTGAAGCCATATTTATCGAAGAGAAGGGAGAAAAGTCGTGGTCTGAAGTTTGATGGTATTTCTATCTATGATAAAAAATACGTTAATACTATGTTAAAAATGACTTCAAGCTAAGGCTATGTCGCAACATGGCTTGGTGACAGAAAACTGCTTGTTATTAAGAGGCCGCATTTTATTAAGAGGCCGCATTTTATTAAGAGGCCGCATTTTATTAAGAGGCCGTATTTTATTAATAGGCCGCATTTTACTAAGAGGCCGCATTTTACTAAGAGGCCGCATTTTACTAAGAGGCCGCATTTTACTAAGAGGCCGCATTTTACTAAGAGGCCGCATTTTACTAAGAGGCCGCATTTTACTAAGAGGCCGCATTTTACTAAGAGGCCGCATTTTACTAAGAGGCCGCATTTTATTAAGAGGCCGCATTTTATTAAGAGGCCGTATTTTATTAAGAGACCGCATTTTATTAAGAGGCCGCATTTTGTTAAGAAGCCGCATTTTATTAAGAGGCCTCATTTTATCAAGGCACGTTTCAAATAAAATATATTACACGTAAGGTACGTGTAATATATAAAATTAAATGTTCAAGGCAGAGAAGCTATCAAAACCTATTTTGTTCCTGCATGATAGGTACGACAACTCTAGGTGTCTCTCATTCTGTTAGTTTTTTATGGTACTTAGGTGTTGGTAGGCACCTAGAAAACATCGTGGGTCCTGCAAGTGCTTGGGCTTGGGACGATATAATCATTGAGAGCAATAACACAATTTTGAAAAGATGCTAAAGATGAAACCTTTGTTTTTGTAATTAAACTATTGTAAACATATAAAAACATGGTGTTTTCATTAACATTTTTGCGCAACAGAAACGACCCTATGTAAATATAAATATTTAATGTTGGAATTTTTTATTTTATTTACATTCTTCAACGCTTCTATTATCCATAAAACCAATTTTAAGTTGTACATAGCCTTATATATAGGACGATTAAAGGGGTCACTTAAAACCTAAAAAAATAGTCAGCTGCATAAATGTGAAGGGAATATACGCCAGCTGCGTTAGTAAACTTGGGATTTTGGAAGGCATATTAGGCGAAATTATAGCTGTCGACAGGTCTTTTTGGGGGTTTACAAAATTAGCAAAAAGAAACAGCTATACGCCTGACCGACTGTTCACGTCGAGCTTGTGCAACTAGTATTTTCAACGCCGACATCGCCGCCAACCTTTAGGTACGTCGGCATGAAAGGCGCTACCAAGTTCAGAACTGAAAGCTCTCTCAAGATATCGCGGAGTTGAAAGGTTCAAGAGCGTTTCTTAGAACTAGTCTCGTTGAACAAAATGTCTAGTGCCTAAGATATCTACCACAATGAATAAGATAGTTTTGTAATTAGTGATCGAACCAGACCGTGTGAATCTAAAGATGCTGAAAATACCCTGTTTTTTTCATTAAAGACCCGCCCGCGACCCTCGTTCGCGTAAAATTATTATAAAAAATATGACTTCCCTTTTTGAATCGAATTTTGTTACCAATTTCAAGAGTTTTCATTTTTTTGTACGGAACACTGATTCTTATTCTAAAATAAAAGCTCTAGTTACCCCTTATGACATCAGCTATCTACCAGTAAAAGTCCCGTCAAAATCGGTCCAGCCATTTCGGAGAATAGCAGTTTGAAACGAATTTCGTTAAAGTTTCAAGGGTTTTAATTTTTTTGCGCGGAATCCTAATAATTTTTCTAAAATAAAAGTAGACTATGTTAGACCTTATAACATCAACTATCTGCCAATAATATTATGCCCGTTAAAATCGGTACCGTATATACTTTCATAAGCATTCAGTAAAAAGCATTATTATAAAATTTTGGTATTACAAAAAGACACTTAAATATTTATTTCTATAGAAGAGTGTACATACAAAGACCCCCCTTAACAAAACTGATGGGCACTTTCTAACAGTCAGTGATTTTTTTGTTCTTAACCATACCTAGAGAACCTTCTAGTTACGGAGATATTGGAGATCAAAGTTTTACAGAAGATTTTTTTTCTAATACAAAAGTTTTCTTTAAATACCTCCGTGACCTTCGCGCAGTGCAGCCATCAGCATAGCATCTATCACCTGACCAAGATTAATAAAACTTTATTTCAGATCTTGATCGATTGTCACCCCAAAAAAAAGTAGTTTCCCAGCAATAACTTTTTTGCGTAGACACTTAGTTTGATGTTCAGAATACTGATAGTTTCCAATAAAATGTACAAGTAGCGTAAATAAATTACTGTTACCAGTAATGTTTGTTACCTGAACCTCATAAAGTATACCGTTTTTAATTCTTCTAATTTTAAACAAAATTTCAATATTAAACAATCGTCGGAAGTTTTTTTTTGCTGTCCGTCTGTCGCGTCCGTCCGTCCGTCGCGTCCGTCCGTCCGTCGTGTCCGTCCGTCCATCGCGTCCGTCCGTCCGTCGCGTCCATCCGTCGCGTCCGTCCGTCGCGCCGTCCGTCCGTCGCGTCCGTCCGTCCGTCGCGTCCGTCCGTCCGTCATGTCCGTCTGTCCGTCATGTCCGTCATGTCCGTCCGTCCGTCTGGCAGCGGGCTGTATATCAGGATCCGTAATAGGTAGAAAGCTGAAATTTTCACAGAATGTGTATTTCTGGTGCCGCTATAAATAACAAGAAATAATAAAAATAAATTAAAAATTTAAAGGGGCTCCTCTACTACAATGATACGGAACCCTTCATGCGCGAGTCCAACTCGCACCTGGCCGGCTTTTTGCATTCAAAAATCAAAAAACCAAAATGTAAATATTTTCACATAGGCCTCGATGGGCACTTATAAAACGTCGACAAAAAGGTGCACGGTTCGGGTTGGTCGTTTCCTATGGAGAAGAACCAAGAAACTCCATGGTTACTCTTTTCAAATCATTTGGTATTACAATATTATTATGGATACAGCACTATAGTTAGTCTAGTCAGATGAAGTCATCATCGGAACATTCAACTTGAGCCTTCGAGGTGAATACGCCAATCAATTTCTCATCATCGTTACCAGCTCTATTCCTGTTAAGGTTTCTTGCAATACGCCATCATAATGCAATTTCGATGGAACTTTTAACGAGCAATTCCCTGGTCGATGTCTGCTTGTCGGATTAATTAAATTTCCCTCTACACTCTACGTCCTATTATTATAATTTTTTGGTGTGGTCTTAGTGACAGCGAGGTTCTTCTTTATAAGCCAAAAAAAGGTCAAAAATTTGTACTATTTCTTTAATTTTGTAATAATCCGTCTAATTAAAAATAATATTAAATTCACTATAAAAACAACTCGCAGCTGGAAAACTTAGGTTGTCTAGCCGCAAACCCAGTTCTAGCTGGGTCTCAAAGTATACAGCAGTACACAAGAGATCCATTTGTTAAGAAAGGAAGGATTTGTGAAAATTACCTCCAAACAGTTTTTGCCGATGAGAAATCCCGTCACACGATAGTACTAGATTTATGTTTAAATAAGTCGTACATTTATTACATTTAACGAACCCAAAATATTCAATTTATTTACATTATATACAGACTACAAATAGAACTAACCTAATGAAAAAAAGAATTAAAGTAAGAAAACATAACTAAAAAACGACGACAAAAGGACACTTCAGAGTGCGTCAAAGTACTCCTCCGCATCGCTGTCAACTGGAAACGTGCCCAGAAGACTGGCAGCATTGCCACGCTGAATGGCAATCTAATTCTTTGGCCAAAGAAAGAGCCAGCCCTCTGGTCACGCGAAGAACGAACCCACCGTTAAATAAATTACGACAAAAATTTACAACAACAAATAATAAAATACAAATAATAAAATTAATAAAATAAAATAAAAAAAATTCTTTCATGAATGACGTCCTTGAGGACGGATAATAAAAGAGTTATACGATGCGCAACTATTGTGGTTTAGTACTTAGCATGACTCAGTATTCAAAACTGGGGACTACTATCGAAAATAAGAACGTCTTCAATTATGGGCGTGAAACGGAAAGAGAAGCTATGGCTTGCTTTAGGCTACGACTCGTTCTTCCTCTTAGTAGTGCTCTGTCCACTAGGTTAGCGATCATATCGTCTGCGGTTGAAAGCGGTTTGCTCTACGATTGCCGAAGCATTGACATGGAAGCCTGGGATGCATCCACCTTCTATGATTTCGCGCAGAACATTATGTATGGGAATGTAGAAAGAATTCGACTATGTAATCTAGTTAGGGATTTGTTATCCACGCTCCCCCGGATTCGCTGGTGTGGAGCCGAATTAGAGTCGATATTCCATCCGAACGTGTGGAACAACGACAGTGAGATATGCGGTCTGGCGCACTTAGGAATGCATATCGGTTGGGAGAGAAAACCAGTCGGATCGCTCCCGAAACTATGCACAAGTGACGTGACGACTGGATTCCTGAAATTCGCGTGCGGCTTTCCAGACCTTGGAATCAGGAAGCTTTTTTTCGATTTCACTACCAATATTCATACCTGGATGTGATGTGATTTATATTGGTTCCTCGCCTGGTCTGGGATGGTCCATGGCGATGGAGTTCATGAGGTTTGAGGGACGGGTCTTGTCCTACGATCCCCGTCCCTTAGATCCGCGCGTCATATCTCCCAACGTCATACACTAAAACGCAAAAGTTACTAGCTTTACCGACATGCTACCAGATTTAGAAGCAGGCAAGAAGTACGTATTCGTCTGGGACGTGCGCGCTGATATGCCTCAAGAGCAAGAGGAACGTGAACGCATCCTTATAAATGAAATCGAGTGCTTAACACGTATATTAAATCATGAAGAGTTCGCCAAGAAAATTTTCCTTGTGCAAATTAAAATAAACCTCCATGCGCTCGAGCTCTATACGCTGCCCAGCGGCGGCGTCTTTTACCCTCAACCTTATACGCTTTCAAGGGATGTGCTCGAAACACGTTATGTAGCGTACATTCCTAACGCTGAGATGACAATGACTGGATTCTCCCCGGCGGGAGCAGTGCGATTTTCCCAGACCATGTATGACTAAAAGGACGGCTACATGAATGGCTTGGTTTCCGATGGAGAGTTATTTGCGAATTTTTTGATTTTTATAAAAATATATTTTTTGATAAAAAAATAAATGGCAACTCCGTATGTCAAACATCAGTTAAATCGTCGTAACTTCTTATTTTAATATTAATTTTGGTTGGAATTCAAAGGTCTTTACAATAGTTACCTTAAAACAGTTCAAATAGACTTTTATAACAAAGGAAATAATTGAAAATTGAAAAAAAAAAAATTGGAAGAAATGCGAACAAAACCAGAAAGTGAAAAAAATTAAAAACAGTTCTACTACAGTGACATATTCTGTCAATGTCATCCTCAATAAAACATGAAAAATACAATAAATACATAAGAATGCATGATGTTATAACATAATGATTACGAGAACTGCCTATCGACGCGCACGCCTTACAGCCCCGGACTCGTCGCTCAGCTCCGCCTCGCCGTCGCCGGATCCCAGATCACCTGTGTCACCGGCAGCGGCAGTTGCGTCGAGCTCGAGCGACGAATATGTCTCTCCGCCGACGTCGCCAACCCCTGTACGTCGGCAGGAGAGAGGCCGGCCACCGAGAAGCTTGGGACTTATGGGCGGCCATCCGGCCCCGAACCGGGTCCCCGCTGCCGGTGGTTGTGTGCAGCGCATGAAATGAACTCAATCCATAAACGATAACGTCATGCGCGCATACTACGGGTCTACAGAGGGGGGAACTAACCTCACTGCGTACCGTGTTAGGATGCTGTCTTTGTTCCAGGTACTTGAACCAACCGTCAACGTCTTGGCACAACGACTGTCGGATCAGGTGCGGGTCATCGAACGCAATCACATGTTGGACGACGCTGTACTTGATAGGCTGCGCTCAGAGGTACTGAGCAACCGTATCCTCTTAACTCCGGCACAAACCGCGGTGCAAGTGTCAGCTATTGATGCAACCCCGCCGCGGTTCAACCCAGCTGTTGTAGAGGAAGATGATAGGGTTGCTATGGTAAGTAGCCAGTGCAACGACCGATTGAGGAGCGCTCTGGAAAATGCGCTTCGTGAATATCGATCAACTCCTACCGAACTTAGGCCCCGATTACCACGGTTACCCATGCATAATAAAAATAGGGCGCTGGTGTGTGCCTTGGACTCGCAACTCAAGAATATATTCGAGAGTAGCGAGAACTTCATTGATACACACTCGATCCTACCATGAGGATCCACTCGATCCTCATGGTCCTATTGTGGGGCTGCTGCGGCATGTCCTTTAGCTTATGTCAAGTTTCCAAATTGTGACGTAGCTACTCCACCAAAACCAGCCGCCTGGCAGCGCAGGATCGAGGGCCGCATCGACGGGGCCAGGGGTGCTCATCGGCAAACTAAACTGCTTCTGGGAGGGCAATACACGACCACGTGTGATGCGCTTTGTGAGGCGGGCATTCTCGGGGATTGGAATCAGTCCTCATGTCCCGTGTCACAGAGCACATCGACATCATGTCACATTCTTATTTACAACTAGCGATAATTAACTTTATCCTATCGTCCTTGAGTATATTTTCTTCCAACCCAAAATAGAGAGAAGATCGCGCAGTGAATAACAATTTAAGTTTATCACAGTAGTGAAGATTTTATAGATTCACTAGACATACTTAGTTCAAAATGATGTTTGCGCTGGCGGTTCCGAATTCGAGATCGAGCCAATATGACACGTGACTGAACCATTGTGATATATTGCCGCAGATATTTTCGCGCTATCAATGTAATGGTGCCCGCATTCGCTCTCGCCGAGACACTCCCGACTGCGAGCGTGTGTGCTCGTCTACGTTCGGTGTTCCTCGCTTGTTCTCCGTCCCGTCTTGGCTTTTTGCAAGACCTTTCGCGAGAGACAAGAGAACTCTCGAGAGTGTAAAACCACCATTACAGTCAAAACTAGTAAAAAACGATCAAAATTTGGGTACGGTTCCCGTAAAGATTTTACGAAAGCCAACTTTTAAGTGTAATTAATGAGTATGAAAAATGTGTTCAATTATGTAGTATTATGCCCGCGGCTTCGCCGGCGTGGAGTTCTATAATTGTCCCACGGGATCATACTACCGGCATAAAAGTATTCTATGTGTTAATCCAGGCTATAAACTATCTGTGTCCTAAATTTTATCCAAGTAACAAAGAGTAACAAAGAGTAACAAAGAGTAACAAAGAGTAACAAAGAGTAACAAAGAGTAACAAAGAGTAACAAAGAGTAACAAAGAGTAACAAAGAGTAACAAAGAGTAACAAAGAGTAACAAAGAGTAACAAAGAGTAACAAAGAGTAACAAAGAGTAACAAAGAGTAACAAACATCCATCCCTCCATCCATCCTCACAAACTTTCGCATCTATATACGCCAATGCGAAAATCGCGGTTTCACATAATTATATTTATAGACATGTCTACCTTAGAAAAATCCTACCTACTTACTAATAGGTAAATACTCCCGCATCTCGCACGCCCTGCTCAACACTGCGCGCCATGTGCCTGTCTACGTAAGTTTCGAAGCCCTATTTGACTCTGATGGGGATCTTTTCTGGGGATCTTTTCTGGGGATGTTTTTGAAAAAACTGTGATACACCTGTCTTATAATTTTAACTGAAGAGTGTGTACACCAATTTTCGAGTTAATCGACCACGAGAATATTAAGTTTCACAAAAAAATTCAAACCCCCATTTCACCCTCTTAGGGGTGGAATTTGAAAAAACCCTTTCTTAGTGGATACCTACGTATCCACTAATAAAGGGTTTTTCCAAATTCCATCATTTATCTTTACAAAGAATACACCCTTCAAATTGTATGTCTTTAAGACCAGTGGTTTAGACTGTGCGTTGATATATCAGTCAGTCATTCAGGACTTTAATTTTATATTGGGGGATGATTTTGGAAAAACTGTCATACATGTTTCTCATAATTTTAACTGAGGAGTACCGACACAAATTTTCAAGTCAATCGATCCCGAGAATCACCCCATTTCACCCTCTTAGGGGTGAAATCTCTAGGACCAGCGGTTTGGACTGTGCCTTGATATATCAGTCAGTCAATCAGTCAATCAGTCAATCAGTCAATCAGTCAATCAGTCAATCAGTCAATCAGTCAATCAGTCAATCAGTCAATCAGTCAATCAGTCAATCAGTCAATCAGTCAATCAGTCAATCAGTCAATCAGTCAATCAGTCAATCAGTCAGTCAGTCAGTCAGTCAGTCAGTACTTTGAATTTTATAATTATGTGTAATTAAAGATGACAAACACTATGAAACAATCACTCGATACAATAAGCGTTAGAATAATTGGATATTAAATTAATCGCGCTCGATTAATTGAGCATAGTTCTGCGAATATTGTATTGTACTAGCTTATGCCCGCGGCTTCGCCCGCGTGGAGTTAGGGAATTGCCCACGGGATCTTACTTCTGGGATAATAAGTAATCTATGTATCTATCTATAATACATACATATATTTACATGTACTTGCTTATAACTTGCAATTATTAGTTTAAAGTTATATCAATTAAATTAGATACGTGAAATATTGATACCTTGGTTTGAGATTGGACATCGGATTTTATCTGAAGAGTATACAAAAATTTTCAAGTCAATCGACCCCGAGAGTAAAAAGTTTCACAGAAAATTCAACACCCCATTTCACCCTCTGAAGGGGTAGGAATTTCGAAAAACTGAAACTTACTCTTCACAAAGAATACACCCTCCAATTTTTATATCTTTGGGACCCGCGGTTTGGGCTGTGCGTTGGTATTTCAGTCAGCCAGTCAGGACAAGGAATTTTAAATTGGGGGATGATTTTGGAAAAACTGTGATACACGTGTCTCATCATTTTAACTGAAGTATATGTAGACACGTTTTCAAGTCAATCGACTCCGAGAATAAAAAGTTTCACATAAAATTCAAAACCCCATTCCACCCTATCAGGGGTAGAATTTCAAAAAACCCTTTCTTAATGGATACCTACTCTTCACAAAGAGTACACTGTCCAAATTTCATGTCTCTGGGACCAGTGGTTTGGGCTGTGCATTGATGTCAGTCAGCCAGTCAGGACATTGAATTTTTTAATTGGGGGATGATTTTGGAAAAACTGTGATACACGTATCTCATCATTTTAACTGAAGTATATGTAGACACATTTTCAAGTCAATCGACTCGGAGAATAAAAAGTTTCATAGAAAATTCAACACCCCATTTCACCCTATTAGGGGTGGAATTTCAAAAAAACCCTTTCTTAAAGGATAATTATTCTCCACAAAGAATACATCCTCCAAATTTCATTTATCTAGGACCAGCGGTTTGGGCTGTGCGTTGGTATTTCAGTTTGCCAGTCAGGACATGGAATTTTAAATTAGGGGATGATTTTGGAAAAACTGTGATACACGTATCTCATCATTTTAACTGAAGTATATGTAGACACATTTTCAAGTCAATCGAATCGGAGAATAAAAAGTTTCATAGAAAATTCAACACCCCATTTCACCCTGTTAGGGGTGGAATTTCAAAAAAACCCTTTCTTAAAGGATTCCTCCAAATTTCATGTCTCTAGGACTAGCGGTTTGGGCTGTGCGTTGGTATTTCAGTCTGCCAGTCAGGACATGGAATTTTAAATTGGGGGATGATTTTGGAAAAACTGTGATACATGTATCTCATCATTTTAACTGAAGTATATGTAGACACATTTTCAAGTCAATCGACTCAGACAATAAAAAGTTTCATAGAAAATTCAACACCCCATTTCATCCTCTTAGGGGTGGAATTTCGAAAAACCCATTCTTAGTGGATAGTTACTCTTCACAAAGAATACACCCTCCAAATTTCATGTCTCTAGGACCAGTGGTTTGGGCTGTGCGTTGATATATAAGTCAGTCAGTCAGTCAGGACTTTGAATTTTATATGTATAGATAGATAGATAGAAGATTGAATTTCATTTTTATTGTATCAACTTTTCGCCCATTTTCCCATTTTTATCACTTAGCTAACCATGCATTGTCATCTTAATTAAACAGGTATGACTTTCAGCTCAATCGGAAACCGGCGATTGGATCAAATTCAATTTCTGAGTTTTTTTACATACGTAGTTACAGATGAAGCTTATAAAAGTGTGTTGAAATACATTTTCGTTTAGGGACAAAGGCAGATAAGCGAAATAGTATCCTGGGTCACACACATCTGGGACCGATTTCTCACCATTGGGACCACACCCAACTCATTGAATTCCGCACAAATTAACAACCTCGCACAAAATTAATTATTTCAAGAGACAAAATGAGGTAAAATGTATCACTCCAAATGTTCAAGTACACTTAATAGGAGGTGTCTGATGAGATGACGAGTAATGGAGAAGTTTGGAAGAAACAAAAAAGTGAATCAAAGATTTAAATAACAAGTGAATCAAAGATTTAAATAACAAGTGACTCAAAGATTTAAATAACAAGTGACTCAAAGATTTAAATAACAAGTGACTCAAAGATTTAAATAAGTGAATCAAAGAATTAAATAACAAGTGAATCAAAGATTTAAATAACAAGTGAATTAAAGATTTAAATAACAAGTGAATCAAAGATTTAAATAACCAGCAAAACACTTTATGAATGTTTTTTTTTTCAATAGCCAGTTTTTCAGACGATAAAACATTGAAACAAATGGAAAATTGACTTCAATATAAAATAATTTATTCTGAGCTGTTTTATTGGCGGACTTTTGATATAGGGTGACAGGGCTGGATATGTTATGAATTTTTCAGAAAGGTTATCCTATTTCGAAGACTTCATGTCTATGTATACCGATATGCTTAGGTAGTGGTAAGGTAAAGGTCATGTGTATCACAACTTCTTATCAACGTTTGGCAGTTGTTAGTTGACACACCTATTTTGGCTACTCAAGACTGTTCACTTCTATGTTTTGACAGGATAAAATATGGTATTCAGTAACTAATTGCGTAAATAATAATAAGAAATTATCGACCTACCCGCAGCAGAATGAACGACAGGGATCTCGTTTTTAGAAGACATTCATGTGTAAGAGTAACAACTAGAAATCGTCTGAAATTGTTCATGGAACTAAACGACGTTTAAGAGTCAATTTTGAAAGAAAGAAAGAAAAGAAGGAAAACATATTTATTTCTCACATGCCACAAGTGCACACAACAAACAAAAAAAATTAAATACTTAAATTTACACAATAAAATTTAAATTTTATTTTTATTTTAAGTCCGTCTCTGTACATTATGTGTGCTGAAAATATTAAAAGGTCAAACGGCGAGACTATTCAAAATAAATTGTTCCCATGGAGTAAAAAATGTGATACATGGCTAAATTATATTTAATCACCAAGTTTGGCTTGTTACACCTACACCTGCGCCCACAGTTGGCAAGTTATACTACTTCAAAAATGTATAACAATAAATCCATATCTTTATCTCAACTACGGTTCTCTTTTCTTTCCTATCATAAGAAGATTGAAGTTGTCCTCTTTCGGGGAATAGGAAAACTATGCGTCCATTTTATTTAAGTGACACCTATCCGTAAGTTACAAAACTTCGTTGAGTCGGCGTAAATTGTTTAGTAGTTTGGCTATTCCCCGCTAGATGTCAACCTCAGTAGGTTCTGGATGATGGCAGACCAATGTTGATGTCTTGTCTCGAATCTTTCTCTAGTTCAGATTTAATGCAATAGATGTCATGAAATCATAATAGAAAAACTCATATTTTCTTAATTTAAAACTCAATTATTGTGTTCTGGCTTACCTGGTAGAAATATCCCATTTTCCTTTCGTAGAATTACTTGCCTTAGTGTAAGCTGGTATTCATTTTAAAAGCAAACCCGGTCAATGAAAAATGTCTATCCACATACACAGACCAGTCCCGCAGGACATTGAATAAAACAATCAGGTTTTAGTGCAACTCGCATCAGAAAGTCCTAGCTTCTCCTTACACAAATGGATGCTCTTAAGAAGATTGGTATATGGTGTCTGCTCTCTACAGAAGATATTCTGACAAGATGAGTCATCTTCTACAAATCCGTATGATTTACGAGAATATGGAGAGGTGGTAACTATCCAGCTGAGAAATAAAGAAAGGGATAACAAAATTCCCTGCAATAGACCTGAGATGTCATCTTTTACACCTTTTTTTTTCAAGTATACCTCGGACAGACCCAAACCCGCTATCCCCCCGCCAATTTGGAAGCTTATTTCTTCAACTTGGGACCCGCCCTGAACGACCGTTTTACTAACGCTAATTACCGATCTTCAGCTGAACAGATGTGTCACGCGCTGAAGCACATAGAGATAACTTTGTGTACAGACATGTCGTTCCAACTGGCTGTGACCATGGCATCAGAGCTGGGGAGCGGCTTCCCGGAGACTCCCAACTTGGCAATGGATCCGGAATCAGACAGGACCTTCGGCGACAGGCACTTGGCCCCGCGAATCCCGCGGCATACCACCACTGATTTCGCAACAGGCACAGAGGCCGAGCAGAGAACCGCATGGGTCAGGTACCTCCATGGTTCCTCAGTGTTTATTCTTAAACAACAATGACCTGTCCAGGCGCCACTGGTCAGGAGCTGGACGTACTGATTCACTATTGGTGAATGATGGACAATCTCATAATGAATATGTCCTATACCAACATTTGTATCCCCAACCACTAGAGACAGTATTCGCACAAAACAGCATCAGACATAGAACAGTATTACGGTCACGAGCCATCAGAAAGCACCTCGGTCACGAGCCATCAGAAAGCACCTCGGTCACGAGCCATCAGAAAGCACCTCGGTCACGAGCCATCAGAAAGCACCTCGGTCACGAGCCATCAGAAAGCACCTCGGTCACGAGCCATCAGAAAGCACCTCGGTCACGAGCCATCAGAAAGCACCTCGGTCACGAGCCATCAGAAAGCACCTCGGTCACGAGCCATCAGAAAGCACCTCGGTCACGAGCCATCAGAAAGCACCTCGGTCACGAGCCATCAGAAAGCACCTCGGTCACGAGCCATCAGAAAGCACCTCGGTCACGAGCCATCAGAAAGCACCTAGGTCACGAGCCATCAGAAAGCACCTCGGTCACGAGCCATCAGAAAGCACCTCGGTCACGAGCCATCAGAAAGCACCTCGGTCACGAGCCATCAGAAAGCACCTCGGTCACGAGCCATCAGAAAGCACCTCGGTCACGAGCCATCAGAAAGCACCTCGGTCACGAGCCATCAGAAAGCACCTCGGTCACGAGCCATCAGAAAGCACCTCGGTCACGAGCCATCAGAAAGCACCTCGGTCACGAGCCATCAGAAAGCACCTCGGTCACGAGCCATCAGAAAGCACCTCGGTCACGAGCCATCAGAAAGCACCTCGGTCACGAGCCATCAGAAAGCACCTCGGTCACGAGCCATCAGAAAGCACCTCGGTCACGAGCCATCAGAAAGCACCTCGGTCACGAGCCATCAGAAAGCACCTCGGTCACGAGCCATCAGAAAGCACCTCGGTCACGAGCCATCAGAAAGCACCTCGGTCACGAGCCATCAGAAAGCACCTCGGTCACGAGCCATCAGAAAGCACCTGGGGCACTCACGTATCACTGCCAGTTTTCACATCAACACCGAAGACGTAAATCAACAAATTTTAGGTGTTTATTGGAATTGTATTTTTTAAATTATCTAAATAAATGTTTAGTTTAAGTCGTCAAATATCTTTAGACTCTTATTAATTTGAATCAGAATGGTTATTTTTTACCAGAAGCTTCAGAAACGGGATATTTAACATGTTTACTGTTTGTTTTGAGTTTCCGATATTTCGGCGCTGTTGCAAATCACGGATCCGTGAACAGAATGATCGTGAAACAAACAGTAAACATGGTAAATATCCTGTTTCTAGTGTTAATGATGATGATAGCGACTAGTGACAGTTTAAAAACTTATATCAGAAGCTTCAGGTATGAAATTTTGTCAACTGAACCAAAATTTAAATTAGCGAATAATTTCTATATTTTTTTCAGTTTTCATGCAAATAATAATAGTTTTTCATTACCCCGACCGATCGATCCTATATGTAATTTGGATTGACTTACAACGTTGATTTAAAATCATTTCAAGTTTCATTTCATGCAGTTTTTTTTAAATTGATATTAACGGTAGTAATCAGTTTCGACATGAAACAAAATTTTGTGATGAACGGCAATAATGCAATATTGCCGTTACTAACATAACTTGTTATTCGTACAATTGCAATAGTGTCATGATAATTTAAACTAAAAAACCGTTAACTATTAAACTGAATCATAGAAAAAAACACTAAAATAGTATGTATTATTTTCATCATCATCACCTATGATGTTTTATTTTCAGCCAGGCAATAATAACTTATTTGGAACAAGTACGGCAAGCATTACTCTTCTCTATATCCGACCGACCCGGAAAAGACGGCTGTCATCGACTTAAAACTACACTTCGATAGTGTTATTCTGTGCCCCGGTGCTGGGAGAAAATGATGTCAATATACACATATATTTTGTATACTTATTATTATTTTTTAATTGGTGAGTCCTGGCTGTGAAGACAGTTATTCACACTATCGTGTTTTTTTGTAAGGACCTACCTTCCATGAAGGTTATCATTAATATTTTCTAATAAAATTTTGATGCATAACAAACAAACAGTAACAACTTTTTATCAGCAGTTACCCAATTTTTTATAATTATTATCTGAATAACTAGTTTCTCATTCATTTAGAGCAAACTCCTGATAAAATCCTGATAACCAGTCAATGTTCATTTCTCATTCATATTATGGACCAAATTATTATTTTTTATTGCATTTATCTCATTACCACTATTGTATTGCGGTCATCCTGTAAAGATAGTGTGTAAGTTGATAATAATAAATAAATAAATAATAATAAATAATTAGATTTCATTTTTGGTAAACTTCCTCTAGGGAACTGTCTCTTTGGGTCTAGTGGTCGCAAGCGCGACTGCTGAGCTTCAGGTCCTGAGTTTGATTCCAGGTCGGGCAAAGTATTGTTGGGTTTATCCATCAAGAATTTTACAGAAGCAGCCACAGAGTCTAGATTTGCGCCCCGTTGATGGCAATAGGCTCGAAATTAATGGGCCTTTTTTTTTTCGGTTGTTAAATCATCAATCCTTGGCAGGCACCGTCCCGCAGCCCTGGCAGGCATCGTCCCGCAGCCCTGGCAGGCATCGTCCCGCAGCCCTGGCAGGCATCGTCCCGCAGCCCTGGCAGGCATCTTCCCTTGCAGACCCCTACATCGTTGCTGACATCTCTGAGGCGCGCGTGAAACACGAACGCGCCGTCGACACGGCCTGTCGTCATAAGACGATAAAAACGGCGAGTTAGCCCATAGCTCGCCGCCCATAGCTCGCCGCCCATAGCTCGCCGTCCACAGGCCCGCGCCTACGGTGGCCGGGAGCCACAACGTGACTTCCGACGCCCAGGGCGTCTCCCGCAGTGGCTGGGACGTGAGGTTTTCTCCCTCTCACGACCCGCCACCTCCTTCACTAGCATGACTGTTTCGCAGAAGGAGGTTACTGGCTTGTGTTCGAACACACGACCAAACACTCGTTAATCGAGGCCATTACCACTGGGTCAAAACTGCATGCTCAATATTTATTTATTTATTTATTTACACTTCAAGCACAAAGTGCACGGGCGGACTTAATGCCATAGGCATTTTCTACCAGTCAACCTTTGGGTGATGCAGAGACAGACAGTGGTAAGTGCATAAATATGCAAAAAATTTAATTTAACACTAAGATAAACTACAAGGATATATAAAATACTATAACTATATATCAAAATACTATAAATATATATCAATATAAATATAAGTAAATATAAATTTACATGGATTTACTAAAATAAAAATACAAACAATGAAGAAAACATTAACGTTGTGATGAAACTGCCAGCTTTTTCTGTATGTACTCGCGAACTTTAATTTTAAACGATGAACGATTGGTTGCCATCCTGATTTCCTGAGAAAGCGCATAATATTCATTGTGTCCATTTCCTTTGTAAGATTTAAAAATAATAAAATGTCAAGTACAACTTTCATATTATTTTCTAAAATATTTTAGCATTTTATTCGCTAGCAGTTTAATAATTGCTATCTAAGAGTAAATAATATGTATTATTAACTCGGTAATTATTATAAGAACTGAAATTACAACTTGCGACCTTATGAAACATCTGTCACTTTCTCACGGGCCTTTTCAACGTCGCGACTACTCGCATCGTCATATAATTATTTTAATGGAGAAATTAAATCATACGTTGCAACGAATACAATATTAGCAGCAAATACTCAAGCAATAATTATAAAATAATCGATAGCAGAACGAATGGCGCCTTCTAAATGTATATCGATAAAGAAACAGCGAAGTTCTAAAACAAACTTTGGTATCGCTTTGCAGTCTTCTCAATTATTCAAGAAGGTGGTTCTTTTTAATGGTGTGTTTCGAGTCATTTGGCCTTGCAGTGGCGATTACTGTCAGCAAGGCTGACGTGAACTGATGATAATGTATGCCGTACGGCGCGGCGCACATTTTATATTAATGACGTACAATAATTGAACTTTGGATGCGGCAAATTCGTTTTGTACATAATGTCGAGTATTCCGTGACTTACCCGTGTTACTACCGTGGTAGCAAGTTATTAAATGGGAATGAGAAAGAAAATTTTGACGAAAAGAATCGAAAAAAAAAATTGAATTGTTTTTTTTTTGCTCGCCGGCGGCTGCCGCGATACCGATCGCTGTGGTCGCACGGCTCGCGCGCGTTTGGTCAAGGTTCTAACATAACCCATTTCTGGTCGGGGTGCCGTAGCAAAAATTAACTAAAGAATAGCCGGCTAATGTCCGCCCGGAGGACACGGTGGAGCATACGGTGCAGGACTGCCCCGCTTGGGCAGAGCACCGCCGTGTCCTCACGGCGGCGATAGGCGGAGACCTCTCGCGCTCGGCATTGGTCGAGGCCATGCTGCGGGGCGAGACGGAGTGGGAAGCGGTCGAGGCCATGCTGCGGGGCGAGACGGAGTGGAAAGCGGTCGAGGCCATGCTGCGGGGCGAGACGGAGTGGGAAGCGGTCGCCTCCTTCTGCGAAGCAGTCATGCTCGCGAAGGAGGAGGCGGGCCGCGTGAGGGAGAGGACAGCGTCCTCCCTCCACACCAGCCGCAGTGGTAGACGCCCTCGGCGCCGGACGTCGGCAGACAATCTCCGGCCACCGTAGGCGCGGGCATGCGGGCGGTGAGTAATGGGCGACTCGCTGTCCGACCATGGACCATGCCCGGGTCGACGGCGCGTTGTGTTCCACGCGCGCCTCAAAGAGTGTCAGCATAATGACGGGGCCCCCCTCTAGAGGGCCAAAGCCTGCCGGGGTCGCGGGACTCATAGAATTACCGTGACCCTGGAACATAAAGGGCTACTGAAGGACACCGTGGATTTTAGTCAGTACAAGTCTGACAGTCCCTCCCGCTCTGCCCTGGGTGGGAGGACTCATTTGATGATTTAAAAAAAAAAAAAAAAAAAATTATCGCCGGCTAAATTGCGCTAGCTGCAACGCAATGGCTAATAAGTATTAAATAAGATTATATTATTTATTTATTTTATTGTGTTTTGGTATCAACATGAGAAACTGGCAGCGAACGCGGCCGGCAAGTGCTACATCCAAGTTAGTTGCATTAAAAACGTAGTTTTTTTCTTTTTGTTTATGGTCGGAAAATTTTATTGAGTAATATTTAAACGAGCTAAAATAAATTCAAAATTCACACTTTTAGGTGTCATAAATACTGAATATGGGCGGCTACTGAAATACTAAGTGGGCGACAAACAGTGGGCGAATACAAAATGTTTAAAACGGCGACTTGAAAAAAACCAAGCTTAATAACCACTAGAGACAAAAAGAGATGAACATGATATTTAATAAAATAAAATAATAGAAATAAAGTACGTATAGATTAAAATTATATTAAACTGCCGCATCCTATATCTCTCTTTTGACTCATAACGTTGTACGTCTTATTCGAACCGGCTGCATCGGCCTCAATGTTGGCAACTTGGCATTTCACCCAACAACTTTAAACGATACGGTCGTTTAGTGACCAACTGACCGTTGACCAGATCTCTGATAACATTTGGAACCAAGGTAGTTTTTTAATTCTTTTTTTTCCTAAACGAAGTGACTTCGGAATAAAGATTGCACTTCTTGTATTATACAAAATTTTGCTAGAACTGACATGATTAATTGTATGCACTTGATCCAGTCATTCTTGATATACCCAATAAGTATAATAAAGTCGCTTTTCGTATGTCTGTGTGATTGTGATGTTTTTCTCAACTACGCAACGATTTTAGATGCGGTTTTCCCATTATTTAAAAAAAATATGGTTATGTTTATATTATTCCGAAACCGTTTTTTATTTTTATTTTGAAAGGGTTATGTTTATATTTATTCTGAAAGAGTTCAGTTTATAGTATGTATTGAATTTTTAACGTATTTTTATTTTATAATGATGGTTTGATTGGGTAATGACATTAACTTATTTTATTTTTAAATCTGATTACGGAGTTTTTACATTGTATATTTTTATTTGGCGAAAAATGATTGTATTAATTTAATTAGAAGGTCTGCTGGAAGAAATTTCTCATGAAATAAGCAGTACCTTTGTGCTCTTCTATTTTAATGTAATCTCTTTTTAAGTATTTTGTGTGTACATAAATAAATAAATAAATAAATAAATAGAATTTAATTAAAATTTAATTAAAATTTAGTTAAAATTTAATTAAAATTTAATCAAAATTTAATTAAAATTTAATCAAAATTTAATATAATTGCGTGGTGTGTATTTGTCTATGATTATTTGATCTAAAACTAACATTATTTTTAAGTGTACTTACTAACTAAATTATGGATCGTTGTGTCTGATGCAAATAAATAATAAATCTAAATAGTCAATTATTATTAAAATTGCTTATAATTAAAAAAAAAAACCGGCCAAGTGTGAGTTGAACTCGCGCACCGAGACTCCGTACAAACTTGTAGTTATTTTGTTGTTAAACTACATATTTACGGTTTCCAGATATTTTTCTTTACATCGGCTGTAGGACATTGCTTCTTTTCAAAATTCACTAGGTCAACGGGAAGTTATAGGATCCTGATTCCCTTGTGAAATCGTAAAATATGCGTACACAAACAGTCGTATCTTTTGATCGCATCGCTAGTTTGATTTTTTCAAGTATTTGATATAAATCAACTTATAAATAAAACCCTACATGTTCCTGAGAAAAAAAAATCTTGACAGACAGACAGAGACGGATAAACAGACAGACGAACATGAAGTGATCCTATAAGGGTTCCCTCTTCTTTTTGAGGTACAGATCCCTAAAAAAAGTTGTTTTAACATCGTGCGATGCAGAGGCCGCGCCGGTCCCCAGGACGCGCCGGTCTACAGGACGCGCCGGTCTACAGGACGCGCCGGTCTACAGGACGCGCCGGTCTACAGGACGCGCCGGTCTACAGGACGCGCCGGTCTACAGGACGCGCCGGTCTACAGGACGCGCCGGTCCACAGGAAATTATTTCAGGTCGCTCTAGTAAATTATTTAAAAATTTAGAGGTTATTGATGCTCTCAATATTTCAATAATTTACTATTTTTTACAATAAATAACGTAGTTTGCTTCCACAAATGTGTATTCTGATGTTAAATTTCCTAGTCAATCCGGATGTTATATTAAACTGTTCTTGTGTTTAGATCAAAGAGCTCAAACTTCCTGCAGTACTAGCTTGTTTGATTGAAAACGACGATGCATCCGTCCTCGTTATCTCTATAGTATTAAACTTGTTACAATCGATGGTTACATCCGCTGCAAATGCAAAATAAAGTGTCCTTATAAAGAGATAAGGATGCTTTATTTTGCATTTAGATACGTAGAATTTCTTTTTATAATATGAAAGCAAATTAGTTTTTTTGTTTACTTTTAGTTCCTATATAATAGACTAGTGACTTTATTTGTAACGTCAATAATGACTATGTCGATTTACTCCGTTAGGCTCGTACATCATGTGGGCAGACGATGGGTTTCGTGCTAAGAAAACACACTGGGTGCGATACACTGTTTCTAGCAAAACTAAAGAATTACTTGAGATTACATCCCTCTAGTATTAAACTTGTAACAATAGCTGGTTACATCCGCTGCAAATGCAAAATAAAGCGTCCTATGAAACCAAATTAGTTTTTTGTTTACTTTTAGTTCCTCTTTTAAAATAAACTGACTAGCGACTTCATTTGTAACGTCAATAATGACTATGTCGATTTACTCCGTTAGGCTCGTACATCATGTGGGCAGACGATGGGTATCGTGCTAAGAAAACACACTGGGTGCGATACACTGTTTCTAGCAAAACTAAAGAATTACTTGAGATTACAACTTAACACAATAACACGGGGCTTTGCAACAGTGGGGCTTCTGAAAAATTTTTTTTATACACGTACGTACGCGCGCGCACCTTTGGTCTATCGTCTGTTGGCCGCGTGACGCCGTTCTATCTCATTACTAGCGTACCGTGCAACAGTGGATAGGCAGAGCAGCCGCGCGGCTCGCAAGCTCGTTCCGTAAGCGTAAATTTCATACGACTGTTGTGTTATTGTGATAAAAGTGAATGAGTATAAAAAAAAATGTTTCTTTGGTAAAGTTGTTTGTTAACATGAGTACAATCACGTGATAAATATCGGTCACTAATTTCCAGTCAACTTATTATATTAAGGCCCAGAAAGAGATAGGCGTGACGGGTTGGACTCCTGCGTAAAGGATTGAGCTCAAATAACTAGATAGAGGAAAATGGAAAGGCCCTTTGTCCTCACTGCAAAGAGGAAAATGGAAAGGCCTTTGGCCTCACTGCAATTGGACACAACACGATCATAATAATATAAACAGTTTTAACCAAAGGTGGAAGCCGTAATGGCTGACTCACAGCAGAATGTTGCCGAAAAGCCTCAAAAGAAAAAACCTAACATCCAGCGACCGAAGAATCGCACCACACGAACTGTTCCAACACCAACTAATATATCAACAAAAAGTTAAGTACAAAAAAAATATTGTTTCAGAAATAATTCAAAATGGTCCTGACAGTTTACAAAATAGATGCGAGTCCCCCAGTGAGGTCTGTGTTCATGGCTATTGAGGCCCTGAACATTCCTGATGTGGAATTTGTGGATGTCAATTTGATGGAAGGAGAACATCTAAAGGAAGAATATTTGAAGGTTAGCTTCGCTTTTAATCTGTTGAACAGTTTTTACAAGAGAGCAAGCATGGTTCTCTCAGACTCCAAAGAAATTAGGTAAATGGAAATGATTCTCTCATTTGCTTGACGCACCGAGAATGCCTGGATGAGCTATTGGTCGATAAAACCAATAATGAAGGAATCTCTTTCTCTCTGTACCAAAATAAAAACTGACATTCTAGAAAATTTTGTGCGTAACCACTACCTTGTTGTGGCGGGTTTACGAAATTGTTTAGCGAAGTAAAATGGCTGTGACGTACGCACAGACGGACAGGACGAATAAGGTAAGGGTTCCGTTTTTTTTTTGCGATTTGGCTACGGGAACCCTAAAACCTTAATAAAAGTAAGAAAATAGTTGAAGATTATTACAAATTAACCCTTTTTTATTTACAGATAAATCCGCAGCATACCGTACCAATGCTTAGAGATGACGACTTTTACATTTGGGACAGGTAAGGCGCAAAAAAATTTTACTGAGCTCGGTATTATTTCATTCCTATATGAAAGGGTGGAAGATTTCGGAAGAAATCACAATAATTAATAATAGCGTACCCTACGGACCTAGAAATATTCATAGGCTATCACCAGCAGCCTGATATTACCGGATATTGTTGTCAAAATTGAAGGTTTAATTCAAATTTTAAAGATGCGTTGTGTTTTGATAAGTAGGACTCCCACAAAACTCTCAGATGGCAACAAGGTTTAGACAAGGGACATCTTTAAGGGCATGTAGTATCTACCTCATGAAAATGAATAACTTTTACTATGTGACCCAACATGGAATCGCGAAATAAATATCAGCTGCGTCATACATTTATCGCATAAGTCGAAAAAAAATTGTGGGCAACTTTTTTTTCATATTTCAAAGCCTTTAGTACAAGTTGTACATATTTATGAGTACTTCATTCCTTTAAAATAAAGGGTGTAAATAGACCCTTAACATAACTGAAAGGCACTTGTTCTCCCTGTCTTCGCAATCTTTTTTTTGTTCTAGACCATACCTGGGATCCTTCTAGTTACGGATATATTTAAAAAAAAACTTGTGAAAAAGTTGTAACTTTGACCAAGTTACAACTTTTTCACAAGTTTTTTTTTAAATACATGGTTTAATATAAGATTTTTACTTTACACACCTCCACGACCCCCGTACTATTCAATCTATCCATCAGCACAATACTTTGAGTGCTTTCCATCGAGACCTACCGTATAACGTGATTTTTCACCCCAAAAAAAAAAGTCGATTCCCAGCAATAATTTTTGCGTAAAGTTACTTAGTTTGATGTACAGAATGCTTGGTTGACGGCTATGTGTGGGTCTGTTTACACCCTGTATGTGTCTCGATCAGAAATCACTCAGTCGTTATCTGCCTAACCTTTTCCTATGTCGGCTTCCTGTCTAACCGGATGCATATGAATATCAGTTTTTCAACCCACTAGTCACTTAAGATTTAACTACGCGCCATAGTGCATAGCCAAGTTGACGAGATGCTAATAAGCCTTGACAACGAATGCAAGCATGCCATATTTGTATTGCTCTGAGTAAATTTAACGTTAGCATCGTTGTCGTGTAATTTGTACGCTAATGCTAATTAGCGTACAAATTAACATTTTCGTAAAGCGTTTTCAGGTGAATTAGGTAAATACCCCTTTGGTTATTATCTGTTTTATTGAGACAATAGTATGATTATTTGAATTGGTTAAAGTTAAAAAAAGAAAGTGTTATTTATAACAATCTTTGGCCGCGGCTTCGCTCGCATTAATTTTGAATTTGACAGTCAATCCGATTGTAAAGTGCTTGTAATAAATATAATTCAATCATAATCCGAAAGACACGTGGCGCCATCTATTATCATAAGAACGTTATTGTTGTTTTCCTGAGGAACAGTACTTTTTTCGGGATAAAAGGTACCCCTATGTACGTTTCTGTACACCTGACAACGTATATGCAAAATTTCAGGATGATCGGGTCAGTGCTTTAGGCGTGAAAAGGTAACAATCAAACAAACAAACTAACTTACTATATAAGATTTTAAACTATCATGGTCACTAACTTATCCGTGATCATGGTGCTTGCAACAGCGCCGAAATATCGGGAACTCATAAAAAACAGTAAACATGGTAAATATCCCGTTTCGAGTATTAATAATAAACTAACTTACTGTCGCATTTATAATATTAGTAAGGCTGAAGAAAAACAATAGCAAATAGACTCAACTAAAATAGGTCCAACTCCTATAATTACAACAAATTATACAATTACAACAAATTATACTCAACCTAACTATAGAACACCACTTTTGACAATAAACCAAAATTTTAATTATCCAATTTATTACTTTCACATAGTCAAATAGACCTTGCCCTATTATCAGTTTCACTGGAAATTCAACTATACTGTGGTAAAGTTAATACGAGGTCATATACGCTTGATCGTAAGACATTAATGACAAACTTATTGTTTTCAGTCACGCGATTGCTGTGTACTTGGTGACCCAACATGGAGAGAATGATTCTTTGTACCCAGCCGATCCACAGAAGAGAGCGATTATTGATCAACGCCTTCATTTTGACAGTGGAATACTGTTTCCGGCTTTACGCGGCACCGTCGTAAGTATCTATTTTATTTTACGATAAATTCAATTCGCACAAACTGACACGAATAATATAAGATTTTAAACTATCATGGTCACTAACATTATTATTAATACTAGAAACGGGATATTTACCATGTTAACTGTTTTCTATGAGTTCTCAATATAGGGTAGACCGATTTGTCTGCTCATATACACCCACCCACCCGCAATAACTTCAGTTTATCCGTGATTATGGTGCTTGCAACAGCGCCGAAATATCGGATTGAATGACACGAAACATGTCATCCACTGCGCCAACCGTGCCGTCGCATTAAGAGTTGCAGTAATGATTACATAGTCAGTGCCGTACGTTATTTAATTCCTCTTAGAAAGAAAAATAGGGTTTCAGACACTGTACTGAAGCTAGATTTTAGCGAGAACGTTTTGATCCAAATACTGTATTTTTCAGGAGCCTGTATTCTTTAGGGGTGAGAAATCGTTCAGGTCAGAACATCTGGCCAAGATTAAGGCAGCATATGAGTTCACGGATAAATTTTTGTCGTCACCATGGCTAGCTGGTGATGAAATTACTTTGGCAGACATTTGCTGTGTTTCTACAATAAGCACGATGAATGTGCTTATGCCAATTGATGAAAACGAGTAAGTACAAAACCCACTATATATCCCATACCTTCTTAGGCAGTGAAATTTTCAATATGTTAAAAAAAAAATATTATTCTGTTCATTGTGATTGCAAGATTTCCAAAAAAAAAACTAACTACGGTATGTTATGACGATTACGGAAAACGAAATTCTGACCAGAAGAGTCGGAAAATCTTTAAGAAACACTTCCACCATCTACGAGCAAGTGCCAATGTTCATGTTTCTGAGACTCAGGGGAGCTTAGGTTGAGGCTATGAAGAAATTAGATCAGTCTTTAAGTAGATTGACTTTATTCTTATAAATACGAGAATAAATAAATAAAAATTTTAAAAAAATATGCAAAGTCAAAGAAGAGAAAAATAAGTGGCAAAGTCAAACAAGTAAATGCAAAGGAATGTACCAAAGTCTTACACTGAAGAATTTAAAAAGACTGGGTGAATTGTTACCCAATTCTTTTAGGTATTTTTTCTTTGCGGCCACGTCGAATCAGACAATTAATCAAACGTTTTTATACAGGTTCCCGAATCTCGCAAATTGGCTGGAACGTTGCACCCAGCAAGAGTTCTACAAGAAAGGGAACGAAGCTGGTCTGGAACAATTCCGGGGGCTAGTCAAACTGAAGTTGGGCTAGACAAGAAGGTACCAGCATTTTCATCTTGAGAGTCATCTTAGAGATGGCAAGTAGCCAGCACTTTGCAATTTTATTATAACAGAGATTATAACAGAGATTATAACAGAACGAAAATATAAAATGTTATTGTTAGACTTTACTGTTATTGCATTTCTTATGTTTACCACATATCACGCTAATAAGGTTTTAATATTAATATTTAAGTTTATTTAGAAAGTTGATTATGTTATATTAAGCTTGAATTAAATCATGATTTCACGATCTTGTTTCATTAGTCGTTGTATGTACATATACAAGGGTTAGGCAAAGGTATCACCTAACAGTACTACCACATTTCGCCACTTATGTTTAAATGTCATGTGATAGAGGACGAGCCTATTGCTATCAACCGCGCACAAATCTGGGTCATCATCAGTCTATAGCAGTCCACTGCTGGACATAGACAGACTCTATGGCTGCTACTGAGAAATTCCTGATGGAAGAACTCAATAACAATTTGCTCGACCGATCATCGAACCCAGGACCTCATGCTCGTTTATTTAGTGATCTAAAGGAAACTGGGTTTAAGGTTACCCTGCTTCTTTCTTGGCCATCTCAACTTAATATATTTTAGTTGAATTATAGGAAACTGTCGGAGGAAATCGCCGTCGAGGTAGACCGCGGCGAAAGTGGTATAACGATCTGATCTCGTTTGCAGGGCGACCATGGCCACATATCGCACAGGACAGAGAGGTTTGGAATGAGAAAGGGAGAAAGGGGAGGCCTTTGCCCAGCAGTGGGAGACACTCAAACAGTATAGCAAATAAACAAAAAAATTGGAAACTATGTTCAAAACCTATCCTATTTTTAGCAAGGTATTCATTGGCATTACATACGCAGATTGCACAGATCAGCATAAAGCTATAGATACTACTAGCTTATGCCCGTGGCTTCACCCGTGGTTCACCCGTGGCTTCGCCTGCATGGAGTCTGATAATTGTCCCACGGGATCGTACTACCGGGATAAAAAGTATCCTATGTGGTAATCCAGGTTATAAACTATGTGTGCTAAATTTCATCCACATCCGTTCAGTAATTTTGGCGTTAAAGAGTAACAAACATCCATACATCCTCAAAAACTTTGGCATTTATAATATTAGTAGGATTGGTCTGTGACAGACTGTATCCTAAAATAGACTGTGTTATATTAGCATAACTCGTTAAGACGGTCTTGCGTCACTACAACTTGTATAAAATTTGATAAAAAACCGACCAGTCTCCGACCTTTACATTGATAAGCTCGCCGGTACAACAACAGTGAATACGACGAAATCTTAAAATAATCTCATTTCATATTATTTCTTTCGTGAAAACAAGTGTTCTTGTGTGTGGACAAACATAAATAGGTAAGTGAATTTTCAAATAATAGATTTAACGAATTACACCATTCGTTTTAAGTAAATAGTACATAATGCTATTTGTCTGCAATACATTATTACTTATTAGTCTTTTAAATCGAGGAGGAGGAGGAGCTCGTGGCTAAGTAATAACAGCCGCTCGGATCGATCTTTAGGTTAAGCCGCGCTTGCCTATGTCTGTCCGTGGATAGGTGACCACCCATAACATAACAGAGTTTCCTCCGTGCCTCGAAAAGCAGGTTCCGCCGTGCCAAAGATTTACAAATGACAACCGGGACCATCGTGCTGGTTGTCATTTGTTGGTTGTATCTTTGACAGTCGTTACAGACAGTGGCCCGAAAGTCTGACAACCAGTTTAACTAAGGGGTATCGTATTGCCCAGTACTAACTGGGTTGTGGAGGTCAGATAGGTAGTCGCTCCATGCAAAATTCTTATATTCAGCCGCATCTGGCTAGACTGGAAGCGGACTCCAACATAGTTGGGAAAAGGCTAGGCAGGTGATGGTATCTACGTCACCGCTAATTTGGATATAAAAGAAAAAGGATATAAGCATCCTATATCATCTCACATAGATCGTAAAAATGTAAGGGCATAAAGGTAATGTACGTACTTAACCCTTTCCTTCTCAAACAGTTTAATGATAACCTTTAAGTAGCTATAGACTTTTTTTTTTTGCCAGTGTAGATCAGAATGATAAAAATTAAAGTAAAAGAAAAAATAATTAAAGATTCAAGTAATAGTTTATTGTTTACTTTGGAGGCTTGTAAATGGCTTGTCGTAGTTTGCCTTGCTATTATTTTTTGTATTGTTAGCTGTAAGCCACCCAAACACAATAAAATAAAATAAAATAACTGATAACCGGGGTAAATAAGTTCAGAAACAGTACTACAGTAATTCTACAACATTTATTTCGTTATTGACATTGTAATGCAGATTTTTTTTGTAACTTATGGAATCAATGGATCCTTAAGGTTATTTTTTAACATTGAAATTGTGTGCTGTGGTCAAGACATTCTTTTCTATTTTTACTAAGAATTTATTAAAAATAAACACAATATGCTAATTAATAGCGTTTCGGACGAATCAAAATGCAGGTATTCTCAAGTAAGGAAAAATAGCAGTTGATCCGGTATAGATGAGGAATTGCAACTTTGTTGAACAAAAATAAATTTAAGAAATTTATTTATTTTATTAAAAAAATATTTTACTTCAATGGAACGTCATAACAATAATGCCGGTGGGCTACTATTTTTTATATTTTTAAATGTTTTTTATATTACTTTGTATAGAAATATTTAAAAATGTAAATTATATGTATAGAAAATATATAAAAGAATAATAATAAATAATAATTCTTTGGCCAAAGAATTAGCATTGACATTCAGCGTGGCAATGCTGCCAGTCTTCTGGGCACGTTTCCAGATGACAGCGATGCGGATGATTACTTGTGTCCTATTGTCGTCGTTTTTTAGATGTTTATATTTACTTACTTTTAGTCTTATTTTATCATTAGTTTAGTTCTATTTTTAGGAATAATACAGTGTTACCCTATGAGAACTGCTTATTGCTGAGTTTATTATGAGTTGTGATGTTTGTCGAAGCTTTTCCGATATTTTCTAAAAGGTGTTTAAATACTTTCAGACTAAAATGGGATTGACCTTATACAAGAAAGACACGAGTTCGCCTTGCCGGTCAGTCTACATGGTGCTCGAAATTTTAAACATACCCGATGTTGAGTATGTCAACATGAATTTAATAAAACGCGACCACTACACGGATGAATTTTTGAAGGTAACGTTTATTTTGTTATGGTTTTATGATTATTAAACTCGATTATGCTTTCCGAGGAAAAGACGGGTCTCTACATGAAATAAATCTACAGACTGACCTCGGCAAGCGCACCTAACTTTTGTCCGTCCCGTGCATAAAGCGCAGGCTACACCGCTGGCGAGTGAGCTGACGGGTAAACCGAGGGGAGGGAAACTAGCTTTGGCGAGCAAAACTATGTGGGTTCACACCGAAAACTACCGACGAACGGGAGAGCGAGCGAGCGGAAGAAGATCGCCGAAGCAATTTCGCGGTGTGAACCGAGTATAGAGGTAATATAACGATGCTAGCCCGGCTCGCCCGCTAGCTGGCGGTGCGGCCTGCGCTTTATTATTTAGCCGTCCGATTTTGAAAGTTTTAATGAACTAGCCTTGTAGATAACATGAAATGCTTTGCTTGTCTGTCGTAGGATTCCGTTTCATGTATCGCTTTGTAACTGTCTACAACCAAAGTACCTAAAACAATTACAAAACTATTGTGATACCACTGAACGCTGAAAAGGCAATACAATGTTCCACAAAGGAAAGATTTTACTATCTGCTATGAAGTGTGTGTAGAACGAACATTTTATAATTTTATCTTGAAAGGCTCTTTAAAAATTTTACGCTGCTTTAAAAAAGTATTTAACAAGTTCTTTAAAAAGAAACTGTTTCACGTTTTATATCGTACTAAAAGGAAGCCAAAAAAGAAGAGATCTATATGGTTGCAATAACATTCCATCTACAAGGTCTATGCTCAAAAATCTGCAGAATAATTATTTCCGTAAAAAATGGAAATACAATTCTCACGCTTGGCGGTTGGATCAAGGGCCTAATTTAGTAGGCCGTACGCATTGATACGGCGGACCACTATTTAAAAATGTAAGGTATGTGTTTGAAGGATGAATAAAGGAAAAAATAATATGAATAATTTCAGATGAATCCGCAACATACCATACCAACATTGAAAGATGGTGACTTTATAATCTGGGATAGGTGAGTCTTGTATATAAAAACAAAACAACAAAATATATAATAAAGGCAAGTTGCTTTTTGGTTCTGTGTAAAGTCATATGGAACTAAACACAACGGTTAATGGTGAGCTAAGCGGCGCGGATTCATGTCCGTGAACGGGTGCCATCGGTCGGAGCTGGTCGGCCCACACTGCCATGTAACATTAAATTTAAACAAACTTGTCAAGTAATTAGAAATAGTGAGCCAGAAAAAAAAAAAAAAAATTATATATACAATCGATGGACTCACGTAGATTTTTAAGTTACCTTTATGCACATAATAACCTAAGTATAATGTAACGTGTCCTATGCAGGAGCACGCATGTAGAAAAATAAAAATAAAGATAGCAAACAATTAAATAAAGTAAAAAAGAGCGCGGACCTCCATGTCTGCGGTAGAAAATCATTGTAGAAAATCATTGTAAAAAAAAAAAACGGTTCTTTATAGTTTTTCTTCGTACCTAAATATATGGCGTGGGTAGTTAGCAACTGACATAGGTCTTTTTTTTCAAGGAAAAGAATACATTATGCTTGAAATACTTTTAATGTAATGAATGAAATTACCTCAAGGATATAACATAACATCACGCCTGTAATCCCCAAAGCGTTAGGCAGAAGCACCTAATAGTACATCACATATTTTCACCACTTTTTAAGCCCCATATGCAACAGGGGTGAGCAAATTGTCATCAATCGGGTACAAATCCAGACTCCGTGGCTGCTACAGAGAAATTCCTGATGCAAAAATCAAAAAACACTGTCTGATTTGCGCAGCAGTAACGCTTGCGAATCAACGAAGCAGTCGCATGAATGTTTTTAATCTCTTTATTAATTTGTTTTTAATCTCTATATTAATTTGTTTTTAATCTCTATATTAATTTGTTTTTAATCCCTAAATTCATTTGTTTTTAATCCCTAAATTCATTTGTTTTTAATCCCTAAATTTTTTGGTTTTAATCCCTGAATTCATTTGTTTTTAATCCCTAAATTCATTTGTTTTTAATCCCTAAATTCATTTGTTTTTAATCCCTAAATTCATTTGTTTTAATCCCTAAATTCATTTGTTTTTAATCCCTAAATTCATTTGTTTTTAATCCCTAAATTCATTTGTTTTTAATCCCTAAATTCATTTGTTTTTAATCCCTAAATTCATTTGTTTTTAATCCCTAAATTCATTTGTTTTTAATCCCTAAATTCATTTGTTTTTAATCCCTAAATTCATTTGTTTTTAATCCCTAAATTCATTTGTTTTTAATCCCTAAATTCATTTGTTTTTAATCCCTAAATTCATTTGTTTTTAATCCCTAAATTCATTTGTTTTTAATCCCTAAATTCATTTGTTTTTAATCCCTAAATTCATTTGTTTTTAATCCCTAAATTCATTTGTTTTTAATCCCTAAATTCATTTGTTTTTAATACCTAAATTCATTTGTTTTTAATCCCTAAATTCATTTGTTTTTAATCCCTAAATTCAATTGTTTTTAATCCCTAAATTCATTTGTTTTTAATCCCTAAATTTGCAGTCATGTGATAACCACATACTTAGTGAATCAATATGCTGAAGACGATGCTCTCTACCCAAAAGATCCAAAAACAAGGGCACTAGTGGATCTGCGACTGCATTTTGATAACTCCGTTCTGTTTGCTGCTGTGAAAGCAGCTATGGTAAGTTGGAACTAGTTTGTGACCATGTCTACGCACAGCTACTATTTCATTACAACCATTCTTCCTCTTCGAATACTGCAACGTCTGAGGGTCGCTTTCAGAATTGAAATTCGAACTTTGAGTCGAACGTTAAACAAAGAACAAAAAACAGTAGATACAATTTCACCTCCGAACCGAAGCTCATGTTTCTGTATAGAATCAAGAAACTGTTTACTAGTTTACGAATGTTGTGACAATTTATGAGCATTGGACAAGCTGGACTAGACAGGTGACAACTTATGAGCATTGGACAAGCTGGACTAGACAGGACGCAAGTACATACATAAAAAGTGTCTAGGGATATTTTACATTTATTAGCATAACTTTACATTGGACATTTAAAAAAGATTTAGACATGAAGAAGTAATAGTTTCTTTTCTCCTGCCAAACGTTCTGATCGTTGCAGCGTATTCAAATATTTGTCCTAGACTGGGGCCCATAGGTATCGTATTACCCAGTACTAACTGGGTTGTGGAGGTCAGATAGGCAGTCGCTCCATGTAAAAACTGGTATTCAGCTGCGTCCGGTTAGACTGGAAGCCGACTCCAACATAGTTGGGAAAAGGCTAGGCAGATGATGATGACGGGGCCCATAGCTAAAATCTGTAGTTGCTGTTTAAACTCTTTAAACAAACTTTTTTGCTTTGTTTCGTTGCTGTTTAAACTCTTTAAACAAACTTTGTTGCTTTGTTTCGTTGCTGTTTAAACTCTTTAAACAAACTTTGTTGCTTTGTTTCGTTGCTGTTTAAAGAGTTTAAACAGCAACTACAGATTTTACCTATGGTCCATGGAGTGTTTGACCCATTCTTCTCCATAGAGATCTATACTCTTGTGGCTAGACCGTAGCCATTAACTTTTTGTTTTCGACATTTATTATAAAAATTTGAAATAAATCGTTCAAGTTTGTTGTCAGCGATCATGATCCCACCTACGACGGTTACATACCTACTACAATATTAGCCTGACACTGACCAGTTCTTAACTGTTAACTTTCAGATTCCCATCCTGTATCAAGGCGAAAAAACATTTAGGAAAGAAAACTTAGACAAAATAACAACAGGATATGAATTTCTTGAAAAATTCTTCACTGGACCCTGGTTGGCTGGAAAAACCATTACATTGGCAGATATTTGTTGTGCTGCTAATATCAGCTCCCTGAACGAGATTAATTCTATTGACAAGACTTTGTAAGTCATCATCATCATCATCATCATCATTTCAGCCGAAAGACGTCCACTGCTGGACATAGGCCTCCCCCAAGTGTCGCCACATTGACCGGTCCCGTGCGTCTCGCATCCAGCGGATCCCTGCAACCTTTACGAGGTCATCGGTCCACCTAGTGGGAGGCCTTCCAACGCAGCGTCTTCCGGTTCGCGGTCGCCACTCCAGAACTTTTCGGCCCCATCGACCATCCGTTCTGCGAGCAATGTGCCCTGCCCACTGCCACTTAAGTTTGGCTATTCTTTGGGCTACGTCGGTAACCTTGGTTCTCTTGCGGATCTCCTCATTTCTGATTTACTTTATACTTTGTAAGTATAAAGGGTGTAAATAGACCCTTCACATATCTGAAAGGCACTTGTTCTCACCTTCTTTGCGATCATTTTTTTGTTCTAGACCATACCTGGGGAACCTTCAAGTTACGGAGATATTTTGGGGTCAAAGTTTTTTCACAAGTTTTTTTTTAATATAAGATTTTTACTTTACACACCCCTCTCCACGACCGTACTATTCAATCCATCTATCAGCACAATGCTTTGAGTGGAGTGCCTTCCATCGAGTCCTACCGTAAAACGTGATTTTTCAAACCCAAAAAAAAAGTCGATTCCCAGCAATAAATTTGTGTAAAGTTACTTAGTTTGATGTACAGAAAACTTGGTTGACGGCTATGTGTGAAGGGTCTGTTTACACCCTATATAATACTAATGCAAACACGCCTTCAGCATAATTTTAACCATACCTGTTTTTACTAGATTTTTCTTCCTAACTTTTTTTAAATATTTTTTCAAGGTACCCCAAATTGACCGCGTGGTTTGAGAGTATTTCGAAACAAGAGTTCTACATTAAAGGCAATGTACCCGGCCTGCGGAGTTTCCAAGAATTGTTGAAAAGTTTATTAAATCATGAATAGCCTACGTCGGTGTATACTCTGGTTGATCTTGTAATTTTGATATAAAAATTTCACCATTGAAATCTGTTATTTTCACTGAAATAATAATTACGTAATATAAAGGCGGCGTGTTTTTCTAAAACCTTGTATAGTATTGCATAACGGGCTGGTGGACGCAGCCATGTGCGTATATAAGAGGGGGGGGGACCGGACACCACCGCCTTAGCATACGACCTAAATAAAAATCACAGAATATTGATGAGGATAATATCCCGTGCCACAAAATATGGGCACGCGTCGCGTCAACAAACTGACTACATATACAACGTGTAACATAATAAACGCAAGACCTCTCGTGTGGTGTCTCAGACCATGAAACTGAACAACTTTTGTTCTATGACTTTTGGTAAATCATAACTTTTTTTTTAGTTTTACCATACATGTGGATCAGCTGATTGCGTCAGTTCTTATAGAAAGTTTTTTTTTTTTGCGAATTTCAAGAACTCTTAGAACAAAAGATGTTTAGTTTCATGGTGCGAGAGACCACACGGGAGGTCTTGCGTTTATTATGTTACACGTTGTATAAGGTGTTAATAAATTAACCCTAAACCTCTTAGGTGGTAACGCTGTTTCATACATTTCGGTTCAGTAGGTATTGCACTTTTGTATGAAACAGCTGATTTTTTTTCGCGATTCCAGAGTTGGTCCCATAATGAAATTAACACCTTATACAACGTAATTATGCTCAATTTTCCTAGCATCTGTGGCAAAATGCCATCTACTCGCATTGATAATTCGTCATGGCATTTATACAACGTAATTATGCTCAATTTTCCTAGCATCTGTGGCAAAATGCCATCTACTCGCATTGATAATTCGTCATGGCATTATTTGCATGGTCTTACACTGGCTGATCTGGACTGCCATATGCCTAGTCCTATTGAAATTCCTGGCAGTGTGAGTGGAGGGTATGAATAAACCAGCATCTTTTAATTCTGTATTTGGTTGAATTTTACTCGGCGGTGTAAATGAAGATGACTGTCTCCATGAAGAAGTCAAACGCTTATAGGAACTAGAATCGTTTGAATGGACTAAACATATGACTTCCAACGCAGATCGTTGTGATTCGATATATATTTGCAACTCAACACACTCGTTCCCTTTAACTAATTCCACTCTTAGAATCATTGCGTATTCCTCGTCGTGTGTCTGTAGAAAACATTATATCTTGTGAAATACATGGATTTTCAGAGACTAGCTACGGTGCTGTAGTAGGTATACTTACGAACGATTGATGCAGACAATAATGTTCAAGTTTTCTTTGTTTGCTAAAACGGACGCGTAGATCTACATCGTTGACGCGTAGATCTACATCGTTGCCGCGTCTTGAACTATATATGTGCTGCAGTCCTTCTTGCTATAATTCGTTACCAATTACATTCATCTAATCTTCCTTGCACAGGTATTTTTGATTGGTTTGACTCCGCCGTCGTACTTGCGTGGATTCGCTCGCACCCTTCCCGTGGGTATACTTTCGTCGCGAACCGCATAAGTCATATTTTTGATGTCATTCCAGTTGCTTGTTGAAATCACGTGGCATTCAAACATAATCCGGCGGACGTAGTTTTGCGCGGTCAATTTCCGTCAGCTCTTGCCGACAATCGTTTATGGTGGGCGGGTCCTTCGTTGCTTTCCCTACCTACTCTCTCTTGGCCTCGTTTGGATGACGTGTCAGATCAAACCGCACTTGATAAAGAAGAAAGAAGAAAAGAGTCCGCATGCATTATTCACCCACGAACTTCTCCAGCTTGCCTTGGTCGAGCCTTGGTCGAGCCTTGGTCGAGCCTTGGTCGAGCCTTGGTCGAGCCTTGGTCGAGCCTTGGTCGAGCCTTGGTCGAGCCTTGGTCGAGCCTTGGTCGAGCCTTGGTCGAGCCTTGGTCGAGCCTTGGTCGAGCCTTGGTCGAGCCTTGGTCGAGCCTTGGTCGAGCCTTGGTCGAGCCTTGGTCGAGCCTTGGTCGGGCGTTATTCGTCAATTCGTAAAAGCCAAAGTCTTGTGAATGAAATCCATCTTTTTCCTTCGTAGTAAACATACCCGCTTAAAGCGAAACAAAGAAAACAAAGATAAAATGCATGATATAGATGGAAACAAAGATAAAATGCATGATATAGATTGAAACAAAAATGAAACAAAGATGAAACTCATCGATAAACGAACACCAGATCAGGAGAACAATACAACTTTTTTGCAGTTACATCACAAGCAGATTTCTCAACTGCAAGACAATAACGAACGACCAACGGTTAGAGTGCAAAATTAATTAAGTTTCTTCTTGCAACACTATTCAGTTTCTTTTAAAGAAAAGTTTAATCTTTACCAGGGAGATAAGTTATCTAGTCTGTGCCCTAATTGCAATCGTTGCAATTATTTTAACCCAAGTCGAGCTTCCATTTGTTGATTGGTTTGGTAAAAAAACGATCTTGATTAATGTGTTGCGGCTGATTGCCTAAAAGCAGATTGTTTTAAACAGTGCATGCTACAAGGATCTCTTGGCTATTGAATGACATTGTAAAAGTTGTGGTAAAATTGTTATACAATAATTTAATCGATACGAACCAATTTTGGCCACGCGCCAAAATATCCGTGTACATCATTTTACTTTACATGTGAGTTTTGCCCAACCGATCCATAGTCACACCAAATTGCCACACCAGTGTGACTATGGTTAATTTTATTTATCCGTAGTCACACCAACAAAAGCCCAACACACTCTTGACGATAAAAAAAAACCGACTTCAAACACAGAAAAGTGAAAAATTACTTTAGCTTCAGAACTCGGTGACTTTTGTTAGTTTGATTCAGTTTTTTTGTCACCGACTTCTGAAGCTAAAGTTATTTTTCACTTTTCTGTGTTTTTGAAGCCGGTTTTTTTTTTGAAAAAAAGATTTTTTATTTTTCCATTTTTAGTGTAAATGTACAGCAAATATTTGTATAGGATATTACAATCCTATAGAAATATTTGCCATACATTATTTTACATTGTTAACAATACATTTTATGATAATAGGCTTATCTCTATCTACATATAATAAAATCGTTAAAATTCTGTCCGATGTTCCGACTTGGCGCAAAAACTATTGCATAGATCCTGTTCAAATTTTGCACAAATATCTGTAATAGGCTTCTTCAAATGTTAGACTATATATTATCACGCTACTTGCTTAAGGGGATGAGCAATATTGCATTATGTTAGTATTATTCAATTGTTTATCGTTTCAGCCATGATATGCGTAACAAAGTCTATTTCAAAGTAAATGTCAGTGAAACAAATAGAGAAACGGTTTCATGACCGCTTTACGTGCATCACGTCGCAAGTTCGATCCCCAGTAAAATTATTCTTTTTGTAGTTGGTTGTAATTTTTTTTGATAGAAATTATTATTATTTATTTTATCTATTTTATGTATATTTTTCCACGAGAACGAAGTCGCGGGCAACAGCTAGTACCCAATAAAATGGAAGTTAATAAACCTAACTGTCGCAATCTGGGTGTACTGTACGCATCTGCGTACCCCATCAGAGCATACACCCGTTACGTTATGTTATAATATTGTGTAAACAATACACATCCAAGCAATTGCAGCAATCACGACAGATTTTCTGTCTACTATTGAAGAGTTCCATTGTATAACTCCGAAGATCAAATTCACCAAATTTAAACGGGACCAATCGCTGAAGATACACAAACAAAAAAAAAAAAAAATTCAGTCGACTTGATAACCTCCTCCTTTTGGAAGTCGGTTAATAAAAGCCATCAAATATATATTTAATTTAAAAAAAAATATTTTAATATTATATTTATTTATTTTATCGTACTGTTTCCAAAAACTGGCCAATAGTAATTTCATTTTGAATTAATTGCATCTGTGTCTGTATTATAAAATTATCGTAATTTTTATTAACTCTTTTATTCAACTGGGAATGCCAATTTTCTAAAACATTATTGGTACGGTGACGTTCTTTATATACACACCATGCATTTATAAGGTAACCTTTAATCCATGTGTTTTTCATATACTTTATGAACTTTTTTAGTTTAGCATCATTGAACTGCTCTGATCGCGACTTAATTTAGTTCCATCCATCCCTAATTTTGTTTTTATTATTTTGCTACTTACGATTAAAACCTCTTTTATAAGTAATTATTATAGGTTGCAAACTCCATTATCAGTATAATATTTAAAAAAAAGTAATACGGGGAAATAAAAAAGCAACCCAAATAAAAGACGCAAATTGGGTCAAAGGTGTGACAATGGATCAGGTTAAATTATCCATAGTCACACCAGTGTGACTACGGATAAATAAAATTAACCATAGTCACACTGGTGTGACAATTTGGTGTGACTATGGATCGGTTGGGGAGTTTTGCATGTCAAATGCCTGATTAAACTAAGAAACTACCTTAATCTACAGTGTTAACCACCTAAATTACCAACCTCGCCTAAAATACAATTTTAAACGTTTCTACCATTTCTCCTCGACTGACCCATAAGACGGGTACTTAAGATTTTCAGCAACCCAAAATCACCATAAAAACCTACAACTTACTTCCACGAGGTACTTTAATTACAGACCATATTCTTGTCAAGTTATGGCAGGAAGCATAACGGGGCCAAGTAATTTGAATATTAAAACAGAGCCAAGTAGACATTGGAGGAAATTAGCCAAGTCCGAACCACTCCGAGATTAGACCACCAACTAACCCGATCTTTGCTGCTATTAAAGGCAGATATTCCAGTCTGATTACTAGAATTAAAACTAAGAATAAAAATAATTAAAATTTAAAACTATCCTTCGGTCATTTTAGCGGATGTCAAAAAACTATGTCGAACCAGCTCACATTGACTTTGTAAATATACCCCGCTACACAATTATTATTTACTAAATTAAATTCCAAGTTACGACACCATACGAACAACCACAATCGAATCTAAATAGATGATTTATGTTGTTACCTACTGAAAACACGTCAGTTATAAATATAAACGAAGCGTTTATACAGTACCTATACATAATGTATAAATCGTATGCCTGGTTAAATAACTATGATGTTGAATGATATTTATGTTGAATAAATCTGCAAGCACGTAATTCAAAATTACTGCGTCATAAAATTACTGCGTCAAGTCCAAATGAACCATTTTCAAAAATGATCAATACGTAAATAAAAGCATAATGTGCGGCTTATTAAGCGACATCAATTAACTACAAATAGGCCATTAAAAATAAATAAACAAAATTTAGAATCTGAATTTGAATAATTTTACGATGAATGCTGTGACGATGAATGCTGTGACGATGAATGCTGTGACGATGAATGCTGTGGAAAAGTGGAAAGAGTAATTGTTTAAAGCATTGCTAAGAGCAAAACAATGGTAACAATAAACATAGTTGTTTTAAAAAAAATTAAACTACTAGGACTACACAGTTGAAACTTGGTAGGTAAATTAAAAGGTTAAGGGATTCCATACATGGAAAGGAAACTAAAAAAAAAAGATCATAAAACCTGTATGTGCGGGTCTATAGATAGGTCTTGAAAAATGACATTGAGGTTCCTTAAACCATTTTTTCTCAAAGTCAATCGTTTGAAAGATAGACACTTCCAAAGTGGTAAAATGTGTGTCCTCCCCTCTAATTTCTAAAGAGAGGAGGAATATTCTGTAAAAAAATTAAGGACTGAAGGACTGTAGAACGTAAAAAAAAATTTTAATGAAAATTGGTTTGAATAACATTTGATGTAACGTTTTTGAGATATATGGGACTTTTTCATGAAACTGCAGGTTTTAGTTGTGTTATTCATTAACATACTATGAAAAACAAATTTAGTTTTGCTGTTGAATGTAATCTATCTTCTATACTTATAATAAATCTGTAGAGAGGTCAATTCTGTACATGAAATATATTTCCAAAATAACTATCAGGGGGTGATTAGGGATCGATACTGATGCCAAAAATGCAATCAGTAAAATTTTTGTCTGTCTGTCTGTCTGTCTGTCTGTCTGTCTGTCTGTCTGTCTGTCTGTCTGTCTGTCTGTATAACCGTTATAGAAACAAAAACTACTCGACGGATTTTAACGAAACTTGGCACAATTATTTTTTATACTCCTGAGTTGGTTATAGTATACTTTTCATCACGCTACAATCAATAGGAGCAGAGCAGTGAAGGGAAATGTTGGGAAAAAGGGAGAAGTTACTCCATTTTTTAAGCTTCCGTCGCGTGTGCAACCTTAATGGTTAAAGCTACACAGAAATCATGTATGACGGAAATGTTCTCCTTAAAATTATATAAAAAATATCCCACGACAGCATATTTCTATCTTTTATGGTTGACTCACAATATCACGTGTAACTCCCGATAACTTAGCAGTTCGAAGCTTTCTGATTATATCTGTCTAGGGGTAAAATAGGGGATGGAAGTTTATATGAAAGTCCGTCAGTTTTGAAGTTAGGATATTCAAATTTTGTGTTTAGGCTGACAATTAAAAATTAATATAACGTGTCTCAGCGGATGAAGGTAAGTAACTATGTTTGTTCGGGTGGGATATTTTTCGACATCCACGCGGGCGAAGCCGCTGGCAGAAGCTAGTACAACAATAAATGAGCCTTCAAAATATTTTTATTAAATTGTTTGGTGCTGCGGAAACCTGTGTGCTTGTGAGTACGACACGCACTTGGTCGGTTTTTTAAGGCATATAAACGAATATTTAAAAAATATATAAAATTAAATCATAATATAATGGGTTCCTAGATAGTTATGTACCTACTAGTATTACAAATTATCATGATTATCTCAACTTAAAATCACATATAAAGCTATTGAGTTGAGTACCTATTGACAATATTTGGTTATCTTTTAAATTAAGCTTATTTAATACCAACCGGACCGAATATCCGGCCCTGATCGGTTCAGTCCAGTATCACAAAGGCCTCGGGCGATGGGTATCTTGCAAAGGAACCTATTTCCGGCTTGATGCTTTGTAACTATATCAATACATCAGTGAACCTGATATCGGCTGCGATACGAATATTTATAGTATCTTACGATGCATAGTTTTCAATAAATAAGTAAAAGTAGATGCATAGTTTTCAATAAATAAGTTAAAGTAAAGTTCTGCATGAAATACGATAATATGTCAGTACGTTGTAAAAAATCATTTTGAAAAAGGGTAGAGCAGCCCCCAGCCCAATTCAATCTGACTATGCGACATAATTGTCAAAAAATTACACACAGTTTGACACATTTTCAGTGCAATTGCTGACGATGCTGTTTAATAAAACGAGTGTCACAAGCCCATCGGTCTCCTTCTTGGTGCTGAGATCTTCGTCTCATTTTTGCTTCTTGGTAGTGTGGGTGGAGCATTGAAGCAACCCGCGGCTTTCCCCGCGGGTCCTGTTGTAAAAATGAGTTACAATCGTTGTCTTCTACAAGAACTAAATCAGGTGTTAGAACCACTTGACCAATTGCCATAAATTCAAAACGTTCAAAATCTATTCACAATGTTATTTTTGCCACAATCAATGTCAAAAACTTATCAAAAATGCAGGGAAGTGAAGTTTTTCTGCAGTATAGTTACAATCTCATTTTAGTTACAATCTCATTTTAGTTACAATCTCATTTTAGTTACAATCTCATTTTAGTTACAATCTCATTTTAGTTACAATCTCATTTTAGTTACAATCTCATTTTAGTTACAATCTCATTTTAGTTACAATCTCATTTTAGTTACAATCTCATTTTAGTTACAATCTCATTTTAGTTACAATCTCATTTTAGTTACAATCTCATTTTCATTTTAGTCACAATCAATGTCAAAAACTTATCAGATTTGTAGGGAAACAGTTTTAGGTAAACCAAACGTTCGTAAATACACAAGAACTGTCGCCTCTAAGAATCGTGCCAACTTATTTTGTGCTATGTATAGTCAGGCTCAGAGGAGCTCGTGGCTAAATATTAACAGTCGCTCGGGTCGATCTTTAGGTCAAGCCGTGCTTGCCTAGGTTGGTCTGTGGATGGGTGACCCACACATTACATACCGAGTTTCCTCCGTGCCTCGGAAAGCACGTTAAGCCGTTGTTGGTCCCGGGTGTCATTTGTAGATCGACAGTCGTTAGGTACTCAGTAGCCCAAAAGGTCTGACAACCAGTCTTCCCAAGGAGTAGCGTATTACCCAGTACTAACTGGGTTGTGGAGCGACTGCCTATCTGACGATAGGTAGTCGCTCCATGTTAACCATGTAAAATACTGATATTCGGCGACCCCAACATAGTTGGAAAAAGGCTAGGCAGATGATGATGATGACTAATGCTTAGAGAGGACTAATAAAGTCTTAATTTATCAAAATCAAAAGAACCGCCTAAATTCTTCGAACACACTCAATGTAACCAACATGTTACAAATACATGTGTTCCAAGCCGAAACAATTGTAAACACATCTTGTAACTACCTCATTAATATTAATTCGTTCCAACTCATGTCTTATTCATTGAGCGGCATCCACTTTATCTTTGAAGAGTTTGCTTACCTTACTTGTTTCACTTTGAATACAACTCAGTTTAAACTAGGTTTCAGAAGTGATAGCTTTAGTTCAGAAAGCTTAACTAATGCCAATCAAAAACGTTTTTGTGGATTAATGAAATATTACATTTATTTGAAAATGGGTTTCTTTATTATTTATACCTGGTTTCGCGGATTTATTAATACCTGGGACGGTCAATAAGTACCCATGTTTGTGGCGTTGCTAAGGAAAGTTGCAAAGGGCACATTGCTCGCAGAACGGATGGCCGATGGGGCCGAAAATTTCTGGAGTGGCGGCCGCAAACCGGAAGACGCTGCGTTGGAAGGCCTCCCACTAGCTGACCGATGACTTGGTGAAGGTTGCAGGGATCCGCTGGCTGCGAGTCGCACGGGACCGGTCAATGTAGCGACACTTGGGGGAGGCCTATGTCCAGCAGTGGACGTCTTTTGATTGAAATGATGATGAAGGATATTTGACATTATTATTGTATACAGCCTCCTTTCAGTTGAGTTTCAGTCTGATTTTGACAGTTTTTATTTGACGCCAAGTTTTGTCACATAATGCTTCCAAAATAGAAATAGACCAATACTGATCCGTAATTCGCTTTTTATTATTTTATTGGATATAAAAACATGCTATGAAATAAAATTGAAGATGCGGACACCCTTCATCTTCTATGACAACCGTTAGATATTGGTTTAACGATAGGTGCACGACAGGTGCCGCGATTGCTTACGGCGGACGTAAACCACTGACATTGTCGAAGCAGTGTTTAGACCTCTTTACAGGAAATTCGCAGGAGTTTTTGCGTCGAGTCGACCTTCGATGAAACCTGGATTCATTGTTATATGCAAGAGATCATACGGCAATCGAAATAATGGTTTTTTTCGATGCATCATCATCATTATCATCATTTCAGCCGAAAGACGTCCACTGCTGGACATAGGCCTCCCCCAAGTGTCGCCACATTGACCGGTCCCGTGCGACTGGATAAAATAAGGAATGAGTGGTAATCGGTTATCGTGGTATGGACATGTGATGTGGAGAAATGAGGAAAATGTTGAGTATGAATGTAGATGGCTATAAGAGTAGAGGAAGACCAAAGAAACGATGGATGGACTGTGTGAAGGACGTGTGTATGGCTAGAAAACCATATGGTAAAAAAGATGCTGAGATGACGAGTAATAGAGAAGTATGGAAAAGAAAACTTACTGCGCCACCCCTAAATAAATTGGGATAAGGGCAGGAGAATGATGATGTACTGAATACATGGTAACAGTTTGTGTATCGGTGTCCTTTCCACCCTGTATACAAAATTTGTATTGAGGTCACTAATATAAATATAAATTCCACGGTACGCAGATGTAATAGGTTACTTTATAACAACTATACAGTTATCAAAAAGTTTTGATAAACCTGGCCGTGGAACAACTTCCGCGGCCAGTTTTATCAATACTTTCGTGGTAAAATTTGGGACAAGCCTGTGACCAGATACTAAAAACACTGTTAAAAATAAAACGACTGACATGACCAGTAACGCCATCTATTGAGCTCGTTCTATATAAAATTAAGTATTTTCTTTCTTTCTTTCTTCTTATTTATTTGTTCAAACTCAACAAGATGAAATACGATTTATGCTGAGAATATTACAATAGCAAATCAATAATTATGATAAGGTTCTCTATAGAAGAATCCAGGGATAGCTTCGAAACTACTGAAAATCCTGCAGATTTTGAAAATGATAAACAAATAAGATGTATCCATCAATCCTAATCGAAAGATCTAAGATAGCAAATACAGTTGTGCCGGTGTTCTGGGCACGTTTCCTGCTGATAGCCATTTGAAGAAGTACTTTGATGCTTAGGTAACGCTGTCATTATTTGATAAAAAATATATTTTTCCTTCTTAAAAACCATTATCAGAAAAATAAGTTAGTAGGTAGAACTTTTTCTTGGAACCTATAATACCAACATTTTCTGAAACGCAAATCAGTTCAAAAATGCTTTCAATCTGGTTAAAGTTTTCATCGAAATAAAAGCTTGCTTACATCGACTCCTTCAATATTTACCCAGTTCAAAAATTTGGTACAAATTGAACTCTCAAAAATATGGGTTGAACTCAAACCCGGCTTGCATTTAGCTTCGCGGCGCATAGACGGCCTAAATGCGACGAATTTTTTTCAGTCAAAAGCTTAATTTGAATAGGAGTGAATGTGTGAGACTCGTTAGCGGTGAGCACGAGCGCGCCGACCTGTCCCGGTGGCAAAGTAAGCGGAAAGAACGCTTATCACACACTATTGGAACTATCCCTCGAATTTTGATTTGATTACAGTCTATGGTAATCTACTAGTATTTGGACTTGAGTACATTTAAGCATTTTTATCAAACCAAAAAGTACTGTAACAGAAACTGTCAAAATCTAAACAGATTCCGTGAAGGCCCGAACAAGCCATCCATTTTAGGCGTGAGTGTGCGATTAGATAATTCGGGCTACACCATACATTTAATTATATTTGCGAGATTCACTCCATTTTCCTGACATTCAGGTAATCGATCAATATATTTTTTTTTTCAAATTTTTCCTTTATTTGTATTTTTATTTTTACAAATTATTTACAGTTTTAAATATTCCTTAGAAAAAACAATATAAAAAAACATTTCAAAATATAAAAAACATTTCAAAATATAAAAAACATTTCAAAATATAAAAAACATTTCAAAATATAAAAAACATTTCAAAATATTAAAAAAAAATCAAAATATAAAAAACATTTCAAAATATAAAAAACATTTCAAAATATAAAAAACATTTCAAAATATAAAAAATTGTAGCCCACCGGTATCGGGAACAGGGTCGAAGCCACCGGCGCGCGGTCAGGGCTCCAGAGAGAGGAACCTCCTAACAATACGAGCCGTATGCAGGAGTACCGCTTTCTGAATCAAGCCCTTGATCCAGCTGCCTAACAATTTTTATTTTTTTATAATTATTGTTACCGCCTGCGCCATCTAATAACAACAGGGCAAGACATCGATACTTGATACACATAATTTTTATATGTGTCTCGCTCGTATTATAAACATGTAATTGAAATACCTAAACGACCATGAATCGGCACCATAGCATCAGATAAAATAATTAAAATTCTTGAAAAAAGACACCCGACTTCAGCACTATTTTTTGTTCATAAAGATTTGCAACGCTCTCAGTACAACCTAATACTTATACCGAAACCGGTTCTGATTCATGCTGGTTCATGTTCCCTTAATGAAATCAAGGAAATTAAATGTCTGTGCAGCCTGCAAAGTTCGTTAACTTAGCAAGGCTTGCATGTCTACCTATTTTAGCTGGCGATGACAAAGTTCTGTAAGATATTACTGAGTCTCTTGGATTTTAATGACCTGAAATTCTTTACCGATTAGAAAAAACTAGATTAAGAAACTTAAAACACAAGTGTATTGGATGTTGACGAGGTATCGATGGGAAATATCAAGATTACGAAAGTTAAAAAGTGTATTTGACGTTGATGAGGCATCGATGTGAAAAATTCAAGTTTAAAAAGTCAAAATAAAAGTGCAGCGACAAGTAAAAAGGTCGGGATAAAGATACCCTTTGTAGTTACTGGTGTAGATGTATTGAAGTAATGTATTGAAGTAATGTATTGAAGTAATGTATTGAATATTGCCTTTTACGAATTTTTAGCATGAAAGGATTAAAAATACCTACCTATCTCCAATCATATTTAGATAAACCAATCAAACCTAATTAGTGGGAAGTCCACTTCTACTCTCAATTAATTAGCGAGACCTGCATGACTGCTGCCTTTATTGAAACAAACAGATTGAAATTACAGCAATATTTGGCGTCTGTTTTTATTTTTGAAAAATAATTGTAGCCCTAATATTGATCCAACTAATTATCAACTTGAGATCGACAATTTGAAGGGATGTGATCTCAAATAAGTGAGACAGGTATAAGCTAATTATGTCGCCTAAGACGTGCATCGTTAGAAACGGTTGTCAAAGCGTTGATCTCGCGAACAGCTTGAAATCGCACGCCATCTAAACTCGGTACGGGGTAAGATATAAGAGAATCGTTATCTGTCTGGCTTTTTCTCAACTTTCTTAGTTTCTAGTCTAACTAGAGGCAGCCCATCTGACCTTCACACTAGTGTTACTGGGTAAGACAATTCCTTTTGGTAAGACTAGTTGTCAGAAGGACACAAGTAGTTAGATGGCATGCTTTTCGAGATACGGAGGTGTCTCACTATGCGAACATTACACAAAGACGGTTTAAAATTTGAATAAATACTTACATACCTACATACGTTATAGATTTCGTGTTTCTTAGACATCAGTTAATTTCGTGTTTCTTAGACATCAGTTAATTTCGTGTTTCTTAGACATCAGTTAATTTCGTGTTTCTTAGACATCAGTTAATTTCGTGTTTCTTAGACATCAGTTAATTTCTGACAGATCCAGTCGATCTAGGAAAAGAGAGCAGAGCAGGAGAAGGGGGAGAGGAAGCCCGCCAACCATTTAAAGTAGTAGAGCAGTTTTTCCAGATTAGAATTAGAGACTATCTGAAGAGGAGAAACCATAGCAATGGTAGAATCTGAATCCTAATAATATAATAATAAAATAAAAGGAAATGGGGAAGCCATTTAAGCTTCTTTTTCGGGATAAACAATATTGCCCGACCTGTTGTAGCAATATGTTTTTTTGTTTGGCTGGAAACATGTGATCTTATTGATATGGAACTTAACTTGTCCGAGTCGGGGTGCTACAAGTCCCGAGCTCGCTTCGCTCGCTCTTGCTTCCTATGTGTTCCTTCCCGCAATGACCGGATAAATTAGTTACTTTAGTCGCCCATTTAGTATTCAGTATGTTAGTCGCCTATTCAGTATGTTAGTCGCCTATTCAGTATTCAGTATGTTAGTCGCCTATTCAGTATTCAGTATGTTAGTCGCCCATTCAGTATTCAGTATGTTAGTCGCCCATTCAGTATTCAGTATGTTAGTCGCCCATTCAGTATTCAGTATGTTAGTCGCCCATTCAGTATTCAGTATGTTAGTCGCCCATTCAGTATTCAGTATGTTAGTCGCCCATTCAGTATTCAGTATGTTAGTCGCCCATTCAGTATTCAGTATGTTAGTCGCCCATTCAGTATTCAGTATGTTAGTCGCCCATTCAGTATTCAGTATGTTAGTCGCCCATTCAGTATTCAGTATGTTAGTCGCCCATTCAGTATTCAGTATGTTAGTCGCCCATTCAGTATTCAGTATGTTAGTCGCCCATTCAGTATTCAGTATGTTAGTCGCCCATTCAGTATTCAGTATGTTAGTCGCCCATTCAGTATTCAGTATGTTAGTCGCCCATTCAGTATTCAGTATGTTAGTCGCCCATTCAGTATTCAGTATGTTAGTCGCCCATTCAGTATTCAGTATGTTAGTCGCCCATTCAGTATTCAGTATGTTAGTCGCCCATTCAGTATTCAGTATGTTAGTCGCCCATTCAGTATTCAGTATGTTAGTCGCCCATTCAGTATTCAGTATGTTAGTCGCCCATTCAGTATTCAGTATGTTAGTCGCCCATTCAGTATTCAGTATGTTAGTCGCCCATTCAGTATTCAGTATGTTAGTCGCCCATTCAGTATTCAGTATGTTAGTCGCCCATTCAGTATTCAGTATGTTAGTCGCCCATTCAGTATTCAGTATGTTAGTCGCCCATTCAGTATTCAGTATGTTAGTCGCCCATTCAGTATTCAGTATGTTAGTCGCCCATTCAGTATTCAGTATTCATTCTTCATTCAGTATTCAGTATTCATTCTTCATTCAGTATTCAGTATTCATTCTTCATTCAGTTGAAGAAAAAGAACTGGCCTTAGTAACTTCTGCGCTTGCGGCTTCCCTGGTAGCTCATAAACGGCACAAATATGTGGATGTCTCTAACTATTCTCAAATTTTTTCTCTTCTTTCGAATCAGATTTTACAGTAATTATCAAATCATTTATATCTTTTGCTCAAAATAGTTACAGCACTGATAACAGTATTTGTGTCACTTGTTTAATTTAGTACTTTACAATATTCTCTTACCTTTGTATAGATTCTTTTTATCGATTTTTTGTGAATGTGTGGACATTGTAGGCTTTGTAGATTCCCAGCTGCTTGTTAACTTTTTATTTTATTCTACATTTTTTGTGTAGTAAGCAACGACTTATTGTCGGGCCTACGCTGTCCCCCCATACTTAAGTACAGATGCTGTATCCATAATACTGTAACACCAAATGATTTGAAAAGAGTAACCATGGAGTTTCTTGCCGGTTCTTCTCCATAGGAAACGACCAACCCGAACCGTGCACCTTTTTGTCGACGTTTTATAAGTGCCCATCGAGGCCTATGTGAAAAAAATATTTTGATTTAGATTTTTGATTTTGAGTATGTTAGTCGCCCATTCAGTATTCAGTATGTTAGTCGCCCATTCAGTATTCAGTATGTTAGTCGCCCATTCAGTATTCAGTATGTTAGTCGCCCATTCAGTATTCAGTATGTTAGTCGCCCATTCAGTATTCAGTATGTTAGTCGCCCATTCAGTATTCAGTATGTTAGTCGCCCATTCAGTATTCAGTATGTTAGTCGCCCATTCAGTATTCAGTATGTTAGTCGCCCATTCAGTATTCAGTATGTTAGTCGCCCATTCAGTATTCAGTATGTTAGTAGCCCATTCAGTATTCAGTATGTTAGTAGCCCATTCAGTATTCAGTATGTTAGTAGCCCATTCAGTATTCAGTATGTTAGTCGCCCATTTAGTATCCAGTATGTTAGTCGCCCATTTAGTATCCAGTATGTTAGTCGCCCATTTAGTATCCAGTATGTTAGTCGCCCATTCAGTATTCAGTATGTTAGTCGCCCATTCAGTATTCAGTATGTTAGTCGCCCATTCAGTATTCAGTATGTTAGTCGCCCATTCAGTATTCAGTATGTTAGTCGCCCATTCAGTATTCAGTATGTTAGTCGCCCATTCAGTATTCAGTATGTTCGTTACTTTTGAGTTACACATTTTTGAAAGTCACTTTGTATCTCTCACTTAAACAGTTGCCGCGCAGAGTAATGTCTTTTCTAATAGCGCACATGATTCGTGCCCTGTTTAGTGGCAGGGTCGCCATGTATGGTCGGGTGTCAGATTGAATAAAACATCACAAGATTTGGTACAAGACTGCCCTTTATTATGTTAATACACGAGTTATATATTGGTTACACACACCGATATAATAGGTGCATACATACTACATCACACGCCCATTCAGTATTCAGTATGTTAGGCGCCCATTAAATTTTTATTCGCCCGATTATTAATTCTCCTTATTAAATTAGTGGGTGCTGTAAAAAACAATCAAGCCTTTTATTTAAATCGTTTCCGCTCAAAACTTAGACTCACTCTAAAACGCCATCGAAATTGAAATAATGAACGCGATTGCAGCAAGCTGCCTTGATTAAAGGCTGGATTAATAGCACCTAACTAAGCATGTTTGTTGAATCGTCTTACTTCAACTTCGGTCTAGAACTAGCTTGATCTGATCAGCTGATTAGTGAGGTAGGTATAGATAAGTAGTTAAATGGTAACGACAGCTTACGATGGTCAGCTTAAGGAGATTTGGAATAAACTAGTTTGTTCAGGGACTCAAAAAACTATAATATTCTTCTTGGTCCCATACATCATTAGATCCTCCTAATTTTTTTTTATACAGAAAAACAATGGACAATGATAACAGCCGCTAGGGTCGATCTTAAGGTTAAGCCCTTGCCTAGGTTGGTCCGTGGATGGGTGACCACCCATTACATACGGAGTTTCCTCCGTGCCTCGGAAAGCACGTTAAGCCGTTGGTCCCGGCTGTCATTTGCAGATCTTTGATAATAGTTACGGGTAGTCAGTGGTCCGAAAGCCTGACAAACTGGATTGTGGAGGTCAGATAGGCAGTCGTTCCATGTAAAATACTGGTATTCAGCTGCATCCGGTAGACTGGACGGGGCTAGGCAGATTGACGATATTTAATTGTGTAAGAAGGGGGTTTTTCTCAGGGGTTTCGATATTTGGGCTGTTGAATGAATTCACGCACGTTAAATAGGAGAAAGTATATCATCAGGGTTAACAGTATTTGACACAGGACTTGGAAAACAAAAAAAAAAAAAAACAGGAATAAACAGTAAAACTTATGGAATTTAAACGAGTCGTTCACTGGCGGTTAGCTTGGCGAATCGTGGGCGGTATTGCCAGCTCACAAAAAAATGTTTGAAAGACAGTGCTACAATTGTTTTTTTTACATAAGTGTTTACACACAAAGTGGCCAAATGATACGGAGTTTTATTTCGCTGTAATATGTGTAATTTTTTCGTTAGATGGTATGAAACCGGGTGGTAAGGTCGCTTTTGGCCATTGTACCTCTACCTTCTGCCTACCTTTCGGGTATATTTAGAATACACAACGTTACCACTCGCCGTGAGCCGCGTCTAGGTAGTAATAGAATACCGTTCGTCTGAGGTTTTCACCCAAGAGCAACTTCCCGAACGCTGCCCAGCCGAGTCAGATTCGACGATTGAACATTTTGTAAAACTTGTAAATATTTAACAAGAAATTGGAAGCATCTCAAAAGGCCGTTCAACCTGGACTGACTTGCACAAACCTACAAGCTTAACCAATTTCCATTCCGACATCAGCATGAAAATCCCCAAAAGAAACAGTAGGTACAGAGGTATATCAGCAAACCCAATTAAAATTGCGCATATAAATAGACAAATTATTTTGACACGCACAATGCTGGATTACAAAGTTATTTCGTTCGTTATGATGATAAACCAGCTTTTGTGGTAGACCAACGAAACCCGATATTTGGGATCCGGTTCCCCATTTACCTTATTTAAATGGCGCAATGTGCAGTTGGTAGGAATTTCGCGGTTGAGTTTTTTGATTGACACTCAAACATTTTTATTTGTTACGGTTTGCCAATCATTTGATTGACGTCTTTTCAAATGATTGACGTCTTTTCAAATGATTGACGTCTTTTCAAATGATTGACGTCTTTTCAAATGATTGACGTCTTTTCAAATGATTGACGTCTTTTCAAATGATTGACGTCTTTTCAAATGATTGACGTCTTTTCAAATGATTGACGTCTTTTCAAATGATTGACGTCTTTTCAAATGATTGACGTCTTTTCAAATGATTGACGTCTTTTCAAATGATTGACGTCTTTTCAAATGATTGACGTCTTTTCAAATGATTGACGTCTTTTCAAATGATTGACGTCTTTTCAAATGATTGACGTCTTTTCAAATGATTGACGTCTTTTCAAATGATTGACGTCTTTTCAAATGATTGACGTCTTTTCAACGACGTCGTTTCGGTCTTGTATGTAATCATTGTATTTTACTAACACTTAGTTTTTAAGGATTATGTTATTAGTAACATAATCCCATTAGCCCTATATGACCCTACACTCGAATTAAAGTTTTTTAATTTGAATTTTAATTAGCAACATAAACTGGTCATAGACTTTCGCCTTGAGACACTGCGTTATGTTGGACGAGAAGATACCGCGCAACTTCCCGAACGCTGCCCAGCCGAGTCAGATTCGACGATTGAATATGTTGTAAAACTTGTAAATATTATTAATAAGAAATTGGAAAAAGAGAACAACCTTTTTTAAACCTGGCTAAATTAAATTCTTTCTAAGTTATTATCGCGACATTTTGCGAAAGAGATATTCTGCGAAAGAGGCATTGTGAGAAAGCGACCTTTTGAGAAGGAGTCATTCTGCGAAAGCGACATTATGAGAAAGCGACATTTTGACAAAGAGACATTTTACTACCAGTCATCTACCAGTAGACATTTTGCGAAAGAGACGTTTTGCGCCTGAGCCCATTCAACATGACTTTGGTTTTGTCCATGTTCATTTTAAGACCCACTCTTTCGGAAGCTCTACTGAGGTCATCGAGCATTGTACTGAGGTCCGGTTTTCGGGCCAATGTCCGATTGCCTGTAACGACTGTCAAAGATCTACTATTGACAACTGGGCTTAACTTGCTTTATCCAAGTTGCAAAATATCGACAACCGGGCTTAACTTGCTTTATCCAAGTTGCAAAATATCTACACGTCAAAACGTTCAAGTTGCAAAATAATCAAGTCTCAAAAGATCCATGTCTCATAATATTCAATTTTTTGTATGAGTGGATTCTTTTATTCTGCAGTCATAATGCTTAGCCTCTTTTCTCAATTTGAATAAGAACAAATTAAAATTAGGTTTCTTTGGAATTCGCCGGTACAAGCGATGATGGCATATGTAGGTAGGTTTACAAACAATGTTATTTAATGTTATCATTATAACATAGTCGTCTATATTTATTATTAATTTACAACAAAGCTAAAAAAAAACAACAGTAACATTAAATAATCACAGTATACTGGTTAAAAAACACTGGGAGATAATTATTTTTCTATCTGAGACAATCTATTCGTTTGTTACATTAAGATCACTGGGAAAAAGTAGCTCTTTGCTTTACACAAAGAGATTTAAGTTTAGAAATGTCTGGCGCAAAACAAACCATTTTCGAAATATATATAATAAAACATAATATTAATGTCAATAAAATTGACATTAACTATGAAATAAGGTTACCAGCGTAATAAAAACCTAAACCCATATTTTATTTTAAGCTTCCTTTTCATTTAACCACTATGCTCGACAAGATTTTGACACATGACACATCAGCTGAATCGGCGGCGTGATACGAATTGTCATGAATTTCAAGAATTTTCGTGATCTTTCAGAATCCGATTTTATTATGAAAAATATGTCGCGGCAGCTGTTTCATACACTAAGTTTGTGGTTAATATCTCCAATAACGTGTTGATGTCGGTAAAACGGCGTCAGTCAATTGCCATATATCTGTAATTACATACCACTACACCCCTTCCAAAAAATAGGTAACTTAGATGTGTTACTCATAAGAATGTTGTGTTTTGCGATTACGGTTTTTTCAGATTATGATATTTTGAGAATATGCTAAACAAAGACGGAGCGAACAGCACAAGCTTATAACTTTAAATCATGGAAGTCAGTCATGGAAAAAAGTTATGAAGGTTTAAAGAAGTCATTTTAAGATACGAATATTTTACATTTTCCTTATTTTTCCCTGTTCTGTTCTTTGTTAATATTGTGTGACAACATTTTGGGCATTTTTTTAAATATTGTAGTTATTGATTTTATTATAAAATGGAACAGGAATTCGAAATTATTAATAACCAAAAAGGAAATTTCTCATTGATTCGCGACGGATATAGATATAACAAAGCTGCCCCACTACCAAAAGTGGAACAACTTTTTGGAGATGTGTAAATAACCGTTTGTATAGTGCATCTATCACATTAGATATAAGTAAAAAAAACGTTTTAAGAGAGTCTATACTTACTTGTGAACAAAACCACGAAAAAAATGAATTTTTAAAGAAAAAAATAATTTGAAACTGGCGGTTTGTGAAAATTTAGGTGCAGTTCAAGACATAGTTGAAAAAAGAAAACGTGAAAAAATGGAACAGACTGGACAAGACCTCGGACTTACATATCATAGCATCAAACATTCACTATACCGGGGCTCGTAAAAAATATTTAAATACTGACTTATTAGATTTTAAACTATCATGGTCACTAACATTACTATTAATACTAATAACGGGATATTTACCATATTTACTGTTTTCTATGAGTTCCCGATATTTCGGCGCTGTTGCAAGCACCATGATCACGGATAAAACCCGGTTCACGGTTTATCCGTGAAACAGTAAACATGGTAAATATCCCGTTATTAGTATTAATAGTACTGACTTATTGTCTCATAACAACACAGAATCTATTACATTACCCGATGCACTGTCGCATAATTTTTTAATTTATAATGATGACAAAATTTTTGTTTTTGCAACGAATCTTGCAAAGAAAATGGTGAAAAGGCCCGGAAATTACTACACAGATGGAACATTTAAAACAACGCCAAAACCGTTTTATCATGAAGTGTTTACTTTGCATTTGGACATTGGTTCAACTAAAGATCATACAAATATAATTCCTGTCGTTTATGCGCTTCTCGTAAACAAAATGAAGAAACATATATATACGTTTTTTTTTTTTTTTTTGTTTACGAAATGGGCCCACTCTTGACCTCGGATCACGCCTGATGGAAAGCGATAGATGATATATATAATATATATTTAATATTATTTAAATATATTATTTAATGTCATTAAAGAAAAGCTCCAAGTGAAAATAAAGTCGTTTAAATCGGATTACGAAATCGCCATAATGAATGCCGTATTGACAGTTTTACCCAACCGCAGATGTTAGTGGATGCTATCATCATTTCAACAATGCTATTTGGAAGTACTCCAAAAAGATAAAACTGAACTTAACAAGGCAGGGAAGAAATATCACTAGGGTGTCTTCAATAATACCTCTTATTCCTGCAAACCTAATCCATGACACATGGCAGTATATATTGCAAAACGCTCCAGATACTTCAGAAATGAGACGCTTTCGTCTTTATTTTGAAAATACATGGTATCCCAAACTGTCACCTCATATACTCAGCTGCGCTGGACACCGCCACAGAACGACAAATGCGCTTGAGTGATGGCATCATCGCTTGAACCGGCGAATACCAAAGAAACCTATTTTTTTTTTGTTCTATGTTCCCATGGGGAAAATGCTACATTAAATCGAAAAAAAAAAAAAAAAAAAAAACTACTTCTCGAACTTCAAATCTACTTTATTTTCAGAGATCAGCAGTGGTTTACTTAAAACCCAGCTTTACTAAAGGCAAGGTTCGACTCAAACCAAACAAAGCTGTTGGTAGGTACGTGGGAAAACATACACCAGCACACAATTACTGTGACAGATTGTTATAGAAACAACAAACGTCTTTGTGGACGCGTTCAATGGTGTTTTGATATCAAATGGAGATATGGAAACATCTCTATTTGATGTGAAAACAACATGAAGTTTAATCCTCGTGTTGAATTTGTTTTGCGTGCTTATTGTTTTCTTATACGTGCAGTTATTTTTGTTATAAATTCATATCATAGTGATTAATAAAAAAATCCCTTTTTGAGAGCAACTCTATTGGTTTCTATTTCGGAATCGTTTTTTTTTTCGGATGGGAAATTACGCAATGACCCCTCCTGCTCTGGGCGGAGCGAAAGGGAGTGTCAGACTTCTACTGTCTAAAACCCATCCATGTTTCTTCTTTGTCCTTTGTGTTCCAGGGCCACGGTATCTCTTTCGAACAGTCCCGCAGCCCGAACAGTCCCGCAGCCCGAACAGTCCCGCAGCCCGAACAGTCCCGCAGCCCGAACAGTCCCGCAGCCCGAACAGTCCCGCAGCCCGAACAGTCCCGCAGCCCGAACAGTCCCGCAGCCCGAACAGTCCCGCAGCCCGAACAGTCCCGCAGCCCGAACAGTCCCGCAGCCCGAACAGTCCCGCAGCCCGAACAGTCCCGCAGCCCGAACAGTCCCGCAGCCCGAACAGTCCCGCAGCCCGAACAGTCCCGCAGCCCGAACAGTCCCGCAGCCCGAACAGTCCCGCAGCCCGAACAGTCCCGCAGCCCGAACAGTCCCGCAGCCCGAACAGTCCCGCAGCCCGAACAGTCCCGCAGCCCGAACAGTCCCGCAGCCCGAACAGTCCCGCAGCCCGAACAGTCCCGCAGCCCGAACAGTCCCGCAGCCCGAACAGTCCCGCAGCCCGAACAGTCCCGCAGCCCGAACAGTCCCGCAGCCCGAACAGTCCCGCAGCCCGAACAGTCCCGCAGCCCGAACAGTCCCGCAGCCCGAACAGTCACGCAGCCCCGCAGCCCGAACAGTCCCGCAGCCCGAACAGTCCCGCAGCCATTTCGGAATCCTGGGGTTTATTATAAAACATGTCATAATATACATTTCCAGTACCTAATTCAAAACCAGAAAAACAACGAATCTTATAATCGACTTTGATACAAAAAAGTCCTGCATGTCATGTTGTAAGCAAAATGTTTTGAAACATAGAAATCTCTGGAGACCAAGACTTTATGCTGGTTCGAAGGACGTGAGATTACAAAAATTTCTTCGTATTTTCAGTCATTTTCTTCGGACAAAATCGACACTATAAAAATAGAGGATTTTTTACAAAACAACCTTTTCGAAATGAGGACTTTTGGATTCGCCCTCGAAATGATATAAAACGACAAGAACTTATGTATTATTTTGTTTGAACACCGTTGAAATTAATCAAAATCAAAGCATTTATTTCAAATAGGCCAGTTACAGGCACTTTTGAACTGTCGAAACAAAGGCAACAATGAAATGTAGCTACAGTCCCAGTCACAAGGCATAAAAACTGTGAAAGTACTGTAGTTGCCCATTCCCTAGCGTAAATCTCTATGGAGAAGAACAAGCATCTCCATGGGCACTCTATTAAATCATAATATTGTTACAAAACCTTGGTTACATCATTCATGTTGAGATGGTACATTATGTGAGAATGAAGTAGCAAGATGTGCACGTTAAGTGTCTATAGTAAAAACAAAAAAGACAAAAAATAAAATAAATTATTATGATAGCCGTGGCAACTAAGAGATGACCAGTCACAACTGACAGCGCCCGTTCAGGAACATGATGCCTGAATCAGCACCATTTAACTCAACCATTTTGAAGGCAACTAATGATCCGACACACGTGCCACCATCAGCGAGACATTTGAGTAAGCATGACATACTCTTAACCGCCAGGGCACATTCAAGTCAAGAAAAAACGTAGGTTTCCAGTAAATGATAGCTTTCTAGTACATAGTACTCACACAATATTGGCTATGCGATTGTATAATACTAAAAAGATTGAATTTATACATTGCAAAGGTAAACTTATACTGTCACTTACGGGATATCTTCCGTGATTGAGATATCCCGTAAGCGACAGTATAAGTTTAGTTGTAAACCGTGAAAGCTTAAAACAGTAATTGCAAAGATAGTTGTACAATCTTCAGCAGCTCCAACAATACTATTTAATGCTGTCAATTTATGCGCCCCTGTCCTTGTGGAGCAGGACCGGATTGAGCCAAACATTTTTATCAGCGATATAATCGTCCAACTAAAAAATATGCTGAAAAATATGCTTGAAATATGCTTGCTTACATAAATGCGCTTTTAATACATAATATGTTTTAAATTTCGTTTCATTCAGTTCAAGAATACTTTGTGGAATTTTATTATAGCATCTCAAACGGGTGCTGTTTGAGATGCTGGTGATGCTGATGCATGAATAATAAAAAAAAAAATCATCATTTTCCTTTCCTTGTCCCATTCTACTGTATTTTACATGGAGCGACTGCCTGGCCTCCACAACGCAGTTAGTACTGGGTAATACTGAGTAATTTAATAAACTTTATTTATTTATTACTCAATTAGTTAATTTATTGCATGATTAGTGACTCCAAAAGTGTATATTGTTTTGTATCTAATATGGATCAGTGACCTGAACTATTTTTTTTTTTTGTAATGCGATGCCGTCGGTAAGAACGTTCAATCGATTCATAGCCGAAGTGATGATGAATCGAAAAATACATTTGTATGTAAACAACACCTACTAATTTCCAGATACACCAATTCAAATACAAAATAAACGGTAATGATAAAGACACCGCTAAATTGACGTCACTACTGATTTCAGTAATGTTTGTTAAAGTTACATTAATTTGGGAATCATCGCTACTAGTAATTGGCGACTGTACATTAACACTTGTTTCGCTTATTGCAGTTTTGAAAAATATTTAAATAACGGGTTGGTGGTTTGGTTGAAAATGATAAATATCATCATCATTTATCTGGCCTAGTCTTTTCCCAACTAGGTTAGGACTGGCTTCCAATCTAACCAGATGCGGCTGAATATCACAATTTTGTATGGAGCGAATACCTATCTTATCTGACAACCTTTTTAGTACTGGGTAACACGGTACCCTTTTTTTTTTTTTTTTTTAACCTGGTAAAATCATCAAATGAGTCCTCCCACCCAGGGCAGAGCGGGAGCGACTGTCAGACTTGTACTGACTAAAATCCACGGTGTCCTTCAGTAGCCCTTTATGTTCCAGGGTCACGGTAATTCTATGAGTCCCGCGACCCCGGCAGGCTTCGGCCCTCTAGAGGGGGGCCCCGTCATTATGCTGACACTCTTTGAAACACGGTACCCCTTGAGAAAAGACTGGTTATCAGACTTTCTGGCCACTGATACCTGTAACGACTATCAAAGATCTACAAATAACAGCCGGAACCAACGACTTAACGTGCTATCCGAGGCACGGAGGAAACTCGGTATGTTATGGGTGGTCACCCATCAACGGATCAACCTAGGAAAGCGCGGTTCAACCTAACGATCGATCCGAAATTTATTTAGAATATGAAAAATAGATATCGATAAATAGATAGACAACTCACAGAGTAGAACAGAGGAGAACCACGTATTGCGCCGACCCCAAGTAATTTGGGACAAGGGTATAAACAGATTTTTTGCTCCGGCTAGAACATTCCAGTCTTTACCCATAATTGACAGATTGGGTTGATATGGAAGCAACCCCAGCACGCATTTTCAAATACGAAGTTGATTAACAAAAATCGAATAATAGGCATGAGACGTCATGGCACGCTTGAACCATCGGGGTGTTTTGCTCTGTCTAAATTCTAGAACAGTCCAGTCTTTACCCATAATGGACAGGTTGGGTTGAAATGGAAGGTAACCCCAGTGTGCATTTTCAAATACGAAATTGGTTTATAAAAATCGAATAATAGGCACGAGACGTCATGGCACGCTAAACCACTGGGGTGTTTTTCTCTGGCTAGAACATTCCAGTCTTTACCCATAATGGACAGGTTGGGTTGATATGGAAGGCAACCCCAGTATGCATTTTCAAATATGAAATTGGTTTATAAAAATCGAATAATAGGCTCGAGAAGTCATGGCACGCTAAACCACTGGGGTGTTTTTCTCTGGCTAGAACATTCTAGTCTTTACCCATAATGGACAGGTTGGGTTGATATGGAAGGCAACCCCAGTATGCATTTTCAAATACGAAATTGGTTTATAAAAATCGTTTATAAAATAATAGGCTCGAGACGTCATGGCACACTAAACCACTGGGCTAAACGCTAAACCACGGGGGTGTTTTTCTCTGGCTAGAACATTCTAGTCTTTACCCATAATGGACAGGTTGGGTTGATATGGAAGGCAACCCCAGTATGCATTTTCAAATACGAAATTGGTTTATAAAAATCGTTTATAAAATAATAGGCTCGAGACGTCATGGCACGCTAAACCACTGGGCTGTTTTGCTCTGTCTAAATTCTAGAACAGTCCAGTCTTTACCCATAATGAACAGGTTGGGTTGAAATGGAAGGTAACCCCAGTATGCATTTTCAAATACGAAATTGGTTTATAAAAATCGAATAATAGGCACGAGACGTCATGGCACGCTAAAACTACCGGGGTGTTTTTCTCTGGCTAGAACATTCCAGTGTGTATCCATAATGAACCGGTTGTGTTGATATGGATCGCAACCCACCCCCCCAGTACGCATTTTCAAACACGAAATTGGTTAATAAAAATTAAATAATAGGCACAAGACGTCATGGCACACATGAACCACCGGGTTGTCTTGGTTAACAAGGAAACCAAGGATATTTTATGCAATAATTAAATTGAATTGAATTGAACAGTATCGGATATTCTCGAGCAATATAGTTAATAAGAATGTGACACACTTATCGCTTAGTGGATCCAAGACGAAGGATGATATAATACTGGACAAGTGATGGTTTAAACTGGGATACAAAAATCAATAGATCATCATACAAGGTAGTCTTATAGCATATCAGGCTGCAATTTCAAAGAATGCTTCAACAGCATTAGCTGACGTATCAAACGCCAGCTACAGATCTAATCCGTATTGCTGAAAGTAAAAGACAAGAAGAGGTTATGGACACAGAAGTGCTCTGTAGTATTCAGTGGTGTTAGTACCGTTTTAAACGAATTGATGGATGCAGGGCATACGGTACTTGCGGAAAATACACCATACCGAATTACCTTTATCAGAGCGTGGACTTTACGACATGCTGCAATATAATTATAATATACTGAATAATGTTGCAGGGATCCGCTGGATGCGAGCCGCACGGGACCGGTCAATGTGGCGACACTTGGGGGAGGCCTATGTCCAGCAGTGGACGTCTTTCGGCTCAAATGATGATGATGATGATGATACTGAGAAAATAGGCGCTTGAGTTATGCAATGAATTGAGAAACTCGCCACAGTTTCACCCATGCGGAGGTGTGGAGCAGAAAAAGAGTCAAATTTTCACTAAGATAAACGTGTGAAACGTGTTAATAAAACAGGAATCCGATAGTAGATATAATATCTAAAGTATTAGCCCAATTACAGTGCCTATCTAGATCTGTAAGATCAGATGGTGATAATTTTGGACCATAGGTAACTTGTAAATACATGAACCAATGCTTTCTGCGAAAGAAACGAAACGAAGCCGATTAGAAGCAGAATGCCTACTTTAACAATAGATTGCCCAGGAAATACTTTTAAAAAATCCTATCCTTTTAGTGAAAAGAAACATTCTACCACAGAATTCATGGAATGATAGCTAATCAAAAGTTTTCATCAGATGGAAGACTTTTGATACAAAACAAACATAAAATCCATCGTACTCAATTACCCATTGTATTTACCCCGCGCTAAGCTTCGTGGAGCTGATAGGTCGCAATCCATTTCTGATTACAGCGCGGATTCAATTGGCGTGTTCCAACAATGCGGTGTGTCAACACTGCGTGCCGCTTCTATACAATGTATCGAGAATTTATAGCGACACTGTGTTGGAATTGGACAGCGGTAGTTAAAGCTAGATTACAAATACCATAGTGCCACAATGGAATTTCACAATCGCAGCACAGATCTGAATGCAATTGGTAAGCAATTGGAAAGTCATGCAAAATGGAGGAAGTTTGGAGCTATTTTGTTAGGTTTTTGGAACAAATCTGCCTACACATCACAAGGACGAGAAAGTATGAAAACGAACAATGAAAAAAAAAAGCAAGTTTGGTTTTAGAAATCTTGTTTTTACACCCTACATGGACCACGTATACAAATACAAATACATAAATATAATAGACTTAAAATTACCATAACGCTTATAACAGATAGGGCAACCAAAATATTTTACAGAATGAAATCGAGTACACTCGACTCAGCGCTCGAAATGCGAGATGCTTTATTTTTCGAAAGTGATAGACAGCTTTCGAAAAATAAATACTACACAAAATTAACTAAAATCGATGTAAACCGCACGAACAAAATACTCGAACGTGCATCGCACAATATCAAGTTAATGGAGCGGACTGTTTCAAAGCATCAATTAGAATTATCCGAGTTCGACAACACTGTTGACATTAGGAAAACTGGACACTCTATCAAAGGTATACGACAACACGTGCCAATTAAAAAAGAAACAGTATGGAAAAGCAATAGAAAATGGATATTTTTTTGTGGGAAAATCGTTTGCTTTGGAAAAATCACTAACAAAAGGATTCAACATAATAGATACCTAACACAAAACGTAGAGAACCACTTTTCGTTTACTTTTTACTGATAATTACTTTGATTTCAACACTTTTGCATGATTTTAGCAAGATATTGCGATAAATAAATCATTTTCAATGAAAATCTTTGACCGGAGACGTAATAACTTTCAAATAAGGAACAACCCAAAAAATAAAATAGCAGCGACTAAAAGGTGAATGGAAAAGTTATCGGATCCGTAGGGCCAAAACTTAGTTATGATTTAAAATGCATTGTTATTGTCTTAGTTGGCTTACTTTTTTTTTTTTTCATGATGTTCCTATTATTTATATTATATTTATTACGAATAAAAAATTCAAATCCTTAAAATTAAAACAATATTTATTTAGTTTGGCCATTAATACACCTTGAGTGATAGTCCGATTTTAATAACATCAAAGGTAATTAAAATGAAAAAAGAGTATGCCTACAAAGAGTGTAAAATATTATTTATTTTTTATTTTTGCAGTACAAAAAAATTATCATTTAAAAATGTTTGATGCAGTATATTATTAATGGAAGTCGATAATTGCGTTATATACCCTACTTTATTTTCTTCTTTTAATTTAATAGCCACTGATGCTGCCAACATTATTTTTAAGAAAATAACATTTGTAAAAAGGTTTAATAAAAAAAGGTAGGTAAATTAAAATAGAGATTGCCAATTTTACCCGCAGCCATTTCGGGGTGGCGCTACTGTAAGTCATGTCGGGTTCGGTTTGGAAACGCTTCATTTAGTTAACAGTTAGTGTCTAATGATACAGTTAAACGGCAGGATAGGATAGTGGGTGTTCAATAGATTTCTGGTTGACTTGTATAAGATAATTATGCGAAGATTCGGAGGTCCATAGCATCCATAGCTATGGAATTTCTGAAGATAAATTAATTATTGTTGTCACGCGCACACCAGAATTTTAATATTATTATATTTTAAATTGTTCGCGATTGATCAATTGTGATGATTTTTTTTTTGTTACTTTTAGTCGCTCAACATCATGTTAGGTATCGTTTTTAGCTATGGAGGGACCCGGTAGATGACAGTGTTGTCGACTTAAGCAATTCACACCAACAAAGTCGCGAACGAACACCTAGTAATAGTTTATGAAAGTAATGTGAAAAACTAATAACAGCTTTAAACAAGATCTAACGGGTAAACCAATGTGGGAGGATAATTCAAGTTTCTCTCCTGTAAATAAATGGAGAAAATAATGCGAGGCATGCAAAATATATTGGATCAGACTGAACAACGAACATTAGTGCTATCAGGGTTCGGTGAATGAACCTTCTTTGTACAGACCAGCACATCTAGCTACCCGAAACAGTCAAATTTTCCCAATCAATCTTGAACCTAATGCTTTAGCGATAAAGTCGAAAATCCATTAAAGAAATTTCATAGATTGCAGTTACTTGATGAGCTGGCGTCTATAGCCTTGATCGTACGCACTCACGCTGATTAATTAATTCGATACATACAGGGTAATACTAACTAGAAAACTCTAATATTGAAATGAAAGTTCAAAATTGATTAAGCGAATCGAAAAGCTTTCAGTTTTTTGTGTAGAAGAGGAGCCCTCTTTTAAGTTTAAATCGGAATGCTTAAAAGTCGTCCTTACGATCACTTAAACCTTGGCTTCCCTTTGTACCCATAGAATTAGCAATATTGCAAAATAGCTGCTAACAATTTTGATGTAGGTACAATCCTAACTAATATTATAAATGCGAAAGTAAGTTTGTTAACTTTCCGAACCGATCATCATGAAATTTCGCATAAACGGACGTCGTCATCACCATTTCAGCCGAAAGACGTCCAATTCTGGACATAGCCCGCCCCCCAAGTGTCGCCACATTGACCAGTCCCGTGCGACTCGCATCCAGCGGATCCCTGGATCAAAACGGAAAATAAATTAATAAATAAAAACAATAAATAGACATAGGGTACATATTTTCATCCCGAAAACTAGTACAGTTCCCGAGGAAAACAACAATAACGTTCTTATGATAATAGATGGCGCTACGTGTCTTTCGAATCATGATTGAATTATAGTATTACAAGCAGAGTACAACCCAAATTAATTGTCAAATTATTGTGTATTCTGTATGGCGCCAATTCTTTATAATAAGTTGCCAAAACATTGGAGGGAATTATCTACTGAAAAATTAAAAAAAAAGACTAAAAAGCCTTCTGTTACAGAAAGTCTAATAAAGCAATGACGAATTTCTAATTGACAAATTAATTTGACATGTATAATGACATCCTTATTTTATTTTTATTTTATTAATAATTGCTTTAACCTTTGTTTTTTTTTTTATTTGTATTATTTACTATTATGACACTATTTGATTGTTTTTCATTGTACCTTTTAGTTTACGTATGGTCTACATTGGATTGTTAACAGCTATATTTGCTGTGTACAAACGAATTTAAAATCACTTGATGTTGTGTAGCGTCTGAAATCTTAATATTTGTACGCCGTCCAGGCAAAACATGACTGTCATTATTATAATTCGATGTAACATCTTGCATGCTATGTGTGTGTACTCATGTTTTGAAAACATAAACTGGTTTCTATATCTATAAATTAACGCGTGCGAAGCCGCGGGCAAAAGCAAATAGTAAATTATATTCTCTTTACCAACATAATATATTATCTAAAAGCAGTTTAAAAAAGCGTTGCAGCCAATTTACATCGTATCAATATACCCCATATCGTGATTTTGTGAACCAGAAAGCGATCGCCGCTTCTAATACATAAAATTTAATTTTCTTTTGTAACATACGGACTTGAATAGTACGTTGTGAGTACGTTCTGTAGGGTTGCCACATATTTTATTTATTTAACCATTTATAAAGCAGAGAAAACCGAGAGTGGTAAGAAAACAAAAGTAGACAGATACACTTTCATACATTCTTGGGCCTGAATGTAAAAAGATGAAAGTGGTGTCATTTATTAGCTTATAGGCGCGTTCGTGTTCCACGCGCGCCTCTAAAGATATGTCAGCAACGATGCAGGGGTCTGCAAGAGCCGATGCCTGCCAGGGCTGCGGGACTGTTCGAAAGAGATACCGTGGCCCTAGAACACAAAGGGCAAAGAAGGAACATGGATGGGTTTTAGTCAGTACAAGTCTGACACTCCCTTCCGCTCCGCCCAGAGTGGGGGAGGTCATTTGATGATTTCCCATCCGAAACAAAAAAAAAAAGGTTGAGTAAAAAATCGTGGATCAAACGAAACAGGGCGATAGTTGGGGTTGTCAGAGTAATTTATTGATAGTACATTTTTTTTTCATTAATATTCTTATCATTCAGATTCTTAAGTAACAAATAATTTTTCGTGAGACTTAAAAGATATTGAGAAAAGTCCCATTAGACATAAATCATGGGAAGCAACTAAACACCATTTATTGTTTTAAAATACAAATTTTGGTAATTTCTTAAAAAAAACACTAATGGTCATAACTTTTAAGAAGATCAAGTTAGGAATCTATCATCTCGTGCAATTGTTTTTATGTTCAATTATTTAAACTCGTTTACATCAATCGATTACAGTAATCGATTTCATATTTTATTCGTGACAGCCACATTATTATTAGGCTATTAGCCTTTTTACATAATGTTTAAGACATAAGTCGTGGCTAAATTAAAACTGTCGCACGGGGCGATCTGACGGTTAAGCAGCGCTTACCCAGGTCGGTTCGTGGATTAATGACCATTAATTAGAAATCAAGTTTTCTCAATGCATCGGACAGCATGTTAAGTCGTTGGTCCCAGCTGCCATTTGTGGCCCAAACGTCTGACTACCAGTCTTACCAAAGGGGTATCGTTTTAACCAGTACCAACTGGGTTGTGGAGGTCAGATGGGCAGTCACTCTGAATAAAATACTAGTATTCAGATGAATTCTGTTAGATTAGAAATCAATCCCAACATAGTTGTGAAAAGGCTAGGCAGATGATGATCTTGATGGTTATGACAGTTTGTTTTACTTACATAATGAACCTGAAGAAACCACAGTACGTCACCTGCCACGATCCGCACATGCTCCCTTCACCTCGTCCACGTTCATACATCTGGTCAAACACGCACGCTGGTGGCGAGTACTACGCATCCGACCTTTCTGAAGAACTTCACTAATGAGGTCAGTGTATTAAAAAAAAAAAAAACATTTTTATTCGAACATCACTGACTCATAAAAGAAATAATTACACACACACAGTCACACTAAATACACAACACAACATTACTAATTCAATTTAATTTAATAATTTTGTTTTGGTTATGTATGGTTATTGAGTATTAGTGTAGTGATTCTAGTATACGCTACAATTAATTACGTACTTACTAATTATGTGGTATCAGGCAGAATACGTTTTAAAAACTTATAAAAATCCTGAGACTCTGCTACCTACCGCCTGGCTTCCGGCAAACCCCGCAAGCCAGGCCCGTGGGGGGCCCGCGCGTGCTGGGACCCGGCTGGCAAACGCCACACCAGTCCGACCCTGTTGCCACTCACATCTGGCTCCTCCTGTTTCACTCATCCTCTCCTCGTGACCAAGCCACCTAAGTATACCTTTTAAGTTTTTTTAAGAATAGCTCATCGGGCGGTAGAGAGACAGCCCTAACTACCCCGATAGGTCCAATTTACTTTGGGGTATATTGGGCAGTCAAATAAATGAGAATTACGAATGAGAGTATTTATGTAAAACAGGGCACCTTTTGCCCCATATCCCTTACCTTTATATCTCGTAAATCTGTAACTACTAGCTTCTGTGATTTAGTTTTATGTCGTTTCATTGTGAGCTGGATTAGCAACATTGATCGCACTATCTAGTAAAAATTTATTTACATTATTTACAAACTATAATTTACAGACCTATAAAGGCGCTCCCTCACCAGGAGCATTTGCCTGTAATGTAACAATCCAAGTTTCGATTTGTACAGAAACAAGTGAACGTAATGCTCAAAATCGAATCTTGCACTTGTTACATTACAGGCGAATGCTCCCGGTGAGGGACCACCATAAGAATAACAAACCAAACTTAAGTGGCAGTGGGCAGGGCACATTGCTCGCAGAACGGATGGCCGATGGGGCCGAAAAGTTCTGGAGTGGCGACCGCGAACCGGAAGACGTTGCGTTGGAAGGCCTCCCACTAGGTGGACCGATGACCTGGTGAAGGTTGCAGGGATCCGCTGGATGCGAGTCGCATGGGACCGGTCAATGTGGCGACACTTGGGGTAGGCCTATGTCCAGCAGTGAACGTCTTTTGGCTGAAATGATGATGAAGACAAAATATGTACAAAAAATTCGTCCACATCGCTGTCAATAGTTGGATGGCAATGCTGATTCTTTGGCCAAATTATAGGCCAGCCCCCTGGTCACGCGAAGAGTCGACCAACCGCTGAGTTCGCACTATGAAATGAAAAGAAATGAAATTGTTTATTGAAATAATTGAAATACAAAAATATTTACAATATGGCCTTAAAAGTATAGGTATACAATAATTGAATTCTACTTGAACTAGGAATAAACCTGTATCTTGTTTCACTGCCTCGTTACTCAGGTCCCGAACACCCGACCGAGCATGAGGTCCTGTGATCAATTCCCTATTTGCCGGGCGATGGCAATAGGCTTGCCTTCGTGACTTAAATGTACCTCTCATGTACAGTTCTGTTCTGCTTTACCATTTGAGAAATACAGGCGTGATTTTATGTTACGTTTCCCTAGACTTATAGAACTAGGTGATAGCACCTATTGTATTTTTATATGAATTACTAGCACTTCGCCTGCGACTTCGTCCGCAAAAATTATATACTTTTAGCCTTCTGATGAGGCCCATTGTGAGCGACCACGTTTCGGTTCCGTATGTAATCACTGGCAACACACACTGTTCATAGACTTTCGTCTTGAGACACTGCGGTAAGTTGGACGAGAAGATACCACGCAACTTCCCGAACGCTGCCCAGCCGAGTCGGATTCGACGATTGACCTCTTTCTCGAAGTTAGACCTACCTAACTGGACCGTTTGTCCCAGGTAGATATAATCGTCTACAACTTCGAGTGTAGAGGCTAATATACATGATATAAATATAATAATTTATAGTCTATAGCACTCACGAAACACACGAAAAACAATATTAACAACTTACATTTACAATATTAGAGGAGCTTGTGGCTAAATAATAACAGCCGCTTGGGTCGATCCTTAGGTTAAGCCGTGCTTGCCTAGGTTGGTCTGTGGATGGGTGACCGCCCATAACATGCCGAGTTTCCTCCGTGCCTCGGAAAGCACGTTAAGCCGTTGGTCCCGGCTGTCATTTTTAGATCTTTGACAGTCGTTAGGCAGTCAGTGGCCCAAAAAGTCTGACAACCAGTCTTACCAAGGGGTAACGTATTACCCAGTACTAACTGGGTTGTGGAGGTCAGATAGGCAGTCGCTCCATGTAAAATACTGGTATTCAGCATCCGGTTAGACTGGAAGCCGACCCCAATATAGTTGGGAAAAGGCTAGGCAGATGATGATGACATTTACAGTAAAAAACACAGCGAAAAAAACCGCCACTTTTTTTCTAAACTCCTTTCTAAGAATTTTTGAGACGAAATGATACCTTAAACGTCGGAATCCATCGAGCCATTTGGAACTTACGAAGTAATAAAGAAACAAACAAAAAAACGTACAATATACGCGCGAAAAACATAACGCTTCCATGGCAGTCGGCTAAAAATACAAGTCTACTTAACAACGAACTTATGTTAATTTCTTTCCCCCCACTCCCGGGATAGACTTAACCAGATAACACTTTCTACCTCGTAAAAATAAGGAAAAATAAAGCGGAAATTCTCAGCGATACGTACACATCTAGCTAGAGATGTATAGCTACCATAAATTGCTTATGGGGGTGAAGAAACCAGGCGGAACTAATGCACCTGTCGGACTCACGTATGTCGGAAACCATGTCCTTATTTATCTTGACGATATGTCTTTCGGGGGGAGATTATAAGTGAACGCAGAACTATAAACACTGGATGAGATCAGCAGAGCGTCAACTCGAATCGCTCGAAGATTTTTCTACACTTTATGCGTCGTAACGGCATATGCCGCTTCGCCTAGTTATCGAACAGCTTGTTCCCATCCACCACTATGCCTCGTTTCTTCACAGGGTATAATAGAGGGGCAAATTAAATAATCTGTGTCATCCTCCTCTTTAAATCCCGGAACACCGGACACACACCGACAGTAAAACGGTCACCAGATCACGGACCGTCACGGTCTGGTAGTAAAACGTTCGTTGGCACTACTTTTCCCATCTGCCCCCTTGAAATGACAGAGGCATAGGAGTGAATGGGCCAGTCATCGACAAGCCGAAGAGCCGAGCCCGTGCAGTGCTTATAAATCTGCGTTGCCCATTAGGTACAAGTTTAACAGTGATGCAAAGCTTTTTATGCCGATAAAATGACGAGTGGTGAAGTTGTCGTCAAAGAAGTCATTTTGAAGGTCGTTTTGTGGTCTCCCTCTCTGTTCTCATTAGGGTGCGTCCACATCTGGCGAATGTGCCGCGAATGTGCAGCTCGCGAACCGTTTGCGAGCTGCGCACGTGCGGTTACAGCCTATATTTGGTGCGCCGCTCTAATGCAACCCTAGCAAGACTCGAGTGGGGCGCGCGTGCAGCGCGCACGCTGCTCGTGCGGAAATACGCGTAAACTTGAGCCTCAGTAGTGAATTTGCTTGAATTTGTGAGGTGCATCGCGGCCGGCACGCGCGCACCTCCTGCGCCGCTCGAGTACGGCGCGTAGAAAGCGCGCGAGCGGCGCGTAGAAAGCGCGCGAGCGGCGCGCGGACGGCGCAGGGGCTGCGTACGAACATAAAATGCACGCGCGCAGTTCGCAAACAGCTCGCGAGCTGCACATTCGCGGCACATTCGCCAGATGTGGACGCACCCTTAGAATCTTGAAGGCCGAGGCAGGAAAATCTAAGAATGTTGAGACCTGTTCTTAACTGGTGACTGCAAGCGTAAGGTGGGATGTGAATTGAATGGTATGCCATTCGAAAGTCCAGGAGTGGACTGCTGTAGGCTGATGATGATAATAACGATGAGGTCATACGACAGGTCAAGGGAAAAGTGAGGGTGGCATTCTACCAGTGATGACGATGAGGGGAAAGTTTAAAATGTAGTGGGTTGACGTGAGCGAAGGAATGGCTTAAGTCGACATTGCGGTAAGTCGTTGCGAAAAAACGAAACGCTTTGAACGCGATTGCCACTCGGCTTGGCTTCCTGAAGCATAGACCGACTTTTTTATACCTTTAGTCCGGAGAAGTTTTAATTTATTATTTCCTAACCCATTGAGAGTTGTGCTGATAGAATATTAAGAAACTTTCTTGTATAGTATTATGTAATTCTCAAAGAAAATATTCGATATACATCTATACTATTATAAAACGCGAAAGGAACTCTGTTTGTTTGTTACCTTTTCACGACTAAACGGCTGATAGGATCGTTATGAAATTTGGCAAGAAGATAGATTACATCCTGCGGAAGGACATAGGCTATCTTCTTTTATTTCCTCACACAATGACGTGCAAAGTCGCGGGCAACAGCTAGTACAATATAAATATTACAAATAACTAAAAAGATCTTCAATATTGGGATCAACTGTGGTAAATTTGTCAAAATGAGACACGCAATAACTGTAAGCAGTGATGGCTCAGTGGTAACGGCCCAGGCAATCGTAACATAGGTCGAAGATTCGAACTTGGTGGGCACGTAACTTTGCGTAATTTATTTCATCACCACTGCTCTTAAAACGCTGAAGGTAAACATCGCGAGCAAAACATCTTTAAAAAAAAAATCTAAAACATATTATGCCGCACTGAGTCCGTTTGGTGGACTAATGGCCCACTCCCTCCTTCATAGAGAGGAGGGACTTGTATCCCAGCAGTGGGAACGTTGAAGACTGATTTTACCATTTTTATGCAATAATGGTAAAAATAACCAATTTTGCGTACCATACAGCAATTACAAGGTATGTATAATATGGAAATGAAATAAAAATCTTCATTCACAATCCACTGCCGTTTTACAACGCCAAAGCTCTCAAATCATCGGCATAAAGCCGTCAATGTACAGAATACTTTATGAAAACGTGTTCGTATCGCAACGATTTCCTCCAAGAGGCACCGTATCTTCAGTACGGCTTCAGCTTTCGAGCTGGGCGGATGTGTCCGGGAACGAGGCGATTTTGTCCCTCAAACTTTTGAATGCAACACACGCGATGGTATTTTTCTGAGAAAAAAATAATTTTTGTGGTTTTTGACTGTGAATTTATTAAAAAGTATTACGTGTGTGGTGATTGACTTGTGTTTTGTTTAATTTAATGAAACAGTGATGAAAGAAAAGTATTTGTTTTATAATGAGTCCCGGAACAACTGTTCGGGGTATCCCGGTTTAGGTAAATACTCTTTATTAATTTTCGTTTGGTAACTATGTTAATAAGTAAAAAGATATTCGTTAGAACTTTTGCAATACTAATTAAGGGGTCGATTAATTACACCCGTGAGAATTTCACATGTTTATTGGTTTGGTTGTTAGGTTTTAAATATTATAATTATTGCAATATTAAAGTTAATATTTATTTAGTGTTTATTGTTGTATTCATTACTTACATATTTACTGTAAGATTAGACAAGTTTGGATACATTATGTTTCTATAGACATTTATGAAAACGTTAAGCATTATTTACTGCTGTTTTTTTATCGTGAAATTGCGAAACATTTTATTAAAAAATATGACTTTATACTTTACATCCCTGAAAAATAGGTTTCTGAAATTGTACGATACCATTTGACTTTAAAACGAAAGTATTTTAGATTATTTGCAGCATGACCTAATCTACAGAAATGCGGTATTTTTAAGCAATTGATAAAATCGACTGTGACCTATCTACAGACTGTAAAAATGTCTACGCAGTATTATAGACACACCCCGTTTAACTGTCGGTAGATTTCTTTTTCATTTTCTCTTATAAATACAAGAATAACCTTTAAAAAAGTACATTCCGACAAAAAGATATATAGAATACGAATCAGTTTTTCTTTTTTATAGGTAGGTAGGTACTATTTTTTTTGTAATTGTCATTGATCTAAAATAGGTACCTAAATATGGAGATTTTTCAACAAATCGTCATAAATACTCGTATAATATTTTTCATTCGTCCCGTTGTGGTGTTCAATCAGTTATTAACTTTAACAAAAAATACAGTCATACCCCAAGGTTTTATAAGTATTAAGTGCTAAAAGTCGTCACAGACATAAGTTGAGTGTAAAGCCGTAATTGCACGATTCAATTTGATAGCCTATGGTATACCATAATTAGAAGCAAAAATAAATGTTGAACCAACTGAATAGGTAGTGTTACGACAGCACTAGTCATTTTTAGAATATAATAGAGTAGAACAGAATCTTATTTGATATGAAAAAAAAGGTAAAACAAACATCTTAAAATAATAGGGTAGTGCGCTACATTTTACTCATTTTGCCTAAATTGATTATAATACCTATAAGTATTTGAGTAATAATTGTGTTACAGTGAGCTTCATTAAAATGTCGCTTTTTGGATGGCACATGCAAAAACTTGCATCGTGTAGATGAGGCTTAATACTTCCCTAATCTCCACTCTCGGCAAGCGGATCACTGATGGCGGCAAGTTTCTTGTTCCATTAGCTGCTGCCACTCACCCATAGTCGCTTAGTCGTAACGTAAAAGTGACAACGTTATAACTATTCCTCTCGGGACACTAGCGACCTTTCTGGTGGACTTAGGTCATTGCAACAATACTATAATCTTAAAGTATGAACGTAAAAAACCATTTAGACATAAAAAAAATACCTAGTATCAGTTTTTTTTTCATACACTTATATTATCCCGATATAATCTTCACCATTCAATCTCACTGATGAACGATTAGTATGAACGATTATATAATAACCATTAACATATACATCGTTCTCAACCCAATAACTAGATTGTGGAGGCCAGATAGGCAGTAGTTTCATGTAAATGTTTGGCATTCAGCTGCATCCGTTTGGACTGAAAGCTGACCCTAACATAGTTAGAAAAAGGCTAGACAGAAGACGATGATGTATTACTATGTTAAACTTTTTCCCAAAAGAGAATTTTTCGACTCATATTCCTGACGTACTTGTTCTTATACTAATCGGTCTAAAAGACCCTTCACGAAGCCGAAAAGCACTTCTTCTCCCCGTCATTACTATATTTTTTTTGTTCTAGACCATACCTGGGAACCTTCTAGTTACGGATATACTGGAAGCCAAAGTTCCGACTTTTTCACAAGTTAAAAAAAAACAAGTTGTTAATGACATAACTTTACTTTAAATACACATATGACTACATATTAAATTCATCCTTTAGCATAATGTTTTGAGTGCGTTACATTGAGTCCAACCGTTAACTGTGATTTTTACTGTGATTTCCATTTTACGTGCAATCATTTTTGCATAGTTACTCAGTTTGATGAACGTAACTAATATGTTTTATATAAGATATAAAATGTGTGAATGTGTGTGTGTGTGATGTGTGTGTGTGGGAAAATGTGTGTGATGTGTGTGTGTGTGTGTGTGTGTGTATAATATGTTTGGTTGTCGGTTTCGTGAAGGGTCTGTATATACCTAATGATGTTACTAAGCCGACTCCAAAAGAGTTGGGAAAAGGCTAGGCAAATGATGATGATGATGGTGTTATTAAGCTAGTTTTTGCCATCTACACGTTTTGCTTTTTCGACATCACTGAATATTACCCATAGGTACGCTAGCCTCTTTTATTAACTTAAAGCTGTGGTACAGTCACGAGCACCAATATGTATACACTTTCCTAAATTTAAGAGCAATTTTCGCGAGAAATAACGATTGTAACTTAAATATAGGATCTTTTTCATAAAATTTGAGTTCCATAATACTATGTTCGTAACAATATGAAATTTTAATCAGACCAGTAAGAGAAAAACACTTTTAAAAATTGTTAACTGTTTACATATTGGTGCTCGTGACTGTACTCAATGTATTTTTATAAGTTCAATAGTCTGTGTTGAAGTTTGAGTACCTAAAATGTCATGAGGAAAGTTTTGAGTATGAATGTGGATGGGTTTAAGAGTAGAGAAAGAAACGATGGACTGTGTGAAGGATGATATGGGGAGGAGAACACCACGAAAGGAGGAGTCTGATGAGATGACGAGTAATAGAGAAGTATGGAAGAAGAAGTCATGCTTCGCCGACCCCAAATGAATTGGAACAAGGGCAAGAGAATGATGATGAGTCTGTATTGAAGTTTATATTTTGTTTTTTTCGACAAGTGCGTACAGTCACGAGCACAAATATGTAAACACTTAACCACTATTAAAATTAATTTTTACCTACTGTTCTGAATAAAATTTCATGTTGTTACGAACATAGTATTTTGAAACTCATATTTTTATGAAAAAGATCCTATCTTCAAGGTACAATCGTTATTTCTCGCGAAAATTGCTTTTAAGTTTAGGAAAGTTTATACATATTGGTGCTCTTGACTGTACACTGCTTCACTGAGGCCTACGTCATAAGTTGATTCTACTCGAAATATGAGAAAGAGACGGTAACGAGCCCAATTTCTTCCAGCTTCGCACCCCTTAACCTTTGAAAGCATGATACCGTCCCACGTAAATTCAGATCGTCTGATGTTTCGACGACGAATTTCTTTTACAATAATCAAACAACAAGATTGTAAGATAATATTTTGGTTGTTGTTACGAAAAACAACTGAAGACTTGAAAATATTCTTTTATAATGTTTTTTAAGCAACGTTGGATGAATTGCGTAAAATTTGAGAAGGCTAGAAAGAGAATAGGTACTAAGGCGCGTCGCCCACTGGTCAGTAGAGGCTGAGTCGCGACACGGTCGAGTCGTGGTTTCTATGTGAAGTTGACGAGCGGGATTTTTTTTTAAATCTTTATTGAGAAAGAGGATTTTTTTTTTTTTTTTTTTGTTTTTTTTTAACATGTCGTCCCCATAGTTACAGACATCTTAAATATTTACATCTTATCTACGTTTCTCATAAAATTACCGTGACCCTGGAACATAAAGGGCTACTGAAGGACACCGTGGATTTTAGTCAGTACAAGTCTGACAGTCCCTCCCGCTCTGCCCTGGGTGGGAGGACTCATTTGATGATTTTACCACGTTAAAAAAAAAAATATAAAAAAAAAGGCATACAATATATCCACCATTTCATATACGAATCTCGCTTCCTCTGATAAGGGAATTGCGGGTTATGCTTCCATCCCTTTTCTTTACGTTGCTACGCACGAAACGAAATAATAAAATGACGTCACACTCTGGGGCACTTCAGCGCTTGAACCTCGACTGTGGTCGTGTGGGCGACGGGCTTTAGATGACGCCTGATGGACACGTTTACGCTGGATCATTAGCTGCACTCTCAGCGAGACAGGCACTAGACCCCAAGTACACAAATTTGAGTTTTTTTAAATAATAACGGTTTTGTCATTGTTTTCCGATACTCTTATAATAGTCCATTAACATTATACATCAGAGCTTGCGTCAAATCCGGTAGTTCTGATTTTTTGCAGACTTGTTTATGATGTTGGCTCAATGAATAAAATCCAAGTTTGTGACCTCGAGCGCCGAACGCCACTTTGGCAAATATCTAAAAAACCGCGAAAATTTCGGATTTTTTCAGATTTTCGCGATTTACGTACTTTCAGGCGACAAGGTTACTGGACTATAATATTGTCTTCTCTTTTAATTTGAGGTCGTAGAACTTCTGAGTTCTCTCGATGTTACATATTAATATTGTGTATTGGATATATTCTTTTGTTTTTACAATTATTATAGTATTACGCAAAATTAAATAGCTTTCATGGTTTTCATTCCATGTTTTTATGCCACGTAAGGAAAGGTTTTAAAAAACTTACCTCCTTTGAGGCTTACCTTCGTTATACACTATGACTTTTTAGTCGTCTTACAACGGCAGCCCACTTCATGTATCCAATGACTACTAATCATTCATAAAAGAAAAATAGGTATTTATGAGATTTTAGTAATTTAAAAATAAAAATATTATTCAGTATTATGACTATTTATGACGTATAACTTAGTTAAAACACCTTGTTGCGAACGATGATCTTACTGACTAAAGCGCTGGGTAGGTATGTTCTCCCGTTTGACAGGTAAACATCATTAACAGGATGTTTCATAATTTTATTCTAATGTATTTTTTATTTTTCTTTGTACCTATTATGGTAGGTAAAAAAAAAACATCGCGCGTGGAGCTATTTTATGTCGGGTACATTGAATGGACCACTTTTGTAAGACGACTAAAAGTCACGGTGTATAAGGAACTCTTGTGCAAAACAAGCTTCTGAACCCCACATTTTAGGTTGTGCGTTGACTGTCAAAGAATCCTACTTCCTACATAAAATATTGTAAATGCGAAAGTTTGTGAGGATGGATGGATGGATGTTTGTCGACTCTTTCACACAAAAACTACTGAACGGATTTGGACGAAATTTGGCACAAAGATAGTTTATAACCTGGATTAACACACAGTATACTTCTTATCCTGGTAGAACGATCCCGTGGGAAATTCCCGAAATACACGCGGGCGAAGCCGCGGGCATAAATCAGATAAGCTAGTTTAATATACATATTTATTGGCATAAATCAGAATTTTTTTTAAGCAGTGTTCTAAATTTTTAACCAACATTTGGGTTGGCTGCCCAAGTGGCGCCGAACGTTCATTATACATGTAAGTATGCCTCGTAAAGGCGATTTAAATGCATATTTCTATGACTGCCTCATTGATCTTACGGTCGCAAGTGGGACTGCTGAGGATGAGGTTCGATGCCCGCGTCGGCCAAAGTGTTATTGGGTTTTTCCATCAGGAATTTCTCAGTAGCAGCCACGGAGTGATTTGTGTTGGGTTGATTGCAATAGGCTTACACCTTATTACATGGGACTTAAAAATCACTGGCGAAATGTCAATGGGAATTTCAGGCGTAATTTTATGTTATTTTTCTATGACATACGCATGAATTGTCAATATTCAACACCATTTTACAAATATGAAAACTTCTATTATACAAGGTGTAACATAATAAACGCAAGACCTCCCGTGTGGTCTCTCGCACCATGAAACTAAACATCTTTTGTTCCACGAGTTCTTAAAATTCGCAAAAAAAAAATACTTTCTATAGGAACTGACGCAATCAGCTGATCCACATGTATGGTAAAACTAAAAAAAAAGTTATGAATTTCCAAAAGTCATAGTACAAAAGTTGTTCAGTTTCATGGTCTGAGACACCACACGAGAGTATACATACACCTTGTATATTGCAGTTTGTAAAGCAATTATTTATGTAATTAGCTTTTGCCCGGTCGCCATTTCTGCCACCTGTCCACGTTCATACATCTGACCAAACAAGTCATTATTTTACTCCTCTGAAGGAATATACTTTGAAATAGTGTTTTGTTTATCTAAAATCTGTCAATCGTGGAACTATTTTTATATATTGAGCATAACGTTGGTGATAATAAAGGGTGTCCCAGAACTTACGCAGGATTTGAATTTAAAGAAAACACATTTTTTTTTACAATTTAATTTATTAAATCATGAAGTACGCAGAATAGGGTTATATATAAAATAGAACATCAAGCAAATAGCCTCCGCGGCTTTGCTGGCCCATACGCACTAATTTGTTGTTCCATGACGATTCTGCATAAATGTGGCTGAATTTCGTTGATGCACTGTTGAATTTCCTCTTTCAATGCACGGGTGGTTGAGTGCTTGTTGGCATTTGACTTCAAATAACCCTTTATAAAAAAGCTAGTGGTTTGAATCACATGATCTAGCGGCAAATTCTGATCACAGAATCGAGAAATTAAAAGACAAAAAAATGTCTCATACAGTTATTGAATTGTTTCACTGGCTGTATGTCGTTGTTTTCTCGTTTAGTACTTCATTTTTACTAACCCTAAACTGTCAGCTGTCAAACTGTTTTTTTTAGGTTGTCAACTATAAACCTCACAATTTTATTAATGGCGGCAAATTTTGGATTACGGCTCACCTTTCTACCGAGAGGAGGCCTAGGTCCCAGCAGTGTAATAATAAAATAATTTTGAATACCATTTTATTAAACAGGTACATTGTGCGTGTATTAGTAATGCAACAAAACTGTTAATTCGATAACCCAGATAACATGTCAGGATTTATCAAACGTAGGTTATATAGGCCATGAGTTTATGTTGGTGAACTAGTTATTTTATTCAAAATATTGTTGATTTATTCGGGCGTAGTTTGTTGTGATAGTTTGCCAGTACAATGTCCAATCTGTCTGTTAGAACATCCGACAACCTTTGCGAAGTTGGAATACCGATATATCTCAGATAATTGGACTGTGGACTGAAAGGGCAGATGTCAGACGGTCAGCCATTTTTGTGTAGTCGACCTGGTAATAGGGATGTTTCCTGAAAAAATCTAATTAGTCCGACAGATAGATTTGCAAAAAATATTGGACACGTATTTTTTCTTTTTTCACGAAAACTAAAAATGAAGACGATACAGTGCGTCGAAAACTCGTGTGATGTCATACTTGTAAGTAAAGTGTACTGACTTTTAACCTTCGTCGATTTTTATTGATTTAAGATAAAACAAAAAATACGTATCCAATATTTTTCGATAATCTAACTGACGTGACGGACTAAATAGAATCATATTTTTTTTTTACACAGGAAACATCCCTATTGTTTGAACAAATTCAAATTATTTATTTGTAAAACATAGGTACAATATAATAAGATCTAACCCACCACCACCATTTACCATTATTATTTTTCATTATTTATTTTTTCTGACCATTTTTGATAATTAAAAATTCCAATTCTCAGAAAATGTATACTTCACTCAGACTGAAACTATATATTGTATAACTGTCGCATAGATAATGAGGCATTTTCGTTTAATGACGTGCAAAGTGAAATTCAACCTTAGGGTTATGAAGCGATCACAAGGTCGACTATACACATCTGTCAAGCTTATAAAACTTCAATTGTCGTACCCAACATTATTTAAAATTATTGAAATATATTTTCGGGAATAAATAATAACGTTAGACGTTGTTGTTTAAATATTTATTCTTTGCCTAAAAATACAAGTATATTCTTGTGTAGTTTTAAAGTTAGATGTATTTATTTTAATATTTACATGATAGATAATTAGTATCGTGTAAATATTTAACTTAATCCATACAATTTACTAAAATTATTTCTTAGAATACAGTCTTCTTTCAGTATACAGTCTTTTCAGTTCTTAAAATCAGCAGGCTCGATTTTACATAAAACTTAATGAACGCTTTGTCGTCTAATTAAAACAACTTCTCCATAGAAAAGTATTTAGTACAAAAACTTTCAAGAAAAATAGAACACTGCAACTACTTCATTATGAAGAAACTTAAGAAATCTTTTTAATTTTCATCAACTCCTTACAATTAACGAGTTCTTACAATAAAATATTTCTTGGTGCTAATGTGAAAATGAAAGAAATGGAAAAAACATTTCACTTTAGCTTTAAACCTAGGCAAAGAAAACTTCGACTGTCCAGCAATTGGTTGCGACAGTTATTTTTTATTTTTCACGATGACCAGCAATTGGTTGCGACAGTTATTTTTCATTTTCGCGCACTGTGATGTCTCCTAAGATATTCATTGTTATCAAATGATTTTGTAAGGGCAATTTTGTTCAAAATTAAATACTTGTGATGAATAACGTATTTATTTGGTTAAGGATTAATACCACGATAAAAACAACTTCGCAAATAATAATTATTTTAGAACAAATTTGATTACTAAAGTAATCAAATAAAAAAGGTAATAACAATAAAAAAATAAAATAATATTTTATTAATATATTAGAATAGAAGTGTAGATAAGTAATCCTTCTTCTCGAAATATTATGTGTCGTGCAGAAATCGACAACAATCCAATACCTATCATTACAAACTACAAACTAAAATCCGTTGGAATTGCGTACGGATGAAGAATGGTGTTAAACGAAACGTCACCAGCCAGACGTAGCCGCGTCGGCAAAAATAAAAAGTGTATCCGTTCACGCCAGCCTTTCATTCTTTGCCACTAATTGGAATTGCTTTGCGGTCTCTGACGGCAGCGTATTTACTGTTTCTGTATCTTCATAGGTACCCGTTTTTTTAACGGGTAAGTTCGGTTTGTGGTTTGCACGCTCGACTTTTGTCTTCATTTCTAACTATCGAATTGGGTCAGGATCTTTGTAAATGCAAGTTTGGTATCTAAGATATTTTACTAATACGAACACTTTACGTAAAGCGGATTAATATTGTAGTACGTTACTTTGTGTTTTTCTGATCAGTTAACGTAAATATCTGTATCCTAACTAATATTATATTTGTGCAAGTAACTTTTTGTTTGTTACCTTTTCACGCCTAAACCACTGAACCAATCATTCTAAAATTTTGCATATACATTGTCAGTTGTACAGAAACGGACATAGGGTTCCGTTCATTCCGAAATAAGTACTGTTCCTGAGAAAAACAACAATAACGTTCTTATGATAATAGATGGCGCCACGTGTCTTTCGAATCATGATTGAATTATATCGTTTTGAAAACTTTAGTAGCGTGTTAAGAGTTACTGTTCAATTACAAATTTAATTTTCAAATTATTTACATTATATACAGACTACAAATATAACTAAACTAATGATAAAAATAAGGCTAAAAGTAAGAAAATATAAACAACTAAAAAACGACGACAATAGGACACTTAGGCGTCAAAGTACTCCTCCGCATCGCTGTCATCTGGAAACGTGCCCAGCAGAAGAGAGAGAAGAGAAGAGTTTAATTGTCAAATTCTAAATTAACGCGGTTACAGCTAGTGTCAAATATATTTATAAAATTTTCAAAACGATAGCAGGCAATAGTTACTTACAAACTCATAAATGCTTTATTGCAAGCGCGTTAAAAAAAGTTTGATTGATAAAATCAATCAAACTTTTTGAGTTTTAAAGGGTTACTACCCCATTTCAATCCAAACACTAACCCTTTTCCCAAAACTTGCCAAGTATAAGAACTGATGGAATTGTTTCCTTTTATTTCAAAACCAGCATGGAAACACGCCAACGTTTCATTCTTTTTCGCTAATTGGAATTGCTTTACGTCTCCGTCGGCCTCGACTTTTTAAATTGAATTCTTTTTTCGACATAATAACATGTAGCTGATGTTTTACTTGCTATGTTGCATAAAGCCATTCAGGGACGGCGTATATGCTATTAGTAAAATGAAAACATAAATTTCGTGAACTGTATTTCGTCGTGTTGTATTATGGACTTGTTTTTTTTAATTTTAGACAAAACCCGACGTTTTAACGAGGTGCGGTTCTATATTAATTCTACAGTAATTACATACGGGACCGAAACGTGGTCGCTCACAATGGGCCTCATCAGAAGGCTGAAAGTCACCCAAAGGGCAATGGAGAGGGCTATGCTCGGAGTTTCCTTGCGTGATCAAATCAGAAATGAGGAGATCCGCAAGAGAACCAGAGTTACCGACGTAGCCCGAAGAATAGCCAAACTTAAGTGGCAGTGGGCAGGGCACATTGCTCGCAGAACGGATGGCCGATGGGGCCGAAAAGTTCTGGAGTGGCGACCGCGAACCGGAAGACGCTGCGTTGGAAGGCCTCCCACTAGGTGGACCGATGACCTCGTAAAGGTTGCAGGGATCCGCTGGATGCGAGACGCACGGGACCGGTCAATGTGGCGACACTTGGGGGAGGCCTATGTCCAGCAGTGGACGTCTTTCGGCTGAAATGATGATGATGATGATGATGGTTCTATATTTCTTTTTATTTTGGAAATTCGTTAAAAATGTTTACACGTGTAGTATAAAACTAAATCATTTCGCTATATTTGTCTGAAAGCCGATCAACTGGGGTTGATCTAGAGCAGACTAAAGAGTTAAACAGTCGCTTTTAATATTATATTTATAGTAGGCTGATAATTGATTTATAGTTTTTAATTAACTTCCGGGGCTACGAAATGTTTTGATTTTGCTGACGTTAACTTTTTTTGGTATATAAATAAATAGTAAACAGAGTAGGTATAGTAAGTGGTGAAAAAAAAGGAGCAGCTTAAGCCTTTAAACCGCATGAAGCGAATGGCTACCATCGTTCACTACCAAGGCATCTCCCCGTCCGTCCGTATGACCCTCTGATCTGGTCCATTCTAATGCTCGTTTTAGAAGAATCTAATAAAGGCCCATAACACCCACGCGGGCCGCGTGAGGGAGAGGACAGCGTCCTCCCTCCACCCCAGCCGCAGTGGTAGACGCCCACGGCGCCGGACGTCGGCAGACGATCTCCGGCCACCGTAGGCGCGGGCTTGCGGGCGGCGAGTAATGGGCGACTCGCTGTCCGACCATGGACCATGCCCGGGTCGACGGCGCGTTGTGTTCCACGCGCGCCTCAAAGAGTGTCAGCATTATGACGGGGCCCCCCTCTAGAGGGCGAAAGCCTGCCGGGGTCGCGGGACTTATAGAATTACCGTGACCCTGGATCATAAAGGGCTATTGAAGGACACCGTGGATTTTAGTCAGTACAAGTCTGACAGTTCCTCCCACTCTGCCCTGGGTGGGAGGACTCATTTGATGATTTTACCACGATAAAAAAAAAAAAAAAAAAAAAAAGGCCCATAACACCCTCATTTGGTCCAGTATACCCACTCTATACGTTCATTTATTCACAACAAAGATTCCCACCCTAAACTCAACGAAGCAAAGACGACGACTGACGAAAGGAACATTTTCCCCGATTCCAATAAACTATATCAGAGAGGTACAGAAGATATACTGTCATAGAGAATTTGTTCCACAACTCTCAACACTAGATGATACGTAGAAATACCGTTCCACAACAAATTTCTGAGGTTTTGCGGATGAAAGTTTGCGATGTATCTGTTGGAAGCTTAAAGCCTAACATTTTGCGGTAAGGTATGTAGATTTAGCGGTAAATCCGGGTTACTGTTTCGTCGAGTTTTGTAATGCTTTTTAAAGTTTCTTCGAGTTAGATGGGTTTGTTGATAACATTGTTTGAAATACACATTCTTGTTTTTTGTAATGTACAATTAACAAAGTGCCATCCTGCGATTGCGCTCAAATCGTCGCACATTTTATCACCTTTAAAAGTGTACCGATGGGTTTTCTCATTAGATGCACCATTTAGAAGTTAAAATAATGATGTTTAATTCCTAAAAGGTGTAAATAGACCGTTATCGAAGCCGAAAGGCACTTGTTTTCCCCGTCTTTGCGATATTTTTTTTGTTCTAGACCGTACCTGGGAACCTTCTAGTTACGGAGATATTGGGGGTCAAAGTTCCAACTTTTACACAAGGTTTTTTTTTAAGTACATGTTTTTAATGTAAGATTTTTACTTTACACACCTCCACGACCCCCGTAATATTCAATCCATCCATCAGCACAATGCTTTGAGTGCTTTCCATCGAGTCCTACTGAAAAACGTGATTTTTCACACACAAAAAAAACGTCGTTTCCCAGCAATAATGTTTGCGTAAAGTTACTTAGTTTGATGTACAGAATGCTTAGTTGACGGCTTCGTGAAGGCTCTGTTAACACTCTGTATTATCAAAAGCTTATCCAAAAAATAAGTACTGACACATTTTGCATTATTCTAATCCAAAACACACTTCGGAACACAAATCCAGTGCGGAACCTAGTTCCAAATAGAAGTGTCAACGGCTCCTGTCATCCATGTCGCAGGATTAGATTTGTTCGTCGTCCCCACTCGCTCGTACCGACTTTGTTAGACGACGGAAAACGAAAGTATTCAGGATAACTTACCGATGTGTGACGCGGAGGGCATTTTTCTCTATTTCCTTTTTTTTCTCTGGGTGATAATCTCTTGTGGGTTTCGAGGGCACTTTTCGTGTTTCCGTAAAGGATTCTTGGAGTTTTTTTTGTTTTTTGATAGTCCTGTTATTCTATAAATAATGTAGTTTTGCAAATATAATATTATTTATAATATTATTAATAATATTTATAATATTATTAATTGACTTCACTTTAATTTCTATTTTGTTTTGTTGACATTATTTTGTTTGTATTAATATTTTAACTTATGTAATAATTAGCACGCGGTAAGGTAGACTGTAGCCAATCTCATTAACTTATGTACAACACCTATTCTGTACCTACTTTCATAGCAAATAAATTCTGATTCTGATTCTGACTCTGATTCTGAAATATTGGCTGTGTGCTTTGTTTATGTATTACCTAAGATTTTTTTTTGCTAATAGGGTAACAGAATTTATAGGTAAGAAACAAAAACGAAACTCCTAGTTGACACTTCCCGTGACCCAAGAACTGGCTTTTACTTTGGCCAGAGGCTAAGTGTTGCCATACAACGTGGCAACGCCGCCAGTCTCTTGGGCACATTACCCGCTGACAGCGTTGAGGAGGAGTTTTTGATGCCCTTTTATAATTTGTTGTTAGTTTATTTATTTTAGATTATTTAATAGTTTTTAATTAATAATGTATTTTGTTAGTTTACTCTACTTAATTAAATAAAGAAATTAAATCCAAAAAAAAAAAAAACATAAATGTATTCAAAGAATATCTGCTCCTGCGGTTAAACCTACATAGTTAATCCACATTTAGCGGTTAGTTTACAAATTAGCATTTAACATTAAATAAATTTAAATTTGCACACATTTTATACTAACATTACTAGAACATAAAATTACATTAAAATCTATTTAGCTGTTTTTCACTGGGAAAATCCTCATGGATACCCTAAAAGCTGCTGCAATTTCTTGATTAAAATTAATACTTTCATTGAAATCATTGATCATTTTACACTTAAGAATCCATTTTGATATGATTATCTGATCCTTTATGCTTTGCCTCGAAGTTTGTTGAAAAATTGATTTGGAAAATGATCTCATTCTGAAGGCATTAAATCAAACGATTCTTTTTGATTTGATGTGCCGTCTTTTGGATGAGATGAAAAATGTTCCGGATTTTTTGAAGAGTATTAGAAATTGGGTGGGAATATTTTCTGAGGATGATTATTAAAAAGCTTGAAGAAGTCAGTTTGAAAAAAATTACGAAGACAAGGCGAAATGTTATATTAGCTTGTTTAACCACATTTATTAAAAGCTAGATTACAGTGTTTTTTTTGCAGATTTTTCGTGAATGAATGAATCACTAATATAGATAGGTACCTACTTACTTCAAAACTGTCACTTACGGGATATCTTCCGTGAATATTTATTATTTTGAGCTCCGGATATTCCGACGCTGTTGCAAGCGCCATGATCGCGGGATGGCTGGAGAATACGGGTGGATGGTAAATAAATTGTTAGGTGCAGAAAAATCTGATAATCACGGAAAATAACCCGTAAGTGGTCGCGGGACTTATAGAATTACCGTGACCCTGGATCATAAAGGGCTATTGAAAGACACCGTGGATTTTAGTCAGTACAAGTCTGACAGTCCCTCCCAATCACAACTCACTCACTCACTAACAACAAACTCACTCATTTGATGACGTTACCAAGATTAAAAAAAAAAAAAAAATATGCCGTAAGTGACAGTATAACTTTAGTTTTAAACCGCGAAAGCTTAAGGTAGTGTCTACTTACTTATTTCTTTTGTTGAGGTTTAAGATCATTTATTCTGATAAGAATTACACTATTCACTTACATTTTGTTGTGCCCCTTATACCATAAATAGAGCAAAATGTACTTCATTTTGATGTAATCATTTACGAGTGTAGGTATCTGAACAGTATCATCATCATTCATCATAATCCTGCCCTTATCAACAATTATACATAATTAAACCTGACTAATTAACATTTACTATATTTTTTACATTTACATTTTCGGCATGGCTAAGTAGATCATACTATGAAAATGTAACTACCGCACTGCGTACATATTCATATTTTTACTAAATAATGTACAGAATATGTTTCACTCGCGTTAGCGCTGAAATACACGTGCAACTGAAATATGTCCAGTGAAAAAACTGTGTGTCTACAAAGACTAAAATGTTTCACACGGTAATATTTCTGTTTATGGTGAAAAAATACATATGCTTCATTCTGCTTAGTCTGCATTCCAAGTAGGTTTTTGGTAGTAAGAGGGTAGAAATGAATCAAAATTAAGGGTTATGCATCGGTAAATTTATTTCGCCTCTGAGAGGCAATTACTAATTAGGTACCTTAATATAATGCAGCCATTTTTTGTTTGATGGTCAATGGTTATGCAAAAAATTTGTTATTAGCTTAAACTATGTATAACGGTTTTATTTCTGTTTCTAATAAAAAATCGGATACGCAAAAAAATTATCATGTTACAAATTAATATACAATAACTAGCTGTGCCCGGCATGCGTTGCAATGCACCGCGCGAAGCCGCGGGCAAAAGCTAGTATGGACAATAAAACAGACAGAATACAAACTCTAAATCTTATAATTAGTTTTAATATATAATTCTTTCTTCTTCTTCTTCCCATTTTGATGGCCTGAATTTATTATAATTACTTTTAATATATGCGAAACCTGAAATACGTGTCTAGTATTTTTATGTAAAGAATCTATACACAAAATTTCAAAACTGTTTCATGAAAAATCACAAAGTTATAGGCTTGTTCTGTTACCTGGTTGTCCGCTCAAAAACGTGGTCACCACGCAGCGCGCCCGTGCACGCACCACCAGCGTCGTCTTGAGCTCATTGATAATAATAATTTGGCAGTAGGTACCTAAATGATTGCGATAGGTACTTAATGTCAATGTCTTTTAAATATTTTTTTGATAAAATATAACGGGTTAAAATGATTGGAATCGATTCAGTTACTTATTCTGAACTAACTAGATTTAGGTTTCGCATATGCTAAAAATAACGTTGTAGTTATGTTGCAGCATACAAAATTATTAGGTACTCTTAAAGTACTTAACTTCCTCGCAGTTAAGTAAAGATATTGAAGATTAAAAAACATAAACAAAGGCAACACTCAACTGCAGCGCGGGTACGAAACTGCCGCGGCATAAAAACGATTCTGAAACTGGAATCGAATTTCCCCGAGTGTCGCTAGATTGAATTGTTACAGCTATATCTTGCAGACACGGGGTAACTAGAGCCCCAACATTCGCGACATTTCCGTGCGAAACTACTCGATAAAGTCGGCGCAGTTGAAATGTTACCAGAACAACTTCCTTTGTGTGTTTGGTTTTATGCGTCGAAATAAACAAACGCAGACGTTTTTTGAAAAATACGATATAACATGACTTTTGTGATGATTCGCTTTAGAGTGTGTATCAAGGAGGTGTGAATATTTAAGACTGTGATACAGAGCATCAAACTGAACAAAACTTTTCAAAATAATTAAATGTAAACATGCTGTACTATTAGCGTAAAACACAATATACTCCGATGTTTTATCATTATTATTATCGATCATAAAATATGAACTTTGCAATTTTTTGTAATATTCGTCTCTAAATATATTTTAAAACGATAACTAGGGAACCGTTTAATTATGCCAAAATTATTTTCTCATTAAATTTTGTTCCCGTCGCTTTATCCAGCATATAAAACCGCTTAAAACCTAAATTATCGCGCTCACACCTCTCCGTTTGATGCCCGTTATAAAATTCATCCACGCCACCGTCGTAGCAGGCACTATTACTGACTGCGTTTACTAAACCCGACACCTCATTACTGTTCGTCACTGTGCGCCGAACAAAGGCACTTCTTGGCACCTGGGAGCCTTTTCCATGGTAAATATGTTTTTCAACCAGCTTAGTGTACTTTGTTATTTTTTGTGTTAATAGGAGTGTTCACTATTTTTGTGTCGTGGTGTCTTTTGTCTGAGGAGCTCGTGGCTAAATAATAACGGCCGCACGGGTTAATTTTTAAGGTTAAGCCGTGCTTGGAAAGGTCGGTTTGTGGATGGTGACCATCATTACATAACGAGTTTCCTCCGTGCCTCGGAAAGCACGTTAAGCTGTTTGTCCCGGCTTTCATTTGTAGATCTTCGGCAGCGTTACGGGTAGTCAGTAGCTCCAAAAGTCTGACAACCAGTCTTACCAAGGTATTGTAACACTCAGTACTAAATGGGTTGTGGAGGTCAGATAGGCAGTCGCTCCATGTAAAATTAGTATTCAGCAGCATCCGGTTAGACTGGAAGTCGATCCCAACATAGTTGGGAAAAGGCTAGGCAGATGATTGACTCTTTTGTGTTTTTATCACAAAGGGCAAAGAAGGAACATGGATGGGTTTTAGCCAGTACAAGTCTGACCCTCCCTTCTACACCGCCCAGAGCGGGCGAATAAAAATGACCCCTTCATTTGAAGATTTCACATCCGAAAAAAAAAAATGGGCGTCGTGGCTTCATAAACACAACCGCGTAGATCAGTGGGTCAGTGGCCTGGCCATTCCATGACAGAATTCGCCGTGCCATGGCACTTGCTAAGCTGTTGGTCCCGGCTGTCTAACGTTAATCTTTAACAGTTGCTACGAGTAATCAGATTCCCGAAAGCCTGACAGTCTTTTCTAGATGCTGAGAATCGTGATTTTTACCGGCTAAATAACAATTTTAATCTATACTATAATATAATATAATATTATAAAGCTGAAGAGTTTGTTTGTTTGGTTGAACGCGCTAATCTCAGGAACTACTGGTTCGAATTGAAATATTATTTTAGTGTTGGATAGTCAATTTATCAAGGAAGGTTATAGGCTATATAACATCACGCTACGACCAATAGGAGCCCAGCAAAAATAAAACAAGTCAGAAGCGGCGGTTGAAACCGCGGGGCACAGCTAGTGAAAATATAAGACCTGAAAGTACTGTTTTATTTCTAACATAGAAAATTATTTAAGACAAATAAACCTTTAAAATCATTTGTAATTTTGTACATTTTAACGTCGACTTTAAAAATACAAAATTACAAAATTTATTGGAGTGAAGTTACTTTCAGAGCCTCACTCAGTAAGTATCAATTAAACATTTACAAAGGAAATCATTAAAGTGTAATTGTGAATAACTTTGCGATTAAAAGGTTAATTTATTGCTGAAGCTTTTTAGCAGAATTTAACTCGCAAAAAGCTGGTGATTGTATATAAAGTTTGTGGTATTATTTCTTCTTCCTCCTCGTTTCCTCATGACTGAGGGTCGTGACCACATGAGGTCGTTGCTTTTTCCACCAACGCTCTCCATGCTTGAGGGTTTTCGGCCATGCGGACAGATGCCTGGAAATTCATCATGGGTATTATTTAGATTATGATTATTGATATTTTTATTTCACAATTTTCATTTATTTTGACATTTAGGTAAACTTCAAGCTGTTTTTTAAATAAGAAAAAAGTATCGTGGGTGCGTTTACAAACATTTAAACTCACATACACAAACAAATATACATAAACAAATATTTGTACCGTGCGGGAATCGAACACGAGACACGCAGCGCAGCAGTCAGTCGCCCAGCCACTGTGCCAACTGTGCCGATCAGTTTTGACAAAGTAGTCTATGATATATTTTGGAATGGGGAAATCGTCATGAATACCCTATATCGTGGGTTACGGGAGGTTATACTCTAAAAACCCCATCGTGTCTACTACTACCATGAGTCGGGTAATCTCAGTATATAGTTATCGATAACTAGCATTATCTGCTGGGATTCACTCAAATCTGTGAGGCTTTTTCTAAAGACTATTTAAATAGCTACGATATATTTTGATTATGATATGACAGTTACAATGTCGTCAATAGATTTGACGGCAATCAGTTTTATTGAAAAAACAGAGATGACCTCTGCATTTTAACCGTCTCTCTATCTTTTCGTCTGTTTATCTGTTCGTTGCTATAGACTCCTAAACTACTGAACAGATTTTGATGTAATTTAGAACAGTTGTTCTATATACGTCGGAAGGTTTCTGACAAAAAAGGCGTTGCTGCAATTCGCACAGCACAGCTAGTATGAAATAAATATCAATTATCATAACCGAAAATGCACAGGCAATGTGGTCTAAAACTGATCTACAGCAACCAGAAGTTAATCACTTTTTCATTAAAAGCTGACGGTTAAATCGCTGTCATTGAATCAACGTGCTTTGCTAAGAAAATGGAATCATAACCCACAAAAAGTCAATCAAGGTTACTCAGTCAAGTGTAAGTTTACGTAAAGTGCCATAATTACGTATCCATTCACACTTAAGTACATAATCTTGTAACTTGTACATTACGAAGCCCTTAAATTTCACCTGAGCGAGGATGCTCGTAAAAATATTCAAACTTTATACTGTTAATAAAAACCTTGGCATAGTTGTAAAACGAGAATAGTTGCGTTACTGAAAGCATGTATGAACTTAGTGTTTATTATTTTATTCTGCTTTGCTGGTGTTCGTTTTTTTATACGTTGACGCCAATAGCTTGTTACAAAATAAGCTATCAACATTTGCATAGCCTTTTCCCAAATATGTTGAGGTCGGCTTCCAGTCTAACCAGATGCAGTTGAATACCAGTATTTTAGATGGGACGACTGCCAATCTGACACCCACAAGCTAATTACTGAGTAATACGACACTGTAAAGGCACAGCAACGACTGTCGAAGATCTACTAATCCTTAATGTGCTTTCTGAAACTGGGTGGCGGAAATTGGGTATGTAATGGATGATCCATCCACCGATCGACCTTAGCACGTGCTGCTTAACATAGACGATCGACTTTTGCGGCTGTTATTATTTAGTCGCGAGCTCCTCCACAAAATGATCATCATCTTCCTGCCCTGGTCCCATTCTACTTAGGGTCTCCCTGTCAGACGTCACGGCATCATTTACCCCTTTCTCCATCATAGCATCCATCCATCTTTTCTTTGGCCTAAATGAGATATTACGATGAAATATAATTTTCTAAAAAGAATTTTCGACACTTGCTTGTACGTAACTTTGAAGGTTGCATTGAAACATAAATTGATTGATTGAGACGCTCTCAAAAGCCGATGTTTGCACGTCACTTATTGTTACAGATAATGTATGGAAACAAAGTTTCTCTTTGTATTTTATGATGATGAAGCATGTGTAAGAGAAAGAGGTTTTTTTGGGACTTTTTTTTTTTGGTACGTTAACGAAGCCAGGACGCAGAACAGGGATTCTAAAATGGCCGCTTTAGCAGAATTATAACATAAGACAATAATATAAATTACGTTGAAATTCGTTGAAAGGATTCATGCTTTAATGACGGGGCCCCCTCTAGAGGGCCAAAGCCTGCCGGGCTCGCGGGACTTATAGAATTACCGTGACCCTGGAACATAAAGGGCTATTGAAGGACACCGTGGATTTTAGTCAGTACAAGTCTGACAGTCCCTCCCGCTCTGCCCTGGGTGGGAGGACTCATTTGATGATTTTACCACGATAAAAAAAAAAAAAAGGATTCATGCTTTGAATTTTTTCTGACATTTTAATGCAATGTGCGAAGTTTATCACTACACTTGAGGCAGTTTTGTAGCGAAGGTAATAAAAATATCACGTGCCAAGTGTAATAAAAAAATATTCACGCGCATAGAACAACGGTTATCTAAAAAACTGTAAGGAAAAAAAAAAACAAAATCTGTCGACTTGATAACCCCTCCTTTTGGAAGTCGGTTAAAAATGTAAGTTCATTAACATACTATTTTGTATCAAATTATCATCGACATCATTCTCTTGCCCTTATCCCATTTTATTTGTGGTCGGCGCAGCATGTCTTCTTCTTCCATACTTCTCTATTACTCGCCATCTCAGCAATCACCAAATATTTGTGACAAATTATACATAATACTGTGTTTGTTTTTAAGAGCCACTTTTCGAGTAAATGTTTAGAAAAAGAAATACAGGGTGTAAACAGACCCTTCACATAGCCGTCAACCAAGCATTCTGTACATCAAACTAAGTAACTTTACGCAAAAATTATTGCTGGGAATCGACTTTTTTTTTGGGGTGATAAATCACGTTTTATGGTAGGACTCGATGGAAAGCACTCAAAGCACAGGATGGATTGAATAGTACGGGGGTCGTGGAGGTGTGTAAAGTCTTACATTAAAAACATGATGTAATAAAAAAAAAACTTGTGAAAAAGTTGGAACTGTGACCCCCAATAACTAGAAGATTCCCAGGTATGGTTTAGAACAAAAAAATGATCGCAAAGACAGGGAGAACAAGTGCCTTTCGGCTATGTTAAGGATCTATTTACACCCTTTATTAATAACTTCCTCTTTCTTATATCGTATTAATAACAAACAACAACAATGGTAAACAATCATTACAGGTCTCGCTAGCTCTGTATATAGGTTTACTGACAGTAATACTTCATTAAAACCAATAAATGTATAGACCCATCCGAACATAGCAGAGTCTGCCAAAAGAGTTTTGAGTTTAAGTGGGTTCTTCTCAGCTGTTGGCACTATTTTGTTTTTACGTAACGGTTTCTAGAATATTCTAGTGCTGTCTGGCGAGGCGTCGTTGATGTGAAGCCCCAAAATTATGTTCGCTAATATGTTTGTTAACGGATTCTTCAAATAGTTGAAATATCATCATCTTCCTAGCCTTTTCACAACCACGTTCGGTTAATTTTCAGTCTAATCAGGTGAAGCTTAATACCAGTATTTAGATGTTGCGACTACCTATCTGACTTCTACAATCCTTTTAACAGTTAACGGGTCACACGACGAAAAGACTGGCTGTCGAACTCTCTGGTTTCCTACAACTCGTAACGACTGAATTGTGTCTGATAAATCAGAAGTCAGTTAAATAACTACATTGGCATTGTAGAGGTATTTTTACAGCATAGGTCTCTTAGAAACTGCTTCAAGTACTGATATTATTTTATAATAGTACGCAGTATTATTAGCAACGGTTTGTTTACTAAAACAACCATCTATAATTATGCTATCCTGGGAAATACTAAACGGGTATCCCTAATTACCTCGTCCGAGCATATTTTCTGCAAAAAATAGGTCATCCTGTTTTCCCTAGGGTCAAGCAGGAGGAAAATCCATTAGTATTATACAATATCGAAACGATGTAAGATAGCTTCCCCAGGGTTATGCGGTTGGTAAAATGACATTAAAATTACCCATCTGTATGCTTATAATTATTGTGAAAAGTTTTACTAAACGGTGTGGAAATGTTGTTTCTGAAACGGTAAACTGTTGGTAGTCTTTAATGTTGTTCAATATTGTACTGTAATAAGGATCAGCCTACCTTGCCTACTCGTTTAATAATAAACAGTCTGTGTTGGTGCATGAGTGTTTCAATCAAGTAACCCTCTGACATCAAGAATCTATATCTTAAAGTTGGTCCTTCGAGCCGGATCAAAATACTACTACTCACTTACGAGGAAAAAGTTTCAGCATAAAATAATACCATTTTAATTGTGATAATTAAGAAAATATAATGTTACTTCACAGTGGAAAAAAATAAGAAGCAATGTAGAACTTTAGTAGCCATTTTGCAACTCCTTATAATGAATTCACCAAATCAATTCATAATACATTTTACTAGGTAATTACGTAGGTACGTTTTTCTCTTTACTGTTTAAAGCAGCGTAGCTTTTAAAGACAACAATACACATTTTATGACGCTTTGGTACTTTGTATACGAATTACAAGAATAAAAAAAGTATAAACTTTAGATAGAATGACTCGTCGTCACGCAGAAATTGGTGACTTATAACAATAGCAGTAAAATTCTTTTTAGGGTGCAATTTTAGAGAATTATTTGTGGGAGAAGTACTAGCATAAATAGTATCCAGAAGTTAAGATACACTATTTAGATGTGTGGCCCGCAATATAAAAAGTGATTTGAGCTACGATATTGACAATGCCTAAGATACGAAATTCTTTTTGCACTCAATAAGATGTATCTATTACATGAATATTTATAAAATAATAGATTCCATAATGTTTCCCTGTTGCTTCTAATATAGTTATAATAAACACCGCACTGCGACTATAGCTTCAGATTGCCGCCATCTTTAAAACGTTCGGCCATCTTCGGTTATCATCGCCAAATTCACGAAGGCAATCGAATAAACCTTGGTACGGCGGTAATTTAATTAGTCGCAATTTGTTAAACTTGTTCACGATAGCTCTATTTCTTTATAGTTTTTTTATTAGATCGTTGTAATTGAGATAAAGTACTTTAGTACTTTTAATAATTAAGTTGTATTTTCGTTGATTTAATTTTCTCCAACCGAATAAAGGAACAAAGCGATCTCGCCTACTGCGTTTAAAATTGGGACATCGATTGCCGCATTCGTGAGGATTTCCTAATAGAAATATCCAATAAAACTTTTCCGTTGCCGAAGTAATTAAATCGGCAGTCGCTCTTAAATCATTTTGCATAATGTGGGTTTCAAATACAATTGAGTATAAAATATATTTAGGTTCTTTGATATGATTTAAGTTCTTGGTAGTTTCACTTAATAAATTAAATACTTGCCATCTAACATTAAAATGTACACTTGAATAATTATCTAAAACAGAAACATGAAATATAACTTTAAAGAACGTAGGAAACACGCTATAAGTAATGAGTACTTTAAAATATTGCAACCACAGTCAATAAATTTAAATTCCGATAAAATATGGCCCTTACCTAAATAACGTAGATATTGGGACATTTTAATATTCTCGATCTATAAGCAGAAAAGAATGTTCGAACTTTATAAAGCTCTTACGAAAATGGATACCGGGTAATTAAATGATGTAGCCTGAAATTTTCAAAGTTATTTGAAAGGTGAACTTTATCAAATCTGTATCTATACATACGCACATACATAAATTCACGCCTTTTAGCTTGGGGGTAGGCAGAATCCACGGAACGCCACCTGCTTTAATACTTATACAGGTTGTAAAGACCTTTCACATAGCCGTCAACCAAGCATTCTGTACATCAAACTAAGTAACTTTACGCAAAAAATATTGCTGGGAATCGACTTTTTTTTTTGGGGTGAAAAATAACGTTTTACGGTAGGACTCGATGGAAAGCACTCAAAGCATTGTGCTGATGGATGGATTGAATAAAACGGGGGTCGTGGAGGTGTGTTAAGTAAAAATCTTACATTAGAAACATGTATTTAAAAAAAAAAATTGTGAAAAAGTTGGAACTTTGACTCCCAATATCTCCGTAACTAGAAGGTTCCCAGGTATGGTCTAGAACAAAAAAATGATCGCAAAGAGGGGGATAACAAGTGCCTTAGGGATATGTTAAGGGTCTATTTACACCCTTTATACTTCCTATATCTTATCCTTTTGCCTCGTCCATCTGTAGCTATATTCATACATAAATTATTAATTAAAGACGCTTTTTTATCAGAAAGAATTACTGTAATCCCACTGGCATTACTAAGTTTCCATAATCCCACTACGCTACACGACATATTTGTATAGACATCTTATGTGTAGCTTAAGTACTAGCTAACTATTTAATACCATGACTTACTGCTAATCCCTCTCAATATAACATGATACCGAACAATATTACATTCCCACATAAATAAACATAACATTAATTGCGAGCCAGTTTTAGTCATGGAGTAAGACGAACATGGAGTGCGAACACACAATTACACGAATTTTTAAACGAATTAGTGCGTTCGAGGGCAGGAAATGTGAGTAGAATAGTGAAGTGTGAATCCATGGTAGCCAGAAAGACATTCTAAAAGCAATAAAAATTATGACAAAGTACCTAAAAAAATCTACGGGACTGTGAAGTTTATGTCGATACCGTTGTCATTGTTAAAAGTCATTGTTAAAAATCGGAATGTTTTAAATTCGATTGTCACTTGTCCAAGCCCCCGAGGCAAGTTAATGTTTTATCCTTATTATGAAATGGTTAGCAAGGTAAAGGAAAACAGGGTGTGGTATCCAATGCGCACTGGGGCAGAGTAGTGAATTACAGTCCACTCCCTCTCACAGAGAGCCTGTGGCCCAGCTCTAGGAAAGTTATAGGCTGATTGTGCTTTGTGTTTATGGAATAGTTTTGATTATCATGTATTAGTGCAATGCAGACGAAATAAAACCCTTTTTTTGCCCAAGAACAAGCTTGAACGTAGTTTCCATTCAAATTCCTGTTAAAAATGTGGCGTCCGAAACCACGCCCAGTAAACGCAGTGTGTGCTGCTCTATCGCATCATTAGAGTTGCAACTCCATTAAATATGACTTCTGTCGACACAACCAACGAAATTGACGTGACGTAGCTTATTTGTCACCAAACTATCCGCCATTGTGTGATAGCGTGATACGAACACACCCTATATTTAACCTCGCCCTGTGTAATTATGTTAGGCGTACAAAATTAGGCTGAAGTTGGAAAGTTTATTGATATTGTGCTTGTAATAGAACAAATTATACATACATGATGTCAGGTTTCAATCCTCTAAGGGTTTCATAGAAGCTTACTGTTTGTTGTATAGGTTCCGGGAAATATGGAACTGGAGCATATTGCTATTTACTAGACTCTGTAATATCCTCCGGGTTTCCAATATTATAAAGGGTGTAAATAGACCCTTAACATAAAAGAAAGGCACTTGTTCTCCCCGTCTTTGCGATACTTTTTTTGTTCTAGACCATACTGGGAACCTTCTAGTTAAGGAGATATTGAGGATCAAAGTTCCAACTTTTTCACAAGTTTTTTTTAAAATACATGTTTTTAATGTAAGATTTTTACTTTACACGCCTCCACGACCCCCGTACTATTCAATCCATCCATCAGCACAATGATTTGAGTGCTTTCCATCGAGTTCTACCGTAAAACGTGATTTTTCACCCCAAAAAAAAGTCGATTCCCAGCAATAATTTTTGCGTAAAGTTACTTAGTGTGATGTACAGAATGCTTGGTTGACGAATATGTGAAGGGTCTGTTTACACCCTGTATGGAACTGGAGCATATTGCTATTTACTAGACCCTGTAATATCCTCCGGGTCTCCATATGATATAGATTTAGTCAAATGAGACTGGTATTTTATAAAACGGATAGGAAAATAACCGTTTCCGTCGGTAGCGCGGCACTATCCATTTAGATTAAAAAGTCTACCATTAAAGAAAAAGTTTAGGTGGTATACAACATTAGTTTTAGTATATGCGAATCCTGAATCACGTGTCTAGTATTTTTATGTCAAGAATCTTTATACAAAATTTGAAAACTGTATCATGGAAAATCACAAAGTTGTAAGCTTTTTCTGTTACCTGGCTTTCCGCACAAAATCATGGTCACCACGCGGCACGCCCGTACGCGCGCCTCCAGCGTCGTCTTGAGCTCATTGATAATAATAATTTAGCAGTAGGTACCTAAATGATAGCGATAGGTACTTAGTGTCGCTCGGTGTCCAACTTGTAGCCTTTTTTAAATATTTTTGGGACAAAATATGACGTGGTTTAAAAATTATTGGAATCGATTCAGTTACTTATTCTGAACAAACTATATTCAGGTTTCGCATATACTAACAATAATGTTGTATAATTAAAAAAACCGATAAAGTGTGTGTGTGGTTATCCCCGCGCAGTGAAGTGTTCCATTGATAGTCAAGCTGAGTATTTACCTATACCTACATATTTTTTTATGTTAACCATTAAGATGTTCTTTTACTTAAGGTGTAAATTTTTCGTTATCTTATTTTTTTTTCATGGTAAAACTACTTTTCTGTCTATGCTTGTAACCAGAAGTATGGATATACAGAGTGGAAGGGACACCGATGCGAAAATGATTACCACGTATATAGTACATCATTCTGAGAACACACACACTCACACACGACACTTAGCCGGTTTTTTTTAATCATCATCTTCCTGCCCTTGTCCCATTCCATTTGGGGTCGGCGCAAAACGTTTTCTTCTTCCATTTTCCCCTGTCAGACGGCAAGGCATTACTCCTTTCTCTTTCATATCAGTCTTCACAAAATCCATCCATCCTTTTTTTGGTCTTCCTCTCCGTCTCCATCCATCAACATGCATGTCTATCACTCTTTTAGTCACATGCGTTTCATCCCCCCTCGTTACGTTTTTTCTATGTTCCAGAATGATATTATACTGAATATGTGGTAACAGTTTTCGCGTCGCTGTCCCTTATACCCCGTATTCTAGAAGTAAAACAACCATTTATAGTACATATTTTACTAGGTGATCCACATTAACAAATGTAGAACGTAAACGTTAAAACATTTGCAAAAACTGTGTTGTGTACACAAACTTATATCTACCTATTTTCCATGTTAGTAAGCAAACAAAAACTACAGCGGTCTGTGAGCTACATCACACAATCCTGGCATACTTGTATGCTTTTTAAATATTTATATTACCCACGTTACTTTGATATTCTTCCATAAAACCTTGCATTTAATGATATACCAATATTATGCACGTTCATTTTTAGGGTTCCGTACCCATACGGTGACAATATTTTGTTATACAACACTATTTTCAGTATATGCGAAACCTGAATATAGTTTGTTTAGAATAAGTAACTGAATCGATCCCAATAATTTTTAAACCATGTTATATTTTGTCTCAAAAATATTTAAAAAGGTTACAAGTTTGACATCGAGCGACACTAAGTACCTATCGCAATAATTTAGGTACCTACTGCCAAATTATTATTATCAATGAGCTCAAGACGACGCTGGTGAGCGCGCGCGGCTGCGCCGCGTGGTGTCCACGTTCTTTTGCGGACAACCAGAACAGAACAGTAACAGAACAAGCTCAAACTTAGTGATTTTTCATGATACAGTTTTGAAATTTTGTACCTAGATTCTTTACTTATAAATACTAGACACGTGTTTCAGGTTTCGCATATACTAAAACTAATGTTGTATAAATGAAGGTAACAAACTCACTGGATTGCAGTTTTATTTATTTAAGCCTAAGTACACGAAAATACACAACGCATGTCAGCCATATTGGAAGATTGTTACCAACTTACAAATTACATTGTTGACAGCGATGCGGAGGAGTACTTTGACGCACTCTGAAGTGTCCTTTTGTCATCGTTTTTTATTTGTTTATGTTTTCTTACTTTAATTCTTTTTTTCATTAGGTTAGTTCTATTTGTACCTAGTATATTATTGCCAACACAATATCAGGACCCTATTATTAAGACTCCGCTGTCTGTCCGTCTATCACAGGGCTGTATCTTTTGAACCGTAACATCGGAAATTATAAAATTTTCACAAAACGTGAAACTATCAACATTTAAAGAGAAGAAATATGTTTTTTCAGAGTTTCTTGGTCTATTTAAAAAATATGTACTTAGTATTAAACACTGAACCGCTTCGACCTTCGCCGGGTTAATTTTATAGTTATTATATACTGCTGACTCAATGTCTGGTAGATATCATAAAAAAGGCCCAACACTTGACTTATAAGCCTTAAAATTGCTGATCTAGGATAAAATATTCAATACCAAGCATGCAAAAAACAAGCGGATCTGCGCAATGAGGCGGCAAATCGCTCTTGAAGTAAGTATCGATACTCTTAGATCAGAAATCGAGAGCTTAACTTAGTTTGCAAGAGAGAGAGACTGCGGTTTTTAAGCCCACTTGTAATGAAGGAGTTTGAGTATAGCGTGAATAAATCAATTTATTAATATATTATTATATCTACTATATATGATATCTATCGCGCTCCTCCGTGCATCAGAAAACTCAATTAAAATGTGATTTCTAGTAAACAGTTCGCTTCGCATCGGATCGGAAAGGATACGAACGGATGCGGCGACAGCCGACTGCGTCCGGCAGGATGTCGATGATCGGCTTCGTACCGTCGCTTGCGAACGTATCCGTTTCTGCGCCTAGTCAAATAGTTTCATTTCTACCGTGTTGACGTGTTCTATTTTTTTAAAATGGCCTAAGTTGACGTAGCATTGTCGGCTATTGCATTAGAAGAAGAAACTCTGTCTTTAAACCGACCCCAGCAGGGTTGGGAGGACTCGAGGCAGATAGAATAGAATAGAATAAAGTTTATTTGACGTCAGTTCATCAAGCACACATAATAAAAATAATAAAAAATCACAGTTTAAAAAAAAAATAAAAAAATGAGAAAATAGGTACATGTGCTGTGTGCCTCACGGCTGCGCCAAAAAGGTCCATTTCAGCATTCATGCAGATGATAATGATCTACATAAAATATTATAAACTAGCTGTGCCCCACAACCTTTATTTGCGTGAAATTATTATAAAAATATGACTTTATATTAATATGACTTTATATAAATATGACTTTATCTATTTGGATCGGATTTTGTTAACAATTTCAAGGGTTTAATTTTTTTTGCACAGAAATCTAATCTTTTTCTAAAACAAAAGTAGCATAAGTTACTCTTTATAACATCAGCTATCTGCCAGTAAAAGTCCCGTCAAAATCGGTCAAGCCGGTTCGGAGATTAGCCGGAACAGACAGACAAAAAATTAAAATAATGTTTTTATGTTATAAGTACCAAAATAACAAACACTTCAATTTTATTTATTTGTATACATTAAAGCCATTTGCGAGACAAAGCTAAGCCCATTTCAAAGATGTTGCATCAAAATCCGTTGTGTGGTTGAAAAGAAAATTGTAGAATAAGAATTTAATAAGTATACGATGGATTACGAAAACATAAGCTAAACTTTGATTCCATTAGTCCCTAGTTAGGTATTATGCATGAATCAGCAAAAAGCTCGAACGCGTCCAATGAAGCAGTAAATCACAGTTCATAAAGTCAGCTCGGTAGGTAAGCGATTGGCGAAGTTCACTAAGTTTGAAACACTGAACTTAGGTATTAAGCACCTCGTGAACTAGTCATACTAAGTATGTAATAAGTAGTCGGCGTGACGTACAGTCTTGCTAATCCCTTGGTCACGAGCCAAACGCTCAAGTAACACGCGTCTTGCAACCAATGCCGAGAAAACAAATAAAAGAAGAAGCTCTATGCCAGTAGTTACGGAGACACGACTAGGTACCCATGCGACGGTACGCACACGAAGGAAAATCACTCCTTGCAACGCCACTAGTGTCAAAAAACACTCTTTTGCACTAGTCGCGTTGCAAGTCACGTCATTGGATGTCGTCAACGGGACGTTACGTCGACGACTGTTGAAAAAAGAAATGTTTTTTTTGTTGTTATTGCTTTCCACGAAAACGCGACTTATAGAGCGACGCGCGACGGCCTCCGCATCACCTGAGGCCGTGTATGGAGCTTTATTAGGAATTAACTTAAGTATAATTACATGTACATTAATAACATTGAATCTAGCTTAATCTGTGATGTAAGCGCTGGTGGTGGTTTTAGTGTGGGTATAAAACGCAATTAACAGTACTAATTAGTATTGGAAACGATAAACCGAGTCTATAATCCTTTCCACTGTTGTTACGTGGAATTACCAAACATTATTACACAAACGTTTGTATTATCCTAAGTAAAAAAAAAAAACAAAACGAAACAAAGTTTATTTGTTACCTTTTCACGCCAAAACCACTGAACCTATCATCCTGAAATTTTGCATATACATTGTCAGGTACAGAAACAGACATAGGGTAAGTTTCATGCCAAAAAAAGTACTTTTCCTGAGGAAAACAATAATAACGCCACTCTCCACCACTCCACCACCACCACTCTTGTACATGAACTTTGAATAAATAAATAAATAAATAACGTTCTTATGATACATAAGTCATAAGCAGGATACATAAGTCTAAAAACTTGACAGAACTTTTCGAAACGTCTTTTTTAAAAAAAAAGATAATTGAATATTTCTGTTTCTATGGAAAATCTAAAATCGGTTTAATTTAATTCTAACACTATTTTTCGACAATGTTCTCTGTCAAGTTTTTAAACTTATATATGCTGCTTATGCGTACGAAGTTTCATTAAAAATCAGTTCAGTCATTTTGAAGAAAAACCACTTGAAAGTTTGTATGAAATACCGTATGACGTTAACGCTCTTAAGTAGAGCATGTGTTACATCAACTCAAGTCTTACTATTAATACTAACGGGATATTTACCATGTTTACTGTTTGTTATGAGTTCCCGATATTTCGGCGCTGTTGCAAGCACCATGATCACGGATAAAACAAAAAAAAAACATGAAAACACAAAACAAACAAACATGAACACAAAAACAAAACAACAAAAAAAAACAAAAAAAAAAACAAAACAAACAAACAACATAAACAAAACAACAACAACAACAAACAAACAACAACAACATAAACATGAATATCGGGAATTCATAACAAACAGTAAACATGGTAAATATCCCGTTAGTATTAATAGTAATGTTAGTGACCAATGTGACCATGATAGTTTAAAATCTTAACTCAAGTCTTTCATCACAGTATACCGCAGACTACACGTCTCAGCAGTTTTAACAAGCCTGTAATCTCAATTCCCAGATCACGGTTATTATTATAATGACAAAGTCACGATTGTCATCAAATTAAAGGAAATTTTAGGAGTCAGCCATGTCGAAAATCGTTTCTGATCGGCCTTATTTAGCTGATTTGTGGTTGTCTCCAAATGGGGTGGTCTTTTGAAATGAAGCGCTGTACCATCGCGGGGAAAATTGAAGAAACGACTGAAACGGCTGAAATTCGAATAGTACCTGTTTTTAAATAGGGAAGTCCGAAAATAATGTCTTAGTAAGTAGAAAAGCAATTGGTGTTAATCAGTAGAAATTAACAGAAAATTCATTGAGAAATTCTGAACTCTGAACCTAGTAGATATTTTTTCTTATTAGAGATTTACATTCTTACTTTTTTGCAAAATAAAGCAAATTATATACAAGTAGATGTATGGTAGATAGTCTAGTTGATAATTATTATACAACTAGACACCCACCCCGGCTTCGCATGGGTGTAATTTATATATATAAACCTTCATCTTGAATCACTCTATCTATTACTGAAAACCGCATCAAAATCCGTTGCGTAGTTTTAAAGATCTAAGCATACATAGGGACAGACAGGCAGCGGGTAGTGACTTTGTTTTATACTATGTAGTGATGAGTGCCACACCTTTTCATGCCTCAACTGTACCTACATACCTTAGATTCTCCTTTTAATGTAACGCGACCAATTCCAGTCCTTCCGAACAAAAGTTGCGGAGTCACCCTTTTGATTAGTAAATTGCCGCTTTCTTCGTCTACGGCTTAATAGTAAGAAATTATTTCAACTCAATTCCATGTAACCGACCAACGTTTCATTAATCTTGATTGACGTTATCGTTGCTGTCTCACTTTTGTAAATTGTATGCTTCAGCGAATTGAGTTAGTAGAATTCGTTGCTTTATTATTATATTTTTTGTTTCGAAAACGAAATAATCATGACTTTGTTTCAACTTAAGTTAGTAAGTAATGACTATGATTATCGTTAATGACTGCCTCATTTCTGTTATTTGTTTGCTTGAGTGAATAGTTATTATGAAAATTTATGTCGCGTTTCGTTTTCTTTTTGATAACTTACTGTTTTCTTTAAGTAGCATTACAAAAAAAAGTGTAAAAAAGTGTTCTTGAGTTTTTCCATCAAAAAATTCTCAATAGCGGCCACGGAGTCTGGATTTGCGGCCGGTTAATGGCAATAGGCTCGCCCCCTATAACATGGGACTTAAACATAACTAGCAAAATGTGGGTGTACCTACTATTAGGTAACCCTCTGCCTAACCTTTCGGTGATTTCAGGCGTGATGTAGTGTTATTTTTAAGTATTACACTAAAAATATTTTTTTTTTGTTTTAATCTAAATAATACAATAGATGGGGTAAAAAACCCAACTACAGTCTTTGTTATAACCGTAGATTCTTTCTTCTCTCTTTGTCAACAACACTCTAATACCCAATTGGCCAATCTTTATCGTCTATTCCCCGTTATCGTCCAAAATACGGCAAATTGTCAACACTTACCAAAGCCAACGTAAACAGCAAATGCTTCGAAGAAAACGCAAAAAAAGTAAAGGTACGAAGTGTCATGCAAAACTCGGTCCCAAAGGGCAATGTTCCATTTCTTATAAATGAAGTTAAAAGGGTACCTTCGTCCCTGGAGGTAGAACTTGGTCGCAAACATCGGAGGGTCTGAAGGAACGAAACGTTATCTAAATTAAAAATATTGGGAACGTTTCGTGTAAAGCTCTTCGAATTGTGTGTTTGGAGAAGTTTAGCCAGGCTAGCAGTAGTAAAAGCAACATAACTAAAAAAATAATAAATTAATACAGGGTGTAAACAGACCCTTCACATAGCGGTCAACCAAGCATTCTGTACATCAAAAACTTTACGCAAAAATTATTGTCGGGAATCGACTTTTTTTTGGGGTGAAAATTCACGTTTTACGGTAGGACTCGATGGAAAAAGCATCGTGCTGATGGATGGATTGAATAGTACGGTGGTCGTGGAGGTGTGTAAAGTAAAAATCTTACATTAAAAAAAAACTTGTGAAAAAGTTGGAACTTTGACCCCCATTATCTCCGTAACTAGAAGGTTCCCAGGTATGGTCTAGAACAAAAAAATTATCGCAAAGACGGGGAGAACAAGTGCCTTTCGGCTATGTTAAGGGTCTATTTACACCTTGTATTAATTATTTTTCTCTTCACAAATGGAAGAGCTGGCAAAAATAGGTTAAAGTAAGTTTTTTATGTGTGAAAGACAAGAAATATGCATTTCAGGCAACGTCTGTGATACAAGTCATCAGGGTCCAACAACGGTACATGTGTACAAGCTAACATTAGATGCTTTTATGAGACTGAAGAACATGAATTCTGTAAGAAAGAAAAAAGAAAAAATAAGAAAACAACAGCATTATAGATGACGCAAGTCAACACAAATAGTATAGTGATTTTCTCTACCTGTCTTTTCTTATGTTTGTCGGGTTGTATCTCTGATTCTATTCTCTGTATTTACGGCTAAACTTGAAAAAAAAAATAGTAAAAATTGAAAAAAAAAAAGTTAAAATGCTATTTTGATAATAGCATTTTTTTTAAAATCAGAAATACTTGTTCAGTTCTAAATCTAATAGGTCCATAAAATTCATGTTTACAAGTAAAGGTACTACTGATCTCACTTCTACAAAGATGCGTTTTCAATACTACAACATTATAAAACACAGATACACACTGCTTACTCTCTAGTGCTTTCATGCCACATTTATTGCTAACATCTCTGACTGTGTTCTTCCACATCTAGTGAAACAAAGCGAAACAAATTGCAACATGAGAGCTTTACACTTATGACTCAATTTATGTCCTAGACTATGGCGCGGTTTCACAAACACTAGGCGTCACTTAAGTAAATCGTTATAAAAACCGCCCAAGTCCGAGTCGGACTCGCGCGTGAAAGTTTCCCTACAATCGTAGTAGGGGAGCCCCCTTTTTTTTTTTTTTTTTTTTATCGTGTTGAAATCATCAAATGAGTCCTCCCACCCAGAGCAGAGTGGGAGGAACTGTCAGACTTGTACTGACTAAAATCCACGGTGTCCTTCAATAGCCCTTTATGATCCAGGGTCACGGTAATTCTATAAGTCCCGCGACCCCGGCAGGCTTTCGCCCTCTAGAGGGGGGCCCCGTCATAATGCTGACACTCTTTGAGGCGCGCGTGGAACACAACGCGCCGTCGACCCGGGCATGGTCCATGGTCGGACAGCGAGTCGCCCATTACTCGCCGCCCGCAAGCCCGCGCCTACGGTGGCCGGAGATCGTCTGCCGACGAGGGGAGCCCCCTTTAATTTATTTTTATTATTTGTTGTTATAGCGGCCACAGTATACACATTCTGCCCGCTGACAGATGGACGGACGGACAGCGGTGGCTTAGTAATAGGGTCCCGTTGGGTTATTCGGGTACGGAACCCTAAAATTTCACTGTTGGATTTTCAACGCACGACTCATGTTCATCATCTTCGTCGTCTTTCTGCCCTTGGGGTCGGCTCATAGGTTTTTTTCTTACATTTCCCCTTTCCGTCAGCCGTTATGCTATAATTTACTCTTTTTCTTTCATATAATTTTTCACACAATCCACCCATCTTTTCTTTGTCCTTCTTCTTCTTCGTCCATCAAATTGATCTTCAATCAAACCTAGCCTTTTACCCAAACTATGTTTGAGTCGGTTTTCCAACTAACCGGATGCAAGTGAATACCAGTATTTTACATGGAGTGACTGCCTATCTGACCTCCAAAACCCAGTAACTGGGTAATACAGCATTCCTTGGTAAGACTGGGTTGTCAGACTTTCGGGCTTCTAAACAGTCGTATCGACTGTCAAAGATTACAAATGACAGCCGGGACCAACGGCTTAACGTGCTTTCCAAGGCATGAAGGAAACTCGGTATGTAATAATAGTCACCCATCCATGGACCAACCTCGGCAAGCACAGCTTAACCTTGACGATCGACCCATGCGGCTGTTATTATTATTTCGCCCATCAAATTCATAGTCATCAGTCTTAGAAGAGTGAGTCACATGCGTTTTAAATATGACATATAATAATGATAAGCATTAATTAATAAACTAAACATAAGTACACCACCAGTCAGTATTACCACTTGATAATTCAACAGGGCAATAATATTTAAGCATTCATTTAAATGCTACCTAGTTTTAGTGAAAACGAGCATAAAAGTTACGAGCGTGTGTGAAGTACTTATTCTCAAGATGACAAACGTTAGTGGTCTGGAAAAATATGTCAAGATGGAACCAAATGGGTTTCGATTATGGACGAAAAAAATGGCGTATGTTTGACGTCCTTGTTTCTTTTGTTAAAGAATATTTCTCAGACTGTTGAGGAAAAGGAAAAAGTGTGTCTACTTACCTACCTACTTGCTATTCGGCACATGTTAGGAGACTCGTTTTGGAGACGTAAGGATGTTACTCATACACTCGTGTTACATACTACGTTTTTATGTATCGTACAGTACCTACAGTTTTCTAAACGCTAACTCAAACTAGTATACTATAGAAATATCTAATAATAATCTATAGTTTGACTTAAATATGTATATTTACCTTATAGTGAAATAATAAAATTATATTATCTAAAACGGAAGGGCTTAGAATTTATTTTTATTGGTCATACAAAGTTGTCCAAACGAAGTTGTGCGATGTTGTGTGTGTCTGCGATGTTGTTGTGTGTGTGATGTTTTGTGTGTATATAAATAAATAAATTATGTGTTTGTAGATGTTATTACCATTTAAGCAAATAAAACGTTTGTTTTTGTGTAATAATTATTAATTTAACATAACAATTATTATTTCTATTGAAAATGTCATGAAAGGTTGAAGTTGAACCGCAAACTGAACTTTGTGTAGGTATCAAAGGTGTATTTCAAAAACTCGTATTTGTAGTATAAATGTTTTATGTGAGATTCTACCTGATAAGCTCGTTCTCAATGTGACAATTCGGTCACTGAACTGAGATTTCTAATCCCTTTTGCGGCGGTCACTAAACACAGAGGAATTTCCTATTCTAAATCGGGATTGGAATACTAAATTGGTTCCTATTTGTTACAAAATTACTGGAACTTAACAAATAAATAATTCATTTTCGTATTACGAATATTTATTCCAATTTACATAGTATCTATCACCAAACTTAAAATAATAATAAAAATATGTATCTAAAGAAAAGAAGAAAAGCATTAAAAACAAAAAAAAAACCACTTCGCTGTCAACAGGAATAGTGCCCAGAAAGCTGGCAGCATTGCCACGTTTTCGTATAATTTATATCGTGCCGAATGAAACACCTACCTCCAATTAGTATAATGAACAAACTCCTAGAAACTATCAATTTAAATAATGTTTCTAGTGTTAATAATATCATGACCTACATTTTGTGTAATTATGACTTGGTAATTACCGTCTTGCTTCAACAGTCGGCTAATTTAACTAGCTACGATAAAATTGTTTCAGAAAATTTAATTTCCATGCGCGGTATAATGTCGTCAAACATTATTTAATATTGTGATTAATAATAATAATAACAGCCGCACGGTTCGACTTATATAAGGTGCCATTAAAATAGATGGACACATTTTAACACAGCGTTCAGGACGTCTAACCAAAGATATCCAAGCAAAAAAAACACTGATTAAAGTGATTTTATTTTGACCTAAAATCATTGGGTAAGCAACATTTTTAGTGTATTTTCGTTAACTGATTTTTTTTCTTGTAATTATCTAATGCGTTTTTCTTTTTTTTTACCGTTGCCGTTATTTTGGTGGTCTGAATGATTTCTAAAAGTTTGTCCATCTATTTTAATGGGACCTTATTCATTTAACAAATCAGAGCACATCCCTTACGTATTTCGTATCAATAAAATGCAAGTAAAGCCAGCTCAAAGTTGGCTCTGCGATCTCCCCCCGGTCGTGTCGGATGCCGTCCCATCGGAATATGAGATTGATAAGAGCACCTGAGTTTGCGGACACACTCGAGCACTGTAATGTGTCCTGCGTACTTTTCAAGTCTTTTTTGAGACGACTGGTCAGAAGAATGGCATCAATAATATTCTTGTTGTGTCTCTGGTAGGTAGGAGTAGAGGGGGATGTGTGGTGTTACGCGAATGGACAAAATAAGAAATTAGTTCATAAGAAGAAGTCTGAACTGCGGGACTGTTCGAAAGAGATACCGTGGCCCTGGAACACAAAGGGCTAAGAAGGAACATGGATGGGTTTTAGTCAGTACAAGTCTGACACTCCCTTCAGCTCCGCCCAGAGTGGGGGGGGGGTGATTTCCATTCCAAAAAAAAAAAGAATAAGTCTGAAAGTGACACCGGTGACTTGAAAAGTTGTGTGGTAATCAGTTGTCGTAGTATGGGCATGTGATGCGGAGGAATGAGGAAAATGTCGTGTGAAAAGTTTTGGGTATAAGAGTAGGGGAAGACCAAAGAAACGATGGATGGACTGTGTTAAAGATGATAAAACAAGAACGAAGGTGTCTGATGAGATTACGAGTAATAGAGAAGTATGGAAGAAGAAGACATGCTCCGCCGATCCCAAATGAATTGGGATAACGGCAAGAGAATGATAAGGCAGGAGTAAAGGCCTTATTGGTAACGTATCATTATCGATGCCTCCGTGCCTCAGAAAGTACGTGAAGCCGTTGGTCGTAATGGTTATCAAAGATCAACAAACCTATTGTTTGTTGATCTTTGATAACGATCCAGTAGTCAGAAGCCTTTAGTTTGATAATCCTGTCTTACCAAAGGGGTACCGTATTCCCCAGCAACTGGGTCCTGGAGGTCAGACAAGAAGTCTCTCTATGTTAGAACACAACTCAACAAGGCCAGGATGATAATGATTCCTATTTGATAGTTACATTGCATACTTTTATTCAAATTTTCCACCTACCCTTTGTTTTTACAGGAACTAGCCTAGTTATACAGCAGAATTCTTGGGAGCCATTTGCGTAAAATGAGAGTAAAACAATGCTTCATGAAAATTAATGAACTAACGCGCTAAGTGATTTATTGCATAATGTATTTCTATTTACTTCCGAGAACTTTATGAATATTATGATAAATCTTGTCTTTTATTAAAAATGTTTCTGCAAAGTTCTGTCGTCATCCAAAGCATTTGCATACTGATGTTATATAACAGTTGTTTAATTGTGTTTCTTATTTAATTTAACGGTTATTTTGAATAAAGAATAGTGCAATACTCAGATTTTTGTTCCGCATTAGGTTTGCAAAGTGTTATGGATATTTTTCATAAAAATTTTCAGTCTGAATACTAGATTCGTACCCGGATGCTGGCAATAGCCTCGCCGCCCATTACATAGGATAAACATACCTAACTGGTGAGATGTGGGTGCAGCTCCTGACACAAAAACCTCTGCCTAACTTTTCGGGGGCGACAGACTTGATGTTATCATCAAGGCGAACACCGCCAAAAATAAGACACGTAACATATGTCCTTATTTGGAGCTTGACACTTCTTTGGTTGTCTATTAATTACTGCCAGGGTCCGAAGTGAAAATTATCATTGATAATTATCATTGATAATTATCTTGATAATTATCTTGATAATTATCTTGATAATTATCTTGATAATAATAAAAATCATTATTAATGTCACCTCAGGTGCATCCTAACACGTTTTGCAGCTTCCGCTCGTATCCAAACGCACTAAGTGTGAACTAAGAAAAAGCAGTCTTAAACATTGTTTTTAATCAACAAACTGATTTTTAATGCATTTGTGGTTTGTTGCTATTTTACTACATAGGACGTAGTGACAAAGTGAAATAGTTAAGAAATTACCAAAAAATAAAGACCCTGTTTGAACTGGAAAAGCGGTTTGAATAAAAAATTAAAGATATAAAGATATGAATCAGCATGATAATTATCTTATGATTCTCCGATAATTATAATGATAATTATCAGAGAAAATAATTGTCTTGATAATTTCGACCTCCGATAACTGGCATTTCAACCACTCACGTAAGAAATCGGGTAGTCCGCCTTCAGTCATGATTATTAATCACAGATATGAGTGACCGATATTTTAAGTATTATTTTAGTTTAAAGTTATTAAAGCTTTTGGTACATACTCAATAATTCATTTTGCAGTACCCATACACGTTTTATTCATGCGGGCAGTGGAATATTGCAAATACATTGAATACACAATGACGGTATTTTTTCAATAGCTGCAGATTGATTGAGCGTTTTATTTACCCGTTACATGTTAAAAAAAAGAACATCGAAAGAGGTTCAAAAATGACAAAAACAGAGATAAACAATATCCCTCAAGCGCACCCTAGGTATGATCATCCGCCTAGCTATTTCCCAACTCAGTTGGAATCGGCTTCCAGTCTAACCAGATGCAGCGTAATACCAGTATTTTATATGGAGCGACTGTCTATCTGACCTCCACAACCCAGTTAGTACTGGGTAATACGAGATACGATAGAGAGATTGATTTTCAGACTTTCAGGCCAGGATTTATACAAATGACACCCGATGCCAACGGCTTGACGTGCTTCCTGAGGCACTGCGGAAACTCGGTGTGTAATGGATGGTCACCCATTCACGGACCAACCCAGGCGAGTGCAGCTTCCAGTAGACATGTCGCTGTACCGATGCCGGTGAAACGGTTGTAAATATTTATTATTCTGGGTTTTTAATTGATTTTGTTGATTTAATTGTATTGCATTATGATTGAATAATAATTGAGTTGAGTTGAGTGAAACTACGGAACTTTACTGTAATTTAATTATTATTATTTTTTTTTTTTTTATTTATTCTGAATCGGTTACATATTTTGTTTTTGACTTTTTAATTTAATTCAATAATGTTTCTTATTTATTGTAATGTAATTCTGATATTTAGGTTTTAGCTATAATTTATGTGTTTGTATTTTTATTTTTGGATTTTATATGGGTCTTGGACCTGAAATAAATTGAATTTATTTATTTATTATTTAACCTTGAAGATCGACCTGTGCGGCCGTGATTATTTAGCCACGAGTTCCTCACAAGCGTACCTTAAGTAGCAAAAGGTACAATCCCAAAGGCAACCGCATATCGTGGCCCTCCAATCACCATGACCGACCGCAGCGACACAACTGGTTCCTATATAACTCTACGCTTCCGTACATACCGACATTGCCGCCTGTTGCCGTTTTTATAGAGTTGTCACCAGGGACTGAAAGGGTTACCCTTATAAGGGTTTTGATCGGGTTATTTTTAGGGTTAGGTAAAAAACCTAGAGTATATTTAAATGGTTAACCCTATATATTAATCAAACATGTAGATTATAGGTCTAACCGGTTACTATTTTAACCCGATTAATCGGTTGCTGCCTTCGGATTTAAACCTTAACTCCACAACTCAACTCGCTGACTGGCTTATATTTTTATCACAGCATGGAGTCTTCCTCTTTCTTATTTTAAAAAGAATAAATTATCCAGGTAGATAAACACAAAGGTATAGAACCTTATTTTTTAATTCAATTAAAAATATAACACAAACAAAATTCAAAGTCACAATCTAAATCTTCCAAATCTAAAACACAATTCCATTAAACAATGAATTACTTTTTAATCGTTCTGTGCGAAGTAAAAAGGTTTTTATACAAGGTTACACAACAAAAAAATAGGAAGAAAAGCCTTTTTAAAAGCTACGAACACATTAGTGTAATAAGGGTTAGGTCACGCCCTGAGCGCGACACCGGAATTGTAATGAAACCTTCAATTATAGGAGTAGGTAAATGAGAAGCATAAATGTGTGTACGAATCGGCTTTTAATAGAATTAGCCAGTGTTATTGCTTGAAATAAAAACAGGTTTTATTTAAAACCTTAAATCATCACGCCTGTAATCACCGAAGGGATAGGCAGAGGTCTACCAAAAGTACACCCATATTTCGTCAAATAAGTCTACGTCCCATGTAGTAGCGAGAAAGCCTGTTGCCATCAGTTGGGCATAAATCCAGAATCCATGGCGGCTACTCGATAATGCTTAATGGAAAATCCCAATAACTGTTTGCTCGACCTGAAAAATCCCAGAAACTCAAGCACAGCAGTAACGCTTGCGATGAATATTATTTCCACTACACTGTGGTTAAAATACAAACTGTATTTAATTGGAAAAAAATCGTGAGGAAATCAGCATGCCTGAGAGATATCTTGTCGGCATGTAAAGCCTAGTCAGAGGCCCATGAGCGGCATAAAAACAGTACTAGTATTTATTTTATATGTGTATATTTGTATGTATTTTTATTTTATATAGGTATAATTTTGTTTTAAGTTCCAACACTGTTTTAAGCTTTCACGGTTTACAACTAAACTTATACTGTCACTTACGGGATATCTTCCGTGATTGTTCATTATTTTGAGCTCCCGCTTAGTGTCGAGTTCCAGTAGTGCGCGTAGCAAAAGACAAAGAAAGAGGGTAGATAGATTTGTCTGCTCTTAACAAGTTATTTTCCATCCACCCGCATTCTCCAGTCAACCCGCGATCATGGCGCTTGCAACAGCGCCGAAATATCGGGAGCTCAAAATAATGAACAATCACGGAAGATATCCCGTAAGTGACAGTATAAGTTTAAGTTCCAATTTCAATTTTCCTGTTTTGTCTTTTCTACACACTGTGTCTACATTTCTAATCCTACTTTCCTCTCGCAGGTCTGCTGGAAGAGATTTCTCATGAAATAAGCAGTACCTTTGTGCTCTTCTATCTTAATGTAATGTCTTTTTAAGTATTTTGTGTGTACATAAATAAATAAACAAAAACTCTGACACCAGGTTAGACACTAATCACACGATAAAGAAGAAAAGATTGAGATGTATAACTGTGTGACTTGTAGCTCAAATAATTATAATACTCAAAGCTATAATGCTCAAAGAATTTACTCACAGTCGTCTTGTCCACTAAACAGTTCCAAGTTAAACCAAATTCGCTCAACCCAATTAAATTTGTTCAATAATCATTCATACCTAACGACCAGTAGCGAAGGATCAATTTTTTAAGAGGTAAGCCGGAGTACATATTATTATCCTTAATGAGATTTTTTTAAATTTTTTTTTTAGAAATATAATTCAATATTTAATTAAGTAGAGTAAACTAACTAAATACATTATTAATTAAAAACTATTAAATAACCTAAAATAAATAAACTAACAACAAACTATAAATCGCTGTCAGGTGGTAATGTGCCCAAGAGACTGACGGCGCACTGTGGGCTGAAATCAGCGTTTCATAGACATTCAAATATTTTTTTTAAAAGTGACATTTTTTTCACATGGAATGCTAGAGGAAACTAATTACATGCCTAAAAATATATTCTTTATGAAATGGGTACGTAAACGGAAGTCTGAGAATTTTTTCTTTAAAAGTTTGTATGGAGTCAACATAAAAAAATACGATAACTCTGCTATCGCACAATTGGCCCTAATTCCCTTCTAGGAGATTAATCCTTGAATTATTTTGGATTTTTTGGCATACTCAGTATCGCGGCATCAGGTGCGCTTTTTTTTTTTAAAATGTACATGTACATTTTTAAAATTTTGGATTATGTGGCAATTTCGTTGAACCAATTTGGCTTAACACACATGAATATAATCTGAACAATTAACTAAAACAGTTTTATTTAAAAAAACTAGTCATAATTATAAATAAAAATAATATATGTTTTTTTTAATGTGTCTATTTTGGTGGACCAGTTTGACTTAACATTGTATAATGTAATCCAAACATGAATACAAAAAATAATTAAAAAAAAACACGTCAAATACCTACATCCTCTGTAAAACAGGTTAAAAAATGGCGTGTTTATTGAATTAATAATACAATGTAACTAGCAAAATTTCTTAGAATCAAAATAAGACAGTAAAACTTAACTACCCTCATAATTATACCGGTTAATTATTACTCATTAGCGGTTAATGGCTTACATATACAAATTTTCCTTTAAAAGTAACACAATCTTCTTCTGATATGACGTGTTTTTTTTTAAATTATTTTTTGTATTCATATTTGGATTACATTATACCATGTTAAGTCAAACTGGTCCTCCAAAATTGACACATTAATAAAAAAATAAAATTTATTATTTTTATTATTCTATTTATAATTATGACTAGTTTTTTTTTTAAATAAAACTGTTGTAGTTAATTGTTCAGATTATATTCATGTATGTTAAGCCAAATTGGTTCAACGAAATTGCCACATAATCCAAAATTTTAAAAATGTACATGTACATTTTTAAAAAAAAAAGCGCACCTGTCGCCGCGATACCGAGTATGTCAAAAAATCCACAATAATTCAAGGATTAATCTCCTAGAAGGGAATTAGGGCCAATTGTGCGATAGCAGAGTTATCGTATTTTTTATGTTGTCTCCATACAAATTTTTAAAGAAAAAATTCTCAGACTTCCGTTTACGTACCCGTTTCATAAAGAATATATTTTTAGTCATGTAATTAGTTTCCACTAGCATTCCATGTGAAAAAAAAATCACTTTTGAAAAAATTATTTGAATGTCTATGAAACGCTGATTTCAGCCCACAGTGCGGCGTTGCCACGTTGTACGGCAACGTTACGTTTATTATTTGTCTATGGAATACTGATTGTGCCCGTTTTCAACGGGAAGCCGGTAGGAATCGAGTTGTATGGAACCTTCGCCACTGCTAACTACAGAATCTATTTTAACTTATCCAATCTCACAAGAATAGCAAAAGCCATACAATAATATGATAACAAAAATAAATAAACATGCAAGTTAATCTGCTTCGTGAAAACTTCCTGATAACTTTGTAAGGTTTTTCTTTACCTGTTAATTCGGAAGCTGTCAACCTGATTCCTGCTTTGAGTAAGGACGAAGTTTTTATAAAATGGTTCAAGATCGACCCCTCGGAGGAAAGTGATAGACGCGAATAGGGTTGTTACTTCGAAAATATAAATGTTAACCGTTTTTCGTGAGATAAATTGTGTTGTAAAGATTTTTGTTGGCGGGCTTAGGGTTATGAAGTTTAATATATGACATGCAATGCGAACATAATGTCTTGTTAAGCCGCTGGTCACGGGTGTCGTTTTCAATCTTTGACAGTCGGTTACTGACTACATGTAAGGCGTGAATTATACAGAAACGGCGTAAGGTGGAGGCGCGGCGCAGGCGCTGTGCAGGCATGATGCCGCTTCAAAACGTTTTCATACAAAATGTACGAAGGCGACGTCTCGTGAATTACACTCAAGCGGCGCGGCGGAGACACGCTGTTCTTTCGTTTCGTTATCCGTTACACGCCTATGCTGCGCCTGTGCCGCGTCTTCACCTTACGCCGTTTCTCTACAATTCACGCTTATGGTAATCAGTAACCCGAAAATTTGACAACCAGTCTTACCTAGGGGTATCGTATTAGCAACTCAGAAGTGGAGGTCAGATAGGTAGTCTTATCATGTAAAATACTGGTATGTAGCTTCATCCAGTTACACTGGAAGCCGACTCCAACATAGTTGAGAAAAGGTCTTGCTGATGATATTGGTGCAAGTATTTATATAAGTAACTAGCGATCCGCCCCGGCTTCGCACTGGTGCTATATATACACGTAAACGTTCCTCTTGAATTACTCTATCTATTGCTGAAAACTGCATTAAAAACCGTTCGGCGGTTTAAAAGATCTCAGCGTACAAACAGCGGGAGTGATTTTGTTTTATACTATGTAAAAAAGAAGAAATATAATTAATATCTTATCTCAAAAACCTTGAAGCAGGTTAAAATGATTACATAGTCAGTAAAGAGTTTTATTTTTACACGTATCGTAGCAAAAAGTTTGTTATCAAAATAATTATGACACATTTTTCTGTAATCCTAATCAGGTAGGCCCTAACAAAAGCGGGATTAATAACGCCTGGCAGAAGGGAAGTTCGTGAATAGACTATAGAATCCCGGCATTCATATTTCAAAATAAATAAAAATTTGATTTCACGGACTGAAATGATTCATTAAACGAGATTCGAAGACTTCTCGTGATTCAAATCAAATCATCAAATCATTATTTGTATGCCAGAACATGGTCGGTATGTATATTACATTGTCTTGAGTTTATGTTGACTGTCTCATCACATTCTACCACATGGGCGTACAAATTTTAAATATATTACATTGCTGATTAATAACACACACACACAACACACACCACCACTAACACTAGAAGTTAAGTAAAATCGTTACAAACCCTATGGCCTCCGGTCTGAAGTAAAATTTTCTATTCTATTCTATTCTAATAATAATATTTTTTTAAATTATCCGTGATTGAAATGGAATAGTCTTGTCTTAATAATTATCGGAAGACGCTGCGTTGGAAGGCCTCCCACTAGGTAGACCGATGACCTGGTAAAGCTTGCAGGGATCCGCTGGATGTGAGACGCACAGGACCGGTCAATGTGGCGACACTTGGGGGAGGCCTATGTGGACGTCTTTCGGCTGAAATGATGATGATGATGATGAATAAGTATCAACTCAAAAGTCGTTTCATGCATGATTTTAATTGTTTTGTAAGGAACTGAGATATTTGTAATCAAACCAAGTTTCACGCGAGAACAGTAAATCTAGCCCAAAATACATTATTTTCTATTCTAAACGAGTCAAAAACTTCCTCATACACATCTCAACTGCATTCTCGTTTAAATGAAAAGCGAATGGTTTTCAAGAGCTTTTAAGCTTCATATATTTGCCAGCACAAGTTTTAAAACGTTGCCATATATTAATTTATGTTTTGGCTACTCAGCCAAATGAGTATGAAAACTATTCCGAACAATTCTATTTTGGAACATTGTAGTATTTGATAGCATGCTGTCAGTTTTGCTTTTACGCTCATGGTATAATAATATACTTCGCCTGGTATTCTCTTCCCACGATGGCCCAAGACTATGTCACGATAAGTGTTACCATTGATTGTCCTTTTCAGTAAATTTAGGGACTCTCATTTAGTGAATGAAAATAAAACAAATTACTAACTAGCTTATCTATTTAGTAACTCGTGTGAATCATCTATTTAGTTTTAAATTAATTTAAATATTAAATTATTAGTTGATAATTGCTTTGTTAAGTTAAAAAAATTATTTTGCTCGGGTAATTCAATCACACACCGTGGCAACACATCGACAGCATGCAACTGATGACGTATTCTTGGGCCAATCACGTGACCCAGCTGTCACGGGAAGAGAATAGGCGAAGTATATTATTATAGCGCGGGCATGCGGGCGGCGAATAATGGGCGACTCGCTGTCCGACCATGGACCATGCCCGGGTCGACGGCGCGTTGTGTTCCACGCGCGCCTCAAAGAGTGTCAGCATAATGACGGGGCCCCCCTCTAGAGGGCCAAAGCCTGCCGGGGTCGCGGGACTCATAGAATTACCGTGATCCTGGAACATAAAGGGCTACTGAAGGACACCGTGGATTTTAGTCAGTACAAGTCTGACAGTCCCTCCCGCTCTGCCCTGGGTGGGAGGACTCATTTGATGATTTTACCACGTTAAAAAATGAAAAAAAATAAAAAAAAGTATATTATTATACCATGTTTACGCTAATATTTTGCAGCTTTGTGTTCCAAAAATCATATTTGCATTGTTTTTGCTGATGGTTTTCACCATTTGCCTAGCTCTTTCTCAACTATTTTGGAGTTTGCTTTCAGTACACCAATTCGATCTCCACAAAAACTGGGTTGTGGAGGTCGAATTGGTGTGGACTTTAACACGTTCTTAAAAAAATCTTTTAAGATAAGCAAACGAAAACTGCTAAAACGATCGACAGTTATAAATAGGTCGCCTGAGCTGAAAATGTCTCAAAGGTAATTTGGGTAGTCCGCTTACATATGCGACAACATAATTATGATGTCTAAACTAGTGACTCTTTGTAAGTAGTCTTGTAAACTAGTGTGGGTTTTTATGCAGTGTTTTTTCGTTTATTTTATTCCATCAAAAATGATAATGTCGTTTTTGTGGTGATCTCAATTTTATAGATGTTTAGTTATAAATGTAACAATATGACTAATGCATCACAAGAAAATGTTTTATCCGCAGCTATACAAGTCAAAGTAAATAATAAACTCGTAGCTGTCAGTATCTGCTACGACAGCGTAGCGGTTACTTCTACTACGGCGTAGTTACCACGTAGCCATATTTTGTCACGTATTTTTCACACTGCTGTGTCTTACTAAGAATGTTTGTTTAAATCGTTTAGTTTTCACAACGCTGGTATAGTAACAAAAGAAAAAACAAAATTATCCCACATTTATTTCTTTTGTATCGATTGTAAGTTTTTCAACCAAATTAATTACCTTTTGAAGGTATATTTTTTTATTTTTTATTATTCATTAAACACTGTTACAATATTTCACAATCGCAAACATACCACACAAACCATCGTGGGTTTAACAGGGTTTATGCCAGACATGGCAACTCGGTGACACTACATATATATATATATTCCAAAATTCTTTAAACAATTCAAAACCCATATCAAAACACCAACCTAAGAGGCAAATAACAAAGCTTCATTGTGTTCAAAATTTCGCCCAAAAACAAAATACTACCCTCAAAGAACTACACGCAAGAACTTGGAATTAATTAAACGAACAGGGCGTGATCAATTCCTGAGGGCTTACAAAGGGAGCTTCGTATATGCATAGCTATAGAATTATATTTACGGTTAGGGCTAGTCCAGACTAGCGATTTTTATCGGCCGACGTTTTGTGTCCGACACGGGCAATGGGTCAAACCGGAGTTCATTCTGTAACCAGTTGTTTCATTTATTATATTTTCAGTCGGAGCGCAAGTGAAAAATGCCGTGCGCTTAAAATCCAGCATCGCTTGATTGGTTCACTAATGAATCTGTCACTTAGATTAATTTTGTGTTCGAGTAAAATTTGCCGAATGAAATCCAATGCTGAAAGTGAACCGTCTCATATCAGCTAAGCGTATTTGTTCTTGACTTGTTAAATTTGAATTCCTTTTAATATGTCTCAGTGCAGTTGGCTATTATTCAGTAGTCTTACTTAAATATTTTCGAAAATAATTTATTATTTATGTAAAAAAAACATTCACTAAATTCCTGTACATTTCTACGAGTATCAATTAGGAAAAAAAAACACTTTAACTGTACTGTTTAATTTGACAACGACAATACTTTATTTATAATAGAATTAATGGTGCTTTTAGCCGGCGACAATCGGCCATTGTACTTGTGTGTGATTTGTACTCAATTTAAATAAGCTCGTTTTTTAAGATTGCTTTTGTTAAAGTGAAAGCGCCGGGGTAGTCTTACGTTTTTTTTGCAATTAGCAGTGACAGGTTGTATGTTGATTAAAATATAATTTGCGAAAAAATCGAATTTAATGGAAATGTACTACAACCACTTTAAGTCGCCCGCCTGCCCGCACTCAGGAATTAATATAACATTGTTACCTTTATCGATGGTAATATTATTATGAATGTTCTGCTAAATTCTATCGACGAGTAATTAAAAGTTTGATCCCTGCTACTTAGATTAGGTGGCGCCGCTCCAGAGGGGGAATGCGTTCCAAGAAAGCGAATTACGTAGCTTCATGTGATTTATTAGATGACACTGAGGCCGGGCTTTTCTTTCACACGTAATATCACTGCTGGATATGCTAGAAGTAACTAGTTATCTGTGCATCATCATCTGCCCAGCCTTTTCCCAACTATATTGGGGTCGACTTCCAGTCTAACCGGATGCAGCTGAATACCAGTATTTTACATGGAGCGACTCGGACCTCCACAACCCAGTTAGTACTGGGTAATACGATACCCCTTGGTAAGACTGGTTGTCAGACTTTTTGGGCCACTGACTGCCTAACGACTGTCAAAGATCTACAAATGACACCCGGGACCAACGGCTTAACGTGCTTTCCGAGGCACGGTAACAAAAACACATTATTTTTTTCAATTTTTGTCTGTCTGTTTGTCTGTTAGTTCCGGCTAATCTCCGAAACGGCTGCACCGATTTTGACAAGACTTTTACTGGTAGATAGCTGATTTTTATGCAGTAACTAAGGCGTCTTTTATTTAAGAATTAGAATTAGGGTTTTGTGCAAAAAAATTAAAACCATTGAAATTTGTAAAATCCGATTAAAAAAGGGGAAGTAACATTTTTTGTAATAATTTCACGCGAACGAACGAAGGTCGCGGGCAACAGCTAGTCAATAGATCAATAATAATTATATCTATAGCGAATTCTACTCCGTTCCCAGCTTCTGATTATTGGTTTAAAATGAGCCATAGCTACGCACGGACACAATTCGAACACGTGTATACTCGTGTACACGTGTATACTCGTGTTCGAATGATTTGCGTGTAATATTATTTTGTCTATTAGAACAGAAATAGAACCTGTGAAACAGAAACATAACCTTCAGAAATAGGTTTATCCAATTTCTATGATTACCAGACGTCCAGTAATGACACTGAAATTGACAGTGTTCTCTAGTTTCGAGAACATTCAAGCGTACAATATTGATTTAAATATCCAACTTAGCAACGCAAATTCTCAATTTTCACCAACCATTCCAAGACATCAAATTCACATCTAAAATTCCTGGCTCAGTAACAAACTATAACAGTACCTACATTTGAATTGAACTAGTCTTACTCGTCGAGTAACTTGGAGCCACTTCTGAGGCCCAACTTAGAAGCTGTATGTAAATGATTTATTGTGAAGACTAACTTACTGAACCAAGATGGTAGAATTGAAGAAAAACAAGCATCTGTTTGCTTTACGCAAATTGTGGGAACACATGCACGTTTCGTGTTTTATACAAATCCAGCGATAAATAAAAGATGTCCACGTGTATTTTAGTTTTCCTTATGTTCTTTTGCAGGGCACAAAGCTCAGTTTTTATTTTATTTCTTGAATTTAATAAAAAAATATTTAACCGAAGGCATGAAGCATGACGATAAAATGCGTTTTTCATCAATCAAGGCCGATTTAAATTTGCATTAGTTAAGCCGCGAGTCTGATTTTCCTCAAAAACTACACGAGACACATCATGATGAAAATCTGTTACTTTTAGAATGACGTTTCGACTCTTAAGGTGCAATCTATTGCAAAATAATGTAACATCAGCCATAAGAATGCGTGACTATTGAACATAATTAAGGCAAGTGCTATTGGGCAATCTCCCTTTGTCGACTTTTTCAATTGCGAATGTTGATGGCAATCAGCCTTTAGACCACGTAACGACTCAGACAGTACCTATAGACCAATACGTTCGATAAAGCCAAAGCTTTCAAACGGAATGTTTTTTGTGTCCAACATGTTTCCTAAAACCTTATAGAAGCCAAAAGACGTGTTCTACCCGCCATTGCGATGATTTTTTTTGGACCATACCTGCACAGTGCAGTGTTACTTATTTGATGTACAGAATGTTTGGTTGACAGCTTCGTGAAGGGTCCGTGCACACCCTGTATAGTTCAGATTTATCTAGTACTAAAAACAACACAAGTCTTTTATTCTAATATATTTAACTTTAGATTCTTTGTAGTCTTTTTCACTTCATTACGGGCGTGGATTCAAAAATTCTGATGAATCAGGCCATAAGAATTTAATAAAAGCTAAGTGCGGTGCCTCGTCGTTAACCCTGGACCACTCCAAACAAAATACCAAACATTTTATAAATTCATGCAGAACTTTCAAATTCTTAATTGATGGTCTTAATTTGGGGATCAACTCTTTACAAACAATTAGCCGTTTTAAGATTTTATTCTGCGTAAACAAATTAAATATTTAGTAACAGTTTTTGACAGGGTAATACCCAATTTTACGAGGGATCCGTACCAGACCTATGAGAATATTTAAAGGTTATATTGTTTTGTTTCTTTGAACTCGACGAGGTACCTGTTTTAGAGTTATAATTATTTATTTTAAGTACTGTTTGTCGGTACTGTTGCTTAGTTAATTTATATTTTATTCGAAAGTAAACTGTTATTAGTTATTCAACTTTATCACTTTAAGTCGAATAATTTACGGTTTAGTTTTACTATAAATTACATTTTAATTAACTTCCTTACAGGTTAAACGACTAAGCTAACTTACGTGAAAACGATTTTGTGTTTTCTTTTCAGAAATATCAATATGACGTAAATAAATGATGTTACCAATCTTTTCTCTTACTACTTTAAAATTCACATATCATGTACAGTGAGTTATAGTAATTAGCTGACCCACCTTTGCATAAATGGTTGGGATTTTTTAGAATACGAATCGATACAATTTTTTAATTCTTTTATTTTTTACTTGGTTTGCTCAAATAAATAAAACAAAAAAAATATAAAATTCTATTGATTCGTATTCAAAAAAATCTCAATCATTTATACAAAGGTGGGTCAGCTAATTGCTATCACTCACTGTAAATGTAAACAGTCTGTTGGTACTTTATTTCTACTTAAATGCCAAAACCATACGTAGGTGAAACAGCAGCTAAAACTGCCTAATCAGCAGAACTGGGACGGCCGGATGACAATCAGCCAAATTCACAACAGTAACTAACTATTTATGTACGTACCCAGATACGGACACCGCTCCGCAATTGGCGGTGACCAACGATAAGCTAATATAGGTTACATACACAATACAGGTTGATTTAGAATTCATTAGCTAAGCTTCATGCACTGACACGGAACGTGGTTCACATCAAAATGCGAACCACTCTTCATTTCAATGAATCGTTTATGCCCACGGTTTCGGCAGCATGGAGTTCGGTAATTGTCCCATAGGTGATCCCGTATTACCGGGATAAAAAGTATCCCATCCTGGTTATTAACTATCTTTGTTTCAAATTTCATCGAAATCCGTTCAGTAGTTTTTACGTGAAAGCAAACAGCCATCCTCACAAAATTTTGCATAATTTCTAATTTCACCATCAGCCTCAATGTATACGTTGTTTACCGCGAGGTCTAAAGTGAAGTTAAGTTAAAACGAAAGTAGTTAAGACAGCTCAAACTGCATTCATTGTAGACAAGGATTTCTTTGACGGAAGAATCGACAAAATGACAGATTGTGTCGACACAATGACAGGTTTCGTTGCACTATACAGATAGTGCACTATACAGATAGTGCAACGAAACCTGTCATTGTGTCGACACAATCTGTCATTTTGTCGATTCTTCCGTCAAAGAAATCCTTGTCTTCGGTGGTTATGCTACGGGGGCTGCATACAAACGTATAGTAAGCGATTGCTTTGTTTGCAGGAAACCTGCTGAGCGGGTAGGATGCGGCGGCATGCACCGCATCGTGCTGCTAATGGCGGTGCTCACCAGGGCCCTCGCCCCCCTTGCGAACGTTACAGGTAAATACTTTATTTCAGTTAAAGTTCCGTCAAACCGGTATGGACAGCTTTCGGACTGGCTGCGGACTCCAGATACTTCAGTACATTATCAGATTCCATTGTCCGGTGATGTGTCTGTGCCGGTTGTATTGTCTATTAGAGAATCATACAACATCATGATGCGTCATTTATAACTTTCAGGCAAAATGAACTGTTCTTTGATTAATTAAAAACATTTATTTAGTTTACAACTAAACAAAATCTGATTTAAAAGGTTAACCATAAGGATGCCGTGATGGTAGTACATAACCCCAGCTATTTTCGTTTTCGCTGACCACAAAAATATTGTTTTAAGCTAAATAAGCGAAAACAAACAAGCACACAAACAAGCAAACATTATTCATTACATCCCAAAACATCATCACTTTTTTTTAATTTTGCATTATTTCCCAAAGTTTTGTTTGCACACAAACAAGCTTGTTTGTGTTTAAACAAAACTTTGGGAAATAATAAAACCAACGTAGGTACTTTACCATTACACCAATAACAGACGAAAAACGCGAAGGATGAACAATATTTACTTATATATATATCACAAACAAGCCCATATATACTACTTCTGCACACGAGATATTCCAGTGTCAACTGATGTCAAAATATGAAGTCCTAAGATAATGAATATAGTGATTAATTGATGTTATTGTCACAACAATAATATCTAATAATTCAACAGTCATTGTCTAGTGTTCATTAATAACAGCGCTTAGCAGAATAATGGCTACATGAGTTGGATAAATTAGTTTAGTGCATTTGAATGCGATGACAGTATAAAATAATGTTAGTCATTTCATTTGTGGCAGTGTAATCAAATCACAGTGTTTATTCATTTATTACACTGCAGTCATAAAGGACGCAGGACAATTATTTTTATTTAATAACACACACACACATACTTACACATAAACACCAATATGTTATATGGAGTGACTAGTAAATATGACCTCCACAACCCAGTAAGTTGGTTACACGATATCCCTTGTAATACTGTATCTAAGCTTTCGGCCTTCTTAACGCCCACATCGACTAGCACCAACGGTTTAGTGTGCTTCTCGGAGCACCGAAAGGTCTCGTTTTATACCTTAATTCGTTTTCGTCGTTAGATATGCCTTTATAAAATACTAGCTGTGCCCGCGACTTCGTCCGCGTGGCCTTAGATCTTTCTCAGCCTGTTTTTATAAATACCTTGATAAAATATTAATGGAAATGTCAGAATAAGTAACAATTAATTAAATTCATAATTAAAATCGAGAAACTCGAATCGAAACCTCTTTGAAACCCAGGGCAACCCTTTCAAGCATAGTTCATGTATTAAATAGCACGAAGTCAGTTATTTCAATCTACTCTGACCTACATAAGTAGTTCATACACTAAATTAAATGAAGCTATACAGTATACAAAACGTTAATTCACTTAAAACCTACGTCGTCTGAAGTCACGGTAGAAACATTCTCAGTAATAAATCAGATGGTTTTGCAAAAGACATTCCATTTGTCCCTTTCAACTTCAGAGGGTTAATTTTTTTCTACATTAAGGGCCTTATCATACTAGCGGATAGCGAGCGTCCTCAAAGCGGAGCGGACGCGCAACGAATACGTTACGGGTGCGCAACGAACACGCCGCGCATGCGCAGCGAATTCGTTGCGGATAATGGATCTTCCCAAATTCTTCGATGCTTTCGTTTTCGTCTCCGGCGTCTTCAGAGTAACAAAGTCAACAGCAGTGTTTCCTCGTCGGAATCCATTTTGTTACTGAGTGTATTGTACGTCGTTAACTCGCTACAAACACGCGACGAAAACTATGCGTATTTGCCACGCGACCGCGACGTCCTCGTTGTGCAGCCGTAGGGTGTTCGCGACGCATTCGCTGAGCGCCCGCCCCGCCCCGCAGCCGTTCGCAAACCGCTGGTATGATAAGGCCCTAACAAAGATAAGGGTAGGTATGTCTATATTTGTATTTGTACTAGTCAACATTTTCTACGCCTTTTGTTGTATAACTACATAAGTGTGAATCAAGGATAATGGCGTGTGTGCTATGCTTAATCTTTTAAGTCCAACAAAATGCTTAACGGATGTACCTTAAGTACAGTAAACGTGCCACAATAAATAGCGAAATAAAAAAGCCAAAAAACAAGTTTCATTAAAATTAAAAGATCACGACTAATGGAAAATCTTCCGCCCAGGTTCACCAGGCACTGAACCAAGCAATCCGCCATCGTCGACAATGATGACGCCGCCCCCCACAGTCTTCCGGAACCTCAGGGTCACCAGCAAGCCAAGGAAAGGAATGAAGCACGGGAAAGTGGATTCTCCTATGCTCAACTATATATTCGATTCGTATGCGACGAGCAATAAGCATTTTCATGACAAGTAAGTCTTGAATTTTTTTTTGTAATTGCTATTATCTATATCTGGGAATATTAAGGTATATTCCAAGTATTCATATTCATTTCATATTGTGAGCTCAGGGTGTGAAAACTTGAAAACGTTTTGAAGCCTCTCCAATTTCTAAAGGCAGAGGTCAGTCCTTCATTCTATTTTGACTGTGCGAATAAATTTCGTATTTTTGCTGTCGCTTCACAATGGTTCTAAAATCTCTCGCTTCAAACGAAGACTCTAATAACCCATTTTTTCTGCGAATTTTATTTTTTCTTTTTCTTTTTTCCATACTAATTCTTAATCAGCATCGTACAATTTAATTAAAATCGTGCCTCATCTACAATTCTATTCATAAATCCTTCACGAAATTGCATTCTCAGATGCTCTCATTCCTTGGCCCAGAAAATTTGCATTTGCAAATCATAAGAACAAAATGGAACCGCCTAATGAGGAAATTTGGTAATGGGGTTTCGTAGCCTGTAACTTACCAGTATAACTTGACTTCTCATTTTATAAATTTTGGCCCGTTTGCACATAGTTTAAAAATCGTTCTGTATTTGTCATCTGCAAACGACTGCCAGAAATAAAACGATGTTTTGGATACGTTTAGTAATTTGTGGTGCATGCGGGCCTTAGTTATGTCCGATAATATCAACCATTCAACAAATGATTTTAGTGGAAACTTTTTACATCCGGCTCGAAGGACCATTAAAATGTATGGTTAGGGACCTTACACCTTGAGTTAATGCTGATTGATACACTGATTACTGATTGATTGATATTTATTGATATAAGTATGATTGAATGATAGGTGAGTGCACGCGGTATGAATGCTATTCGTGAACTAAATTGGCCGTCCCGGCGCAGGTAAAATGCTGACATATTGATATGAAAACTGTGCGGTGCTTGCACTGTACAGTTACCATTTTATGAATTTTCAACTCGATTCATGGTCGTGACACAGACAGACACTATAAAGGTCCGTCTCCGCCATTAACTAGCACAATAAAAGTGATTACAATAAACAAAATTATCATGATAAGACATTTTGTTGCAGCCATTTTGTTTTATGGATGCCAGGAGAGTTTTAAAGCTATTCATTGAGAATTTTATGACTCATTTCAAACACTTTTTAGGCATGCTTTGGCTGAAAGTGAGCACTTAAAATGTAAATGTGATTTAGGATCAAAGTTAGCCTTTATGTTTGAGTGTGTTTGGAAAAAGTAGTGGCGCAGATGTTAGGTTCCCAGATATATTTTTAGAACTCTTTTAGTTTTCTTGTCATGAGTCTGGTACTGGCCAAACATTTCAGCCATTTTTTACCAGAACGTCGGATACATTTTTAAATGGCCTTTAAGATGTGCAAAGCAGCCTCGTTAAAGAATTTCGTTTTTTAGTCTCCACAAATACATTCTTTGAAGATAGCTAAAGAAAGCCTAATGCTAAAAAGATCAAACATTACATTGGAATTTACGCGCTGATCGGAGATCAAATCTTTTAGATACTGCAGTAATATTCTTTTGATGGCTTTCTTACACGCCATTTATTTTTGTCGCAAGACCTATTTTGTATGATATCTTGCTGTGTTCTAGATTTAGAACCTATCGAAAATGTATCGGATTTACGGAGTAATTCCCAAAAGGAATTTATATCTAAATTCTTTTTTTTTTTTTTGTTTTTTTTTTTTTTGAATCATCATCATCATCATCATCATCATCATCATTTCAGCCGAAAGACGTCCACTGCTGGACATAGGCCTTAATAAATAATAAAAATATTAAACACATTTATAAATTTAAATAAACTAAAGTACCTAACTAACTTAACAGTAAACTAAAAAGTAGCGTCAAAAAACTCTTCCTCAACGCTGTCAACTGGTTATGTCCTCAAAACACTGGCGGCGTTGCCATGTTGTATGGCAACGCTAAGCCTATGGCCAAGGTAAAAGCCAGCCCTTGGGTCACAAGAAGTGTCCACTACTCAAAATTATACGAATTTAAAAAAAAAATGTTTAAGTCTTTCTTTTGCCCGCGGCTTTGCCCGCGTAATTCGCATCAGGAATGATTCCGCGAGAATGTACACGGGACCCAAGTAATTGGTTTACAGTTTATATGTGTGGGTGAAGTCATAGTTATGCACACAAACACAAAATAAAACGAGCGAGCTCGATTTTTATTAGTGTGCGTGTGGCACATCAATTACCATATACCAATATATAGTCATCATTCACTTATGATGCTGAAGGAGATATAATATTTTGCACGATGTCACTATAGCAATCCTGGCACAATGGATATAGTCTTTGGTCACTGAACGAGAAGTCGTAAGTTCAAATCATGCATACAATAGTATATTCTTTTTCTTTTTGTATTCATTATTTTGTTAAAACATTATTTAAAGTAGAATTTATAACGATTCCAACGTTTGAGACAAACATTGAACTCTCAGGCTATTTGATTTTGACTGTTTAGACAACAACTACCGACAATTTAAAAATATTGTTTTCAAACACCTTCATTTATAAAAAAATGAGCATTCTTAGTTGTCAATCTACGAGTATTTGCATGACTGAGTTTATTGATTACTACTCTTGAGCATGTGTGTGGTTTTATTTCTGTGGATCCAACCATGCAACATTTATCAATGTTCAAAGAGGTGGAAATCGTTGTTTTGGATGAGCAAAACTTATCTATATTATGTGAAATTGTGAGTGTAAATGTGGTGCTGCCTAACAAACGATGGGACACTTTATATCGTGTCCTGCCTGTTCTGTTGTTTGCTCCTGTGAAATGCATCACAGGACGCTACTGAAAGAGCCAAACTCGTCGCCAAATTTTGGGCTGACTCAATTTGAATTGTTATCGATTAGCGTATCGATGAGAAGAAGTGAAATTACGAGGCGCTTAATGATATCGGTGAGTAACAGTTAGATATTACGTTGATATTATACCTACTTCACTTTAACTAACTCCTCTATTCTCTTTATTCCTAGTAAACATTGAAAGGGATGTTTACTAGGAATAAATAATTAATGTAACTTAAGTATACCTACCATAGTTATAATAATATATTATCATAACTGAATTATTATAGTTTCTTTTTTTTTAATTTGTAATCGTATGATGATTATGATAAAATTAGCTTGGTCTAAAATTAGCTTGATCTAGCCTTTAGACAGATTAAAGAAAAGCCTTTGAATAACGTAAATAAAAATAGATTATAATGTTTGCTAATGTCAGTGTATTATATCTTATATTTATGTATTGTATTATTATAAGTAATATTAAATAAACATAGTGTATATATAGTATAAAAATATAGTGTTTATTTATTATAATATTAGCTATTATTATAAGTATTATAAATACTGTTTTTATCCACAGGGGAGAACCGTGCAGTTATGGGTCCGCCGATATGCGTATTTTGGAGACATAGAACATCTTAGGCCAAAACCAAAGGCAAATTCATCGACTCGACACTACGACATCGTGGCAAGGCACAAGGCTGATCCCTTCTTGTCCACCCGCATTTAATAAAAGTGTGCTTACAAACTGTGAGATCTCATGAGCAGAAGGTTACAAGGAGTAATAGAAAACGAAGGATTGCCGACTCATTATTAGTCGAATTTATATTAATTAGTAGACGAATATGAATCTTATTTTTATGCAAATAATGTTCATTTTTGTTAAGCAAATTAGAACAAATACAAAACTTAGTAATAAGTAGGTAGGTATAAAACTTTTTTTTAAAACCACAACTCGTAAATTATTGAAAGTATGGTGAAGTGATGTTATTGTTATGCGATTAGAAGTTGTCATAATTTCTTACTATCTAACATGTTGATTCACTTCACCTCTAATTTTACTTTGATTCAATTTATATACCTACCTACTTTGACAAATTATTTACGTCAATCCTTGCCAATAAAAAACTTTCTTTGTCAAAAAAACAGGTAAACAACAGTGTATTAAATCATTGTATCGGCCACACAAGTTTTTTTTTCTAACATACAGCCCCCACCAAATTGAACCTTAAAACAACCAATATAAGGAACATATTGGAATAAACGAGACGGATAATTTGCTAATGACCCAAGCGATAAGCTAAGCAAACAATACCAATGTGTATCTAATAAAAAAATCAAATTATTTCATTGGTTATATTTAATTACTTTTTAATTTTTGTTTGAGTAATTTTATTGGCCACAAAATAAATTTATTAAAAAACAAAAAGTAAAAAGTAGCAAAAATAATTGCTCAGTTGGGTTCGAACTCGCGTCGTCGAGGTTAGATCACTAGCTAACGCAAGCGCTTACACCAATCGGCTATGGTTACCATGTTAAGTTAGTTTAAAATGTTGGGCTTTATTGTAAACCCGTTTATATTATTTTTACCAGTGTACCCGACAAGCGTAAAGATTAAAAAAATAAACCCCGTGTAGGGTACAATATGTTTACTCACACAATAATAATGAGCGGCTGTATGAATATTACCGGCTCGTACAATGACAGTTACCGACGTGTGCGATGTAAACCAATTAAATTGGCTTGCTGTACAACCGAGATAAAATTATCCTATAAACTAACTTGGGTTACGGTCTACCTGTGAGCTGTGCGCCAAATCCATTCACCTGTTCAATTCAAATTCAAATTCATTTATTTTGTGAACATAAGTAAAACAGTAGGTGGTGTGATATATAAAATTCAGAAACTAACTATGTCCCGCCGTTAGGCATACAAAATGTTTCCACACAATGGTACATATAATTAAATTGTTTAAAAAATAATAAAAAAGTCAATAAATAACAATGCAATTTTGTTAAGGCTAGAAAAGCTAACAGACACACAGAGAGAGACTGACAGACAGACACTGACAGTGTCTCTCTCGCATATATACAGAGTGTAAACAGACCCTTCATGTATCCATCAACCAAGCATTCTGTACATCAAACTAAGTAACTTTACGCAAAAATTATTGCTGGGAATCGACTATTTTTTTTGGGGTGAGAAATCACGTTTTACGGTAGGACTCGATGTAAAGCACTCAAAGTATTGTGTTGATGGATGGATTGAACAGTATGGGTGTCGTGGAGATGTGTAAAGTAAAAATCTTACATTAAAAACATGCATTTTAAAAAAAACTTGTGAAAAAGTTGGAAGTTTGACCCCCAATATCTCCGTAACTAGAAGGTTCCCAGGTATGGTTTAGAACAAAAAAATGATCGCAAAGACGAGGAGAACAATTAATGCCTTTCGGATATGTTAGTATTGATTATTTTGTAACAGGCGGTTGCACAGACAATTTGACCTAAAGAAAGGATGATAATGGTAACATTTCGTGAACCTACAAACAGCACGGAAGCTTTTACCCAAACACTACCCAAACAAAAAAACTTCACTAATCAACAAAGAGCTTCCAAAATCTTTATACCGATCAAATAAAACATTTCGGTGTGAAGGAACACGTTCTCTTAAACTCAGAAACTAATTTCAGTAATACCGACCAACGGTATCTCATTTGTCCGCAGTAATGAAGATCCTTTTCAGGCCCAAGTCAAAGGCTTTTGTTACACCGAACGCTAATCTTGTTAGAGTCTGAATTAGATGCTCGTGTTTTGTTTGTGATGGTGATATGGGACGTGTTAATGAATGAAGTGTGTGTGTGTGTTAGTGTGTGTGTGGTTGGTTAATTTGGTTATTTATTATCGTGTGAATGTAGGAAAAATAGTTAAATTATTGTATTGTATCGAAGATTAGTTTTTTGCCGAAGCGGTCTCGTAGGTATCAACTGTACACTCACAGGTTAGTAGTAGCAATAACTTAAGGTGTATGAATCAGATGTATAACCGTGGACAATGCAAAAGGATCGTAGCAGGTGGCATTATGTAGATCTCGCGTACCCATAGGGGTACGTAGAAGAGAAAAAGGTGTTAGTTTATGTATGTATGAAAAAAAAAAGTAATAAAAAAAAGTCTTTTTTTATAATACCACCCTACTTCAGTTGTTTTAATTGCTGGTAGTGATGTTGCAGTTCTCTTCTTTGTTCTGTCTGTTACTTCCAGCGGTCATCTTGCTGTCATCTTATTTTAGAACATTATGAAACTTGACATACTACTGTGTTCCTCAAACGTATGTAGCACATTGTTGGGCTTCAAGTTGTGTATAAACTGTACACACAGATCTCAAACTGTCGCTAGCATTTGCAACTCACTCAGGAGTCAGGACTCGTGTACTGAGTTACAGCTTCATTTAGACCGTACCGAATTATATTACTTAGACAAAGGGATAATACGTATAATTTCTACCAAATAATATTTCGTCAAAGCCCGGAACTTATAATTAAGTAAACAGTGTCCCAAAATAATTAAATTACGCCCTTCACGTTACTCGTCGGTGTGAGATGCATCCCTTTAATTTGAAAGCGTATCACGTCCATACAAAAGTTACCAGTTTGAATAAAATGAGGCTCGTTGGGTCACACTTTTTCTTTTGTAAAAAAATATACGGCGTCTCGACCTAACATATGTTGGAGTTGTTCCTTTTTGTAAATTAGAGTCGGAATAATATCATAACTCTCTCTTTATCCATCTGCGGGATTCTTTTTCTTTGCTGTTTAGTTTAAGAATGGAGAAAAGATTCTTCGTATATTTTTTTTGTTACGTTTTTAGATTAGATTTTTTTTTGTATGGTAGTAGGTGCTCTTATGTTATGTTTTTTCCCATTTTTCGGGAGCCTCTCTGACTGAGATGACTTTCAAAGTCTGATATTTACGGTTTCAGCTTGAATTCCTATTATATCTTCCCAGCTAAGCATTGATCTCATATTATATCGAATGCCATGCTATATTCAGCGCAATAATCACACACGCGTCATATAATCACAAAGTTTCATGACGTATATTGGCCCACGCAACTTAGGTGTGATCGGTGAATGTGATGGATAAGAATTCCTTTCATAAAAGCTTTGTTTTTGTAGCATTAACTTAATTTTCAGAGCTTTATACTCGGGCTAGAGTGTAACTCGTTTAAGTCCGTAATAAACTTACTGCATGAAAGATATTAAAATCTCCCATCCATTTAAAACCTTGTTTAAAAAAACCTACAATTTATTCTTTACTTGCCGGCAAACATAAACAATCGAATTAAAGGTATTTCCCCTAGTCGTTACTCCAATTAGTTTATAAAACGTTTATAAAGATTATCTCAATTTTCAACAAGATATTCAACAACAAATAATAATTAATTAAATAGATCCGATCTGAGGAGCTTAAGTGACAATAGAAGATGAAAAGACAAGAGGAAAGCATATTTTCTGAATTTATAACATAACATCACGCCTGTGTTCCTCCAAAGGATGGATAGTACACACTCACATTCTACCAATTATGTCTCAGTTCCATGTAATAAGGGACGAGCCTGTTGCCATCAACTGGGCAACTGCTACTGAGAAATTCCTGATGGAAAAACCCAATGACACTGCCTGACCAGGGAATCGATCCCAGGACCTCGTGCTCAGCAGTCGCGCTTGCGAACACTAGACCAATGAGCCAGTCAAACAATACATACTCGTATAAATAAGTCAGTATCAATATACACTCGTATCTCTGCAATGATTGTAGGAGAAACTGCATAATATTCAGTGTTTAAAAAAAAATCTTAGTGTTGTTGTAGGTACTACGATTACACTACTTGGTCTAGGAGCATCTACAAGGTTAAATTAAATGATCAAATTAACTTAACCTGTATTCTAGACTGTTTTATATTATGCGAACATATTTATGAACATTGATTGATTTGTTTTTTTTTTTTTTTTTGTTTTTTATCTTGAACATAACTCTTGTTCTTTTATACTGCTCTACGGATTAATTAATGGTTATGATTTAATTAATCTAGTAAGCGTAAAATTTATAGTTGAGCTCATTTATTAATATTCTTTCTTCACTCGCGAGAATTAATCGTAAAATTCAATTAGTTTTTGTTGTCCTATTTAATTTTGATAAAACAATTATCATGTCAGGCGTAAAGCTCAATTAACAAAAAATAAATAATACACAAACGTTTGTAGCAATCAAAACAATTTCAAAATAAAATAAATGTTTTTTGTTTAAGGCAATAAGAAAAGTTTGTGGGATGAAATTGTTTATTATTTTCCTCTTTGTGGAGTCCGTCCTTTATCCTATTCTAAATATTAGGTTGGCAACTTAATTAGCTCACGAAACTAGAACGTGCGTGTGCGGGAGTGTACTCGGGGTTGTCACCTGTTATAATTACCTGAGGTACACTCACCAACAAAAGTAATATAACAAGAGTGTTTCTGCACAACCTGGTTTACTTTCAAGCTACTGTTTATTTTAAAAAATATGTTTTCTGAATTATTTTATTCAAACGCGTTTGTTTATTAAAAAAGGTATTGTGGTTGTTGATTCACTTCACGTACCGACAGTACTGGATCCAGAAAGCTGATTAAGCTAGTTAATTTACCAAAATTCAACGAAGGAAATTCCTGGGCCAAATTCGGGATTTTAATCATCAAACTTAAACAGAATTTATGTGGAGTTTAAAATTGGGGCCTGATCTCTGAAACATAATTAAGTAACTTATTGACGATTCGTGACGGTTTGTCCTTTAGGGTCCTTTTAGATCTTTGCTCGTCCTATATTTAGTATGGTCTTTCAAGATTTGGGTGGAGAATACGTGCCATTTTGGGAATGGGGCACGTCAGGGGACTGTAATAGTTTTTAACCTTTTGAACGCCATTGTCACATATACATGACAAGCAAGGGCGTGCCCTGTACGCCAAACGACAGAAATATGTGACAAAATGGTAGGTGAAATTGTGGCTTGTCGTGAAGGGCACGCGCGTGCTTTTATGCTCTGGCGTTCAAAAGATTTAAAGGACGACGACGAATTAAATTAAATTATATATATTAAATTATATAGCCGCATAGCCCATATTGTGTGAGTACTATGTAATAGAAAGCTGTCATTCGCGGGAAACCTACGTCTTTTCTTGACTTGAATGTGCCCTGGCGGTTAGGAGTGTGTCATGCTCACTCAAATGTCTCGCTGATGGTGGCGCGTGTGTCGGATCATTTAGTTCCCTTCAAAATGGTTGAGTTGAACGGTGCTGATACATGCGTCATGTTCGTGAACGGGCGCTGTCAGTTGTGACTGGTCATCTCTTGGTTGCCACGGCTTATTTGAATTGATTATTTTTATTTAATTTTTTTTGAATTGTTTACTATGGACACTTTTAACGTACACATCTTGCTACATCGTTCTCACATAATGTACCATCTCAACATGAATAATGTAACCAAGAGTTTGTAAAAGTATACTGATTTAAAAGAGTGTCCATGGAGTTTCTTGCCCGTTCTTCTCCATAGAGATCTACGTTAGGGAATGGGCAACTACAGTACTTTCACAGTTTTTATGCCTTGTGACTGGGACTGTAGCTATTGTTGTCTTTGTTTCGACAATTCAAAAGTGCCTGTAACTGGCCTATTTGAAATAAATGCTTTGATTTTGATTTTGATTTTGAATTTAAACTTGTAATTTTAAATTTTATTTAAATAACAATATGGCGCCGTGCCGCCGCCGGCTAGAATAAGTAACTTTCTATGATTTGTGGGACGAAAAAAGTGCCAGAAACAACGATTTTCCAAGTTAGTGAGAATGGCCTATACGCCTTCTTTTATTTTGAGCTGACTGGATTTATTTAAAAGGTTTTAATCTTATAATGAAAATTAATGTCTATCAGCCTATATGTTTTGAAGTTCCTACCTTATTTACATAACGTGTATAGGTATGTTGGTGGATCTAACAGAATTCTTTGACCAAAAAGTTTATATAGTTACTTCATCTGCAATAGTCGTAATAGGTAGCTGATGTATGCTCTTGGCATCGAACAATTCGTTGCTACGAGTATAATACCTATATATTTTTCATCGTTTTGACCCACTCAGTCGCTACATTTATGTTTTTACAACTTACTAAACCATAAAGGGTGTAAATAGGCCCTTAATATATCCGAAAGGCACTTGTTCTCCCCATCTTCGCGATATTTTTTTTTGTTCTAGACCATACCTGGGAACCTTTTAGTTATGGAGATATTGGGGGTCAAAGTTTCAACTTTTTCACAAGTTTTTTTTAAATACATGTTTCTAATGTATGATTTTTACTTGACACACCTCCACGACCCCCGTACTATTTAATCCATCCATCACCACAATGCTTTGGGTGCTTTCCATCGAGTCCTACCGTAAAACGTGATTTTACACCCCAAAAAAAAAGTCGAATCCCAGCAATAAATTTTGCCTAAAGTTACTTACTTTGATGTACAGAATGCTTGGTTGACGGCTATGTGAAGGGTCTGTTTACACCCTGTATTATGCAAGCTACATACAGTACGTACATCAATAAACTCACGCCTTTTTTCCATGAGGATAAGCAGATACTATACAACGCATAAACTAAAACATTGACACACCAACCACCGCAGTAAACAAATTAACATAATATCAAAGCAGCATCGGGAATAGGAACAAACAAATAAACAATATGTCATCAAATAGGAATTCCCTAACGCGTTCATACGTAATGTCTGAGACAACGCAACTCTGTATAAAGCTAAAATCCGATACAAATCCTTGTTTTATGCATGCAAATATCCGAACTGAATAGAACCTTTCGTACACTTAGTTGAATAAACAAGAGCTAGGCTACCTAACAGAAAGGGACCTTTAATCCCCAGAATTGTTAAATGCTTTTACGATAATTTTGGTTTGTAGAAAAAGCACCCTTATTTATTCAGCTGTAGGAATCACTAGATTGGATGGATCGATTGATTGAATGTTTGATTTATTTATCCTGTAGTACTTACATAGGCAGGCTAAATTCAAATGTAGTCATTCTAATCTAAGGTACGGTCAAACTGGTATGAATAAGTGTATTGTGGAGTCGGCCCTGAAGTCTGGGCTAGGATACATAACATAACATCACGCCTGTAATCCCCGAAGGGTTAGGCAGAGGTGTACCATTAGAACACCCACGTTTCGCCAGTTATAATTACTTAAGTCCCGTGTAGTAGGGGGCAAGCCTATTGTCATCAACCGGGCGCAAATCCAGGCTCCGTGGCTGCTACTGAGGAATTCCTGATGAAAAACACAATAATCACTTTGCCCGACCCGGGAATCGAACTCGAAACCTCAGGCTCAACAGTCGCGCTTGCGACCACTAGACCGACGTGGCAGACAAAGATACCTCTATAAAACACTTACGGTTCGGCCAAACCGGTACGTGTAAATTGTGGAACCACCATTCAAATATTATGTGAAGTATCAGCCAGTGCCGTGTCGACGGCGCGTTCGTGTTCCACGCATGCCTCAAAGAGATGTCATCAACGATGTAGGGGTCTGCAAGGGCCGATGCCTGCCAGGGCTGCGGGACTGTTCGAAAGAGATACCGTGGCCCTGGAACACAAAGGGCAAAGGAGGTACATGGATGGGTTTTAGTCAGTACAAGTCTGACACTCCCTTCCGCTCCGCCCAGAGTGGGGGGGGGGGGTCCTTTGATGATTTCAAATGCGAAAAAAAAAAAAGTATCAGGTAGCGCTCAGTGTTCGCAGCTGGTTCACAATTAGTTCATACTAGTTTCACTAATCCTTTAAATTTCACTCAAAAGCTTAACAGTTTCGCAGAAAAATATTTATTTATTTATTTATTTAAACTTCAATAGTGGTACATAGGCGGACTTAATGCCACAAGGCATTCTCTACCAGTCAACCTTTGGGTTAAATAAGAAAAAATTGTGATAGGGTACAAAATAAATACATAAAAAATAACTTCTTGCTTTCGAAAACTTATTTAAGCACTTATAATGATACTAATACATATGTACAAATAAAATAAACTAATACATATTTTAATATAAAACCAAAATTAAAAACGAGAAAAACGAAAACGAGAAATATTATACAACGTGTAACAGAATAAACGCAAGACCTCTCGTGTGGTGTCTCAGACCATGAAACTGAACAACTTTTGTTCTATGACTTTTGGAAATTCATAACTTTTTTTTTAATTTTACCATACATGTGGATCAGCTGATTGCGTCCGTTCCTATAGAAAGTTTTTTTTTTTTGCGAATTTCAAGAACTCGTAGATAAAAGTTGTTCAGTTTCATGGTCTGAGACACCACACGAGAGGTCTTGCGTTTATTCTGTTACACGTTGTATACAAATAAAATAAACTAATACATATTTTAACAAAAAACCAAAATTATAAACGAGAAAAATGAAAACGAGAAATATTATATTTCAAATCCAAGCCTTTTTCTCCAATACGACGTTTCTCTCTTATAAAGTCTACGAAATACTAAGAATACGGGTCACTGAGCATTAAATTGGAACAAAAATAACCCTAAAAAGCTTGAATTATTTCTTTCGTAGAGTACCTATCACAGGAACCTTCTGGAATATTTGAATTGTCCTATGTAAATACTACCGAATGTCTAGACTTGAAATCTACATAGAACGTCAATCTAAGGAAAAATATTAAAGAATCCAATAACTAAAAATCGTTGAAAATTGCTATTTACTTCTCTTACAACCTTCAGCTTACTTCTGCGATTCTATTGATGTCAGGAACTGCAGCACAGTCTATGAATAGAAAGATTTAGGGCGAGATCTATAAACAGTGTGCACTACCGCGCTCGCTGACGGTCAACCAATTTTGGACCTTATTACTCAGGGCTTGTTAGGGTGAAAAGCGGTCAACCCTCAGTGAGCGCAGTAGTACGTGTTGGCTAAGTGTTATACCTGTCTTTGTCGCACAACTGCAGATAGAGACAGGAACAATAAGCATAAACACATACACATTTCCCATGAAGGTAGGCAAAAACTTTAAAGGGTGTAAACAGACCCTTAACATATCCGAAAGGCACTTGTTCTCCCCGTCTTTGCGATAATTTTTTGTTCTAGACCATACCTGGGAACCTTCTAGTTACGGAGATATTGGGGGCCAAAGTTCTAATTTTTTCATAAGTTTTTTTTTTTTAAATACATGTTTTTAATGTAAGATTTTTACTTTACACACCTCCACGACCCCCGTACTATTCAATGTATCCATCAGCACAATGCTTTGAGTGCTTTTCATCGAGTCCTACCGTAAAACGTGATTTTTCACCCCAAAAAAAAAGTCGATTCCTAGCAATAATTTTTACGCCAAGTTACTTAGTTTGATGTACAGAATGCTTGGTTGACGGCTATGTGAAGGGTCTGTTTACACCCTGTATAACACCACCCTAACATACTTTTTTTTTTTGGTCCATGTTTGTACATGAAGGGGCTTAAAATGGCCGCTTTTGCAGAATCATTGTAGGAAAATAATATGAATCGTTAAAATTCTTAAAATGGTTACGGGTCACACATTTATATGAGTTGTCACTTTGTCGCACTCGCGCGCCGGTTGCGAGTGGTTACTACTAGCTTTCTCGACATCATCAACAATTATCATCATATTTCAGCCAAACTTATACTGTCACTTACGGGATATCTTCCGTGTCTTCCGTGGTCTTCCGTCTTTCAGCCAATTTACACTAAAAAACATAATGAATAACTTAAACCTTCTTCAATCACTCCGTCCATTGTTGAAAACCAAATTTCCCTAAGTACTACGTGTTAAGTAACGTTTAAGGGTCTTGGCATTTGACTCATTAAGACTAAAACATATTCATAATACTTTATTTCTTTTCATACAGATTTCGTCCGCCATCTTTTGAAGGCACCGCTGCTGAAGATACAATAATCAACGCTGATACAGGATCAACTGTCATATTTGATTGCAGAGTAACTGCTTTGAGAGATAAAACGGTAACAAACCTACTGACTTGAGCATTAGATTTTATTTTACCAGAAAAGATTTATGATTTAAATGTTTTGTTACAGGTTTCTTGGATACGAGTGTCTGAAGATGAAAATTTGGAGCTTTTAACAATAGACCTGGATACACATACGACAGATTTTAGGTAGTTATCTAATTTACGGTGAAATAGAAGCAACATCTACCTAGCCTTTTCATAACTATGTTGGGGTCGGCTTCCAGTCTAACCGGATGCAGCTAAATACCAGTATTTTACATGGAGCGTCTGTCTATCTGACCTCCACAACCCAGTTAGTACTGGGTAATACGATATCCCTTGGTAAGACTGGTTGTCAGACTTTCGGGCCAGTCACTAACTGTAACGACTGTCAAAGATCTACAAATGACAGCCGGGACCAACGTCTTAACGTGCTTTCCGAGACACGGAGGAAATTCGGTATGTAATGAACTGTCACCCATCCACGGACCAACCCACTTATAGCGAAACCTGAAACACGTGTCTAGTATTTTTATGTAAAGAATCTATGTACAAAATTTCAAAACTGTATCATGAAAAATCACAAAGTTATAAGCTTGTTCTGTTACCTGGTTTTCGCATAAAAACGTGGTCACCACGCGGCACAGACGTCTCCAGCGTCGTCTTGAGCTCATTGATAATAATAATTTGGCAGAAGGTACCTAAATGGTAGCGATAGGTACTTAGTGCTTGTAACCTTTTTAAATATTTTTGGGACAAAATATAACATGGTTTAAAAATTATTGGTAACGATTCAGTTACTTATTCTGATCATATTTAGGTTTCGCATGTACTAAAAATAATGTTGTATATCTAAATAACAATGATTGCATACTGGGTATGCGTTATTAACAATCGAAACAAGTAAGTTTGACTCTCTTTAAGTACCTAATTGGTCAATTTATGGATATTTTATGAGTATTAACATGAATAAATATTAATAATTTACAGATCTATGGCATTTCTTTTAACTGATATTATTTTTCTAAAAAGCCTTGTAGACCATGACTTTATAATATCAGTGTGCGTTTATAAAGTAAATTAGTTTAAAATACATAAAAGTTTTGTTAAATCAAGACGTTATATGTATCTCAAAAGAACTATGTCATAATATTGACATCGTCCATTACCCAGTAGAAATGTTTCCCGATTCATGTTCTCTTCTAATATACTTATCAGTTATTCAGTAGCATTGAAAGCCGGAGTCCATTCTCGGATTCACAATGCCAACGCGGGTTCCAATGGACGACTCGTCCATAAATATAACTTCTTATTTACGCATGCCACAATTCGAATAGGACGTGTGTTTGTGCTAAAATATTGGTTGCGTACGAAATAGGTCGTTCGTATTAGTAGTTTTTGCAAAATACATTGTATGGGGTAGTTTAATTTAAAGCAAGGTGAAATATCTAGGTCCCCCAAATATTTCTGCTTATTGGATTTAATTTTAAATTTATTAACGTTACATAATGCATGATTTGGCTTGGACACGTTCCCATCTCTTTATGGTTTGTTATTTGAGAAACATGCATAAATAACGCGAATAACGCGTAGCCAAAGTTCGTACCAAGTAACATTTATAGATCTCGGCTTTTGGGGTTGAAGATTTTTTATCTATCTATAAAAATGAATAAAATTGAAGTGTCTGTTTGTAATTTCAAAATAACAGCTTTTTACCGAATGCATATGAAAGTATATTATACATATACAGTACTTTTAACTTTTATTTTTATTTGTCTGTAAAAGTATTTCACAATACTTTCTCTTTCAGATACAGGGTAGATTTAGCTGGTGAGAACTGGAAGCTGGCACTAGCAGACGCCAAGGTCCAAGACTCAGGTGTATACTGCTGCCATGTGTCCACACACCCTCCCATGCTGAGGCGGTACAAGTTGACTGTGCATCGTAAGTTCTTACATTATAATTTATAACTAGCTGTTCCCGGCATGCGTTGCAATGCACCTTTTCCTACTACCTACCTACTCACTACCTATCTACAACCTATCTACTACCTACCTACTACCTACCGATTACCTACCCACTACCTACCTACTACCTACCCACTACCTACCCACTACCTACCTACTACCTACCCACTACCTACCTACTACCTACCCACTACCTACACACTACCTACCCACTACCTACCCACTACCTACCTACTACCTACCTACTACCTACCCACAACGTACCCACTACCCACCCACTACCTACCCACTCACTACCTACTACCTACCTACTACCCACCTAACAACCTTCTCCAAATAACAATAACAAACACAACAAAAAAAAATTTGTGAAATCGGGTAGCCGTTCACGCGTGTCGACGTGACCAAGGGAAATAGGGATTAATTTTTTATATATATAGATAAAATGTGGGACTTTTAAATCATCTAAATCTTATATTCATTCACTCATCGGTTCAAGAAATTAAGTAGGGGTGGAGTATTTGTGTGGAAGTACGTCAGTTTTCAGGAACGGGGAATCGATTATTCGATTATCATACATAACACGGCTGTAAAAGTGTTTAGGCCTTTTTGTAGGTTCTGTATCGCCCTAACTTTTTATTCTCATCTTATCATTAACGCTGAAAACGGGATATTTCCCATATTTATTGTTTTGTCTAGTCAATTTTTTTTAATTTCCCGATATTTTGACGCTGTTGCAAGCGCCATGGTCACGGATAAACGGGTGTTTAGAATAGTAAACATGGTAAATATCCCGTTTTCATTGTTATGTTAATGTTAGTGTTTAAAACTTATTATCATCTTATCTGTCAATTTAAAAAAATAGAAATTAACAACGCTTCGGAGCTTCACATAAAGTTGTATTTTCGTGAATAGTTTTATAAATTTTTAATCTTGCTGAAACCGAGAAGGCCTTAGAAAAATACATTCTATCAACGATAACAATGTTTGGTAAAACATTTAAACATTTTTTTTTTTTATGTCTTGTTGAAAATCTGAATAAGAAAAAAGAATCGCATTGATTACCGCTGCCTTATCATGATTTTAAATAAAACCACGTGTTACATTTAGATTTTTTGTCCACAGCGCCTACAATAAAGATGAGTAAGGAGGCGTTTCTAGAAACAGGGGAGACCTTGTCCCTCAAATGTGCCATACTTCACCTGCATCCTGGCGAAGCTGTGCCAGAGATGCACTGGTATCGAGGGAACACCACCGTGTCCCTGGATGAGATCCGGGGAGGAGTACTCATTGAAACTGATCAATTGACATTGACGAGTCAGTTGCAGGTAACTTGGATTTAATATACAAGGTGGAGACGACAATACGACAATTTTGGCCAAGGTTTTTGAAGTAGCGAGTTGGCAACATGTGTTTAACGTTTATACCGATGCGGAATTTGTTAACCGGTGGTAGCCAATTATCTACACTATGTACAAAATGCTAATAATGAAAAATAACGTCCTGTGAATAAACTGCATACAAAATTCAATCGAAAATATCCAGTAATTTTCGATTGAATTTTTGTATGCAGACTGGCAACGTCATGAGTTACATACAGTTTAATTTATTGTCGCATTGTCGTCTCCACCCTATACAAGGTGAAAACGACGATACGACAATAAATGAAAACACTGGCAATACTAATTCATAGGAATATTTTTAAACTATCAAATCAATCCTAACAACCTAATAGAATGAAACTGTGAACGAAATAGAACACCATTTATAAAATATTGGTTCACCAACCTTAGGATTAGTTTGCACTAATTTGCGTCAGGAAATAAAATTTAAGAACGAATTTGTCATAATTATGTCTGAAAGAAATTGTCATTTATGTCTAAACGAACGAATTTGTCATATGTCTTATACCGATGCGGGGGTCGTTAACCTATCGGTTCTAGCCTGTTTAATTAACGCACCATGTAGAAAATGCTAAAAACAAAAAAATAAAGTCCAAGTCAGTAATAAAGTAAAAGTGATTTTTTGTATGCAGAATGGGAACGACATGACGGATACGAAGTTTAATTTATTGTCGTATTGTCTTTTTGCCTATGACCGAAAAATAGAAACAGTTTGTCTGTCTGTAGCATCGTAGCCCCCAAAAGAATAAATCATTTTTTAATAGTTTTTATAATGACGCGCATACCACGAATTCAGCACATGGTTTAAACTGCCAAGCGTAGAAATGTTTCATACTAGCACTTCGCCCGCGACTTCGTCCGCGAAAATTGTGATAGCTCGGCTAATATGCTTGATATCTTTATAATTTATAGCCTATAGCACTCACGAATAATGTAGCTTTCTACCAGTGAAACAATTTTTAAAATTGGATCATTACTTTTGGAGATTACCCCCTACATACAAACAAATTTTACCTCTTCATAATATTAGTATAGATTTTAAGAAACCACTTTTTGGTTACTGCTGAATATATACGAGTATTATAAGTCCGTCAGTTAGATTATCGAAAAATATTGGATACGTATTTTTTGTTTTATCAAATCAATAAAAATTGACGAAGATAAAACGCATCAAAGATCATGAGAGGGGGCCTGTGAGGCTGTGACGTCACTTTTCGGTAAAAAGTCAGCACACTTTACTTACAAGTATGACGTCACACGAGTTTTCGACGCACTGTATCGTCTTCATTTTTAGTTTTCGTGAAAAAAGAAAAAATACGTGTCCAATATTTTTTAGAAATCTATCTGACGGACTAATTAGATTTTTTCAGGAAACATAATTATCTATTCATGGAAACAGTTGGCGCGTAGATGATCCTTATATTCTGAATATAAAAACATTACCCTCCTTCTAGGTCAGTCGGGTAAAAATAACGGATAGAATAACTTGTTTGAAAACCATTAGCTACTTACTTATTCCAAGAATCTTCTCATTTTATAGTAGAAATTTATGTTAGTCGTTGAAACTAAATGTCGCACTTTAAATGTGGTAAAACAATTTTCATGTCTCATAATTAGGTACTTGAAAGGTCAGACAAAGGTTTTCTGGACAGACGTAGCCTGTAGGTCGCGTCAAATACGACCAAGTACAGAATAATTATATTATATTCCATTTCAATTTAAAGTTCTTTTGAACAATACCATAAAACATTAGTGTTTCGGAAGACGTTGCGTTGGAAGGCCTCCCACTAGGTGGACCGATGACCTGGTAAAGGTTGCAGGGATCCGCTGGATGCGAGACGCACGGGACCGACCAATCTGGCGACACTTGGGGGAGGCCTATGTCCAGCAGTGGATGTCTTTCGGCTAAAATGATGATGATGATTAGTGTTGTTTGTTCACAAACAAAACTAATGTTAATTAGTTAATTAAATTAATTTGCCCCCTGTTCTGCAAACGATGGGGCACTTAATATCGTGTCCTGCGTGTCCTGTTGTTTGTTCACTACAGGAACTGACGGACGCTACCGAAAGCGCCAAACTAGTAGCTCAGTTCGGGGCTGACACAATCTAGATTGCCATCGACACGCTAAGAAGAAGAAGTGTTTCTGGAATTTGAACCTGAATATTTTCAATAATGTGTACTTTAAAAACGTTACAATTTCTTCCTTCAAGCAATCTAAATTCTAACCTTTGACCTTATTTAAGGCTATTCTAAGTTTTACCTCTAGCCGTCTCTGCATTGAAGTAACGCCTAAAATAAAGCGTTTTTTGACCTCGACCTCTTTTCAGAGCACCTGCAAGAAAATCTCCAGTTTATTGTGTTCCAGGGAACATTGTTTCCTTCTAAACGGGGCTTTATAGGCTTTTCACGCAACACGGTATAAATAAAATATCGAAAAACCATCGAGACTAGCAAAGAATTGAGAATTTTGCTTTTAAAAGTCGGTCAAATGCGGGCTGTGGAGTTATTAAAGGCAATATTATCTGACAACTTTCTTTCAGTAGGTATTATTTTTTCTTAAAAACGTCTTTTTTTTGTTAATAGTGGTGGCCCAATTTAATTCATATTTTAGTATACACCGTGACTTTTTAGTCGTCTTACAAAAGTGGTCCACTCAATGTACCCGACATAAAATAGCTCTAGGCGCGACTTTTTTTTTACCTTCCATAATAGGTACAAAAAAAAATATAATACAGTAGAATAAAATTATGAAACTTAATGATGTTTACGTGTCAAACGGGAGAACATACCTACGCAGCGCTCGACTCCAGTAGATCATCGCTCGCAACAGGGTGTTTTATCTACGTCATGCGTCATAATACTGAATAATATTTTTATTTTTAAATGATTAAATCATAAATACCATTTTTTTAAAGAATGTTTAGTAGTCATTGGATACATGAAGTGGGCTGCCGTTGTAAAACGACTAAAAAGTCACGGTGTATTTATAAGCATTATTTAGTTTTAGTATCACTTGTTCTAGTTTATCTACAAAAACAATCCTTAGGTACTTACTTTTTCCTCAGTTCTCGGGGATAAATTGTAAATAGGTTTGCCGACGTCAGAACAATCGAATTACTTTACCTATTTATCACAACAGTAATCGTGTTTTTGTTACAGGCACACAACAATTTTATTTAAGTACAATAAATAGCCTCTGAAAAAAAAAAACAACTTAGTTACCTTGCGCGACACCCCCGAGAAAAGATCCCATTACCTATTCCAAACCAGTATAAAAATAACTTAGTTAATTCGACGTGCCCATTTTCCATTTACGAAAAGCCTAAGGGCTAGGTGTATCTTTCTAAAAATCTCATTGCTTATTTACGTTTCATCAACTGTTTTTCCTAAATTCTGGGGAGGTTAGGAAAAATTGTGTTTAACGAACCAAATGAGGGTTAGTTAGTGAGGCTGTCCCTCACGGGAACGTTGTAATTATGTCTGTAAACGTTTATAGTCGAGGAGATAACAGGGCGTATGATATTTACCGTATGATAGCCATGAGTTAAGTGGTACGGCGGGGTGGGGGCTCTGTACTAGCGTTTATAGAAATATATATTATATAAGGTGTTAATAAATTAACCCTTAACCTCTTAGGTGGTAACTCGGACCATGAAACTGAACAACTTTCATTATCGGACCAACTCTGGAATCGCGAAAAAAAAATCAGCTGTTTCATACATTTCGGGTCAGTAGGTATTGCACTTTTGTATGAAACAGCAGATTTTTTTTATAAGGTGTTACATAGATGTGTGTATTTTCAACAGAACTTGGTAACATTGATAATGAAAGAGAAATATAAATATTTAAAAAACCGGCCAAGTGCGATTCGGACTCGCGCATGAAGGGTTCCGTACCATCGTAGCTTTAATTTTTAGCCCCCTTTAATTTTAATTTATTTTTATTATTTGTTGGTCTAGCGGCAACAGAAATACACGTTCTGTGTAAATTTCAACTACCTATTACGGATCATTAAATACAGCCCGCTGACAGACAGACGAACAGACGGACGAACGGACAGCGGAGGCTTAGTAATAGGGTCCCGTTGATTACCCTTCGGGTACAGAACCCTTTTTTTTAACAAAAAGATCTAAAAATAGTAATGGCAGAGTTTATATGGTTTTAAAAGACATTGAGGTGCGTACGTTACCATGGATTTGTTTTTTTTTTTTGTGAAGAAGTGTATGTCCCATTAATTTGTTTTTTTCAATATCTTCAATGTACAGACATCAGCCTATTACAATTTTATTATATGAATAGATAATTATGCTCGTTCATCATAAATGTGTGATCTTAGCATTTTTCGGGACCGTTGCCAAAGTTCACCAATTTAAAAGGCTGGCTAGGCTACTTAGCTAGCCTATTAATTTCCCTAAATCCACATTGCTATCAGTGCCACCCCGACCTGCAACTACACCCTCAAGGCTCAGTAATTCTACCTCCCCGTTTGGTCTAAATTGCCGCAATATATTTGCGGGCTGGCTTAAGTGTAAGTGAGACTTAAATATTTTCTCTTACTTTCGACCTGAGTGGTGATACAAAAATGCAATCTTAAAAAAAAGTTTAGATAAACGTAATGGTTCAGCCTTAAGATATTCGTCTATTACACGGTGTTTTATTAAAAGCATTATTTTTTTTAATATCTGCTTATCTGTGTTAAATTAGTATTTTTTTTTGTGGCAGTGTTATCTTGGGTTATGGCCTGGGTTTTTTAAAATGCAAATTGTCCCATGGATGCTGCTAAACGCGAGTGGGTTACAAATGTACACCATATTTTTAAGCCACTGTACCAAAACAAAATTATATCCCACTTCTGATGTCAAAAGCAAATAATTAGTGGCTGTAATACTTTAGAAACTAATATTCCTATATTAACAGTTACAGAGTAACTAGGACTAATTGGGAACTCGGTAATAACGTAAGATATTTCTAGTACGAAATTAATATACCATTCAATGTCTCCCAATATACCAACTTGGTATTATTTACCATTTGTATCACATGTGGGTGGAGGAATCGAATAAGGATCATCCGCATTTTCCTCCTTCAGAATATATTCACATATTTCTAAAATTCTGTATGTTTATTGTGCCTTATTTGCGGTGTATGCTTGGTCGGAATACAAATACTAATGCGGAAAGTAAATACACGTAGGTATTTGTCATGTAAACGAAAATATATCTCCGTGTGACTAGCAAAAGTCAGGGTAGGTATTGATAAGAAGTCTTTGTTTAAAATGGATCATTGATTTTTGTTGACTTCAACGTTTTTTCAGTGGTTACAAGCGTTCTAGTTGTGTATGAGAACTTGGGTTGGATTCCCAGTACTGGCAGTGTTATTTGTTTTTTCCATTAGGGAATTCTAAGTGGTGGCCTGGCTATTAGCTAAGGTATAACAGTCAGGGTATTGAAAAGTATTCACTGTTAAAAATGGTTTGTTGATCTACCGCATTTGTGCAGAGGCCACAAGCGCTCCATTTGTGTAGTGATCTTGGGTTCGATTCCCAGTCCCGGCAAGGTGTTTTATGGTTTTTCCATCAGGAAATTCTCAGCCAGGCTGGCTATAGGCTCGCCCTAGTTGCCAAAATGTTGGTGTACTATAGGTACACCTCTTCCCATACCTTCGGGGACTACAGCCGTGACGTTAACTCAGTATCTATCAAGGGTCATCATCAGCCTACAACAGTGCACTGCTGGTTACGGGCCTGTTCAATGTCACGCCACTTAATTCGATTCTCGGTAACTCTCATTCAGCCACCCCGTGGAGATCGTCGCTCCACCTAGCCTGAGCCTATCATCTGCTTATGTATTATTTAGCTTACCTTGAATACCTATGAGTGTTATTCTGCGAAAATGTACTAAAGTAAAACATTGTTGTGGATAAAATTAATTAACGTAGTAAATAAGTTTAATCTCATTTCAGAAATTCAGATGCCTACAGAGCAGACAGTACCTAACATGAACCTTTGATTTAATATGTATTAAAGTAAAATTTTATCATATTCCTTTATAAACTTAAGTATCTGATCATGAGTTTCTGATAAGACTCCTAACGGAATACATAATTTATTAGGCCCATTTTATAATAACTAATTTGTGAAATCAGAGTTTGCTCGACGACCCGTATGAAATGTTTGCAAATTCTGCCTGATTTGATCAAATATTTACACACCCAGTATTTGTTACAGTTCGTAGATTTTAATCATAATAACTTTGTTTTATTGCTGGATTCCGTTTTAATAATAAAACAGAGTAGGTCGGTACATACTCATTGTTAAAATAGGTTTTCAACAATCTTCAACATTTGGAAAGTGAAACCATAAAAATACTAACGTCTGTAAAAATAGTTTTAATACCTTTTATGTTTGCTTAAATTGTATCTTTACTAATATTATAAAGCTGAAGAGTTTGTTTGTTTGGTTGAACGCGCTTATCTCAGGAACTACTGAATCAAAACGAAAAATTCTTTTAGGTTTGGATAGTCCAATTATCAAGGAAGGCTATAGACTATACAACATCACGCTACGACCAACAGGAGCCGAGCAAAAAGAAAACAAGCTAGAAGCGGCGGGTGAAACCGCGGGGCACAGCTAGTAAAAAATATATATGAAAAACTAATCTATGATGTAAAATAATTGGCTCTGCTGTGAAAATTCTGGCAAAGATCGTCAAATGTTGCTAAGCAGGAGATGGTCCTTCGGTTAAGCATTTTTACTGTTTCTATCGAACAACTGCCAAACGATGAGTGGAAGAATGAATGAAGAATGAACTGGACCGGACTGGCTTACTACTGTCCAGTACGAATACATAACATAGCATCACGCCTGTAGTCCCGAAGGGTTAGGCAGAGGTGTATCTAATAGTCCACCCATATTTCGCCACTAATGTTCAAGTCAAATGTTATAGGGGGCGAGCCTATTGCCATCGACCGGGGACAAATCCAGACTCCGTGGCTGCTACTGAGAAATTAATAACATAAACTAACATAACATCACGCCTGTAATCCCCGTTGGGTTAGGCAGAGGTGTACCTAATAGTAATGAGAAACGCCTCTTGGAAAAACCCAATAACACTTTGCTCGATCAGAAAATCGAACCCAGGTCCTCATGCTCAGCAGTTGCGCTTGCCACCACTAGACCAAAGACCAAAGACAGTACATTATAACCTATAAGGGGTGGCACACACGTTTGGGCTGGCCTGATTTTGCCGCCGGGCTCTATCGAATCAGGCTGACCCGAATATGTATGTAGCACGACTAGCAGTAGGAAAAGATTATTTTGTGTATTTTTTATCTATGGGCCTCTGTTGCTTGACAATAAAATGATTGATTGAATGATTGATTATCCATCAAAATCCGGTGTCCACAGTCCCGTTACCAGTTGGTTTGACCGTGCCTTTAATATTGCGGATACAGAAGTGAACAAATCTTCAAAGAGAAGTGAAACAAAGTATGAACAAAACACCCAATTCAAGTTTCCCACTTCTAACACACTTTCTACAATAGGACACTCGATTTGTCGGACATAAAGATGCATCTTTGTACAGGTGGCGCGGCTCAAAGTGGAGGATGCTGGCAACTACACCTGTGCTCTCGTGTCGCCGGTGCAGATGAAGGCGACTGCAAGGGTACACGTTCTGCAAGGTTAGTACAAGAGGACACCTGTCTTGAAAATAATATGTCGTAAAAATATTTGGCAGAAAAAAGTAAGTGTAAGTTATTTTTTTTTTGTAACTTCATTCTGATTGAAAACAGAAATAAAAATTCTTGAAGCAATGGCCTACACCGTGGTTTTATAATCCAACTACTATATAATGAAGAAGAAGAAAAAACATTAAAAATCATTTACTTTACTTGGACCACATAAACGATAGGCGTGTGAAAGATGACGAGTGCCGAAAAACGACATCGTTCGATCACTAATAAATAAATTGTGAGTGACGATTCACTTCGAGTGAAAAACAAAAATGAACTAAAAAATTGTGTCTAATGGCTGCTTAAGCAGACACGATAGTAGTAAAACACTGTTGTAAGCTTTCACGGTTTAAAACTAAACTTACGGGATATCTTTCGTGATTATTCATTATTTTGAGCTCCCGTGATTATTCATTATTGGGAGCTCAAAATAATGAATAACCACGGAAGATATCCTTTAAGCGACAGTATAAATTTACGATAGTAGTAAGTAGAGTGGTTAGTATTTAGTTGTTCATAGAACTGAAAAAGGCGAAGGAGGAGCTCGTGGCTACATGATAACAGCCGCTCGGGTCGATCTTTAGGTTAAACCATGCTTGCCTACGTTGGTCTGTAAAAGGGTGACCATCCGTTACATACCGAGTTACCTCCGTGCTTCGGAAAGCACGTTAAGCCGTTGGTCCCGACTGTCATTCGTAGAACTTTGACAGTCGTTAGGTAGTCAGTGGCCCAAAAAGTGTGACAACCAGTCTTACCAAGGGGTATCGTATTACCCAGTACTAACTGGGTTGTGGAGGTCAGATAGGCAGTCGCTCCATGTAAAATATTGGTATTCTGCTGCTTCCGGTTAGACTGGAAGCCGACCCCAACATAGTTGGGAAAATGCTAGGCAGATGATGATTACTGAAAAAGGCTTAATACTAAACAAAGTGTGAGGAAAATAAAAATATCGAACACTACAAAATTCCACATGTATGCTAAAAATTGCTCGAACAAATGAGGCGACTACTGGAGTCCACGTTTCGGAAGATTAGACACCTGTGCCAAAAGTGGCGATAAAATAAACAAAATGTTACTTTGTTGTAAGGAATTTGGTCGAGTTCCAAACGATAGAGTCTTTATGTTACTTTTTGTCCTAAATAGGGTTATTTCGAACAATAAATTGGTCCTTTGTGTCGTATTTACAAATAAGGATAAAAAGAGTTTTTCTTCAGTCTTTGTGTGTTTATTCATTAAAAGAATATATTGAGAGAATTCTTTTCTCTTAGTAAATATTCTTAATTCAGAGGTTTTTATTAAACGACTTAAAAAAAAGTAGGAGGTTCTCAATTCGGTTATTTTTATGTTTTTACCGCATAAATCCGCCATTCATGAACCATTTTGAAAAAATCCTTTTGTGTGAAATATACTTTCACACAAAAGGAACTTACTTTTTCTTTTTTTGGTCCCGTAGAAATTTCATCAAAGTCGGTTCAGTAGTTTGGTTTCTTTCTTCTTGGCCTATGCTGACATGATGGTCCTTAATTACTTCTAGTTACATTAAAAAAAAGTAAAATTGATTCATGACAAGAATTTTTGTTTTGTGTAGTTGTTGTATACAGCTAAAAAGCGTAATATATAAAACTTATTGCAAAAAAAAAACAGATGTCGGTTTTTTTTTTCAAAAAGTTTTTTTTTGAAATTGTATTGTTATGAATCATTAAATTCATTCTTATTAAAAATTATATCGCCATCCTAATAACTGTTTCAACTCTGTCATCAGGTTGCGATAATGTTATTATGAATTGCATTGAATTAAAATAAAAAATCACACCTGCACCACGCCTGACTCCAAAACCTTAACCAAGGTTCGGTGCTGTAACCCCCATATTTCCCTCGATAGTTTTTAGACCAACCAACCAGTAACAACCAGAGGGCCATAGCCAAAACTGCATGCTATCAGGGATAACGACCATCATCATCATATCAGCCTTATTTAACTTTCTTTCTTTGGCCAAAGAATTAGCATTGCCATTCAGCGTGGCAATGCTGCCAGTCTTCTGGGCACGTTTCCAGATGACAGCGATGCGGAGGAGTACTTTGACGCCTAAGTGTCCTATTGTCGTCGTTTTTTAGATGTTTATATTTTCTTACTTTTAGTCTTATTTTTATCATTAGTTTAGTTCTATTTATAGTCTGTATATAATGTAAATAAAAACTAATATTTATTGTTTATGAATACATGACTAATAACTTTCAAAGTCAAAAATCTGAAGTTGAAATTCGTAGTAAAGACACAAAGCGCTTCAGAAGCGCCTACACTTGCTAAGACCCTCTCAACTGGTTATCATTAGTACAGTACAATAAAACTGACAAGTTGCTATTAGTTAAACCTCGATGGAATTATCATCATCGCAGATGTTTTTTGTTTGTTGTTTGTGTGTTTGTTTGCTTAGTGTCGAGTTCAGTAGTACGCGTAGCAAAAGACAAAGCTAGAGGGTAGACAGATTTGTCTGCTCTTAACAATTTATTTTCCATCCACCCGCATTCTCCAGTCAACCCGCGATCATCGCGCTTGCAACAGCGCCGAAATATCGGGAGCTCAAAATAATGAACAATCACGTAAGATATCCCGTAAGTGACAGTATAAGCTATATCTTCGCATATGTGTCACTGTTAAAATATAAAAAGCTAAACAAAACTAGAAATCAAAGGTCTTTTCTCAACACTAGAAAGCGACAGGCAAACAACAGCAGTCATTTATTTTGTTGCCTTTAAAGAACAACAGAAAACACCATCTGAGTCCGGAATTCGCGTTTACAAATGACATCTACAAGGTTTCTATTTTCTGCAGTTTTAGTGCACCTGTTCCAAGATTGAGTCATAACGTATTTTCATGCTTATGTTCACTGAATGGTATAGCCCATAACTGGATAGTTTTACTGCGTATTCACTGTATTGCTACTCATATCTGTTCATAGGTGATATTGAGAACATTTCTTCGCAATGACATTCTTACATTTCGAATTTGTTCATGTAGATGTCCAGATTTTATGTTGACCCTTGAGTATAAAGGGTGTAAATAGACCCTTAACATATCCGAAAGGCACTTGTTCTCCCCGTCTTTGCGATATTTTTTTTGTTCTAGACCATACCTGGGAACCTTCTAGTTACGGAGATATTGGGAGTCAAACTTCCAACTTTTTCATAAGTTTTTTTTTAATACCTGTTTTTGATGTAAGATTTTTACTTTACACACCTCCACGACCCCCGTACTATTCAATGTATCCATCAGCACAATGCTTTGAGTGCTTTCCATCGAGTCCGACCATAAAACGTGATTTTTCACCCCAAAAAAAAAAGTCGATTCCCAGCAATAATTTTTGCGTAAAGTTACTTAGTTTGATGTACAGAATGCTTGGTTGACGGTTATGTGAAGGGTCTGTTTACACCCTGTAGGATCACTGTGGCTATCAATAGTAAAACAGAGTCTAATGGAAACAAAAAGTTGTGAAGTCACAGGACATAGCCCTCTCCCAAGTTCCACTCACACAATAACCCATCCTTCGCCTTTCGTAAGCAGTCTATCCCAGCCATCCTTATTTATTTATTTATTTATGTACACACAAAATACTTAATAAGACATTACATTAAGATAGAAGAGCACAAAGGTACTGCTTATTTCATTAGAAATTTCTCCTTCCTTCCATGCTTTTGAGCTGTCGGTGCATCTGGTGGCATCACACGTTACACTTTTCGACTTGTTCAACCCACTGCCACAAAAACTGGCTTACTTTGCAAACCATGTCGGTCCCGTTTTTTTTTTTGGACAATTTCACTCCGGTTGCATCTGTGTGACGTAGCCAGCCCACTCCCACTTTAGCTTGGCAATTTAGCTCCAACATCAGGTACTTGAGTTACTTTAGTCAGAAGGACAAGCGTGACCAGAAATTGTACAAAACAGAGAGGGAGAAAGGAGAAGCCTTTGCCCAGCAGTGGGACACAAAATAGGCTACGAAAAAAAAATTACTTCGATTTTATCAATTAAAAAGAAACTTCGACAATAGCCCGCTCCGTACCACCTGCCACCGCTGAACATCAGAACGAGTGATAAAGGTATTAATTAAGTACCAACTCACCTGAAGGTGGTGGCTTATTACGTCATCTATAACTCTAGATTGATCTCCCATCAATTCAGCCACAAGCAACGGTAGTATAGTAGGTACCTTAATTATCCTTAATCAATCACCTCGCTTCGCAGGTTGATTGGTAGCACAGCTCCTGCCTGTCTTGCCGACCTAATCCCCTCTACTACTTTAAGTATTAGAAAACCATTACTTCGGGGTTAATATTTTTATATTCAAGACCACAGAATTACGAATCGTCACGTCCTGCATTATTTAAAAACTTTATTAGTTCGCAAAAAACGTACAACGAAAATGGTTCATCGAGGGCATTATTAAGAAATGTCTCAGCTTAATGAGGTTTTTAATGCTATGTAAATTTGGCTCCAACTAGACTCGACTGTAATACTCGGTAATAAAGGCAGTCATTTATAACAGGAGAGTTCTAATATCATGTCATTAAGTTAGTCTAAATATACAACTGGCATCTGCTTTGTTTTGCAAGTATTTTCACTCATACAATTTAGCGAAGGCACTTTCTAGCACTGCAGTCATGTTTATTAAGGATTGTGATAATTAATGCCGTCCATAACTTGTCTCCGTCGATCTAGGTCAGTAGTTCGTTGGGAAGCAAGATTCGGAGGCATGGTGCGTAGATCAGATGTCACCTCATAACCCCGTGGTCATTTGCCCTGATTTCATCCGGTAAATCTTACGGGCATTTGGAACAGAGTGATGTCACCAAAGATTCTTCATCCAGATAAAGAATCTCCCCGACGTTTACAAAAATAAAACTAAATGTCGCGCAAAGTGCAAGCTGGTACTTGTAGATAGTTTACGTACAAAGAGCTATAGAATAACAAAGATCCGTCTGGCAAAGGAACTACACTTTGAAGTTTTGCTCGACTCAGTACTTTATCTTGTAATATCATCTTAAATGGTGTGAAACGAGCAGTAACAGACCGGTACGGTGAACATTCACAATAGCCTATAGAAATTCAAAGCATCCGCAATCCTAGTTTGGATACTTCGACAATATTACGAAATGGGTGTTTTACGACCTTGAAACGAATCTAATATGAGGTGACTTTAATTAAAATTGACTCGCTGTGTGCATTTATATCTCTTTTCTTTTACTGTTTTTATTTAATGATATTATAGTACAAGGCGAGTTTAGAATTAAGTCACACCTCTGTACAGAGGTGTGACAACTCAAACATTAAAAACAAACAATTTTAACAAATTTTTTTTTAATTCTAACATTTTGTATTTGGAATACAAAAACAAAAAAATCAGTGTTAATTTGTTCATAAAAGTAAATATTGTTGTTTTAAATAATCATGTTAATCTATCCCATTTTTTTCTTGATTTAGTATTTTCTGAGCCTGTAGCTGGAGTAACAATGCTTTACATGTCAATGCCTTTCAATTTGACAAATCAGAAATATATCTTGCGTTGTTCACGCTGTCCAGGACACAAGTTGTTGATACGTATGAAGCAATCAATTAGGAATTTCCTTCAAAATCGTTTCGGATTGTGATTGAAAGCATGTTACGCAATTGGGATGCAGTCTACTCCAGAGTAGTTTTAACATTGTGATTTTCTTGATGCTCTTAAATTAGAACGATTGGCCTACCATAATTGATTAAAAGTAGTAAAACTACGCACAACTAAATAACGTCACGTCTTAGATAAATGGGTGGTTGTTCTAATGTAATGGAGAATGGGTCGTTTGTTTGTTAAGAAGTACATACATGACCCATTATTTTGCCAAATGAGGTCGCTAGGTAAAGGCTGAAAAACTGCCTAAGAACGCTCGTATATTATGAAAACTCGTTACATATACAAGGTCAAATGAAATTTACTGGGCAATAAATTAGATAGCGAAACTCCTCATAGTTTATAAAATCCGTTTATTTTTATTATATCAATATTAGGATTATCAATACGAATTACATACATAAATTCACGTCTTTTCAAAAGGTTAAAGAAAATATGGATTTTAACTAATATTTTAAGCATCTACATTACCACAGGTACAGTCAGTAACAAAAGTCGATGAACAGATACTAATTTACAAAATACCTGGACACTAAAACGGACCATAAATCACTTACCAGGTAAGGTAAAGGCTTAAGGTTATCATTTCAATGTTACAAAAACCCTAAGCATTAATATGTTATAAGTCGCTAAACATCATTACAGCATAAGTCGGTAACTATCATTTTGCCGTAAGTCGCTAAACATGTTATGCGCGAGTTTTTTAACTAGATAATGCATGAGTTGTTAAATACAAGATACTGCTGGATAAACCATTACCTTTTTAACATCGTTCGGATTTATAATCACAATTAAACATTTGTGATCATGTGATTGTTTAGGTATATGCTGTTAATTTATAGTAAGCCTACAAATTGGTGATGTTAGTTTGAGTTGATTATTTCGACGTTTTTTTTTTTTAAACCACCCACAAGTAGGAGCCCCGACAAGCGGGGCTTCGTCGATGTAACCTCCGGAATCACTTGACCTTAACCTCAAGGTCAAAGACAGTGACGTCAAGTTTGGCAACTTCAGGAGAATAGCTTATTTTGACCTTCATAAATTTGACCTTGACTTCAAGGTCAATGACCATGAGGTTAAGGTCAATGACCATGAGGTCAAGTTAAGTGATAATTGCGGAGTTCGACTTTTGGAATTTTGACCTTGACCTCTATGTCAATGACCTTGAGGTCAAGGTCAATGACCTTGAGGTGTATCCCCACCCTATTACTCCTACATCCCACCAGGTCCCGAAGGCTTGATTAGGCGTTGGATTTTGGTGAAATCTGAAAAGTCTTTTTTTCATAGTGCCCCGTTTCGTATCCACTGACCGCAAACGGGTTAAAAGAACTAGCAATGTTGGAAACTAACAATGCTCAGCGACTTTTGTATTTATTACAGATCATACAATTTTGTCGATAGTAATGTATAGCAATTAATGGTTTAACTGAGTTCAGCGACTTTTGTAGTTCAATTATGACAAGTTGTTTTGTAATTTACTTTAGTCAATAACTTATGATAAAAAATAATGATTAGGAAATATTGGAAACAAATTATGTTCAACGACTTCTGTTGCTGACTGTACGACACACTAGGGAAAAAAATATCAAACATGTTTTCTTGTTTTATCTTATTAGAATACCGAATCTTGTCACGCCTGTGGAGTTGTGCTCGATAATTTCATTCGGCCCATAATTTAGTTTTTTTTTTTTTTTTGTTTGTCTCTGCATCACCCAAAGGTTGACTGGTAGAAAATGCCTATGGCATTAAGTCCGCCAATGTGCTTTTGTGCTTGAAGTGTAAATAAATAAATAAATAAATTAGCATTTTATCAAATAAACTGATGCCAAGTCACAATTATTGTGACTTGGCATGCTTCCATAAGGATTTACGTCTACGTGTAGCATTAATGCATAGCTAATGTGGCGGAGCATGCAGTACTCAAATATAGTGCACCTTATTCGGCAGCACTACGATTTTATAGATCCAAAAATTAAAAGTCTTTACACTACAGAAGCTGTTGTAAAACATTTTACTACTGCTTAGTGGAAACTTGGATCAAATATAGATAACATTCTGTGATGGATTTTTCATGATGAACAATGAGAAAATGTAAAAGAAACCCGATAAAAAAAAAACAAAAAAAAATGCGGCGGCACATCAAGCTATATAGAACCAGCATAACCTGACTTTGCTTTGTATGAGTTTCCCGTACGATGAGAGGTCAGCTTAATTTGGTTTTGCATAGCTTGATTAGCCGCCGTGCGTACTTGTTAGGTACACCTCTACCTAACCCTTTGGGGATTACAGGCGTGAAATTCTGTTATGTAGTCGTGAATAGATCAATCGTTCAGCTCTAAAAAAAGTTCGTTTTATGCACTTTGTTGGGTCAATTTTAAACATGGATGAAGATTTAGCCAAGGAAATCTTAGTATAAATAAGCTAAAGGTAGTCCAAGGAATTATAGAATACCTTGGGAATATTTTGTGGTGTTGGTTTCGTATTTTTACTTACTTTACTTTGTATTTACAGGGTGGAAAGGACACCCACGAGAAAACGGCTACCACGGATTCAGTACATACTTCTGAGCTCCTCCCCCCCCCCCCACATATACAAAAATACGCGTAAAAGTGTTTGTAAAAATCTATTTGCAAAACAAACATTTTTATCATTTATGTGTAGCAGTTTCTTTAGGGCTAAATAAGATTGTTTTAGAATAACACAATTTTATTATGAAAAAATGCAAAACGAAAATTAAAACCGGCAAGGATTAAAAAAATAAACATTAAAATATAAGAACCTACTTATTAGCTTTAACATATAAGAATATTTGAGGATAAAACCAAGGTAATACCTATTCATATTTGGTTTCTGTGTTTCCAGTACTACCAAAAGGTCAACACTGACATCAGGACTTCACGACATCCTGATGTCAATGATGCCAACATGAATACTAACTACTCCGTCCACGTCAATTTTAAACGACATACAAAACACACAAAACACACAAAACAAACCCAAAACACACACACACACAGCAAAACACACACACACACCACGCATGCACAACAAAAAACACACAAAACAACACACGACGACAAAACGACACACAAAACGACGACACACAAAACACGACACACGGCGACAAACAAAACACGACTCACAAAACGACACGACACGTAAAACAACGACATATAAAATACTTCATTATCAATATCAAAATATTGTTTTTCTTCCACAAAATATGAACATATGTTTGAGAGTCGATAAATTCGTTGTAAGTATTACAAAAGTAAGGTTTGTGTTCGACATTTTTTGTGTTTAGCGTTCATAATGTACAGGATTTGTATCGAAGTGCTCTCGGGTTTTATCAGAATTGACGTTAAGAGGGTTTCGCTATATTTGTTCTTTTACTTAAAATAACAAAAGAAAAGGGCAAACCGACAGTTGTTAGTTCTCCGTCTATTATAACATAAGTGTAAACGTGTTCAATAAAAGGCGGAACGGACTTAATATTAAGTTATGTGGTAAAACCTTGCTCGACTTAATATTTTTAACACGCCTCAAATCCCTGAAGTATTAGGTAGAGTACCCAATAGTACACCCACATTTCGCCAATTATATTTAAGTCCTATGTAAAAGGGGGCGAGCCTATTGCCATCAATCGGGTTCAAATCCAGATTCCGTGGCTGCTACTGAGAAATTCCTGATGGAAAAACACAATAACACTGCCCGACCCGAGAATTGAAACCAGGACCTCTAACTCAGTAGTCGGGCAACCACTAGACCAGCGACGCAGCATATTTTTCATAGATGAAAATCTGTATATTTTGTGGAATAATTATTTACTTTAGCACACACTTTAGACGGTGACACATTATAAAGAAACAAGACCCTTAACGAAATCGAAAGGCACTTTTCTCTCCGTCATTGCGAACATTTTTTGTGCTCGACCATACCTGGGAACCTTCTAGTTACGGAGATATTGCTGTCAAAGTTCCGACTTTTTCATATTTTTTTTTTAAATACATTTTTTAATGTAAGGTTTTTACTTAAAACACCTCCAAACCCCGTAGTATTCATCCATCCATCCATCAGCACAATGTATTGAGTGCGTTACGTTGAGTCCTACCGTAAAACGTGATTTTTCACTCCAAAACAAAACGTTGTTTCGCAGCAATAATCTTTGCGTAAAGTTACTTAGTTTGATGTACAAAATGCTTGGTTGACGGCTATGTGAAGGGTCTGTTTACACCATGTATACTTAAATTAACTGGAGAAATGGGGGTGTACTATCGTTTATATTTCCCTATTTCTTGGGGGATTTCCTCAGGAACAGAATAATAATAATTATCCAGATCACCTTATATACTAAAGTCAGTGACCTATACTACCAATTCATCTCGTTCCAGAAGTGAAAACCGGGCAAAAAGATAATAGATTGATCGTGTCCCAATTGTCTAACTCCCAGGTCAGAATTTGGGACAGATTCGGAATTCTTTCGAAGGCAATCAACGACTATATCGATTAAACTCGCTTAGTTCCGCCTGTATTTAGAAAGCTGTCCATTAGTTAGAACTGACACCTGATTTCCTTTGTCCCAGATAACTCGCTAAACACAATGTAGCTAGGGCGACTACAAGGTAATGGAGTCACATGTGGAAATAATGGATAACATCAACCTAATGTGATAGACAGAAAAGACTAAAAATGGTGCTGCTACTTTTTTATTATCTTTATCCCCTCGTAGAGGAGCTCGTGGCTGCGTGGCTGGGTTTTGGAGGTCAGATAGGCAGTCGCTCCATGTAAAATACTGGTATTCAGCTGCATCCGGTTAAACTGGAAGCCAACCCCAATATAGTTGGGAAAAGGCTAGGCAGATGATGATGGAGGAGCTCGTGGCTACTTTATAACAGCCGCTCGGGGTCGATCTTCAGGATAAGCCGCTTTTGCCTAGTTTGATCCGAGGATGGGTGACCAACCATTACATACCGAATTTCCTCCGTGACTCGAAAAGTAGGTTAAGCTGTTGGTCCCGACTGTCATTTGTAGATCTTTGACAGTCGTTACAGGTACTCAGTAGCCCGAAAGTCTGACAGTCGGTCTTACCAAGGGGTATCGTATTATCCAGTACTAACTGGGTTATGGAGGTCCGATAGAAAGTCGCTCCATGTAAAATGCTGGTATTCTGTTGCATCCAATTAGACTGGAAGCCAACCCCAATATAGTTGGGAAAAGGCTAGGCAGATGATGACACTTAGGGATAAGGTAGCTTCCCATTAGTGAAAGAATTTTCAGAATCTGATCAGTGGTTACGAAGATTATCCCCTACTGTGAAACTTACAAAATTACAAAGCTTAACAGCTCTTTATAATAATACTAGCTGCGCCCTGTGGTTTCACCCTCGTATAATCATGTAGTACATAATTTTTATGTATCATCAATAGTTTCCTCAGAAATGTTTATATGGGTTACATTATTGAAAATTTCTTAAGGATCTCTAATTTTTTTGAAAATAAATTATAGCCTCTGTTACTTCCTGATAATTTAGCTTTCTATTGGTGAAAAATTGGTTAAAATCGGTAAAGCAGTTTCGCAGCTTATGCGGTGCAAACAAACAAAACAATTCCTCTTTAGAATGTTATGTAGAAATTATATAGTATAGATTACTGTATAATTATTATAATATTAGTATTGATGTTTTTGTATAGAAAATGTTGGATGATCTTCGTGTTACCTCGTTATAAAAATGTGAATATTATAAGACCTCCATTTTAAAATAATCTATTAACAAACTGCTCATAACGAAAACAATGGAATTTAAATCAAGGCAGCGATATACCAGTTGTATTTGCAATCATGATGCTCTTCAAACGTTTGAATACCTATAACAAATGTTTGATTTAGGGCTGTCTGTTTGTGGAATTTCTATGAACGTGGCTTCAAAGTATAAACATTGCATTGTATCTCTGCTGGTGATCGATTCAAATAGTTTTGTTTTGTTTCTCCAATGACACTTGATTTCCTTTGCGCTCTAGTTCGTAAAAAGGGGAGGATTTTATCGAATCCGATGTAATTATCGTTTGAAAGGAAGCTTTGGTTTTTATTTCTCATTTCCAATGGGTAGGTATCATGTTCATTTATGAGCAAGATCCAGGCGGTTATACATGTGATTCTTTTTGGAACTGAGAAGTGAATATCTACAGAGTTTACATGTAGGCCAAAAGTAAACGCTATTTGTAATTATTGACTAAATCACTAAGGGAAAACTGTCCTGACTAACATTATTTAGGAAAAACGAAAATTTTATCAGCCCAGGGTTATTTGGGAACAGACAAAATATGTAAAAAAGGACTTCAGAATTGTGTGTCACTCAAAACTTGAGTACCTACTCAAGTGAGGTTACAATGAATTTTACAGAATAACACTTCAATTCCTCTTGAACACAAAATGTCAAAAGTGAACAGAAACAATATAAAATGAAGCTAATAGATTCGTAGGAATCTTTGTACTTGATTTACGCCCCTATGCTTCCTTTGAAAGAATTCCTCTTTGAATGCAGCTGGCTATTGCACTGTGAACGAAGTACCTTCATGTTTTGCTTACGGGCTGGGCTTGGAAGTGGAACATACCGGGACATTACACTGAATGAAAGATATACCGTTGTGGTGAGTCGTACTACACACACAACCGGTTGGTACAGGCTCGCTTTGCATAGGTCGTCTTGGCGCTATACTTTCTACAAAAATGTAAAAACATTCTAAAAACAGCGAGTCGATACATTGAACGAAGAGAGACCTAAGCCCTCCTATGCCAACACCTATAACTATACCGGTCAAGTCTACTGCTTTAGTTGTGACCGGGTATTTTTAAAAGCAAATTCGGTCTGGCCAGTCATAAGGGCACACGCAAGGAAATAGCTACAAAGGGTCGCCGTAACCGAAATCGGTGAGAAGGACTATACTATAGGTACTGCAAACCGCACACGTAACATGACCACGGCAGAATCGACCAAATAACAGATTGTGAAAAGAAATCTGTCATTTTGTCGATTCTTCCGTCGACAAAACCCGTTACTACAGTGGTTATGCTACGCGTGCTGGTTCGGTTCGGCATGATACGGGACAGGAGGGCGGCAAAACCAAATGTTCGGGAAAAAGCCACTCGGCACGAGCCGAATGAAAGTCCAATTCTTAATTGCTTCTGATCGCTTTTTTTTGCTGAACATATTCTGCAATTCGAATTGACCGACACAAAAAAGTATGTAGCACCCCTTAGTGATACTGTTCTATGACAGAATACGTACAAAATCACATTCCATAATGAATTAATTTATCAGGGAATTTAAAATTGCAATTCTTCAATTTCATGTTAAATAATAAAATCAATGCTGCTGACAACTGTATTTCGGCTATTTGGCAACGAAAACGTTGAAAAAGGTGTTGATAAATTATTAATTGCTGATTTCAGAAACGGTCCAGTTTTAAAGGCTTAATTATATTAAGGGTAATTAATCATACAAATGGCCCTGAATATCGGTGAAAAGTGAATGAGTGCTTTTACTTTTCGATATTTTTCAAGCGTCATAACTTCGACAGATGCCAATTTGAGCATTGTACTCGTAATAGTACCAGGATTCACCATGTTAGAATCATAGCTTAACATGTTTCGTTTCTGATGTCTTTCCCATATCCTATTACTCACGTTATTATTTTAGGATCCCGACGCGTTTCGAGAGCTAACCAACCTTGGCATTCACTTGATTTAAACATTTCAACGTTTTGTATCTAGAATGATCAGTACAATAGTGGTTTCGGCGTTCGACAGAACACAAATCAAATGCCTCATGTGCTGTTACAAGAGAATGCTCAGGTTTATCAGCACCTCTACAGTACACTATAAGGAGCTTACCAGAATCGTTACCTAACACGGCTATTCCTCTCTCGGGAGCCCTGGGAAATACCATGCCTTTGACCATTACAGTATTCTGAGCACCTCTTTTGTTCGCAGGATCAAGCCTGGCAGAGTTGCAAAGCGGTGTGAAAACAACCACAAGCTACTTGAGTCTGCTACTAACTTCACTATTGGTAGCACTTGGTAAGCGGTATGAAGACATAAGGTGACCTAATTAGAGGACATAGGTAATTCGTTTAGAAGGACTGGGTAACAAGAATTGAACTTTAGATGATAACACTGAATGTTGAAATTACAATACTATTTTATTTGAGACAGCTGGGATCGTGGTTAGAACTATGGACATGAAAACCTCAATGAATTGTAATCCGTTTTTCCATGTCATTTATTAAGCAATGATTTCTTTTTTTCTTTAAAAAAAAACCTTGCCGACCCCCACACTAGGAATTTCTCCTGTATCGTGGGTACAACCATTTAAACTCACATACACAAACAGCCAGACCCGGAACAACTACCTGTAGATCATACAAATATTTATTCCGTGCGGGGATCGAACCCGCGACACACAGTGCAGCAGCCACTGCGCCAACCATGTCATCAAGGTGATGCGTGCCGTGAACTAATTTACATCCTACAATAATTGTTGTCAGCGCCACAAAACGCAAATAATTAGTAAACAAGACTTCAACTCTTCATTATTATTTTTTCTTCATTAATTAATTATAGTAAATTTTCTATAGTTACGTAGTAGAAGGTAGAACAACGTGGCAGCATTATTATATTTCACAAAATTTGCAACAGCGCGTCTATTTCCCTAATTTAATGCTGTCGTACTGAAATGAAATTCGTAATTCAGTGTACATTTTGCAAAAGGCTGACAGTAAGGTTTTTGTTCATTTTTCTATGAAACACGTTAGTGGGTACCTAGACTAACGAGGTAGGTATCCCGCCGTGGGGCTAGTTGGGGCCAAAAGAACGTCCTGCTCCATTAACGCCCCGTTCCGGTCCGTAACCACCTTTTGTCTGAAGCCCTCTTAAATATTCACTGGTTTTCAACATCGAACACTATATTTTATGTAACATCCGCTGTAGCGAAGTAATGCTCTTTAATTTTTCGTCGACCGTTTTTTCGCAATTTTTGTGGAAAGCTTTCAATGGTAATTACTGTTCGAAAACGGTGATGAAGAATCAGAATTGCTTCAGACAGATTATGGGGCACAATATAAAAAAACGCTTAAAAATAACTTGTTATATATACAGGGTGTTTTTTTAAACGTGGGCACTACTTAAAGGGCGTGTAGTACTCGTAAAAATAAACAACTTTTACTATGGGACCGACCATGAAATCGCGAAAAAAATATCAGCTGCTCCATACATTATTGGTCGCGTAACTCGAAAAAATGTAGGCAACAGCAGATTTTTTAAATCATATTTCATAGTTAGCCCCATAGTAAGAGTTGCTCATATTTATGAGTACTTCACTCCCTTAAACTATTGCCCACGTTTAACCAAACACCCTGTAGACTGTGACAATGGTTTATTTATATTTCATTTCTTCTCAGGGGATGGGGACATGCTTAAAATAATTATGACGTGTGAAATGGATTCTGATATCCTATTTTTTTTTTTTTAAATGAATCATATAATTATTTTCTTATGAGAACATTACATTTTATTATAATCAAGCGATACTAAATGAATTCCTTCCTTAAACCTACCTTATAAAAATAATCCCAAAGCAAATGATCATTTTATTTAGTTAGTCCATCGAATACCAAAATTTTCCTAATTCCGTACGAATTTGTTTTAATCTTAGTACAGAGTTTAATTAAGGTGAAGGGTAACTGTTATGGGTTATTCTAAAAATTAATTCTTGCTTATCCAGTCCTGGTGTGAGATCCTCAAATGAAGTTTGAACCGTCCAAGGATCTTTGGGTAAAAGGACCATTAGTGAGAGTGTATATACTTTGTACAAAAATATAATTATGTATATGTAATATAGTTATATATTATTAACAATAATATTCTATACTGAAGTCAGTCGGTTTCCTAGTACTGATATAGATGCAATTTGGAGCAGTACCTACACATATTTGTGACCTAGACTTGACTAAGTTAATATTAAAAATGTGTCTTAGATTCAAATTTTTACTTGAATGACTTCAAGGTTTTCATGCATATTTATGGATTTGTTTTACACGTTCTTAATAGGGATGTTTTCTGAATAAATCTAATTAGACCGTCAGATAGATTTCCAAAAAATATTGGACACGTATTTTTTCTTTTTTCACGAAAACTAAAAATGAAGACGATACAGTGCGTCGAAAACTCGTGTAACGTCATACTTCAGTACACTTTTTACCGAAAAGTGACGTCACAGGCCCCCGGTCATGATAATTTTCATCAATTTTTATTGATTTGATAAAATAAAAAATACGTATCCAATATTTTTCGATAATCTAACTGACGGACCCAATAGAATCATATTTTTTTACACAGGAAACATCCCTTATATCCTGACCTATAACCTAAAATACCAGTCAAGTAGGGTGTCTCATGATGTCCTTTGACACAGACTTGCTTTCTTGCCGTTAAATAGATCGGCCTAAAGATAGAACATGTCTGGAGATTTGTTATCCCAAATTTTAGTGCTTCCAATTTTATGTTTTATGAGCCCTTAACTTGGAAAATATAAAGGCGAAAAACGAGAATGGATAAAATAAGGAATGAGTATCTTAGAGAAAGTTGGAATGTGGCGCCTTTTACAAAATAAGCGAGAGGAAGTCGTCTGTCGTGGTATGGACATGTAATGAGGAGGGATGAAACGCATGTGACTAAAAGAGTGATGGACATGAATGTTGATGGATGCAAAGGAAGAGGAAGGCCAAAGAAAAGATGGATAGCTTGTGTGAAGAATGATATGAAAGAGAAAGGAGTAAATACCACTGTTAAACTCACAATAGTTTGTGTCGTATGTTTGTAACAGTGTTTTTTGAATAATAATTTAAAAAAAATGATATGACGGCTGACAGGAGGGAATGGAAGAAGAAAACACAAATAGAATGGAACACTCTCACTTAATATGCGGTATGTGCGAGAGCAAAATTCTCAGTATGAACACGTTTTCGCGCGACTCAAGTACGATGAGGGCACATCTAAATTTTTAAATCTTTATTTATTTTTATCATTCTGTATTGTATTCTAGCTGGGCAAAGGTCTTCCCTATAGCAATAAATATATTTATATATTTTTTTTTAATATATATATATTTATATAGAATAAATAAAATTAACAATAATAGCGTTCCAGTTGTCCCTGTGCGTGCGAATCTACGGCCAAGCTCCCTCACAAATGCCTGTAAGTCATGATATAGCGGTTTTTTGACTTTCCTCAGCGAGAACGCCCGTCCTCTGACACCTTAAGGGTCTCGTCTTCGGCCTCTTAATTTTTTTGTGATACACAGTTTAATTATATCATGTGCCATCTTGTCCCAGACTACCGACTGACTTCGAAATCACTTCTCTAGAGGATACATATCACAAATATAACTCTTCATATCACTTGAATGCACTATCACTTTGTCTACAAATTTTATTTTACTCGCAAAATATCTGAATACTCGTATCTTTAAGAACTATAAGTTCATTTAGTGATATATAATATGAAAATCATATCGAACTTTGTTAAAAAAATATTATTCACAACTTGACAAGTACTTACCTAGATAAGTATTTAGAATATTTCGTTATTAATAGAATTTGTTTGAATTAATTTAATTTGAAATAAAACAAAAATATACACAGCTTGCTTTTTTGGCAAAGACAAAACTTTTGTTGTAAATGTCCTTCTGGAATAATAACTTTCTTTATTTTGAAAGAAAAGATCTTAAAGGTCAACAAAACGACAAATGTTATGTTCTTATAAAGAAACCAAATTGTGAATGGTATTTTATAGAACTGGAAACTGTTGTATCATTTGTGAAAATTGTAACGTTTGTTCTCCCAACGCTGCAATAACACAGAAAGGTATTTGGGTCAAATGGTGTGTGGAATTCGCCATTTTTGTTTATAAGATAGAAGAAAACATATTCCATTGCAGTCTACATCTAATCCAATTTCGACATTTTAACTTGTGCTCTCAAAACTGCACTGGGCAATTATTATTGGTTGCAAAAATAAAGTTAAATCAAACAGTGACCGTCAAGAAGGCCGTAAGTCGCTTGTAATAAGTACTCCAATTCACTGTTTCAATAAGTATCAAAGTCGCTAGAAACCAGAAATAGGGCCACGTCATATTTTTCTGCATTTTGCAAACAGCAAGAGTTTAACATATTATTCAAGCTATTACTGTTCTGCGGCCATTTTGTACTTGTTGTTATATAAGTATTTGACGTACTTATTATTTGAAGTACTAATTTCGTTGGTCCAGTGAGACTGCCTCGTTGGTCTAGTGGTCACAATCGGGACTGCTGAGCATGAGAATCTGGGTTCGATTCCTGGGCTGGGCAATTTTTTGGGTTTTTCTATCAGTAATTTCTCAGTAGCAGCCACGGAGTCTGGATTTATGCCCGGTTGATGGCAAATATGGCAATATCCTCGCCCCCATTACAAGGGACTTAAACATAACTAGTACTATTAGTACACCTCTGCCTAACCCTTCGGGGATTATTTCAGGTATTTTTTTTTTTCTTTCATGGAAACTTGCCCATAATCCTTTATACGTAACTTTACAGACGTAATGAGTACTTGTAATCGTTAGATATGATACCGATCTTGTCTGTGAAGTTTCTCTACTTAGCCTTATAAGACCTTGTGTATAAGATATATTATGTATGTTTTCTTGAAAAGATTACATTTATTTTCATAGAAGGGTTTTATAAAGTATTTTCTTGTTATTTCATTTCATTTTGTATTGACTGAACATTAATTTAAGTAAATAAATTATTTCTAAACTATTTTATAATCATCATTTTCATAAAATACAGCGTGATTCTTTAAGTGGGACGATATTATGAGGAAATCGAATCCAAAACACATACGGAATACTATCTGTCTGTAGTCTTACGATACTTTGGTTATTTTTGTGGGAAAACAATTTTGACATACTTTTTTTTGTGAAAAAAAATTTGGCAAGCTTTTTAAGTGTAGTGAAAAAAAAAGCATTAAAAAAATTGGATGATTGCATTGTTTTTTGTGGAGCAAAGAGAATTGCACTATTTTTTTTGTTAAAAAGAATCAAAATTTTCTTGATTTTTTTCCGATTTCTCTTATAGATTTAAATTTCTCCACACATTGTCCCATTTAAAAGATTGACTGTGAATATTGCACTCTAGTTGTGTTTTTATACTGCTTCCAGTAAATGATACAATTCAGTTTACAGTCACTTATAAAATCATGTCGTAGTTGAAAAGATAAATTATCTATTTTATAACTTTCATCATGTAACGCACTTTCTTGTAAATATAACTGTAATTCCTTCGCTATTTGCACACAAATCTATCAAATATTTATTTTTTATAAACACTTAATTATTTTGTAGATATTTATGTAAATATTCGTTTATAAATAATTACATTAAAGACTTTTTTCTGTTCTATTTAGAAAATTGATTAATTTGAATATTTCACGAATTTTTTTTTTAAATACTCTTGTTTTTTTTAAAGGACTTTCTAATAAGCTTAGAAGATTTTTGTAATTTTATGTACAGTTTATTATTTTGTAAGATTTGCATTCATATCTATCGCAAATCTCACTCATGTCATGAACTAATGTTAATCTTAAATATTTCCCAGAATAGTCTCATCTTGTTATAATGTACTGTGTCGAAAGTATTTAGAACATTTTACTTCTTTTTGTTCACAAAACGTATAGCATATCAATGTATACATACCTACTTTTCATGATATGTACCTACTTATAAATAAAGTATAGTAATTATAAACGATAAGGTAAGGAATTATTCTGTAATAAGTAATGATACATATTATTTAACGCATAGACAGAATTGTAAGAAAGAAATCTTCCATTTAAACCAAGAACCCCACCCAGGGTACTCAGGCACCCAGTCAGTTATTACAAGTATCATATCATTCAAATATCATACCAGTAGTGAAGGGTCAATTTTTGCAAAAGGTAAGCCGGAGTACATGTCTTTAATGTGATTATATTATTTGTCTATAGAATACTGACTGTGCCATTTTTCAAAGGGAAGCCGGTAGGAATCGAGTTGTATGGAACCTTCGCCACTGTATCATACTCAGCGTTAAGTAGTACAAATAATTATTACGGGGACACAAAGGGCAAAGAAAGAACATGGATGGGTTTTAGTCAGTACAAGTCTGACACTCCCTTCCGCTCCGCCCAGAGTGGGGGGGGTCATTTGATGATTTCCCATCCGGAAAAAAAATTATATTTCTATTTCTATCATTGTAAGTCCATTTATTTTATGCAATATTACTATTATTTTATGCAGTATTTTAAAGCAAAATAGAGTTCTCGAATGGATATTAGACCAACTTATTTGAAGACTTTGTCACTAGACCTAATTTGGAAGTAAAAACAATTTTCGCCAAATGATAAATGGGACACTCAAAACTCCTGATAAGCCTAAGCTGTGGCAGCTAGTACCATGAAATAAATACGCTGTAGATTCTGGCCCAATTCTAAAGACTGAAAAAATCAGATATTTTGCAACAAGTACGAAAATCTTATTTATTAAATAATAATAATAAATTTTTTGCTAAATTTGTCTAAAGAAATTATTTTACTCCTATTAGTATTAATTAATTAGTATTAAATTAAAATACCGCATTTTCAAATATTGTGTTTGAAAATGTGATACAAAACTGAGTGCTTTGGCACCCATGGGTAGGAAAAGTCGATGTTTATGAATTTCTAGGGTTAAACAGGGGTTGGGGGGGGGGGAAGGGCTTTCCATGTAGGTATAATGCCTAGTCAAAGAATATTCTTCCCTGCTTTTTATTCTTACGATTCTGTGCGCGGTACATAATGTATATCTACCTAAATTGAAGAAACAAGACGCGGTATTTTTGTGTTGTAAATGTTAATATTTAAAAGTCATGAATTTTAAACAGTGGTAATGTTCTAGTCATTCCAAAATATTTACAAAATAATCGTTAGTATTTAAAATACTTCATTTCTCGTTACTTGATGTTTATAAAATATATTTGTGATTCATTGTAAATGCGTTGTGTATTTTACTATAGATATTATCAATCTGTGACTATTTTTATCAAGTCTGTTGTATATTTAAAAATAAATCTAATCTTATGATGATTGAAAATACATTTTATTATCATTGCAAGAATGGACATAACATCAATATTACATAATCTTCTACTTATCGTGTCGATGGCTATCTAAATTAAGTCGGCTCAAAACTGAGCTACAAGTTTGGCCCCTTTCGTCCATCAGTTCCTCGGGTTTGTCGACAGAAGAATCGACAAACCCCGTTTCTATGGTGGTCATGCTACGCGTGCTGTAATGAATAAACAACAGGACACGATATTAAGTGCTAAAGTGCTCCATCATCGTTTGTGGAACAGCACCAAATAAACTATAAATGGCAATGGTATTGATTTATGTAACCACGCGTATAAGTTGTTTGTACCACAATAATTGGGTAGAAAGGCCACAGATTGAAATATTTTTATCAAACGTTTAAACATATCGGTGCTTTTGTTGACTGTTGGTTTTAAGTGTAATTGTAATTAAATAACAAAATAAGTATCATGAAATGAACATATTAATTATTACGTGTGCAATATTGTGATAAAAGTAAGATTTTTAATAAAAGTATGTATGAAAATAAACAGTGTTTTATTTTATTTTTGAACCAAATAACGATGATATAAGATTTTAAACTATCATGGTCACTAACATTACTATTAATACTGTCGGGATATTTACCATGTTTACTGTTTTCTACCGATTTGTCTGCTCATAAACACCCACCCGCAATAACTTCAGTTTATCCGTGATCATGGTGCTTGCAACAGCGCCGAAATATCGGGAACTCATAGAAAACAGTAAACATGGTAAATATCCCGTTAGTATTAATAGTAATGTTAAATAACGATGAGTACAGATAATGAGCAAATAACAGTTTTTTACATGGAGTGACTGCCTATCTGACATTCACAACCCAGTTAGTCCTGGGTAATACCCGTTGGTAAGACTTGTTGTCAGAATATCGGGCCACTGACTACCTGTAACGACTGTCAAAGATCGACAACTGACAGCGGAGACCGACGGCTTAACGTGCTTTCCGAGGCACGGAGGAAACTTTCTATGTAATGGGTCATCCGCGGATCAACGTAGGCAAATTCGGCTTAAACTGAAGGTTGATCCGAGTGGCTGTTATTATTTAGCCACGAGATCCTCTTAACCACGAGCTCTAGCTGTATATTATTAAAGTTTTAACCAGATTAATTCTAAAAATTCAAATGAAAGCGAGACAATTCACGCAATTATTCTATCTGCTGGAAAATGCTACAATTTATGGAATAAACCTCTGAAGAATCCAAAAATGGATTAATTAAAAAACTTGAAAGTGTTAATTCATCTCTGGAAAGGACATTAGCGAGAAAAAAGAAACGCTTCTCAAGTCTCTCAGTGAGATTGTCTTTGTTTTTTTTTGTTCAGACAATTTGTTATTAAAAATGTTCTGAAGATAATATTTTATCTCGTTTTAAGAATTTATATTTTTCGAAGAATAATAGTTTTGCTGGGCAGTTGTGACAGCATTTATTTTGTGTTGTTTAAGATGAAGTCCTTGAAGTTGAAGTGTTTATTTCAGCATAATCTTTGGAGTGCTCTAAAAACAGACAATATTGTAGATTTAATAATTGGCGAATTAATTAAGTACAATTTAATACGCGGTTATGTATAAACAAAAGCTATATTTACCACAAATACAATGGGATGGGAGGAGCTCGTGGCTAAATAATAACAGCCGCTCGGGCGATCTTTAGGTTAAGCCGTACTTGCCTAGGTTGGTCTGTGGATGGGTTACCGACCATTACATACCGAGTTTCCTCCATGCCTAGGAAAGCACGTTAAGCGTTGCTCCCGGCTGTCATTTGTAGATCTTTGACAGTCGTTACAGGTAGTCAATGGCTCAAAAAGTCTGACAACCAGTCTTACCAAGGGGTATCGTATTACCTAGTACTAACTGGGTTGTGGAGGTCAGATACGCAGTCGCTCCAAGTAAAATACTGGTATTCAGCTGCATCCGGTTAGACTGGAAGCCGACCCCAATATAGTTGGGAAAAGGCTAGGCAGATGATGACAATGGGATATGGTTCATTCTTTCTTAGAGAAAGAGCCTGAAAAATCCCAATATAAGGACAAGCCTAAAATTTTGCTCAGAATTGGGACAATCACAGTCTGTTAAAAAAACACAGCACATAAATACGTTCGCAGTATATCTTTTTTTCCAAAAGAATTATATCCTGCAATTGGAACTGCGCCAAAAAATAGCGCAAAGCTTGCACTCTATCAGGTTTAACATTGTCATCGAAGATCTATGGAGGTTAGCGTAGCATTACTTGCAGTAGCTGTACTGTTCGCTTATACAGGCGAGTCAGCTAAGTTTATTGTAGGTATTGCATTTACCCACAATTCAGGTTGCGAGAGCAGCGGTGGCCCATTGGGAGAGCAGCGGTGGCCCATTGGTGGCGGCTCCGACTTACAAACAGTAAGTCGTGGGTTCGAACCCAGGCAGGCGCATTACTTTGTGTAATTTATTTCATCACCATTGCTCTCAAAAACGGTAAAGGAAAACATCGTGAGGAAACCGGCATGTCTTAGAACCAAAAATTCGAAGACATGTGACATCTACCAACCCGCACTGGGCCCGCGTGGTGGATTATAGCCCATTCCCTCTCATAGAGAGGAGGCCGGTGTCCCAGCAGTGGGAACATTATAGGCTGATTATGCAGGTTGCGCTGTTTGGAGACTAATTCAAGGTATTTTTCAAATATATATATTTTATAATTTCTTATGGAGTCATCTATCTATACATATAAAATTCAAAGTCCTGACTGACTGACTGACTGGGTGATATATCAACACACAGCCCAAACCGCTGCTCCTAGAGGCATGAAACTTAGAGGGTGTGTTTTTTGTGAAGAGTAAGTATCCACTAAGGAAAGATTTTTGGGAATTCCACCCCTAAAGGGGTGAAATAGGGGATGGAAGTTTATATGAACTTCCGTCAGTTTTAAAGTTAAGATCTTCAAATTTTGTGTTTAGGCTGACGATTGAAAATTAATTTATACGTGTCTCAGCGTTTTTGACAATTCTTCCCCCGAAGGGTTAAAAAGGGGAATGAAGGTAAGTAATCGGATATTATTCGATATCCACGCGGGCGAAGCCGCGGGAAAAAGCTAGTCAGTAATAAGTACAGTATTACAGCACAGTTTACATATATACACATATCCTCCAGTCTGCCTCGTTGGTGTAGCGTTCGGTAGCACATTACTACTGAGTTTATACTCAGGACATGGTTGGATTCGCGGGCAAAGTGTTATTGATCTATCAGGATCTTTTTTTAGCCACCTGGAGTCTGAAATTTTGGTAAGTGCTGATTTTCAGTCTAATTAGAGAAAGCCAATAGAACAACGTATTCAGGATGCTGATGCGGCTGCCCCGCTATTGTAGTGCATCCGAAATGTTTTCGGAAGCGCAAACGGACGGCTTTCATGCGGTTATACGGAAGAAAGTAGCCTCCTTGTTGCAGCGCGTGCGAGGCAGCAGCAACAGTATCCTGCAGATGGTTATATCTCGTCCAGATTACCCTATCCAGAAAAAATGGATGCATATTGTGATGGGTGACATGACTAATATAGTGCATAAGGTTTTACTAACACAATAGGTACTATAATTGTAATAATTTAATTTATTTTTCACAGTATTTTTATAATTTGTACTAGGGATGTTTCCTGTGTAAAAAATATGATTCTATTTAGTCCGTCAGTTAGATTATCGAAAAATATTGGATACGTACTTTTTGTTTTATCAAATCAATAAAAATTGACGAAGATAAAACGCATCAAAGATCATGAATGGGGGCCTGTGACGTCACTTTTCGGTAAAAAGTGTACTGAAGTATGACGTCACACGAGTTTTCGATGCACTGTATCGTCTTCATTTTTAGTTTTCGAGAAAAAAGAAAAAAATACGTGTCCAATATTTTTTGGACAATATTTTTTTCTAACGGATTAATTCGATTTTTTCAGGAAACACCCCTATTGTATGGATTAATTTGATCTGAAATAAACTGATTAATAATAATAAAAGCGACTGATGATCTACAGCGAGCAACGTACGTTTATGTCTTATGTTGCAACATTGTTTTGGGTTGCTCACTCCGATGACATCAATCTCTGCTTTCCTAGACATATGAGCAACAACGTTAAGTATATCAAATGTTAGCACATATATCGTGGCACCTCAAACAGAGGTACTTTATTCCGTGACATCACGTACCTCGTCATTAGCATGACGGAAGAGCCCATATCTCGGCGTATGAGCACGACCAACGAATACTAATCCGTGCTCCATGAAGATCAAGATGTTTCTCGAATGTTCTCGATCTTATATACCTATTGTAGATTGAGGTGAATCAAAATGGTACATGTTTTTATTGCTGTGGTTAGGAGATCTTGCTGTTTTTTTCGACTTTAATATGAGTCCACTTATACAGTTTTCAGCAATGACGCCCAGTGTAAATAACTTCTAGAGACATGCTGAGGAGATGATCCAGCAGAAAGTGAAATGGCTTGAAGATGATGAAGAATGGTCAAATTCAAATAAGTTTATTTGTGACACACAGGTAAAAGTAAGTAGGTACATGGTGTTACCAATAAAAAGTTATGTATCACTATGTGCTGCCTTGCAAGGCGTACAAATAATGGTAAAAATAGTGGTAAGTTGGTAACATCAATATTTATTCCGTTCAGCAACTTATGGTGCCAATTAAAATGGATTGATTCGAAAACATTTCGTACTTTAATTGACCTTAATAAAAACATGTCTCCCCAGTTCTTGACATATGCAAAATTAAAACCCCGAACTCATTACCGCAGTTTTTAATCACTACCACTCCTATAGGCTTCGAATGGGCAAATCTGAATCACAAATTACAGCTTTAATAAAACCTTTATGTGCCCCTTATAAAGGCGATGTCCTCAGCAATTTACTGATTGAATAGCGGGATTTTATGGAAGCTTAATTAATTGCATCATTTGTTTTGTTTGTACATTTTGTATTAACATCGAAATTGTTTTAATCGATTTTATGGTTTTAATGGGATATTGCGCGGTTTAATTTGTTCTCACCCTCATCCAATATGTTTTTGATAAGGATTGCTGCACTGAAAACGACCTCAAGGCTGCCACCGACTGTGGCCGTGAAAATGGCGAAGTACTGACCCAATATTATTGGGTCATATTATTATTTCCTTTATTTATTTTTATACATATTAAATACATTTTTAAATATTCTAATATAAAACAATATAAAAAAAAACATTTAAAAATATAAAAATAGTGGTCCGCCGGTATCGGGAGCAGGGTCCAAGCTACCGGTGGTTAGGGCTCCAGAGACAGGAACCTCCTTACAATGCGAGCCGTATCGGGGAGTACTGCCTTCTGAATTAAGCCCTTGATCCAACCGCCTAAGGAGAGCCTCGGAATATGGTCGTCGAGGCTCTTGGCTATAAGGCCATTAGCCGTCACGACGATCGGCACAATGATAGCCGAATTCATATTATTTCATGTCATATTATTATGGATGAAATTATTATTGGCACTATCCATCGATAGGATGAAAATAACATAAGGATTTGTAGTCCGTTTGGTATGGTTGTAATAAATTACCTTATTAAGAGGCATTTTCAACTTTACAACGACTTAACTTTAAATAACAACAGCATTAGATAATCATCAAATCAGTAGACTACCTCTTTGGTCTAGTGGTTGCAAGCGCAACTGCTGCTGAGCACGAGGACCTGGGTTCGATTCCCAGGTCGGGTAAAGTGTTATTCGGTTTTTCAATCACGAATTTCGCAGTAGCAGCCACGGAGTCTGGATTTGTGCCCGGTTGATGGCGATAGGCTCGCCGTCTATTACATGGGACTTAAACTGGCGAAACGTGGGTGTACTAATGGGTACACCTCTGTTTAACCCTTTTTTATATATATATTTTTTATCGTGGTAAAATCATCAAATGAGTCCTCCCACCCAGAGCAGAGCGGGAGGGACTGTCAGACTTGTACTGACTAAAATCCACGGCGTCCTTCAATAGCCCTTTATGTTCCAGGGTCACGGTAATTCTATAAGTCCCGCGACCCCGGCAGGCTTTGGCCCTCTAGAGGCGTGCCCCATCATTATGCTGACACTCTTTGAGGCGCGCGTGGAACACAACGCGCCGTCGACCCGGGCATGGTCCATGGTCGGAAAGCGAGTCGCCCATTACTCGCCGCCCGCATGCCCGCGCCTACGGTGGCCGGAGATCGTCTGCCGACGATGAGGGAGGACGCTGTCCTCTCCCTCACGCAGGAGGCGACCGCTTTCCACTCCGTCTCGCCCCGCAGCACGCGAGAGGTCTCCGCCTATCGCCGCCGTGAGGACACGGCGGTGCTCTGCCCCAGCGGGGCAGTCCTGCATCGTATGCTCCTCCTCCGGGCGGTCCTCGCAGTCTGTTTAACCCTTCGGGGATTACCGGCGTTATGTTATATTAGGTTCCAGCAGCACATTAAAATAAAAAGCACAAAAGACACGAAGCCCATCCTCAGTTGTGACTGAAACAAGGCTGTTAATGATAATGATGTTTTAAAAGAAATTTAGTAAAACGAAAATAGAAAACAAAACTCAAACCACACACAGTTAATTTCTTATCAACAGAATGTATCTGACCAACGATTCATTACAATAGAAAATTAACACATTATCTTCTAAGATAATCGGACCACCATGAAATGACATTAAACAGGCTTTCGTATCTGTAAAGCTATTAAAGCTTTGTTTGTTTAGAATCTCAATGATAATGGCTATTTAAACAGGAAGATTGCTCTTAATCCAGTAGGCTGTAAGGCTTTACTTAAGCTAAGCTAAGCGAGAAATGAACGAGCTTGACGATGGCAGTTTTGAACAAGAAGTGTTTGTGCTCTTCGCTAAAGTTTTTAATGATGATTCTTGATCTTTGTGAACGGTTTTAAGCTTCAGAGAGTCTTGAGTTTCAAACGGTGTCATAACTAAAGCAAGGGGAATCTGAAAAAAAAAACTTCTTATGGATCCTTTTTTTTTTTTTTTTTTTAACGTGGTATAATCATCAAATGAGTCCTCCCACCCAGGGCAGAGCGGGAGGGACTGTCAGACTTGTACTGACTAAAATCCACGGTGTCCTTCAATAGCCCTTTATGTTCCAGGGTCACGGTAATTCTATGAGTCCCGCGACCCTTCTTATGGAACCTTTGACGGATTAGGTTTAAAAAACCGAAAAATTCATCGCTACGTTTACTAGAATCATGTGCAGTCGCCAGTGCATTTACTTACTACAAACTGTCAAAAATTTTCTCATTCGGTTTTGAACCTGCCGTCAACTTGCTTTTATGGTTTAAAATCACTTGGAGAAATCTGACAGTTTGTGGTAACTTGATGTGCTATCGTCAAAGGTTAATTCAGAACCTTCATCATCATCATTCATCATTCTCCTGCCCTTATCCCAATTCATTTGCGGTCGGCGCAGCATGTCTTCTTCTTCCATACTTCTCTACTGCTCGTCATCTCAAGAGACACCTCCTTTCTTGCCATAAAAAAAATGTGTAAAATATGTTTTCTTCAGAAAATAAAATCGTGTAACATACTCTGTCCCTTTCACCGTGTAACTAGGTAAGCTGATAGGGCATGGGCCAGCCATTGAGTTAAGTTTCTAGTAAACGATTACATTTTTAGGTCATAGAAAAATACAGGCAACATTAACTCAGGTTTCTAAGCAAGTATTATTCTAGAGTTCCGAAAACTGTATGCTTAAGATTAAGGTTATCACCCACGCAGCCAGACATTTGCCCTATAACCAAGCCTTTGTATTGTGCGTCATTCAAAACACAGAAAATAGAATTACCAATACTATAGTCTAATCGACTTTTGGTAAAGACGAAACCGCGAAACAAAAAAAAAAGTGTCAAGTACATGGAAAATATTATGACAATGTCTGAATTTTTGTCAACGAAAAAAAAATTTACATATCATTTTGTATTTCAAATTATGTTGCTAGAACAGTAGTAGCAAAGCAGGAGCAAAATGATTTGCAAGGGCTATCGTCAACGATGAAACACAAAATATTGTAAAACGATAAAAATAATCAGTGCATTGACATACATTCAAAAACTGTCAACGGAACAAAACAATCCACTGCAGATTCTCAAACTATGCCACTGATAGAATGACCAAAGCTAAACAGTTCGGTGTGAGACCTAAGACGGCCACTTGCGAACGAAGCGAAAGCGACGATAAGCGAGAAATGGCCCCGTTTGTGGTAGACTTCAAATGCCATTTCCTCGTAAATACGTTTGTTTGTTATCGCAACAAACCGCGCCCGGCTTGCTTCTTGAATTATGCAAAAGTTCAGTTTTCCAGTTTCAAGTAATTTACCTTTTATTTAAATATTAAAAATGCAATCTCAATATTGTTGCTTTAGTTTAAACCGTTTAAATTGTCGTTCTCTGTGATTGCGGTTTTCTTATTTCGTGGTTCGTTGCTTGTGTCTCTGTTTGAGTGGAATTTAAACCTAAAGTGTACGAAATTAAAGGTTAAGTAGCAATGTGCAATTAGATTGTTGTGCTGTCGAATAAATTCTAGGATTTAATTTGGCTGTTACTGCTATATAGCTGTGTAAATGTGTCCCCCCCCGTTTACACCTGCACCCTTTCAGCATTCAGCTCTCCCAAGCATGATTCCACCTGTAAGTGGTTTCATAGCACGATAGTCTTTTGTGTACGCCTCAAAGAGATGTCAGCAACCACGTAGGGATCCGCATGGGCCGATGCCTGCCAGGGCTGCGGGACTGTTCGAAAGAGATACCGTGACCCTGGAACACCATGGGCAAAGAAGGAACATGGATGGGTTTTAGTCAACAGAAGTCTGACACTCCCTTCCGCTCCGCCCAGAGTGGGGGGGTTCATTTGATGATTCCCCATCCGGAAAAAAAAGGTAATGACAAAAAGTAAAAAAAACATTTCACAGTAAAAAAAAATCTACCGAGGAAACCATCTACCACATAACACATGAAGTCAAGCTCATTGCCAGTCTCCGAGGCAGTTAACGTAGATACGGTCATAGTGATTAAATGACACTAATCGGTACTAAAATGAAGCAAAGACTGTATATTTAAAGTCTTTGCTAATTCAACGAGAGGCTGATTGCGGTTCTCATTACCTACTTTTTTCGGCAAAAAATTTCATCATGCCGTTACCATAAAGTTTATGCCTTACTAGCATTTACTTGCGTTGAGCGACTTCAATTTAGTTTTTTAATTTGGGAGAAGCTTAGCTTACTCTGAATTTGTAAGTCCCAGTTGACACATATAGCCATGATATTTATTTTGGCTTTTTGAGTTAGAAGAAATGAATGTTTTTAGGGTTCCGTATACGAAGGGTAACTGATAGGACCCTATTACTAAGCCTCCGCTGTCCGTCCGTCCGTCCATCTGTCTGTCAGCAGGCTGTATCTCATGATCCGTAATAGGTTGACAGTTGAAATTTTAACAGAATGTGTATTTCAGTTACCGCCATAAAAACAAATAATAAAAAAAATAAAGGGGGCTACTACGATGGTACAGAACTCTTCATGCGCGAGTCTGACTCGAACTTGGCCGGGTTTTTTTTGTAAGCATATTGAAGGTATATAATTATATGGAAATCACAAAGGCAGTGAATAAACACAGTGAGATTATCGTCTGCCTAGACTTTTCTCAAATATTTTGGGGTCCATCTCCAGTCTAAGCGGAAGCAGCTGAATACTCATATTTAACATGGAGTGACTGCCTATCAGAGCTCTACAACCCAGTTACGTACTGGGTATGACATCTTGTCACTGACTTTGAACAAACGATGGAACCATGCGATTATTCTTATTGATTATTTCACACAAAAAAAATTACTTACAAATATATTACGATTATGTTATTTAGCAACAAGCCCTTTTGTTGAGATTAAAAAATATGTTTTCTGCAATGCAGAAAAATGGATTGGAGTAAATGAATCCAGTGTATAAAAAAACAAAAAAAAAACACTACTGTTAACAAAATTAATAGTAATAACTAGAAACAAATCAATTCTTAGAACTAAATAATAACAATTCAACTGAGTTGTGTCAAGTTTTGAGAAACGTTAAAGTACGCAGAAATACGAGCAAATTCAACTAACTTCTAAAGCACACACGTCATTCACACAGTAACAATTAACGTCATAAGCCAGTAATTTTCATAAAATTTATTATAAATTAACTTACCGAAGCAACGGCTGAAACTTTTACAACGAAGTTTTATCAGGGACGACCGTTCATTTTTATAAGACAGAAAATATTAATCTTACACACATCTTTACACACACCTCTTCATCTTTACATCTTTTTATCTTATCTTTCTATGTACTTCTATTTCTTTCTATTCAAAAAAAGGAAACGGTGCCATCTCAATAACACAGGGTGTAAACAGACCCTCCACGAAGCCGTCAACCAAGTATTCTGTACATCAAACTAAGTAACTTTACGCAAAAAATATTGATGGGAAACGACTTTATTTTTGAGGTGAAAAATCACGTTTTATGGTAGGACTCGATGGAAAGCATTGTGCTGATGGATGGATTGAGTAGTACGGTGGTCGTGGAGGTGTGTAAAGTAAGAATCTTGCATTAAAACATGTATTTATAAAAAAAACTTGTGAAAAAGTTGGAACTTTGACCCCCAAAATCTCCATAACTAGAAGGTTCCCAGGTATGGTCTAGAACAAAATATGATCGCAAAGACGGGGAGAAGAAGTTTCATTCGGCTTTGTTAAGGGTTACACCCTTTATAATGAGTATTTACATGGAATTATTGCTGCTTACTATACAAAGATGTAGATGATTTCGATAAAGATTTTTCTTTTTTCATAATCAAGTTTTTAATCAAAAAAGGGTTTTCGTTTCTATAGTCCACTTTCTAACCAAAATGACCGCATTATGAATACGATACCGGTTCTCTATTTTTTTCAGCAAACCCGAGCGTGGGGTTAGGTCTATAGAGTACCGGTCTGGTTTTCCGAAGAAATTAGTGACAACTGACATAGGAATGTGACGATCTCGTATTCGCGCGACGATTAGATTCGATCGCTTTGGTTAAGATCATCATCATCATCATCATCATCATCTCAGCCGAAAGACGTCCACTGCTGGACATAGGCCTCCCCCAAGTGTCGCCACATTGACCGGTCCCGTGCGTCTCGCATCCAGCGATGAGGTTAAGATGCGGCCTAATAATGCATTCACAGTTAAATATCCAAAATAATAACCAACAGACAATTTTCATAATAAGAATAAATTAGTACGAACATAGAAACGTATAATTATATCAATTACTAGAGTTAAAGTATACATATGCTTGGCTCTTTGCGCCAATACAGCAGCAGGAAGGGAGCAAATGAGGGGTGACCCTATCCGAAACTGGCTTGCAGCCAATATTGTTCACTGAAGTACTTAATTTATGTAACGAAATACGGGAAAATTATTTTCATTTGAATTTTCGATGCATTATTGTGATTTACAATTGGTATTTTCTTATTTAATGTAATGGGTTGCGCGAGTTTAATTACTGTTTGTTTGTCCGCAGTGCTATCGAAAGTTAACGTAATTGCTGTTTAAAATGAGGATTAAAATGCAGTTAATGACTTCGATAGAGGTGAAAATCGCACTTTGTTGTGTAATTTTATATTCATCATCATCATCTGCCTAGCCTTTTCCCAATTATATTGGGGTCGGCTTCCAGTCTAACCGGATGCAGCTGAATACCAGTATTTTACATGGAGCGACTGCCTATCTGACCTCCACAACCCAGTTAATACTGGGTAATACGATACCCCTCGGTAAGACTGGTTGTCAGACTTTTTGGGCCACTGACTACCTAACGACTGTCAAAGATCTACAAATGACAGCCGGGACCAACGGCTTAACGTGCTTTCCGAGGCACGGAGGAAACTCGGTATGTAATGGGTGGTCACCCATCCACAGATCAACCTAGGCAAGCACGGCTTAACCTGAAGATCGACCCGAGCGGCTGTTATTATTTAGCCACGAGCTCCTCCGTGTAATTTTATATTGTGGAAAGCATTTTTTGCAAATAGATTTTGCAGCTTTTGTGTAAAGTGGTTTCATTGGATAGCCTAGTTATGTGATCGTCGGACTGCCAAGTCATAGGTCTCAAGTTCGAACCCAAAGCACGCATCTCTGATTTCTCGGATTCATGTGTGTATTCCATAACTATCACTTGCTTCAGTGAAGCAAAACGTCGTGAGGAAACCAAACCAGCATGCCTGAGAGATGTGTCTCGATGGCATGTAAAGCCTGAAGACGATCGGGTGATTAAACCAATAAAAACAGCTTTGAAAAATACCTATTTGATGAAACCACTTGAAAAAACTGTTGAAAAGAAAGCTGCTTGTATTATTAAACACGTTTTAATGCTTGGAATATATTTTGTACGTGAAAAACTTAAAAAAAACTGGAAATCGAACCTGGAACTTAGAATAGAAATAATTTATTTGCATTGAATGTAGGTACATACATGAGTTGTTACAGTGAGTAGTAATTATTTGTTCCTGGTACATTCTACCATTTGGCATGCAAAAATTTATACTTATAAACAATAATACAATACAATACAATACACACACAACAATTACAACAACACACAATACAATACAATTATTTTGTTATTATTAGATTTGGAATTGCATTACAGACCCCACTTCTCTCTTTCTGCCTTCTAACTAAAAACTGCTGTCAAAATGACCTTCGCTCTGACACAGGCCATGCCGCGGACAGTGCCTGTATCGACACGGAGAAAAAGATTAAAAAACACGAAATTATACACTAAAATCTTCATCCAACTTGAGAAAATAACTGTCCAATGTCATAAAAAATACTAAATTTTCCAATTAAATCTGCCATCGATAGGATTATTTCTACTATCTCGAAAATAAAATTCACTACAACAATAAAAGCACAGTGACACAAAATTTTAATCAAACACTTGGTGCTAGAAACAGTTAGGTAGGTAGGTACCCTCGTATCTCACGAGGTCACTTTAATAATGTTTGCGGACCCTGTCCCTTGGCCGACAAATATTTCGGCAAACAAACATTTACTGAAATCGACCCATACGTCACCCTCAATAAGCTCGCACTTATTCTGAACAATTTTATTTAGAAAATCTTTTTTGTGTTATTTCATCAACTGAATTTGTTTTGAGTGAAAGTATTTGCAGGCCCACTTGCACAACAAACCTCTAAATGCGTTTGGCACTAATCGTATTTAAAGTATCGTTCTGTACTCTGAATCGTTTGAATATTATTTTTATTGTTAACGCATTTAGTGGTTCTGTGGTGCAAACGGGCCTAAGGAAAGGTGTCACAATTTTTTTTTTTAAACCTTTCAATACTTATAAAAAAAACAATACAATACAATACAAAACAACAACAAAACAATACAAGACAACAATACAGACAACAACAACACAACACACAACAACAATAAAAATACAATACAACGACAACAAACATTGTTTGTTCAACACAATACAATACAAAACTTATGTAATTGAAAACCTTGTTTTCTGCAATAAAAAAACAATGTGACATACAATAAAAACATGGTTTATACCTGTAATTTTAAATTCTAAAATACAAAAAATGAAAACGTAAAAAATAGGAAAGTAGTAGATTCAACTTTTAAATAAAAATTAAATTATAAAAAATAATTTGGAAACTACTGCTTTTCATTACAAGCATAGATAGCATTTTAATGATGTATAATAAACATTAGAGCGCGGTCATTTTAATAATGTTCCAGATATTTTTATTGTTATAGTAACCAGTTATGCAAAGGTTACAAGAGAAACCTCTACTCAGGAATATTTTTCACCATTTTTAAATAACTAGTTTAAAAACTAACGAAGTCCAAGGAGTGTATGGCGACATTTTTCATACAGAAACATCCAGTCATGACAGGTTAATTTCGCGATAAACGATACCAAAATCTGACTTCCTGTAAATTGAGTTTTCAGGCAGTTTTATTAAAGCTGTTTTTACCTTTATTTATTACGGGTTTTCGGGTAGGTGAAGTAATAATAGCGGCAATCTGATAGTTAATCTAGAGTAGTTAATTATTTTTTACCGTGATATACTAATAACGCGTTATATCGCCCTCTGTTCAACTTTTGCCAAAAGCGGTAAAATAACTTAATGAAGACATTTATTACTGCAGTGATTTCATAAGCCTTATGATCGATGGCTTAATTCGCAAAAACGATGAAAATAACATCGTTAGAACAAACATGACCTAAAATCCAAAAATCATCCTACCAGCACTGGCTAGGATGTCACAGTAGGTGTTTGAATTATCCACCAATACATGACATGTCATGGTAATAGGTTATTCCCTATAGAACTTTAACATCACTGGCGAAATGTGAGTGTATTTTACACATCTGCGTACCTCTTCAGAGCATACAGGCGTCATGTTATGTTATGAAATTGTATAAATAATACATATCCAAGCGACTGCAGCAATCACGACAGATTTACTGTCTATTATTTAAGAGTTCCATAGTACTTGTCTATCTCCGAGGATCAGCATTAGATCTTTACCAAATTACTACCGGTGCCGGATACGGTAAAAAAAAATATCATCGAAATCGGTTAACAACTGGCGAAGAAATCACTGAACATACACACAAAAAAAACAGACGAATTGATAACCTCCTCATTTTGGCAGTCAGTTAAAAATCGTAATTCATAAACACTCACACACACACCACACACACATTCATTCATTCACACGGCCTACTGGGTCCGCAATTATGTCCCACTCGCTCTTACGGAGAGGAGACCTGTATCCCAGCGATGGGAAAATAATGGGCTGTTAAAATTGCTTCTTTCATCAGTACAAATATTTTGGTACAAACGCCTGACGAAGATATTAAAATACTCTAAGAAAAAACTTCGATAATGATCGTCGAATCCGCAGTACATATAAATAATAATAGATCTGGCGTAGCAATTGATTATTCATGAGCAGCCGTCGTATTTCGAGACGATTCTATAGAACTGCGGGGATGATAGGAAAATTCATATCTTTGAAACGCTCACGGCTCTATTGGTTATAGGGTAAACAGAGACTTTGAGAACTTATTAAGAAATGCCACGAGAACGGTTTTATGTTAAAAGATTTTTTATCTTTGATAGTGAAGTTATAAGGTAAGGATAGAAAAATAAACTTGTAATTAGGATGCAGAGAAAATTGTAATTTTGGTACTAGTTTTGATAGTAGATACATTATCAAACTGCCAACATTACATAGAAAATACCTAAATGTAGAATTTTGTATATAAAACTTTTTTTTTGTAAACTTGTAAACACCTTCATTTTGGTGTTCTTAAAGTATTCATAGTAATATTTATTTGTTAATTTTTTACATTATATACCTTGTTGGTAATTACAATTTTGAGCCGTTTGGGGTCGAAACGCTCGGGTCATGGGGCCCGAGTGCTCGTCTCCTTTTTAAGGAAATCTCTCGCCGACTGGTCGACACTTCGCGTGACCAGAGGGCTGGCTCTTTCTTTGGCAAAAGAATTAGCATTGCTATTCAGCGTGGCAATGCTGCCAGTCTTCTGGGCACGTTTCCAGATGAGGGCGATGCGGAGGACTACTTTGACGCCTAAGTGTCGTATTGTCGTCGTTTTTTAGATGTTTATATTTTCTTACTTTTAGTCTTATTTTTATCATTAGTTTAGTTCTATTTGTAGTCTGTATATAATACTGTCACTTACGAAACCCGTAAGTGACAGAAGAAGAGAGTGCAGAGCGGGTCTTCCCGTGAGTGAAGATATACTCTTCTGTGTTTGCTACCCGCGATCGGCGCTTGCAACATTGTCGAAATATCGGGAGCTCAAAATAACGAACAATCGCGGAAGATATCCCGTAAGTGACAGTTTAAGTTTAGTTTTAAACCTTGAAAGCCGAAAACAAGGTTTTGTATATTATTTATTTGTATTTGAAACATGCATATTTACATTTGGTTCAACACCCAGCTAGCTCACTCCCGACATTTACGAGCTTTGAATTTCATTGAATTAATGTCAATTTGACATTTATTCGAATGAAACTCGATTTGAATCAGGACTCGATGAAGTCTTGACGAAGTCAAGTCTAATAAGATATATCATTACGCGGTATGAATGTGTTCCTACCAAAATTTATGTTTTTGTTTATTTATTCAGTATTATTTAATATTTCAGTATTATAATATTATTTCGTTCTCCTAGAATCTGCATGAAAACAGAAGTACTCCAAACTCATTTCTAATTACCCACTACAACCATCGCTCACGCAAATGTTTTCAATTATGAGGTAAATAATTTTATTAGCAGCGTGTATACTGAAAGAGCGTGGAGTATGAAGAAATAGAACGGTAATGTTTGACCCTTAGGTGTGAAGCTGACTTCTGCACAAATAAGCCGTGCCCAGATAATATGGACGAATACTTATGCCTAATCTGCAGACAGTCATTTATTAGACTTGTGACATAATATTCGTAGTAGTATCAGTTGAATTTAGTATAATTCCATTGATTTATATTTGCACTTTTTTGCTGATTGCTTGTCTAATACTGTCTAGTATTAGAAGGTATGAAGAAGTAATCAATTATCGAGTTTTTCCTTCTCTTTGTGGTGCTATTCCACAAACAATGGCCATAACAATATCGTGTTCTGCTCGCCCTTATACCGGCACACTACACAAATTGAGGGACGCTAGTGAAAGCCCCAAATTCATAGCTAAGTTGAGGGCCGACTAAATAAAGATTGAAGAAGAAGAATTTGGTCCTAATCACAAGTCTCAGAATAACGCCTAAAAGCAAATTTTGAAGCGCGTTTGAGCACTCCATTTAGTACATCTTCGATGCAAACTCTCTAAAGTCTGACCACTGCGCCATCGGGCAAAATTTATGCATGACTCGCTTCATAAATTTAGATGTGTTAACTGGCAATTTGTGTTTACTGCTGTTAATGGCTGGAAATCATAGCACAGAGACGCAATTAATTTGTTGGCAGTAGTGTGAATGAAAATCGATATTGATTTGAACGGTGATGGAAAGTAAATAAAGGCTTGATCGCTGACGGCCGTGAATGGGTATGCGGGTCAACTTTGTTTGTTTTAGGCGCTATGCTGGCTGGTTTTGTAAAAACTACCTTAACTATTAATTTGACTTTGTTGCTGGTAAACTGATAAACGAAGGTAGAAATTATTAATTTTAAGAAAAAATAATGAATGTATGCCGATTATCATATACAGGGTGTAAACAGACCCTTCACATATCCGTCAGCCAAGCATTCTGTACATCAAACTAAGTAACTTTACGCAAAAATTATTGCTGGGAATCGACTTTTTTTTGGGGTGAAAAATCACGTTTTACGGTAGGACTCGATGGAAAGCACTCAAAGCATTGTGCTGATGGATGGATTGAATAGTACAGGGGTCGTGGAGGTGTGTAAAGTAAAAATCTTACATTAAAAACATGTATTTAAAAAAAAAACTTGTGAAAAAGTTGTAACTTTGACCCCCAATATCTCCGTAACTAGAAGGTTCCCAGGTATGGTCTAGAACAAAAAAATGATCACAAAGACGGGGAGAACAAATGCCTTTCTTTTATGTTAAGGGTCTATTTACACCCTTTATGTAATTAATTATTCATTTAACATAACATTTCGATAGTTTTTCCCCGAAGGCTTAGCCCACGCGTCATACTAACTCGTTACTAACTAGTTAGTGAGTGGTTGCGTCGTGTACGGACCAACATTGAAATACGAGTCACACTCGGGCAACACATTGGTGATTGAGTTTGTAACACGTTACTTTAACAAGAATATTGTATGGCATTAGGTTTAGGAAATTAATCTTATTACCGTATTGCAAAGTCCAAAGTTGCAATGGTGGTCCCAACTTACGAGATGTAGGTCGTGGGTTCGAACCCAGGCAGGCGCATTACTTTGTGTAATTTAATTTAGCACCACTGCTCTCAAAACGGTGAAGGAAAACATCGTGAGGAAACCGGTACGTCCTAGAACCAAAAATTTGAAGACCTGCATTGTGCTCACGCAGTGGATTAAAGCAGCCTATTCCCTCCTATTTGGGAGGGGGGGGGGGCGGGTGTGTCCCAGCAGTGGACATGTAAGACTGATTATGCTTGCAAAGAACAGTATCCTACTGTCAAATATCTCAAAATCCACGGACGCCTACTTCAATCAATCCACAGATTATTACAATTGATTGCTTTGCCGCAAAAGTGCCTGGTTTGATGAACTGTTTCGTAATTTATATTAAAAACAATCAGTAATTGAATTCAATGGCGCTTTGAAGTCCTTTTCAAGTTTACAAGTGGCGAAATTTGGACAATGCGTACCTAATTGTTATTTTAGCCAAAAATAGAAAGCAAAATACCATAGTAATATTTTTTTTAAGAACTAAATACAGCAATGTGTAAAACGCTGATTTATTCTTTTTTTGAATACCGATTAATCTAGTCTATGGTAGTACAAGAAATAAATACTACATGTCATATAGATTTTGCTTCTAAAGGTATTTCCTAAGTCTGGTTTAGAAAATACATTATTATCTATCGGATCAAACGATAGACTATGAGAAGAAACAAAACGATTTTTTTTTGTAGACAAATGGACACATGCACTTTTTAAACCATTTTCCTCGACTACCATTTTCCATCATTAAAAAGATGTAGTGTCATATTTTCCTTCATTCAATGGCACAACAAAGGAAACTCACAAAATAATAGGGTCTATTCTCTTGGTACCAAGATTAATATATTCATTTTAATTTAAATCGCTATATTAGAGAGAACCATTAGCGTCGACGCTTTTTTTCTAGGGTTCCTCAATGAAATGAGAAAAACGAGATTCTCTCATTTAACATAGCGTAGTGTGTTAATAACCAAAAAAGTGGTTTGCTAATTCATGGGTCAAAGCAATTAAAAAGTACGACAATGATAGATCAAAGCATCCCAAATATCTAAACAAACACAGAGATGTCTACTTTTGAAAAATAAGCAAACACAGAAATGCCTACTTTTGATTTGTAGGCATTTACAATAACACAGGCATATTTTTGATGAACGTTTATGAAATTTGCAAAAACGGTGGGGCTTTCGTACATGGTTTTTCCAATGTCCGTGGTACCTCTGCAACCAAGTATATTTTTGCCAGATTTAGTTTAAGAAAAGTTATTTTATTCCTTTTTTTATCAAAATTCCTCAGATCTCAACTCACGCTTTGCTAGAATTCTAAATAGGATATTGAAGGGTCTGTGAAGCTAATAAAAATGATGAGAACGCTTCCACTGAGTTTGTTATTAGGCATACTTATGAATAATGCAAAGCGGAAAAAATAATTTAAGAACAACCGCGGCCTTTATTACAATTCACATTAAAAGTAACTTTTTTTGGAAAAACTGCGTAGGCTTGGACACAATAGTGTAATATCTTGAGATGGAAATAAGGTTTAGGTAACGAAAGAATATACGGAGAAAATGAATAATTGAGTACAGTTGTCGGTCGCCTGTGGCATGACATTTAACTTAGACTAGCTATAAAAGGTATAAAGAGCTATAAAGGCTTTGAAAAGAGTAAACATGGAGTTTCTTGCCGGTTCTTCTCCATAGGAAACGACCAACCCGAACCGTGCAACTTTTTGTCGATGTTTTATAAGTGCCCATCGAGGCCTATGTGAAATAAAATATTTTGATTTTGATTTTGATTTATATCTTTTCATACACGAAATATTATAAGAGTAACTTCTATAAGTCATAAAGTCGCCTTAGCAGCGAAAAAAAATATCTGAGTGTTTTTTTTTTAACGAAATTATTATAATTCTAAAATTTTTTGAGACTTTTTACATAAAACCTTTACTCCCATATTCTAACAATGACAGTAGGTAAATACGACGTAGTAAACTAGCGTAATGGATGTTCAAAAATTAGCTTAGCTTTTTACCAACTACGCTGGTCGGCTTCGAGTCTAAGCAGAATATCCATAATTTGCCTATCTGACCACCACAACTCAGTAGCATAATACCACAATACCACGCGGTAAGACTGGCAGTCTCAGATTTTCTGGCTTCTGACCCGTAACAACTGTCAAAGATCACTATAAGATGACCTATGTCAAAAATCTTACCAGTTTCGAACGCATAGATCGGTAACATTTATTTATAAGAAAATAACTTACATCTAAAAACTGTCTTATTTGATAGCAAAAATAAAAAAGATGACAATCATGTTACTCGTTGCAAAACAAAAAAAAAATGGAACACATTACCAAGTTGCGTGAACATTATTTTTCTTGACTCACTGTTGTTTCTCTTAACTTACTTTTTCTTCGTCCGAGTTTCAAATGTCCAGCAAAGTTAGCTTTTGAGTAGGGATGACATAAAAGTATCAACAATGTAAGAAGATAATGAAATTTTTTGGTACAATAAATCCTTTCTTTTTGTTGGCTTGAGATGCCGCCAAATAATTTATTGTTCATAATTTAATTTGCTTTGTTTTAAAAGATAATAATTATCTCATTAGGAAGTTAAGCTAAAATACTGCAAACCAAGATAAGTTTGATATTATGGCAACATTAACCAAGAGCCAAAAAAGTTACCCGTGTAGTCGTTTTAAACGTGTTATTTTACAGGATTAGATAAGAAACCCTACAGTAAATATTAACCTGTATTATAGGGTCATTCAGCCTATAATACCTAGTTAAAGGCGCAAACCCACCGCGGCGCACGGATAGGCTACACACGTGTGTTAAGCTTCACTTTGCAAGATAATGTATGTGATTGTGTCCACTGCAAACCACGGACACGCTATGCATCAAATGACGTCATTAGTACGTGCGTGGCTTCCTCGAATAAGGCGCTCACATAGCTCAACACTGTAAACGCCATGCACATTGTGCACGCGGTACACGCTATACACGAATATTAACCCACGACTACGCCGCGGTGGGCCACGCACGTTACAGTTGCACTTAGTTGTGAGTAGCGTGTACTGCTGTGGATACGTAGACCCACGTTGTCAAACAAATGAATCCACGCAGCTAAAATGCGCCGCATACCCGTGCACAGCGTACACCGCGGTGGGTTTGCGCCTTAACGCACAGAACTCATTTTCATAAAAAGAAAGTAAGAAGTGAAGTGTTTTTTACCGGTCGGTCCTTGACATTTATTTATTTACACTGAATCACCAAAGGAACAGGAGTAAATGATAGCGTGACGGAGAGAATGGAAGAATAAAATGTGTTGCGCCGACCTCCAAATAACGTGAGAAAATGGCAGGATGATGGTGTAGCAAAAAAATTTTCGGAGGCGGGCTTAACGTCATAGGCATTTTCTCATAGTCAACCTTTCGTCTCTTTAGCGTGTCGATGGTAATCTAAATTGAGCCGGCTCAGAACTTGTCTACGTGCTTCGCGCCTTTAGTACCGTCCATCAGTTCTTGTAATGAGTAAACAAAGGAGGCATTTAATATCGTGGCGTGCGTGTCCTGTTGTTTGCTCATTATAAGAATTACTGACTCAACTTTGACAAACTGCGGATGCAATTTTAAATACATACAGGCCCTTTACATAGCCGTCAACCAAGCATTCTGTACATCAAACTAAGTAACTTTACGCAAAAAATATTGCTGGGAATCGACTTTTTTTTCGGGGTGAAAAATCACGTTTTAAGGTAGGACTCGATGGAAAGCACTCAAAGCATTGTGCTGATTGATGTATTGAATAATACGGGGGTTGTGGAGGTGTGTAAAGTAAAAATCTTACATCAAAAACATGTATTTTAAAAAAAACTTGAGACAATGTTGGAATTTTAACCGCCAATATCTCCCTAACTAGAAGGTTCCCAGGTATGGTCTAGAACAAAAAAAATTATCGCAAAGACGGAGAGAACAAGTGCCTTACGGCTATGTTAAGGGTCTATTTACACCCTTTGTATTCAATGGCAGTCATTATGTATATTAAACATAATTATACCTATTCATTCTTTTAATGACTTTTGTGTTTCAATGATTGTTTATTTGTTTATATTCTTTTTCTTAGCGTGTCGATGGCAATCTAAATAGTGTCGGCACAGAACTGAGCTACTAGTTTGGCGCTTTCGGTAGTGTCCATCATTTCCTGTTGTGAACAAACAACGGGACACGCAGGACACGATATTAAGTGCCCCATCGTTTGTGGAACAGCACCACATTTACACTCCAGGGCAGGGTCATCAATGAATCTCACCTGAGCATGTTATCTGTGCTGCGACCAACCTGGGTCCAGAGTCTATTTAATGACTTCCAGGTATTTGTTTATAACACTCTTATACTGTAAGCCACAAAAAACCGTTTGTTATAGGACGGTCTGCTTAAAACTGTTTCTTTACTTCCAACACGAATCCCAAGACCCAGCTTTAACTTTGATTAAAACTACCGTTTACGTTAAACATTTTAATCTACATTCTAACCACGGCTGAGAAGTAAGCAAGCGGTGTACGTACCGAGGCTGCAGCTAACGGAGCCACAAATTGCCCGCCAAACGGTCGAGCAACGTGAAGGTAACAGGATGCCTGGAATTACCTACTAGCTGAATAGAAGGTTTTATGTTCGTGTCAGGTTTTTTCGTCCAATCTAATAGGATAGGAAGAAAACATCTAAATTCTATAGTAAGCCTGTCCGTTTGTCGGTTTATTACCTTTTCACGCGTTAAGGCCTGAACGAATTCGTATCCTGTCGAATGTCAGTTAGGATACTTTATATCCCGGTAGTGCGTTCTCGTGGATTATTTTCGCCCTCTCCGCGGACGAAGCCGTGGACAAAAGCTAGTCTATACAAATAAATAAAATTGAAGTGTCTGTTTGTATATCAAAATAACAGCTTTTTACTGAATGTATAAGAAAATACGTACGGCACTTCTAGAGAAAAGTACATTTTTTAAAATTTTTGTCTATGTGTCTGTTTGTTCCGGCTAATCTCCGAAACGGCTGGACCGATTTTGACGGGACTTTTACTGGCAGATAGCTGATGTTATAAGGAGTAACTACGGTTACATTTATTTTAGAATGAGAATTAGGGTTCCGTGCAAAGAAATTAAAACAATTGAAATTGGTAACAGAATCCGATTCATAAAGGAAGGTAATAATAATAATTTTTATTTATTTATTTTTAATTTTTTATATTTTTAAATGTTTTTTTTATATTACTTTGTTTAGAAATATTTAAAAATGTAAACAATATGAATAGAAAAGAAATAAAGGAACATAATAATTTATTATAATTTATTTATTTATTTTATAATAATTTCACGCGAACGAACGTCTCGGGCAAAAGCTAGTATAGAATAAAATATGAAGGTTAGGTTAGGTTTTTATAGGTATGTATATATATGTACTATATGTATTACGTATATTATATTGTATGTATTTAGTTTATAACATTAATTAATTTAAGTAACACAATGTGTTAATGCACTTAAGTATATCCTTTTCTGCAAATCTCACTGTCAAAATTTGGTTTGCTGTAAGAAAACCCAATTCTGGGTTAAGCTCGCCATTGTACATAAGCTATATTGTTGCAATTTGTATGTATATTTTTTTGTGTGCAATAAAGAATAAAGGAATACAGGATAAAGGATGAAGGAACCAACGCTTGTTAGTGTGTGTGCCAGTAATATTCAATGCCAGTTATTAGTACGATTACTCCAGGTAGGTATTTGGGGAAACTCGTAAGATTCATTTTTGTTGATTCAGCACCATTACAACGAAACTTATTCTACAAGCTAAATGGCAAAGAAATTTCTTGGTAATGAGTTAGTTTTTAATGCTTTACGTGTTCAGAATTTTACAATGAAAAAACTTTTTCTCTACTTAGAATTCCTTTGTTTGTTATACCTACCATTTTATTAAAGCCTTATTTTACTTTACTTTTCATTTCGTTACTATACCAAGAATACCAGAGTCGAAATATCACATTTTAACGAAATGTAATGGAAAATTCTCGTTACTGAACATGTAAGTGTATTGTGTGTAACTAACATAACATTATCATCATGGCTGTTTACCCGAAGGCGTACACCAAATTTATTCAGTTATTTTTTTAGTCTCATGTGGTATATTACGATGAACCGTATACAAATCCAGTATCTGGGTTTTTACTGAGAAACTCCAGGTGGAATAACCCTAAAACACTTTGGGAATTTACCACAGCACATCATGCTCTGCAAGTAGCGCTTACGACCAGTAGACCTACGAGGCAGTTCTCGAGAAACTGTGTTTTTCTATACAAATATTATGAAGAGGTAAAGTTTGTAAGTTTGTATGTAGGGTAATCTTCGAAACTACTGATCTGATTTCGAAAATTCTTTCATATAATAGAAAACTAAACTAATAATAGAAAACGTTATCTTCGAGTCTCATGGGCTATAGGAAGAAGATCACTGAAACGTTTTTTTCTTTTAATAATTTTCTCTGAGTACTTATTTCTTACATTCTCTTGCCAGTCTACTGTCTCTTGTTTAGACCCATATATTTTCAATATATTTTCAGTGAAAACTTTTATTTATTTGTCACTTCAAGCACAAAGTACAGAGGTGGACTTGATGCCATAGGCAAAATATAATAACAATAATAAATTAATAAATCCATCATCACTGACAGGACTATTGTAACAGTAGCCAATAAGCCTGATATAGTGGTGGTGGATCGATCAGAGCGGCGCGCAATGATTGTTGACATAACGCTCCCGCATGATGAGAACCTCGTGAAAGCCGAGAAAGATAAGCAAATCAAGTACCTTGACTTGGCTCACGAGTTTGTCGACATGTGGGATGTGGACTCAGCGATCATTGTGCCGATAGTTGTATCAGCCCATGGCTTAATTGCCAAGAGCCTCGACCAATACCTGAGGAGGCTCTCGTTAGGCAGCTGGATCAAGGGCTTGATTCAGAAAGCGGTACTTCTGGACACGGCTCGTATTGTTAGGAGGTTCCTCTCTTTGGAGTCCTGACCGCCGGTAGCTTGGACCCTGTTCCCGATACCGGTGGGCTACAATTTTTTATATTTTTAAATGTTTTTTATATTGTTTTTTCTAAGGAATATTTAAAAATGTAAACAATTTGTAAAAATATTAGTAAAGGAAAAAATCATAAATTAATAATAATATTTTAATTGGCCTTCTTTCACTAACTGTCTACTATCTGTATCCCAGCTGTAAGTTTTCTTAAGAAACAAAATAAAATATTCAAAACGTTCCCTTGGGATAATTTTCAAAAATCTACTTATCAAGAAAAGCCTTAGGTATAACATTCTGTTCACCCAGTTATCCTAACCTTGATGCCCCACATACACGTAGGTGCCGTAAAGTTTGGCAGGCAATTTGTGTGTCAGTTAACAGCTACCTCGTAGATTCGAGACACGGCCTACTCCCGCCGCAACTCAATGATACGGCGAGATTTATTGACGAATGAGATTGGAACGGCTTAAGTTGGATGGGATACGTTGAGAAAATGAAGATTTAAAATGTTGGAAAGGGATTCTTGTGTCATACAAATTCAAGTAGATTAAAATTAAAGACAGGTTGGTCTGTGGATGGGTGACGATCAATTACATACCGAGTTTCCTCCGTGCCTCGAAAAGCACCGTTAAGCCGTTGGTCCCGGCTGTCATTTGTAGATCTTTGGCAGTCGTTACAGGCAGTCAGTGGCCTAAAAGTCCGACAACAAGTCTTACCAGGAAGTATTGTAATACCCAGTAATAACAGGGTTGTGGAGGTCAGATAGGCAATCACTCCATGTAAAATACTGGTATTCCGCTGCTTCCGGTTAGATTGGAAGCCGACCCCAACATTGTTGGGAAATGGCTAGGCATTTGATGATATAGTATAAAATTGATTGAATCCAGAGAAAATCTTATCATTTAAATTGCTGCCCATTTTGCTTCATTATAAGTTTGTAAACCAGTGGCGAAGATTCCTTTTCCTCGATTCCTCGATTCCTACCGGCTTCCCTTAAAAAATGGCACAGTTAGTATTCTATAGACAAATAATATAATCACATTAAAGATATGTAGTCCGGCTTACCTCTTACAAAAATTGACCCTTCGCTACTGTTGTAAACACAATATCACATTATATGACTTAAGCAATATCATGCTTATCGGCTCCATACACAACCAACCCGCCTCGCTTTAATCCTTTAAACGAATCTCAAGCACTATATTATGTTCATTTTAAAGATGTTACAAACATCTAAATTCTGCTTAGAAATAGAAGACGGACAGTATAAATTATGGCTGCACACATACGCTTTAAATTCAGCAGAGGGAACAGGTCAGGGAACCAACATGATGGGTTGCCAACCTGTCTCTGTAAATGCATTGTTGTGTCCATCCAGTGTGTGGACTGGGGTTAATATTATAATGGTGCTAGCTGTCCGCTAAAAGCTGCGAAACTAGAATTAACATTTGGATAGCAACAATCTGTTACAATGAAAATAGTGTAAGCTATACCTAATACCGCTACATTTTAACTAACAAATTATTTGACAGCATACTTAATAAGTAATTAAAACATGACATAATTTACATAAGCCTCGAAATTGTCGAAAAAATAATATACAAGGGGATACAAAATAGGCAAGTACAAAATCTACTTTAATGAGTCCTCCGCCTTGCCCCATCAAAGGCACATTTAGCATCCACAAAATCCTAACAATATCCCACAGGTCATTTGCTTTAAAATAACCATAATCCACGTAGGTATTACGATACTAATTGCACCAGTACGTGATCAACCTGCAGAATATTCCACTTAAATTGATACCTTCGCGAGGACTCATTAAAGCGGTCGGTCTATAGATCTCATCATCGTTCATCTCGCGTTTGTATTTCTAAAGATACACGATGACTACCGAAGGACATACTTTTCTCAGGAGATCTACGGACCTTGCACCACTCACTAAGTAATTCACTATCTAAATTCAAAATGATGAAACTCGTACAAAACAAGTTCACAGCTCAATATGGAACGAGACTAGCACTGGATTACCCACATCGCCAGCATTTCATCAAGCAACTCCTCAAGTATTCTCGAACAAATTTCACAAATGATATGCAGATGTAAATGAAAATATTTGCAAGCAAAATATATGGGACCGCACGCAGATGTATGAATTTCCCCGATCGACCTAATTCAATCTCCCTTGGTATACTTTTGTATACAACAAACCTTTTCCGACATTTAGCTAGAAAATAAAAAGCTGGAATATACGTCGGGACGGATTGCACATAACCCGACAGTCTTTTGGGATTTCCTTCTGCTAGGTTTTAAGATGACTCCTAATTGTACCGTGTTGTAATGTGGCGTGAGATTGAAATGTTCTTACCTGTTTTATTCACGATCATCATCGTTGGCAATCTTGTTCCACCTACTGCTTGGTATAGGACTCGTCCCTTTTATGCCATTCTTCCCTTGTCTGAGCGAGTTTCAACCCCGTCGTACCCGCCATCTTCTGAATGTCATCCACCTTTCTGGCTGTTCAATTATACTTACGAAGAAGGCAAGATCTTTGCAATGATGTACACCACATCAGCACTAACAGTAAAATGCGAATTTAACACCAGACATCTCTGTACTGGATGCCAAAGACATCGTTCTAGCGTTTACTACTGCACTTAAACCTACATAAGCTCTGACTTGAGATTACACTCTAAAAGTTTTAATGCTACTTTAAAATGCACTCTCTTCACACGAAGAAACACGTGCCAGAGATATCGATCGACATTTTCCTTCAGTCAAATTACTATTATCACTTCAACTTCCAATAGAGTGCCACAAGGAACAATCTTAAAGCCAAATTTAAACAGATCTCCGTGTCTCGTAAAATAATGTTACGCTTCGGTGTAAGAGGCCGTCTACGTTATTCGCATGTAAATGGAGGAGTCATATTGAAATTCTAAGGATTCCAAGGATGTAGGTACTTGCTTTTTGTAAGGCTTTTGCGGTTCCACTTGATCAAGACTACTCTAGTGGATTTTCTAATTTTGTGGTTACAGAAATATATGGCAACAACATGAGATGCATTTTGAAAATCAGAATAGCAATGATATTATAATTTTTAAATGGTTGGTTTCACAGTTCTCGTTGCTTTCTTATATAGTTCCCAGTAAACAGTTCTACTTTGACTTTAGGCGCTTCTATTCTTAGAAGCTTCGTCCTATCATATGATTCAAAGAAAGTAATATTCATATACTTTTGGTCATAGTCAAAATTATTTCTTTGTGGTAAATGTGGTACGCACGACGGCCAATCAAGCTTTACAAAACCAGTATATGCGGATTTCTCATTGTATAGGAAATCTATACAAAGCGAAGCCAAGTTATACTGGAAATGTACAGCTTTATGTGCCGCCGTGTGTAAAAAAGGTGGTAAAAGTAACATATTAATTATTGTGCAATGACACATTTCGCCATAAAACAGCATGCAAATATTAGTGAACACACATTAAATTATATAGGTAACTAAAGAAGGATATTTCTAAGTTTAATTAACTCAATACAAAACAAATTTAAAGACCAAGGGAGTTCCCTCTGTTGTTTTATTAAAAAAGTAATGGGCCAGAAAATCAACATAAACATTTCAATATTGTTACAATATTGCATTACGTTTGTTCGTTTCCTTCATTTGCGCATTCTGTTTACGTCAATATCTAAATAATTCCCGGAACGGGCCTTTTGTTTATACCTACTTAATGCCTTATTTGAATAAGCAACAAAATGTTTTTCATTAGCTTTTTAAAGGCAACGCCATTAAATATTCCGTGAATAAATTAAAAGGCTAACTGAAGTGCTAAAAAATGCTTCATTTTGTTTAACCTTTTTTTAAGGAAAATTCCTTAATTACAAGCTATGTAGGTATTGATTTTTATATTCCTAATGTACTGACACAGCCCACGTTTTACTCGCTAACTGCGAGTCATCATCATCTGCCTAGACTTTTCCCAAATATATTGGGGTCGGCTTCCAGTCTAACCGGATGCAGCTGAATACCAGTATTTTACATGGAGCGACTGCCTATCTGGCCTCCACAACCCAGTTAGTACTGGGTAATACGATACCCCTTGGTAAGACTGGTTGTCCGACTTTTTGAGCCACTGACTACTTAACGACTGTCAAAGATCTAAAAGTGACACCCGGGATTAACTTGCTTTCCGAGGCACGGAGAGTAATGGGCGGTCATCCATCCACAGACCAACCTAGGCAAGCACGGCTTAATCTAGAGATCGACCCGAGCGGCTGTTATTATTTAGCCACAAGCTCTTCCTCGCTAACTGCGAGTGAGTAAAAACTTGGTAAAATAAAAAAGATTTTATTTTATAAAAACCAACCAACCAACTAACCTTCCAACCAACCAACCTACCATCCAACCATCCAACCATTTTTTTATTCTAGCAAAGTTACTTGTAGTAAAAAAAGTGTAAAAAAACCAATATTGTAGACAGCCTTGCTTCTTCGATCACAAAGTATCTAGCCACAACCAATATGGAAAACGCTTTCCACTTTATTCCCTGAACCTAATCTCCTTTCGCTGCAGCCAGCTTTTACTCTTTTAACATAATATGTTATTCTCTTTCTGAGCACTAACAGGTTTTGAAAACTTCACCACTATGAAAGACAGGAATAACATGTAAAATTCATGCTTCTAGTTAACGAAACAAGAACGATTCCTCTCAGTCCCTCTATGTTCGCAACTCGAAACTAAGAAACATTATTCAAACTTCCACCGAATTGTCTAGGGAATAGTCTGAAGACGGGTGTTTTTTTTTTAGCTCTACTTTGAGAAACTTTGTGCAAATACTGTCGTGGTATTTTTGTCATGTATTGTGGTTCGACTACGTGATGAAAATAAAACGATACATTTGGGAAGGTGGAGTAAGCCAGCTTTAGGCCTACCGCTTTTCGTTGGTTTTCGAAGTTGAGTACTTACTCGTAGATACTTTTGTGGCGATTGAAAAGAAATATAAATAGAAATGGCACATTTTTACTTAAAAAGCGAAAGTTTCTCTGTTTTTCTGTTACTTTTTCATGGGGCGCAGTATCTTAGGTGTAAAATTAACAGATCATGTACGAAACACTACGCTGCGCTCCAAAACGCAAATCGTTGACGTGGCTCAAAAGGCTGCCCAACTTAAATGGGACTGGGCAGGACATGTCTGTCGCATGCCGAACGAACTGTGGGCCAGCTTGTAAAGCTCAGGATTGGTGCCCGGAAACAGTGACACGGGGTCGCGGCAGACCACGAAGGAGATGGCGGGACGAACTGGATGTCTTCCTTGAGAATTGGAAAGAAGTAGCACAGCAGCGTGACCTCTGGAAGGAGTGGAGGGAGGCCTTTGCCCAGCAGTGGGACAATGTGGGCTAGCTATAATAATAATAACTCATCATCATTATCAACCTACAGCAGTCCACTGCTGGACAAAGGCCTCCTCAATCACAACCCATTCAACTCGATTCTCGGTAACTCTCATCCAGTTGCTACCAGCCACCCTGCGAAGATCATCGCTCCACCGAGCCTGAGGGCGTCCCACCTTACGTTTGCCGATTCGCGGTCTCCACTCATGAACACTTCTACCCCAACGGTAATCGGTACTACGGCTAATATGACCAGCGCATTGCCACTTCAGCTTACTTATTCTGTGAACTATCTCGACAACTCTGGTTCTCCGTCGGTTCAACTCGTTCTAGAGGCAATTCCTCATACCTTAACTGCTGCTTTTGATGAAAGGGACATAAATGGACCACGACCTGGGCTATAATCATCTTCCGGCCCCTGTTCCATTCTATTCTGGGTCGTCCCAACACGTTTTCTTCTTCCATTCTCCCCTGTCAGACGTCACAGCATCATTTAATTGAAAGGAAGTCGTTTGTCTTGGTATGGACATGTAATAAGGAGGGATGAAACACATGTGGCTAAGAGAGTGATGGACATGAATGTTGATGGATGGAGAGGGAGAAGAAGGCCAAAGAAAAGATGGGTGGATTGTGTGAGGAATGATACGAAAGCGAAAGGAGTAAATAAAAGTGATCATTTCTGACCCCACTTGGGGCGTAGTCACGGGTTACAGATAGTTTCTACATAAATTACTGAATCTTCCGTGAAATTCTTAGAAATCACTTATTCGTCTGAAGTACTCAAGTGGGCAGATTAAACAGTATTTGGTATAACAGTAATGCTTTGATGAAACGTTTAAAGGCTACGGATGTGGAACTTCATCGCAGACACGCCTTATCTTGTCTTCTGCCCCCAACGTTGAAAAGTTGCAGTCAAAACGACTTCTACCCTGGGCCCTGGCACCAAAAACATAAAAATGTATAGTGAATACTGATTTTATCATCAACACGAAGAAGAAGAGACTTACATTATTACGTAACTTAATAATTAAATGTTCAAAATCAGAAATAGTCACACGAAAAGTCACGAATAAAGACGCCTATATTCGAAAAAACCTATTGTTTTCAGGATTCGCGATGGTATTTCTTTTGTTGTTTGCGTGGAAATCCAGACGGCAATCCTCATTGTTCTCTATAACTGTATTATTGCCTAGAAGACCCAATTAAAGGCTCGGGAGGAAGAAACAAAAGGTAGGATTCTTGTTACTAGCTACAAACCGTTATGGATGCTGCAGACATGAAAAATTTTAAGGTTTTTGAGACTATTTTTTATTTTTACATAAAGTTTTTATGAAAATGAAAATTCTCCCTTATAAGCTACATTATTCCCGAGTGTTATAGGCTACATTTAAACGTTCCCGTTAGTGTAAGAAACACATGTTTGTATATTTAAAATTTCCATACATAACGGGATCGAAGCCGCGAGCAGAAGCTAGTTAAGTATAAAACAAAGTGCGGTGCCACCCGCCTGTAGTGTGTTCATACAAAATGTCCGAAAGTGATGTAGTGGTGAGGCCCGTGTGTCAGCTTTTGGAGAATATGTCATTCGGTCTGTAAGTCAAGATAAGAAAGTCAAAATCATTAAAGTCAGCAAATCATCATCATCATTTCAGCCAAAAGACGTCCACTGCTGGACATAGGCCTCCCCCAAGTGTCGCCACATTGACCGGTCCCGTGCGACTCGCATCCAGCGGATCCCTGCAACCTTCACCAGGTCATCGGTCCACCTAGTGGGAGGCCATCCAACGCAACGTGAGTCAGCAAATAATAGGTGTAAAATGACCCTTAACGAAGCTGTAAGGCATTTTGTTCTCCCAATCTTTGCGATTTTTTTTTATTTTAGACCATACCTGGGAAACTTCCAGTTACGGAGAAATTGGTGGTAAAAGTTCCAACTTTCTTTTCTTCGGAATCATCGATTCTTTTTGAGAGTCGGAAGAAGAATACTTTCATTCAGTTGAACACCCTAAATATAATTTCTTCATCTCTCATTACTTAATTACTAGCCTATGCCCGCGGCTTCACCCGCGTGGAGTTCGGTAATGTCTCACGGGATCATACTACCGGGATAAAAAGTATCCTTTGTGTTAATGCAGGTTATAAACTATCTGTGTGCCAAATTTCATTCAAATCCGGCCAGTAGTTTTTGCGTGAAAGAGTAACAAACTTCCATCCATCCTCACAAACTTTCGTATTTATAATATTTGTAGGATTGATTTTGCCTCAGCGAACAAATATTTATGTCCAAACACTTTTAGGCATAAATATTTTCGAAGAAAATCTTACAATAGTTTATTGTTCCCATGTTTTTGATCAAGCTAACAAAAGATTAATTCTTTGTTTCTATTTATGAAGAATTTCGCACCCAATTTAGTATACACGTGGCAATCTTGTATAATGTTGGATTCTTATTTGATCTTGAACATCAAGGTTTTCACGTTCATTACAGGTTTTCCACCTCGCAAATATTTATTAATACAGTTTCCTCTCATCCTACTTCTATCATAAACGCGAAGGTTTGTTAGGATGAATGGATGGATGGATGTTTGTTACTCTTTCACAAAATAATTACCCAATGGATTTCGGAGGAAAATTTTTAAATTTACGAAGATTAGAACAGACGTCTGTAAAACGCCTCCATGAACACAGGGTAAATTTTGTTACCTAAAAATTAACCAGCAGGCGAACCCGCCGGCAGAAACTAGTTAAATAATAAAATATTGTTTTCATGTTTTTCATCAACGCCATAACGAAATAGCTGCTATTTTGAACAACACGAGAGTTGGGGCTAGAATTACAAGTGCCGAATTTTATTACGGCAATTCAACGAATTTGATGCTGGTATTAAAAATCTGTTGCCACTAAATATTTAACTATCATTTAGTCAGTAAATATTATAGTAAACACATGCAATTCGCCTATGGTAAACATTATTTTGTACATTTTTGTAAATGGTACTCTAATCGAAATACGAATACTTCGCGGCTCATACGTGTATGTTGAGAGGCTCGTGTCTAAATAATTTAGCCACACAGGTCGATCTTCGAGGTAAAGCAGTGCTTATTGAGGTCGGTTTGTGGATGGGGACCATACATTACATATCGAGTTCCTTCCGTGCCTCGAATAGCAGCATTGGCATTGCGTTGGTCCCGGCTGTCATTTGTAGATCTTTGACAGTCGCTACAAGTAGTATGTGGTATGAAAATCTGACAACTAGTGTTACTAAGTGGTGTTGTATTTATAACACGGTATCCAAATGGGTTGAGAAGGTCAGTTAGGCTGTTGTTCCATGTAAAATAGCGGTATTCACCTGCATCCATTTGGATTCGAAGCCGTCTTTAATTTAGTTGGGAAAAGGCTAGGCAGATTATGATGGTGATAATGATAAATGATGATGTTATGCCGCGTACACATTGGTGAAACGTAACATGTAATGTAACACACGCTGAAACAAAGTCGCCTGTTGTTGGGTTACATTTCATGTTGCATTGCATAAGGCTGGATGGCTCATTCATGTTTTATTTCACGTTACGTTACACCAATGTGTACCCGGCATTATGTGTGTAGGTACAGACGCCAGCACATGAAGCTACTACAATCTGTCAAATTTATTTAATAGATTTTCAACTTTATCGCCAAAGCATTAGGTAGCTTCATGTCCTGGCGTCTGTCTGTACATAAGACCTTGAGAATATAGTATTTTCTTTTCAAAGTTAGGTAATCTTCTAGTCCTACACCAGTTACTAAGAAATACCGACAAAGATTTTAAACTATCATGGTCATAATTATTAATACTAGAAACGGGATATTTACCATGTACTGTACGAACAAGAAAGAGGGTAGACCGATTTGTCTGCTCATAAACACCCACCCGCAATAACTTCAGTTTATCCGTGATCATGGGGCTTGCAACAGCAGTGCTATTCTGAAAGCTTCGTTTGCGAAATCACTTCTGAATCCGCGGTGAAATCTTGGGACATAAACATTTCGTATTCTCAAATTGAGTGAATTCGACACTAGCGCCAGCAAGTGATGACGGAAGTGAGAGGAATTACAACGGGTGAGTATTTTGACGTTTGTCCATAGTATTTCGTATTCTCAAACACAATTCGCTCACCGTATCGAAAGTCATCTCGCATCTCACACACGAATTCATCTGTCAAATGAAAAGTTACTATTTCTTGAGTGAAAGTAAGTGTTTTTTAAATATGTATGTGATATAAATGCAAAATAAAAAGAACAATTATCTATAATCTATATATTTGTGGTTTTCTTACAGAAAAAAAGTGAAACAGTTAGGATGAACTTATATAACATTATTATGTTAAATAAAGAATATATAGAATATTTCATACAATAACTTGTTCAACGGTTACTGATGTGCCTGGTACCTCCAATACATAGTCATCAATAACCTGAAACAATACATTTTTCATGTCAAAACTTAGTAATAAAAAAAATAAGAGTCAGATGTTGTTGCAGTTAATCTTCTCCTTCTCTCTTCTCCTTTGTGCGTGGGAGTGTATGTACATATATTGATCTCAGCTGTTGTTATAAAATGACAGTAATGAACGAAAGTTAGTGGGCTCTAGCCAGTTTGAAAACACTGGCCTTTGCGTAGCCACAGTGAAGCAGCATGATGAAGTAAGCTCAAAGACATTTTCATTGAACGGACATCAGATCTTGACAGTGAAATGAAGAAGTATATTTTTATATTACTAATATACCAATCACTCACTGGCATGTTTGTGTAAGTGCCACTAGCCTGTGCCACTGGTGCCAAGATAGAGGGATTTTCCTTTTCCTGTGAAGGATCCTGTAAAATCATTTTTTTATATTAGGTGTAGAGTCCATAAGTTGTTAGTGAGTTAGTAGCAGAATGAATGAATAACATACATTAATTAAATGGTTCTATTTGTAAGTATGTGTCGCCAGTAGCAAAACCTTCACCAGCCATTAACAGTAGTATGCGCTCTTCTATATTTGAAAGCTCTGGAATGCCACCTTCCACCATTCCCAAGCCTGTGGTGCTTCTAAAAGCGGCGCGTGTAGCGGCTTTCTTTTTTACTGCACTTTTTTTGTCAGACCAATACTACAATGGGAAATACAGAAATAATGATTATTTCACACTGCATGATGGGCAGACGCACAAATAACATTCGCACAGTGAAATAATTAAGTATACTTTGTTAAGACGTTAACTGAAATGACCAACTCACCTTTATTAATTTTTTTGCTCTCTTTATCGTACCTCCACCCATACTGTTTAATTTTACAGTGATATTATCCCACTTCTTATTAGCCGCCTGCTTGGCGCTTTGATTTTAGGCAAATCCTTTTGTCAAGCTAGGCTTCCTTTCTAAGAAGTCGATTAGCGTCTCCACTTGACCCGCAGATGGATGGGAAGTACGCTCAGCACTGAAGTAGAGAATTAACAATTAAATATGAATATAACGATACCGGCAGTAACTTACTTACTTCATCAGAAATCGTACTTACTTCATTTTGTTAAACACTTCACAGTAAAATTTCGGGGAAATAAAAATAACAAAGCTTGTTTGTCAACAAAAAAATAATTGAGTGAATGCTTTTTTTTATACGCGGGCTCCCCTAACTCCTTGAGGCAAAGGCGACACTGCGTTCAGTCTAGTTTTTCATTCTCTATCTCAAATAAAACTTCTAAATATTAAAACGTACAAAATAATGCATTTACATTACATTTATGGCTGAAATAAACTATAAACTATTATTTTAGAGCGTTAATTCGGCTAAATTATGTGAGTCGATATAAATCATAACAAGGCACAATTCAGTGCCACCGCCCTACTACCATAGAGCAATGTCACCTGAGTTCTCGAAAGTCACTTCACTTCACTTGGCCTTGATCGTGACATGAGAATACCAAAACTTGTACAGGCGAGATGAGAAGTGAAGTGAGTGTGACTTTCGAGATGATTTGCGAGATGACTTTCGAAGTGAGTCACCGTTTACAGAATAGCACTGCAGCGCCGAAATATCGGGAACTCATAGAAAACAGTAAACATGGTAAATATCCCGTTTCTAGTATCAATAATAATACCGACAAAGATTACACGGGGCACAATCTTGTAGCTTTGCAAAAATAATACATTTTCAAATGAAAATTTCGCACGATTAGTATTGTATAAATTAATCTACCAGGAATTTGGCTTGGAAAGTTAACTGGCTATAGGCATTTACAAATTTTCCAACTACTTCTGATTAGTTACAAAGAAGCGGTTCGGTAACCGTTGAATGTTCCCAGATATTGATTTTGCTTTTGTAAGACGTTTCTGTAATATTGTTTTTGATATTTTCTAGGCGGGTAGCTAACGAGAGCTGTGTTTTTTGAAATCATTAAGAATTTGATATTGTTGCTGTCTCGGAAATCATCTCACAGGATCGTAGAAGATTTAGAAGATTGGTACAACTGGAGAGGGACACAATATCTATCTGTTGGTGAACTCAGGCTGGGACTGGCGCTGATTAGGAACAAAACTATATACATGTGGGATTGTCAGGATTTATTCCGTTAGGTTCGTACATCATGTGGGTAGAAGATGGGTTTCGTGCAATGAAAACACATTGTTCACTATACACAGTTTATAATAAACTCTCAAATTATTTGAAATTACAATTTAACACAATAACACGGGGCACCATTAATCGGGTACAGTTCCGGGACGTCTCAACTCCGCTGCGGTCAGATATTGAATATCCTCCACACTGCCAGCTCAAAACATCACGACTCTGTAGAAGCACGCTTTGGTGTGGGTAGACTGGTAAGTAGGTCGCGTGGTGTTACCACTGGCGTGCTTGCGATTCATTACAAGTCCGTACTAATGACCGGATCCGACATACACATTCATAAACTCACGCTTTTTTCCCGTGGAGGTAGCCAGAAACCACAGAACGCCACCTGCTACGATCCTTGTATACTCCTTTCGCTTCGTCCACGTACCATGTAGACATACCCGCACACCGATTGTGAGTACTACGCAGTAAGCACCTGACCATGAACAACACGACCAGTAGGTTTTAAATAAATAAATAATAGTCCGCTCAGCACAAATAAAAGTCAGTACAGCTTCTGTCTAATAACTTCTCCTTACATCACAATATGCCTAGATATCTGAACAGACCTCCATTTCTCTCATACCAAATACAAGACCGAAATTAAACACCTAAACAAAGGGTGTAAGAAGAATGTGTACAGCAATGAAGCTTGACAAAAATGTGCCCGTCTCACATTATATAGTACAGTCAGCATAATAAACTACATCCCTTTCGGATAACGAGTGAGAACTTAATAGAATTGCGGGGAGAATGCGTGAGTGCCTCGGAATGCCTATCGTAGACGATGTCATAGATTAAAAAGATGTAGAGGGTAATATCCTTTTGCCCTTTTTATTAATATAGTGGTCGCCAGCATAACTGCTGAGCATGAGGTACGAGGTTCATGTTAGTGGTTTTTTGCATCTGGAATTTCTCAGTAACAGCCACGTCATAAGTCGGGATTTGTTTGTTGTTGTTTTTGTTTGTTTGTAACAACTTGTAAACTACATGAATGCAATAAATGACGATGATGATGATGGTTCCCGGTTGATGGTAATAGACTCGCTCTAATACATGAAACTAAAACGTAAGTGGCGAAATGAGGGTATACTATTATGTGCAACTACGCCCCACTCTTTCAGGGATTGCAGGCGTGATGTTTTGTTTTGATATTTTGGCTTCATTGTAAATAACACCTTATTTTAAAGAAATCACACCTTATTTTTAAAAGAAAGCAGGCTTACCAAGAGGCTTTTCGTCTTTTCCAGTAAATGTGTTATGGAGGTCAAATAGGCAATAGCTCCATGTAAAACCGTTATTAATCCGCATACGATAAGACTGGAAGCCGATCTTTAAATAGTGGTAAAAAGCTACAAATGATGATGACAAGTAATACTTAATCTGCTTTTCTCTTACTAAAATATAAGGTTCGATTCTGTTCAATTTAATTAATCATTGACGGTACCGTCAGCCAAATAACTTGTTTAATAGAACTTGTTGTGAAGATATTTGCTGAGTCGATTTCATTTATTCGTGTTCTGAAAAGTGTTTTGAGAACACTCATTTTGTGTTATAAACAGTTTAATTTGGAACTGTGAAGTTGGTGTCTTTGAATGGATGCTTTTCTGTTGCTAAAAGGAACTGGTAGCAACAGGAAAAACATTGTACTTTTATTATACTAGCGTTTCACCGCGACTTCGCTCGCGTTACGCTCGGATATTATCCCACGAAAATGTTTTAAATATAGCATTTATGACACTCGGGGATAACGCTTCCCCTTAGTGAAAGATTTTCCGCAATCAAATCAGTGTTTTCGTTGATTACCTGTACATCCAAACTTCACACCTTTTTATAATATTAGCGTAGAAGTGCAGGTAGTGTAGATTACCGATACAATTATGATAGAATATGATCTTACGCGACATTACGAAGTAAATATGACCCAAGTAGATAGCAGACCCCGTAGAAAATGCCGTGCCGTGCCGTGTATAAGCTGGACAGAACCAAGGGCCATTGGTTCACATTAACCCAGAATCGAAAGAGTTAGAAGTCAAGGGGAAAGAGTTCTGCCAGGGCTGCGGGACTGTTCGAAAGAGATAAAATGACCCTGAAACACAAAGGGCAAAGAAGGAATATGGATGGGATTTAGTCAGAGCGGGAGGGGCCATTGGATGATCTACGATCCGAAAAAAAAAGGGGAAAGAATTCTTTGCCCAACAGTGGGAGAATGCAGGCTAACAGTATAATGTATCATCTCACCCAATTAGGACAACTCATTTACAGTTCACAGAAATGTGTAGGTGCTTTTACTTACACAAATAATTCAACGAGGATTAAAAACTATAAAATACTATTATGAGCATTTGCGGTGTGTAGCTAATTAATTTTATTAATGTATATTGTTTGTTACAGCCGCTTTTTGGCTGTTTGCCACAACTTTAGCTAGTCATGCTGTTACTAGTAAGGCCCGTCGCCCATGATGACTTTTTGTAGCAATGCTGTCGGGCGTTTGTCGCATTTGTATCGCGCGAAATGCGACGCATACGACGCGACAGCATCGCTACTATATCGGAGTAGAGGTGCGGCTGTTTCGAACGACATCAGGGGAATATAGACTGGAAAATGGCAGTATTTCTGTATCGATGCAGAATCAACATTGAAACGCTACAGCATCGCAATAGCAGCCATACAGAGTCGAGTTTATGTGGACGATACACAGACAGTGACAGCGTCGCGATTGTATCGCGGCCATTTTGCGTTTGTATCGCTGCAATAAGTCGCGGTAGGTGAAGTCCCTTATAGTCAGAACTAAATGCCATTGAAATCTATCATGAACACACAATTCTAGTTTCCCGAACAGTTTGCGTTTATATCTGTTTATTTGTTTATGTTTTTTGATATTATCTCTAAATAACGCACCTCAAAAGTCATTATCATATTATACAGGGTGGAAACATCGACGTACAAATGCCACGTGTTCATTATGATGTACTGAATACGTAGTAAGCGTTTGTGACAAACGCACACAAACGCTACTGTCTACATACAGATGTAGGCAGTAGGAGGCACATGGTAGACTATTAGTCCTAAAATCAAATGAATATAATGAATGACTTACTTGAGTCAATCTCATCATACTTCAGTATTTCTCGTCATCTCAGCAGTCACCTCCTTTATAGCCACAATATCATCCTTCACACAGTCTAGCTATTGAGATATTCCTATTTGAAAAAAGAAAATATAAACAAAAGACCATTATTATACCCCTAAGCCTATTTTGAAGCCCCAAAAAGTTCTAACAGAGCCTAGAATAATGTCACCCCTAAACTAACATACGATTGAAGTTATACAATTTAACTAAATTATGGCCCAGGTACACATAATATATCGCTGTAAAGATGTACTCATCTTGTCTACGTTTTAAAGTAAAGTTGCGGTGGCCATATTTTTGACTCGTTTCACGTATTTTTTTTTATCAGCCTGCTCTGTCCCACTGCTGGGCAAAGGCCTCCCCTATTTTAAGAATTTATTCATGTCTATGGAGAAGCTCGTGGCTAAATAATAACAGCCACTCGGGCTTGGGTCGATCTTTAGGTTAAACCGTGCTTGCCTAGGTTGGTCTGTGGATGGGTGACCGCCCATTACATACCGAGTTTCCTCCGTGCCTCGGAAAGCACGTTAAGCCGTTGGTCCCGGCTGTCGTTTGTAGATCTTTGACAGTCGTTAGGTAGTCAGTGGCCCAAAAGTGTGACAACCAGTCTTACCAAGGGGTATCGTATTACCCAGTGCTAACTGGGTTGTGGAGGTCAGATAGGCAGTCGCTCCATGTAAAATACTGGTATTCAGCTGTATCCGGTTAGACTGGAAGCCGACCCCAATATAGTTGGGAAAAGGCTAGGCAGATGATGATTCATGTCTATGGATGAGCCTATTTTTGCTCGTTGCAAACAATTAAACTAAAATGCAATAGGATAATTGTATTTTTTATTTAAATATCGATGTATTTACTTTGCGTTTACACCGCTCGCTCGTGCTAGGGCCTCCGAATTGATAAAACCTACAGGTTGCCGGGGAGTGTGTCTTTTTTAGTGTCCCTCCCCGGAATTCCACTCGAAATCTAACCATAAATCCTTTTTGCTAATCGTCTCTCACTCATCCCTTCACATGACAAGGCTGCGGAAGTATACCTTTATCAACCCTTGTCAGCGAATCTTCTTAACCAGAATGTTTGAAAAAATTGCATTATCATTTTCGAGTAACAGTTCATGTTTTTGTTAACTCGTTGTTTTATTGTCAATTTAATGGCACTTGAACTCGGATCCTCCAGATTAAAATCGGTATTTCCTCACCCCATTTTTACTAGCTGATCCCGATATGTGCGTGTGTACGTTGCAATATAGAATTACAATATAAATAATTCTAAACGAAGAATGCCATAATAGGAGCCTGCGATCATCACAAAACCGCATGCTTCAATGTCCCTCTCACCGCACTGACTTCATTCACCGATCATTCTTTGTCCAATCTATATCTCTGTGGAATGCGCTTCCCCAGGAAATCAGGATGTTAACCAATCGCTTTTCTTTTAAGTTTAAAGTTCGCGAGTACATTCAGAAGAAGCTGGCAGTTTCGTCACGACGGTGATGTTTTCCCCATTGTTTGTTATTATATTATTATATTATTTTAGTTTATTCGTGTAAATGTCTATTTTCATTTATCTAAATTTTGATATATATTTATAGTATTTGATATATATTTATAGTATTTTATATATACTTGTAGCTAATCTTAGTATAAATTATAACTATTTTCAGATAAACCTACCACTGTTTGTCTCTGCATCACCCAAAGGTTGACTGGTAGAAAATGCCTATGGCATTAAGTCCGCCATTGTACTTTTGTGCTTGAAGTGTAAATAAATAAATAATGCCGAACCACTCAAGTTGAGGGTTGAGGCGATGCTGATAACTGAAAACAAAAAAAGTATGGTTGACTAGCGTAAGAGGCTTACCAAAGAGCACTGAACCAACAAAACATTTGAATTTGCTTATTTGATTTCATCGGAAACCATAAAACAATGCTGAATCAACAGAGTATTAAATTTATGCGCAATAAGGACGCTGTTTCGAGATAAATTGTCGACAAAAGAGTATCAAGCCGAATTTTAGACATACAAAATAATTTCAACGAAATCTTTTGTTAGGGACATACTCGTAGATAGTAGGAAACACTACCTAGTACTAAATACAAGTCATCGTACAAGCATTACCATCTGACTTGAAGTTAGCATTCAATAAAAGACGACTCCCCTTGACAAGACTGGTTGCCAGACTTTTGGGCTCCCGACAACCCGTAATGACTGACAAAGACGTATCAGCCGGGACCAATTACTTAACGTGCTTTCCGAAGCACGGAGATGCTTGAAAATCGAAACGCTATATATAACTGCTATTATTCAACCGATATAAAAAGACGAACCTCCAAAAATAATAAACAAAGCCATAGAAAAAATAGATTCTATTTTAGTAAACAAATCCTGAAAGCACCCATCTTAAATATCATGGAAGCCCTACATTGAACGAGTAGGAGGGTAGTCGAAACAAGTGGCGTGGTACATTCATTACACCCGGCCAACAAAGTTCGTACCGCGAGCGCCAACTTACGCGGCTGTTCTCAGAGCTTTAATTAATTGGCACGAATTTATTTCTGTATGTAAATTATGTACAAGTACATAATGACATTATTTTTTGTACTGAGGTTGGGAGGAGCGCGTTATTTTGAGAGTTCTTGAGAACTTTCCTGTTTACAATTACGAGGTGTGAGAACGGCGAATTATATTTTAAGAAGAAAAGTCGTTTCATGGGTACTTTTTGTGAGCATCAGAACAGACATAAAAACTTTGAAGGGTATTTGAGTAACACGGTTCTTTCATCACGGTTATCTCTTAGTAATCCTTGAGATAGTAACACCGTTGATTTTGAGTTGGTACAAAGATATCGACATAAAAATAACTTCGCATTACATTACGCCTACCTAATAGTACACCCACATTTCGGCAGTTATGTTTGACTCCATTGAAATAGAGGGCGAGCCTATTGCAACAAACCGGGCATATCCTACTCTGTGTGCTGCTACTGAGAAATTCCTAATGAAAAAACCCAATAACACTATTCCTGATCTGGGAATTGAACCCAAGACCTCATACTCAGCAGTCGCGCTTTCGATCACTAATAGAACAATGATTAGAATAATTTTAGTTGTGTAAAAAGGTGGTACATTAAGGTCTTATAAATAGGGTTGTGAATTTACAAGTTTCGCCATAGAATGGCATACAAATATTAGAACGTCTTAAACGTAGAATTTTAATACAACGTCAATTAGTGTAAATATTAATATTATTATATGTCTGGGTAATAAGAATAACACTTACTTACACTTACAATTCAAGATTCGTATCTATTCGAAATCTTAACAATAACAGACTCTTTTAATGAAAGAAAAATTTAAAAAAATATATCAACTTAAAATACTTTGTAGGACTCAGTAGCCATTATCTATCGGATACTTTTTTTTAAGAAATTCTTTTATACTATTAAAACAATTGTCAATAAGCCATTTATTTAATTTGGATTTAAAATATTTTATTTTAATATTTTATTATTTTAATTTTTAATATATTTTTTTTTTCTCTTAGTTCTTTTGGTATGTTGTTAAATTTTTTTATTGCAGTGATTAAACTATTTGTTGGCATAATGTGCGAATGTGGCATTCACACATAAAAATACTGGTGAAACATTCCAGTTACAGTATAATTTCTTCAGGTACTTAAAGTTATGACATGGCTTGGGTTTGATATTATAAACAACAGTAACTTTTCCCCCAACAATGATAATAACCTTAACACACTAAAGTCTCTTTGTATAACGACCATGTTTTTTGATGAAATTAGAGCAAATCTCGCTTCGTTAAATATCTGTTAGAACCCGTTGTCCTTTGTTAGCGTAAGCCTGCGGCGACTTTTTGGAGAGATGCTGTCGCGCGTTTTATAATCGCGCGTCTGCATCGCTGCTGTCACGTGTTAGTCGCATTTGCAATGCGCGACAGAAGCAGTGTGCATGCTGTGAACTGTAGCGTTTACAGGTATTTTTTTTTTATAAATTATATTAGTAGTAGTTAACATAATTCGTGTGATATGCATATTACGTAAATTTAAGTTACCAAAGAGTGGAGTGTCCTAATTCAGGCATTTACTTGCTTAAAACGACACTTCTATCACAAGCTATGTAGTACAAAACAAACAAACAAACAAAAAAAAAAAAAATATAAATATATACAAACCCTGTGAAAGAAAAATAAAACTATTTGTAGTTGTATTTCCGTACCGATGCTAAATGAAGGTACACAGTGAGTACAGCAGTGACGGCATCGCTACTGTATCGCTGCAAAAAGTTGCGATAGGTGAGAGCTCAGTAAAAAAGAACAAAAATAAATCCATTTGAATACCAATTTTTTTTGTTTCAAACAATTGCTTATCTGACCTCCATAACCCAGCTACTGGGTAGTATGATACCCCAAGTAAATGACGTCAATAGTCTACTGACCAAACTGGAGCAAGCGGCTCAATAAAATAAAAAATACAATTTTTAGACAATAGGTAATACAATATAACGTTATCTCTTCGTTGGACATCAAAACGGTTCACGAAATCATTGTCGTATCTGTACAAAGTAGTTGCAAAATACCATGTTTGTGTTGAAAAAAGTCGACAATTATACATAAAGGGTGTAAATAGACCCTTAACAAAACCGAAAGGCACTTCTTTTCCCCGTCTTTACGATCATTTTTTTGTTCTAGACCATACCTGGGAACCTTCTAGTTACGGAGATATTGGGGGTCAAAGTTCCAACTTTTTCACAAGCTATTTTTTAAATATTATGTTTTTAATATAAGATTTTTACTTTACACACTTCCACGACCCCCGTAGTATTCAATCCATCCATCAGCACAATGCTTTGAGTGCTTTCCATCGTGTCCAAACGTAAAGCGTGATTTTTCACCCCAAAAAAAAAGTCGATTCCCAGCAATGATTTTTGCGTAAAGTTACTTAGTTTGATGTACAGAATGCTTGGTTCACGGCTATGTGAAGTGTCTGTTTACACCCTGTATAAGTACAAGTGCGACTGCTGAGCATGACGTTCTGGGTTCGCGCAGGTCGAGCAAAGTGTTATTGGGCATTTCCATTAAGAATTTCTCAGAATCAGCCACGGATTTTCGCCCGGTTGATGGCAATGGGGTGGCTCTCTATTACATGGGACTTAAAAAGAAATGTGGGTGTACTATTAGGAACACCTATGCTTTAATAGCCCTACCTTTCAGGGGTTTACAAGCGTGATGTACGTTTGTATTTATACTTCTATACTTATACTTATAATATAATATTATAAACCTGAAGAGTTTGTTTGTTTGGTTGAACGCGCTAATCTCAGGAACCACTGGTTCGATTTGAATAATTCTTTTAGTGTTGGATAGCCAATTTATCGACGAAGGTTATATATAAAATTTCACGCGGACGAAGGTCGCGGGTAACAGCTAGTGTCTACATAAAAGAGGGGTCTGTAAAGTAGTTTATTGGGGGGAGCAAAGAATACCGAATTTTGAAGTTCGACTTTTGGTTTTGTCGCATCGCTTTTGTTAGCGTCTGCCGCTCACGTAGGCCAGAGGGGAATTCAGCATCGCCTTATGACTTTATTACCTTTTCGCTAATTTTCTCCGAACTTTGCGTACGTGAGCAGTTTGTAAAGCAGCCAATGTAAATGCCATGCATTAAGCAGCATGAGCATCTTTTTGAAACACTAAACGCATTAGCCGGCTCGTAACGAGGGGAATAAACTTCGTTCGCGTCTAAAAATTTGCTTGAACATGCACGTTTAGTCATTTAAATTTTTAAAAGACACGTTATTTTTAAGGAGTATAGAGCAATTTAGAATGACTGTCTACATTTTATTAACCTTTCCAGAGGGATAAATACACTGAGCGGAGAAACTTATAGTGCTACAAGAATCTTTTGGCGCTTGTATGACGTTGACAGGGGGTGGTGTTGGTTATCATTTGTGATATTTATTTAAGAAACAATATGGCGGTGGTGTTTCCGTTTTGGTCATGCGCCAAAATATCTTTTTATAGCTGTCAGCTTACTCCTTATTTATCTGTTTCCTGTCACTTTTCCGAATGAATTTTAAAACTCACCCACATATCTTGTTGTACAGCTCTATACAACAGCTCTAAAATCCACTTAGAATGTAGTATTTACTTACATATCTTTAAAATAAAAATCAGTTGGAGCATTTGTATGAAAGATCATCACTCGAGAACGGCTCGACTGTCGCATGTTTTCATAACAACAACAAATGCATTGAATACTTATTGGTATTTTGCGAAAAAGAATTGAGTTCAAAATGGTGATCATTTTATCTCTTGCTAATTGCACTTCTCATTTTCTTCATTACTAAATTGCACCCGAAACCGAGGTGTGTCGCTAGTAGAGCATAAAATACAGTGTTCAGAAAAAAATACCCTATAAATCAATAGTCTTATTCAGTTGTTCACAGACAATATCAGGAACTTATTGCAGCTGTGCCACTCTAAAATATTGCATTTTTTCAGGACTTCGAAGTCCATAGTGACAGGGTTTACATAGAAAAACAATAAAAACTTTTATTTGTATCAGAACAGGCAGCCAGTACAAAATGTTGCCAGCTCGCAGTGGAACTCGAATGTGAGTTCATGTCGAATATATTTACGGAATACCGCTTTTGTATTGGATCCTGCGTTTAGTATTCAACATACTATGAATTGGGATGTTTCAATGAAATCAAATTTGAATCTCTGTACTGCTTTTTTTCTTCAGCTCGACTACAGAAGCTTTTCAATTGAAAACAATCAGTAACAGGCATTTATAAAACTCCAAGACCACAATCAACAAAACAATCTTTTCTAAAATTTGACGGAGCAGTGACTTAGCGATTGACTACTGCGCTTCGTGTCGCGGGTTCGATTCCCGCACGTAACAAATAATGTATGGCCTACAGGTAGTTGTTCCGGGTCTGGCTGGCTGCTTGTGTATGCGAGTTTAAATGTTTGTAAACGCACCCACGATACAGGAGAATTTCCTAGCGTGCGGCAATGTTATAAAAAAAATCTTCAAATAAATATTTACACCGTAAAAAAGTGAATCTCTGTCGGTTTAAGACTTTGTAAAGGATCGCTCAAACCGGTACGGACAAATTCAGAATCGGCTGCGGACACCGGACAAACTCAGACTCAAATCATTGATCTCAATTAGACCATAACAGTCACTTCTGAATGTCAAAAACAAAAGGACGGAGCTACAGTCCCAGTCACACCGCATAATAAGTTGTGAAAGATCATAGATCCCTACGAAGAAGAATGGACGAGAAACTCATAGATACTCGTTCAAATCAAAATATTGACATTGGCCTGATACTTCAGTAGTATTTGCATGGAGGTATACATGAGGTATAAGTATTCTTTGACTTCTCTTCCGCGCGCACTCAGAGCTAGTCGTGTTGCGAGTCGCTCCGATAAGTAATTATTTATTTGACTGTAATTAAGTGAAATTTTAACCCGAATTGTACTATATAATAATAAACCAAAACAAAAATAATAGTGTATTATACAAGTCTACAATATAGACAAACTAAATTATTGTATAAGTTAGTGACAAGAGCAACACAAAGGACTGGAAGTAGAACAAAGAAACAAGTAACTAGCAGTGATTCACACGGCACGCACCACTCCTATTCGCCAACAACCGGTGAGTCAGAGCGCACCGCACAACCAAAAACGCTACCATATAAGGTCACAAACCTCTGCTTCAATCTTCGCTGTGACACTCCTGGTGAGAAATACATCAGTTAATTCACGTACCACTGCTAAGTTCGAGTAGCCAAGTGATGAGCCATTGAGATACGCAAGAAAGGGGTCGTGAGTTCAATTCTGCAATCTTGCGATTCTTTTTGCATTTTTAAAAAACGTTTTGGCCACTTGTGAAACAGCTTTTTACCAAGACATTGCTATTGATTTTTTGCCAGGCTATATTTGCTAACTTGTAAGTGACAATTGTTCTACGAAATTATGATGCCACTTAGACGTACACCTCCAAAGACACCTACAAGCAGTGAATCAGACGCACAATCAACTGCAGGTAAAGTAATCGTGCAAACAGCTGCTGTATCCACCCCAAACATGCCCGCTAGCGAACCTGATTATGTGAATACACGCAGGCGCAAACGTGATAATGATTGCTCAGACTTTATGGAGGAGATTCGTGAACTATTAAAATCTCACACAACCCAAACAGATAGCAAGCTGAAATCAATTCAAACGGCCATGGTTGAAATCAAAGTGCAAAATGCTGGAATCAAGGATTCTATCGACCACATCTCTAAGCAATATGATGAAATGGTAATTAAACTGCAAAATCTGGAAGCAGAACGAAAAGCTGACCGCTCTTACATTAATCAGCTTGAAGAGAGAGTGGAGAACCTCGAACGGATGATGAATTCGTCTAAAATTGAGATTAAGAACATCCCAAAAAAGCAAGGCGAAACAAAGGAAGACTTGCGTAACATAATCACAGAAACGGCAAGCGTTCTGAAAACCCACCTGCAGCGCCAAGATATAAAAGACGTCTACCGTTTAAATAAAAAGGATGGCGTTTCCACTATAATGGTTGATTTCTCTACCGCAACACCAAAGGATAACATTTTAAACAATTTACGACAATTCAACAAAAATAACAGCCAAAACAAACTGAATACTAGCCACATAAACAAGGAAGGTCCAACAAAACCAATATATATCACTGAAATCCTGACCCTTAAAGCACAACGTCTATATTACCTTGCTAGAAACTATGCTAAGGAGAGCGGCTATAAATTTTGTTGGACATCATTCGGAAAAGTTTTTCTACGTAAAATTGAAGGCGGTAAGCAAATTTTGATTAAGAGCGAATCTGACATCAACAACCTTCGTCTAGACAAATGACTAGCGATTATCTCAGGTTTTGCCAGTTGTAATATTAATAGTGTTTTCTGTTGTTTACTGATGTTTGTCATAATATTTTTAGTTAATTATAATGTTTTATCTGCCGAACACATATCTACACATTTTCAGTGCACAATACAACACAATTATACATTTCACATCCACACACTCAACCACATAAAATACCAATTAATGCATCACACAAATAGATTTGCATATATACCTAGTGACAGGACCATTCCTAAACTAATCCAAGCATTCCATTATTACAAATATTTTTTTGATAAAACACCAATTATATGTGACATAATTTTCAATTCTTTTCCCAGTGGATAATAATTCCAATACAATATTATCAGATTTAGACAGTATATCTGTGGCAAATAGCTATTTCTGTGACCCTGAAACTTGTAATTCTGTGTTACACAGCACTCCAAAGTCCTTGAAAATCATAACACAAAACATTCGCAGTATTTACAAGAACTTCGATAATTTTCAGGCACAACTAGCCAGATTCTCCTTTGACATCGACATTATAATCCTCACTGAATGCTGGCTTAATGAACAAAAACCTATTCCTAGTATTGAGAACTACGAATCTTTTTCTTCCCAGACCAGGCTTAATCAAAATGGTGGCATCGTTATTTATGTCAGGGAAAATATAAAATGCTGTTTGTTTGTTTTCTTTTGCTTCAAGTTTACCCTGATATAAACATATTAGCTGTATATAGGTCCCCATCTGCACACTGCACAAATAGCTTCCTCACTTCAATAGATGCGATCATTCGTCCTATTAAAGCTAAACACATCATCATTGCTGGCGACATCAATATCGACATTAAATCGAACAATGCTGACAGAAACAGTGCGTCTTACCTTAACCTAACGGCAGAATTGGGGCTACTTCCGGCACACACCTATCCAACGAGGCTTGCAAACTGTCTGGATCATATTATGGTAAACACATCCTATTCTGCTGCGGCCTTTGTGATAGATTCAACCGTGACTGACCACGCCTCAGTCCTCTTGAGCCTTTGTTGCCTAAATCCTGAAGTCAGCAGAAATAATGTGTACAAGAGAGTTGATTATGATGCTGCCCTTGCACACTTGCAAGCTGTTGATTTTTCCTTTATCAACAGTGACTCTGAAGCAAATGAGGCCGCCGCTCTTTTTGTTGATCATCTTTCAAGTGTATTAACACAACACTCGATCATAATTTCCCGACCCTGCAGGAAAAGATTGCTAAAACCTTGGCTTACCCCTGGATTACTGCGATGTATCCGCCACAGAGATAAACTGCACAAAATTCATTCGAAGAACCCACAAAATACATCTGATGAACTGATATACAAAAGGTACAGAAACTTTTGTAACGGTCTTCTGAAAAAGATAAAAAAGAATTATGAATAATCTTTACTAGAAAATACAACGTGTAATAAAGATAAATGGAATGCAGTCAAATCCATTATCTGTACCTCAAAACAGAAAATTGCTGGGGACCACCTTTTAGTACCACAGAAAAGTGGTTCAAGTGCTGTAAATGAGATAAACACATACTTCTCTAATATAGGTAAGCAACTAGCAGATAAAATAACACCAACTCAAAATAATTATAAATTTGACATAACCCCCTCCCCAAGCTCAATCGTGTTACTTCCGCCAGACGAAGCCGAGGTTGAATCGTTAATTATGAGTCTCAAGAATGACTGTGCTACTGGTTGGGATTCTATTTCAGCCAAGTTTCTTAAACTAGCTAGACACATTATCGTTCCTCATCTGACCAAACTGATTGAGATTTGTCTCACCCAGGGTGTTTTTCCGAAAGTGTTCAAGAAGTCCCTTATTACTCCTGTCCACAAGGGGGGGAAGAAGGACGATGTTGGAAACTACAGGCCTATCTCAGTTCTTACTACTCTCTCAAAAATATTAGAAAAGATTCTAAACAAAAGGCTCACGAACTTTCTACAACACAATAAGATACTGTCAGAAGCCCAATTTGGCTTTAGGTCGGGAAAAAGCACTGAAGATGCCGTAAACCAATTGGTAGATCACATCACACTTAAAATAGATCAAAAGCAGAAATGTGTCGGCATATTTCTCGACCTAGCCAAAGCTTTCGACACCGTCATGATTCCTCTCCTTGTGGACAAATTAGATAAGATTGGTGTTCGCGGAAATGCTCTAAAAATTTTTAAAGATTTTCTCTATGACCGTACGCAAAGAGTTAAAATAAAAGAATACGTTAGCTCCGATGCTGAGGTTACCTATGGCGTCCCACAAGGCAGTATTCTTGGCCCGAGTCTCTTCTTGATTTACATAAATGACCTGTGTCAGCTGCCACTTGTTAACGGCAAGATTGTTACCTATGCTGACGATACGGCACTAATATTCCATGGGGGGACCTGGGACGAAGCTCGACGAAGTGCCGAACTGGGACTGCATAGGGTAAGCCATTGGCTGAGATCCAACGGACTCACTTTGAACCTTTCCAAATCCACATTTCTCCAATTCTCTTTTTCTAAAATTAAACCTGCTGATTTAGATATTAGATTACATGTCTGCAACTTCGCTTCTTCTACGACATGCTCATGCACTACTATCACTAAGTCTACACATGTTAAATACCTTGGTGTGATTGTAGATGAAAAACTTGACTGGCGACAGCACATAGACCTCACCTCAACGCGTATCAGGAAACTTATTTGGGCATTTAAAAAACTTAGATATGTAGCCAACTTCGAACTCCTTCGTACTGTGTACTATGCGCTCGTGCAGTCAGTCGTGGGATATTGTATTACTGCGTGGGGTGGTGGGTGCAAGACTTTTATGATTCACCTGGAAAGGGCCCAAAGATCTCTACTTAAGGTCATGACCTTCAGACCCTTTAGATTTCCCACCAAAGTCTTATACGAGAAGTGTGAAGTACTCACGGTGCGACAGTATTATATTCTGCAAGTTGTTTATATGCAGCACAGGATTACACCTTGTAATGCGGAAAGTAATAAGAAGCGCACTATAAAAAACGTTTGCTTACCTTTACGTTGTCACACGGCGTCCGCTAGGCGACAAAGGGTGTATCTTACCATTTTTCTTTATAATACCTTAAACAAAATCCTGAACATAAATCCCCTTACGACTCGTGAAACAAAAAATAAGGTAAAAACGTGGTTACTGACACAGGACTATTACGCAACTGAAAAGCTGCTGCAATCAACATAAATATATATAAGAACACAAATAAATGGTATTCACACATATACACACACACATACACACACCCACCCACACGCACTCACGTCCTCACACACACACATACACACACACACCCACCCACACGCACTCACGACCTCACACACACACAAACGCCCGAATACACATTCACATGCTTGCACTCCCATATTTCCAATTTAATTTTGTTTCATCCTGGCTGTATTGTAATTTTCGTTCTAATTTTATTTTACTACAATCTTTATTTTAAAATTATTATTGTTTTTAATTCAATTTTCAATTTTTTATCTAAATTTGTTTTAATCCTGTTTTTATTATAATTTTGTTTGATTTAATTGGATTATTTAACTTGCTTTTATTCAAATTTTTCTAATTTTATTTTTAGTGCATAATTAAATGTTTAATGTTAAAATTAAACTTAATTTTAAGTAATAAAATTTTGTTACCGGTTGCTGCATAAAACTTGCCCAATTGTAACAGGTATTATAACCTAGCTCTGGAGCCAGGGTCTCAAATTTTTCTGTACCCTGTTTTTATGGCAATAAAAGAATTTATTATTATTTCCTTTATTCATTCTTTTTCTTATTTAATACATTTTTAAATATTTTCAAAAACAAAAGTAAACAAAACATTTAAAAATATAGAAAATAGATGGCCCATCGGCATCAGGAACAAGGTCCAGGCTGCCGATGGTCAGGGCTCCAGAGAGAGGAACCGCCTCACTATACGGGCCGTGTCCAGGAGTACTGCTTTCTGAATCAAGCCTTTGACCCAGCCGCGCAATGAGAGCCTCCTAAGGTGTTGGTCGAGGCTCTCTGCTATTAGTCCATTAACCGTAACAACTATCGGTACAATGATTGCAGAGTCCACGTCCCACATGTCGACAACCTCGTGTGCTAAATCAAGATACTTGATTTTTTTATCATTCTCAGCTTTCACGAGATTCTCGTCATGAGGGACAGTAATGTCAACAATCATTGCACGGCGCTCTCGGCGATCTATCACCACAATATCAGGTTTATTTGCTAAAATAGTCCTGTCTGTGATGATAGATCGATCCCAATACAATGTGGCATGACCATTCTCGAGAACTGGGTCGGGCACATACTTGTAGTATGGTACTTCAGAACTCACAAGGTTGTATTGCAAGGCAAGTTGCTGGTGAATAATCCTAGCTACTAGATTGTGTCTGTGCAAGTACTCACCGTTAGCAAGACGAGAACAACCGGAAACAATATGTCGGATCGATTCACCGGGACGGTGGCATGCCCGACAGATGTCAACCGTGCCGTCCTTGATAATGTATTTCCGATAATTGTTCGTCATGATAACTTCATCCATAATCGCACAGACGAAACCTTCAGTTTCCCCAAAGAGGTCACCGAATCGTAGCCAGGATACGGACGCCAAGAAGTCTACATCAGGCCCATGTAGGGCCCGGAAAAAGCGTCCGTGTAGCTCCTTGCTCTGCCATACCTCCCTACGGTCATTAGTATCCAATACCACAGGTTTGCGCCAGTTCTCGTTAGCCAAGGAGAGCGGGGTGAGGCCCTTGTCCACCGCAACCACATCTCGGTGCATCCCCACGTCGGTTTCGAGAAAGTATTCCCTGAGACTGCATACCTCGCGGTTGTGTAAGGTCTTAGCATTTAAAAAGCCACGACCTCCGCACTTCCGCGGGATATACAGTCTCATCACCGATGACCTTGGGTGATGCATCCGGTTTGCGGTCAGTAGTGTGCGGACCTTCCTATCCAGGGCGTCAAGTTCCGTCTGAGTCCATTTGAGTATGCCGTAAGAATACATCAATACCGGCATGACCCAACCATTAAAGGCGCGCACCTTGTTTCCGCCTGATAAAAGACTGTTTAACACTTTATTCAGGCGGCCAAAGAAGCGTTCCTTCAATGATTGTTTCATGTCGGCAGCATTGATGCCTAATGCTTCCGACATACCCAAATACTTGTAGGTCTCGGTTGAGGAGAGGGATCTAAGTAATATGGAATCCGAAAGTTGAGTTCCCACGGATTCCATAATCTCCCCTCGCTTTACATGCATGACCGCACATTTGTCCACACCAAATTCCATCCTGATGGCGCTACTAAAAGTATCAGTCACTTTTAGTAGCTCCATCAGTTGCAAATTGCTGGGAGCAAATATTTTCAAATCATCCATGTAAAGGAGGTGAGATATAACCTGACCACCTCTTCTCAACCGGTAGCCTAGACCTGAATCCTCCAGCAGTGTGCTCAGAGGATTCAAGGCCAAGCAAAACCAAAGCGGACTCAAACTGTCACCCTGAAATATTCCTCGCTCAATCCTAATCGGTTCATCGTTCCCAAGAACCTGCCGACATCCTGGATAAAGAAGGACCGTCCTCCACTGCCCCATACACGACATCAAGAAGGTGCGAAGAGTTGCATCTATTTTGTACAACTCCAGCACCCTCATGAGCCATGTATGTGGCACCGAGTCATAGGCCTTCTTATAATCTATCCAACACGTTGACAGATCCCTTCGGAAGCGACGAACCTGTTGGCTTATGGCCATGTCGATAAGGAGCAGCTCCTTAGTACCACGGGACCCCTTCCTACATCCATTCTGAGAGATAGACATAATTGAATTGCTATCTATATGACGAACAATTTTTGCTCTCAGAATGGATGTTAGAACTTTATAGACCGTCGGTAAACACGTAATTGGTCTATAGTTTTTAGGTTCCGCAGTACTACCCGATTTATGGAGCAAGTGGGTAACTCCTGTTGTAAAGAATGGTGGTAGCGACCCAGTCTCTAAGGATGACTGGAATTGTGAGGCTAAACAAGCGTGTGACCTTTGTAGCCATTTAATCCAAAAATTGTGCAGTCCGTCCGGCCCTGGAGATTTCCAGTTAGGTAACGGACGGACTGCACAGGCCACGTCCAATGGACTAATAGAAATGGCCTCCATTTCGGGAATTGAGTCACACGCTCGCTCAACAACACGCATCCAATCACCCTCAGTGTGACCGACGGGCACCGACCAAATACTTCGCCAAAAAGCATTCATAGCGTCGTTATCCGGCAGATGCACATCAGTCATTCCTTGAATGGTAACAGGCCGCTCCCATGTTCTATATACCCACCTTTCGTCACTCTGGAACATACGGTTCTGAGTATATCGATCCACTCTTCGCCTATACCGACGGATACGGTTAGCCCATGCATACACTTTCTGCTTCAGGAAGTCGATGCGCTCTGTGACTCGTGACATGTATTCTTGGGGACTAATATCAGTTCCCGAGAATGCCCGCCTCACAAAGCGCATCACCCTTGGGCGTGTATTGCCCTCCCTGAAGCAGGTGAGCTTCCCGATGAGTACCCTGGCCTCATTAATACGACGCTCAATCCTGCACTGCCAGGCTGGTACGGCAGATTTTGGTCGTGTAGCACTGTCAGTGTTTGGAAATTTGACATTGGCTACACGACATGCCGCAACAGCCGTGCAATACAAGATTGAGTGTGTATCGTAAAGGTTTGCGCTGCTTTCAATAAAATTTGGTAACAGCGCATCCAGGGCACACACCAGTGCTCTATTCTTTTTATTCATGGGCAAACGTGGTAACCGTGGCCTAAGATCAGGTGACATGAACCGATACTCACGAATCGCACCCTCCAGAGCACTCCTTATTTCCACATTGCACAGGTTATCTGCAGATATAGCCCTGTTATCCTCTTCCTCAGCATGTTGATTTGCCCGCAGTGGTAGTACAGCAGGCACATGTGTGACGTTCTGGGATGGGAGAGGGTTGCTGGTAGGGTTAATCTGCATTTCCGAGCGCAGCCGATCAAGTGTAGCATCATCCAACCTATGATTATTTTGAATGACGCGCACCTGATCCGACAATCGTTGAGCAGAGACATTGACGGCAGGTTCAAGAGCCTGAAACAGAGAGAGCATCCGACATCGGTACGCAGTAAGGTTAATTCCTCCCTCTGTAGCCCCATAATATGCGCGCATCACATTTTCGTTCATGGACTGCGTCCATCGAATGCGCGACACATTTCCATTTTTTTTTTTTTTTTTTTTTTCATTTTATTATTATTATTATTATATTCTACTCTTTGTATACATGTCCAAATTTGTCCGTGTCAGTTCCTCTATTCCTTTATTTGAATATCCCATCACTTCTCCCGAAGTGATGGGCCACTGGCATCAGACCCGACTTACGATTTATAGGTCGTAAGTTCGAGCCCAGGCGCATTACTTCCTGTTATTTATTTCATCATCACTTCTCTCAAAACGGTGATAAAAATCATCGTGAGGAAACCGGCATGTCCTGAAACCCGTACTGGGCCTGCGTGGTAGATAATAGTCCAATCCATCTCATAGAGAGGAGGCCTGTGTCCCAGAAATGGGGAAATTATAAGCTGATTATGCTTATGATTAATCTTTAACCCTCTTTTTTTATCTAGACCATTTTGTCCCACTGCTAAACAAAGGTGGGCCCCAAGTCTTTCCATGAACTCCTGTCCTGCGCCACCTCGAATCAACCAGTCCAGTCCAGGTCACCACGCCCCCTCAGTATTTGAAAACACTTTACTAAAGTCAAGTACAGCTAGGAAACCAAAGGTCCTACACGGGTAATCGTAACGCAATTACGTCGATTTTTGAATCGAAAATACAAATTATTAGCATTTTAGTTAATTTTTTTGCAACAAACGCAATCAATATCATTCATGGATGAGTAAAAATTCTTAAAATTATGAAAATGTTGTATGTGAAACGAGAATTTTTAATTTTCAAATCGATGTATTTGCGTTACGTTTACAACTCGCGCTTGTTAGGACAGCGGGCGGTGTAAACGTGCCTCGTAAGCGGGCCGTGGCGTGTAAACGGGCCTCGTGTGTTATCTACTGAAATCATTAGGTATCAATTATCATTATTAATAGAACTCGTTATCGCTGCACAAATAGATAGACTGAATTTCAAAGTCATTGTTCTATCTTAATTGTCGTTTATTATATGACTAGAAATAGAGATAATTGAGTGAACTATGTATGTTAGTGTCTAGTATAATATTTGCATGTAATTATATCTATCTCTTTGCCTAATATATTTCCGTATCGCATAGCAGAAGGTATCAGGCAATCTATTGTTAAGCTCAATTGATGAGCAAAAATACTAATCCTCATTAGTATTTCTCATTTAGTATTAGTATTCTCATTCTTTTAATCTGATTATCAATTTTCAAGTTGCACGGGACCGTTTAATGTGGTGACACTTGGGGGAGGCCTATGTCCAGCAGTGGACGTCTTTCGGCTGAAATGATGTTGATGATGATGATGATGATATCAATTTTAAGATTAACACCTACCCCTGTTTGTCTCTATATTACCTAAAGGTGGACAGGTAGAAAATTCCTATAGCATTAAGTCTGCCTCTGTGCTATAAACTTTAAGTGTTAAATCTATATACTTATAATAAATCTGTAGAGAGGTCAATTCTGTACATGAAATATATTTCCAAAATAACTATCAGGGGGTGATTAGGGATCGATACTGATGCCAAAAATGCAATCAGTAAAATTTTTGTATGACTGTCTGTCTGTCTGTCTGTCTGTCTGTATAACCGTTATAGAAACAAAAACTACTCGACGGATTTTAACGAAACTTGGTACAATTATTTTTCATACTCCTGAGTTGGTTATAGTATACTTTTCATCACGCTACAATTAATAGGAGCAGAGCAGTGAAGGGAAATGTTGGGAAAACGGGAGAAGTTACTCCATTTTTTAAGCTTCCGTCGCGTGTGCAACCTTAATGGTTAAAGCTACACAGAAATCATGTATGACGGAAATGTTCTCCTTAAAATTATATAAAAAATATCCCACGACAGCATATGTCTATCTTTTATGGTTGACTCACAATATCACGTGTAACTCCCGATAGCTTAGCAGTTCGAAGCTTTCTGATTATATTTGTCTAGGGGTAAAATAGGGGATGGAAGTTTATATGAAAGTCCATCAGTTTTGAAGTTAGGATATTCAAATTTTGTGTTTAGGCTGACAATTAAAAATTAATTTATACGTGTCTCAGCGGATGAAGGTAAGTAACTATGTTTGTTCGGGTGGGATGTTTTTCGACATCCACGCGGGCGAAGCCGCTGGCAGAAGCTAGTAAAAAAATAAAAAAAATCTTTATGAACAGGTGATTGTTCAAACTTGTACTAGAATGTCCTGTATCAGAAGAGCCAGACCTCTTAATTTATAGAAAAAATATAAAAAAGATGGATAAAAAAAATCGGATACACTAACATATGGCATGCATTAAAAGTGTTTACAAACATGAAATATAAAAGAGAGTAAAATATAAAATAATATGGGAGTATACATTTTATAAATTAAATTCGGTTACGTACCACTCAATGCGTTCTGAGGAAAGTGTGGGTAAGTGTGACTGAGGTGAGTGTGTGTGTGTGATGTGAGTGTGCGTGTGTGCATGTGATGTGAGGGTGTTTGTGTATGTGGTGAGTGTGTGAAAGTGACAGGGTGTCATGTAAGGCTACAGAATAGATTTTCTAATTCGTCATAATATCGTTTTTCTTGCCAGTCAATAACAGTTTTTTTTAAATTGGAAGTTGTTAAATTTCATAAGTTTTTGTATCTCCTTTTTATGGCCAAATAAATATACTAGGCATCTAAACATGAGACCAAAGGCCTATATTGGAGGGAAAACTACTAAGTATGACACAAGGGCTACTGCTTATAATCTAACTCTATAATACCTGAAACAAATATGATAAGAAGACGTTTTACTTTGTAACAATATGACAATATAAAGTTTTACATCAGAAAATTCCCGATAACAGCTTCAATCTGAACTCAAAAACGAGCATGTAGGTAAATAAGTCGCAATACAGGACGACAATATCAGATTGTACGATGCAGTATATTGCTATCGATGCATACGCTATAAATTCACGATTCAACGCTCCTCTGCAGTGTTCCCGCTATTTTGCAAGAGTTGTTTACTCTGCTAGTACTTTTACATGCAACTGTGTGTTATTATTTGGGAAAATTGTAATCTGCTGCTGGTGGTAAATATTTATTATTGTGTTAGGTCTTTTCTTATAAAGTGTCATAAAAATAAAAAGTAGAACGAAATTTTTTTTTTTCTTTCAGTTAGATAAGGTTCTGCCTCCAACTGCTATTGGTTGCCACTCCGTGGTATGTTTGAAGTATATGGAAACGATTCGGAAATTACATGCGTGATGTTATGTTTATTATATCCGAACTTGGCTCACTACAACCATGCATCCTCTTAACCTCAAACTATATTATACTTATATACGGACAGTGAGCGTCGTCCGGTGCCCTTGGCATTCAAATTTTATGAGACGAAATGAATAAGTGGAGTCTGTTTGTTATTCTTATCAGACAAAACAGAGTCCTTTTATTTATCTCCTGATACAGTACATAGGGATATTATTTCAATATACTAGTAGGTATTTGATGCGCTCTTTTATTACCAGAGTTTTGGAAAAAGATCTATATTCCGTATATTGAGAATGCCTCATTGGTCTAGTGGTTGCAACCGCAACTGCTTAGCATGAGGTCCTGGGATTGATTCCCAGTTCGGACAAAGTGTTATTGGGTTTTTCCATAATAAATTCAGACAGTGGATGTACTATTAGGTACACCTCTGTCTAACCCTTCCGGGATTACAAGCGTGATATTATGTTATGTTCTTCAGTGGATATGATTAGATACCTACCTAAAACATTAATAATATTTTGATAATTTACCCATCTATTTAATAACTCTAAGCAACGTAAAGTACCATCATTATGTAAGCTACTGAGTTCGAAATGAATAATATTTACTTTTAGTAACGTTTCCATTTCAAGGCCAAGTTCAGAACATGTATAAGTTAATAATGTAAGTCCTCTCCCGTATTTAAATTCTGTATACAGGGTGTAATTTTTCAACCTCACCTAATGGGAAAATACTGGAGATAGTAAATTTATAATAATAAATAACATCCTGTACTTTTATGACATCAATCAATAGGGTCAATAATATGGATCAAATCTCTCTAACAAACATGATCAATTAAATGAAGCCTTGAAATCTAAACTTATAAATTCAACGGGATAAGATAAAACACTTTTACTTAAACGTCAATCCGATTACTTATGTTGGTACCTATCATTTTAGTAAGGTAGCCATAGAAAAATATGAAAACCTATAGATAATGAAGTCAGTTGGATATCGTCAAAGTTGCAGAAACATCTGAGGATGAGGGAAGTACGGAACTGGGAGATATGACAGAAGCAAGAGAAAGACTATCCAAGTACTTCAGTTCGGACTCATTCCTGATTGATTGGCTGAAATGATGATGATGAGTGAAATCGGTTAAAAATATTTCAAAAATGGAACGGACGATTGTTTGTTTACTCCAAAAGAACTAATATATAATTATTCGAGTGCACTATTGATTCGATTTCTCAAAACTGCAATCGATATTATTTACTTTATCATAAGCAAAATATGCGCGTGCGCAACGTCCTCGTAAGTTCAATGGCCGCAGGGACAATACCCGTGTATGTAATGTTTTTGCTCCATCCGCATAAATATTAGTCGAGCTCCAGGACTATGAGCAAGTAGGTAAACGATATTGCGCGGATTCCGATGAGTCAGTTCAGGTTTATGATTCGTATAGTTAATTTCTAAGAATACTGTTCGATTTTGAGTAAACGTTATTATTTTATTAAGTAAACACTAAATATTTCGAGACTGTCGGTGTGGTTGTGTGGGTACCTATAAAGGGTTTCGGTTCGGTTTTATACATAGTTTTGTAATCGTGACGTCCGTCATTGTCTTGTACATACAATATCATACAATATGTCTGTCAAATCCACTGTCTTTGCTATCATTCAGGATTTTTCGTTAAAAATTAAGTAAAAATGTAAGGGATCGATTAATTGGGTTAAACGGTTAGAGACCTATACCCCATAATTATGCTTGATTAACCATTATACTGGTTAACCCTTATGGGTTAACCATTTAAATACTACTGATTAACCAGAATGAAAGAGCCAAAGCACCGAGCGCGGGCTAACCCCGTCACTTTATTGCATATTTTTCATGTACAAAAATGAACTCTGTGCGTGAACCGGTCACTATTAAAAGGCTAATTAACCTTATAATACGGGTTAACTTTTACTCTTGGGGTTTTCACCTAATCCTAAATAAATAACCCGATTAAAACCCTTAAACGGCTTACTTTTTCGGTCCATGGCTTTAAATTATATTGAGTGTAAATACAGTCAACCACGTGTCATCCTACTAGTAATACTTCGACTGTGAGCTGGCCTTGCTTAAAACGAAGTTTTTGTTTTTACTATTATCCTGTGTACCTGTCTTGTTTTTTATCTATAAAACTTGAGTGTGTTTCAAACTGCTCCGATGGGCAAATTAGTGTAACACCCGGAAGTCACTATTATGACATCAGCGACTCAGTTTGACCTTCGTAAACGTAACGCACTGGTTACTATGTGAGCCGTCTGATTAGATTCGAATATTCTGGAGATTTTATTGCTCTAGGTCTTTAAAAGCAACTAGCTTTTGGGTGCGGCTTTGCTCGTGTTAATTTACAATTTAGTAATCAATTCGGGTTGTACTCTGCTTGTAATAATATAATTAATTCATGATTTGAAAGACTCGTTGCGCCATCTATTACCATAAGAACGTTATTGTTGTTTTCCTCGGGAACAGTACTTTTTTTCGGGATGAAAGGTACCCTATGTCCGTTTCTGCATACCTGACACCTTATGGGCAAAATTTCAAGAGTATCGGTTCAGTGGCTTAGGCGTGAAAAAGTAAGAAACAAACCCACTTTCGCATTTATAATATTAACATAAATATAGTTAGGATTAGGATACTATCGATTGTAGTTACATAATACACGTAATATCGTGATAGTACATACTGTTATTTTTGCTAGAAATAAGATTAGTGTTCATAATTATAAAAATCACAATTATCTCCACGCGCGTGTTAAGAATAGCCTTATATTTATGAGAATATCCGACCAAATTAATAAATATATATAATTATCTATTATATTTTATAGAAATAGTTTCCATTTTGGCTAAAAAGGCTTAGTTTCAAAACGAAAGATAGTTGTGATATTTGAATAATCAAGTTAAATGTTTATTTACTTTATATTGCTAATAAATCAATTGGTAATAATTAAATGATATTTATAATGTTTCCTAGATCTTATCTTGCAATTTCAAAATATCTAGTTGTTTTAATCAATTCTCTGAACTATCAGTTGATGTTCATATTTTATCCGATTAAACATAAATATTACAAATAAATACATACTATATTGCTAAATTATGTAATGAAGTTTTAAAATAGTTCCCTTACATAGGATTTGTTAATTATAATCTATGTTATTAGTTATTTAGGTATAATGTATGACCATTTGCCATTGGTTTATTATGGCGGCCATCTTTGATTAGTATTATTATGATTTGACGGGTATAAAAGTAGATGTCGCCGCCAATTCAAGGCTTTTTGCTGTTAGTGTTCGAAGGGTTAAAACCTACCCTGATTGGTATATTGTGTCATACAAAATGTGTAAAGCTGGAACCTATTTGGATTACAATGTTAATGTAAGTTATTTGATATTATACTATTATACAAGGAATATATAATATTTTAAAAGATGTTACCGTGGAGTTTCTTGTCCATTCTTCTCCACGAAGACCTAGGTTTGCGAATGGACGTAGCTTGATAGGTAATTGACGTTACCTATAAATATCTGACAAGCCTAACCGAAATAAATGAATAGTCTTGTCTCTCTGTGCTTTTCTTGATAAAAACCCTTTTCCCTACACACCTTTTTAGAGATACTTTAGACATATTAAATAACAAGTAACCATTCTGACACTGAAAGCTTAATAATCGGTATATATTTATACATATATACATCTAGTTTTGCGTATGCTTTTAGTTCTTCAGCAGTTACAGACTAGATATTATTAATTCGACTCAGACATTATTAAAACCATACCAGACGATTAATAATGGTGCACATGTTGACTTCTGAATTGACCCGTGTATTTGTAATAAAATGATCTTAAAGTTTTTAAATGTGCGTCTTTCCTTTCTTCGTCTGAAGTTTTCTTTCTGCTTTTCAAGTATTATCATCATCTACAGCCCGACTTTACCCACTGTTGGCCTCTCTTTGCTTGTGCCAAGCTCCACGCTCTTGGGTCAGCCTCATCTATTATATACCCGCAATGGCAGCAATGTGGTCTGCCCATCTCGCCGCCAGACGACCAACACTTCTCTTTCCATTCCCTGGATGCCACTCGATTACAGCTTTACTCCACCTGCCATCACCATGCCTTGCTAGGTATACTGTCCAACTCCATTTGAGTTCCATAACGGGATTTCCAACATCGAAGACCTTCGTGGGTCTCCGGATTTCGAAGTTTGGAACACGGTCTATTAGTTTTATGCCTAGCATTTTCAAGTATAATAAAATAAATATTATCTTATCAGCACTCGGCGACAAACTCTTACCGTCATGTCACAGAATATTATAGCAAAGATGATAACGACTGGTGCAATATTTATAAAAGATGGTCCAAGTTCTAAAAATAAAACTTGTATTTTTATTGCGTGTTTACTTATTAACTAATGTGTCAGATTGTTTCGTCACATTATTTAATTTATTTTTAAAAAATGGCTTGCCTTGCATATAAACAAACTGTGATAGTAATTTTATTTTTATGAACAAATGAATAGAGAAATTTTCACTAAGTAAACTTTTAGTGTAACTTTTCCAGAAACGGAATATTCTATATTATGTTTACCATTAAAATTTAAACAAAACAGACAGGAACAAAGAGTCTCTTTACTAATTAAATTAATTTTGATCAATATTTTTTGTCTATAATAAATAATTTTGAGTTCAGCCATTGTTTAATGTTTAAGTAAAATCAGTTCAGACATTTAACCACATCCTACCAAATCTCATGTTATAAAAGCGATAAGTAAACCCTAAAAACTACCGAACTTGGCTCCCACCAACCGTGCACCCGACTTTTGAATGATAGATATCCATATCATTTACATTAATCAACCGCGCCTCGTACGCTCTGCTCGACAGTTTAGTTTTATGTGACAAAATGAATAAGTGGACTTTAATATTATTCTTAGCTATATTTATAAGTAATGTGTATGGCTACAAGATCCTCGTGGCTTTCCCTTATCCAGGGAAAAGTCATTCAATATTGGGTGAGGGATACGTGAGGCACCTTTTGGCGGCTGGTCATGAGGTTTGTTTATTTTTTATTGTTTACTTCCTGTTAGATTTGGTTGAATAACCGGGCCCGTAGATTTTTTATATATATATTTTTTTGATGATTTAATTATTTTATTTATTCAGTCTTCCATAAAAGGTGTTCTAGAATCTATTAGTAATTTCAATTTTTTTTTATAAAACCCACTTTATCTCAAAATATTATGTACCTCTGTACCAACGTAAAAACTATTACATAATTTTTCTACTGATATTATTCTGAAGCCTGGTTGGTGTAGAGGTCGCAAGCGCGAGTTCAGGGCATGAGGTATTGAGTTCGATTCCCGGGTCGGGCAAAGTGTTATTGGGTTTTTCTATGAGGAATTTCGCAGTAGCAGCCCAGGAGTGTAGATTAGTGTCCTGTTTATGGCAATAGGCTCGCTCCTATTACATGAACATAACTGGCGAAATGTGGGTGTACTATTAAGTTCACTTCTGCGTAACCCTTCGGGGATTACAGGCGTGATGTTATGTTATTATTCAAAATACATTATAGTCTTATAGGTAGTAGGTAGTTATATATTATTATGTAGGTGCGTAGGTATCTACTGATAGTAATAAATCGGGAAATTTAACATAGGCCGCGTATAGATAAGTATCACTCTATATCGTTTATTTGTAATGATAACCTGTATCTTCAAAAATAATAAAAATACAAAAATTACACCGATAAAAATACTATTTTTCTATGAAGGAACGTGGTACATTCTACCGTAAGTCTGTGATAGCACTTAGACTTTTTCGGATGGGAAATCATCAAATGACCGCACTGTGGGCGGAGCGGAAGGGAGTGTCAGACTTGTACTGACTAAAACCCATCCATGTTCCTTCTTTGCCCTTTGTGTTCCAGGGCCACGGTATCTCTTTTGAACAGTCCCGCAGCAGCACTTAGACCTTAAGCTCTCAAAGTGCAGCATAGAGTTTCAGTGGAAAAAGAGGTCAACTTACACTGGTTTTCTTACCACTAACGTACGCCCACTATACTCAGTTCTATCCAATGCTAGATAAAGTCGAGAGTTGTCTGGGTAACCTTGCCTTTGTTTACTTCTATTCGATATGAAATAGATATGTTATGTTACGTCTAAACTTAGCTGTGAAATTAAACTTAAGATTAGCCGGCTAAACTAAGGTTTAGAAGCAACAATTTGACTAAACTTGTTTAAAAAGAATTATTTTTTTTGTCAAGATTTATATATATTTTATGCAATTCAGCGTGGCAATGCTGCCAGTCTTCTGGGCACGTTTCCAGATGACAGCGATGCGGAGGAGTACTTTGACGCCTAAGTGTCCTATTGTCGTCGTTTTTTAGATGTTTATATTTTCTTACTTTTAGTTTTATTTATTTAAACTTCATGATCATAGGCGGACTTAGAGCCACAAGGCATTCCCTACCAGTCAACCTTTGGATTAAATAGGACAATATTGTGATAGGGCATTCATTCGATCTGTTTATCACTCCGACCAAATGGTTTATGTGATGTATATTTTTTTTTATTAGGGAAAACAAACAATTGTACATTTTGTCTTACATCTAAGTATACAATAAAGATTTACAACGTCTCCACATATTACTTTAAGTATTAATTTACTTAAATACAGTATGGAAGAAAGGTATTATACTTAATTATTAGGTTTTATGTGCATTAACTAACTCTTTTTTAAATACATTTTGAGCTAACGTAACTAAAAATATTAGACGTGTAAAAAACCGCGCGCGAGCCGAGCGAGCGACTCAAGCAGTGCCATGGCTGTTGGCGAATACTACACCCAAGAGACTGTTACTAGTGATTTGATGCAACCAGCATCAAATCATCAGTAACAGTCGTATTTTCAAATCGCCATGAACATTCTTAAATTTTAGCTAAGGAGGTGCGACTACACCTAAGTTTAATTAGTTTATTTTCACACCCGTCTTTAGTCGTACCAGAAACATTTGAATCCATTAAAATTGGTGATAGAAGGTCGGTAGATAATTATTTGCATCATCGTATCACTTCAGCCAACAACCGAAGAAAAAAAAAAAAATTAAAAAATCATTTAATTCAGACAAAAGAATCCATAGACAAGGCAAAGGTTGTTAGTGATAAAATTTTTGCTTATAACTAATGTTAGTACATATTTAAAAGTAAACAAAAAGGCACACCGTCTACCCCTGCACAGTAGGCTCATCGGTTTCGCAACACATGAAGTTCGGTGAACCTACTGAGCAGAACAGTATCGGATCTCTCACCAATCATTCTCAGGACGCTATTTGGGCTCCCACGCACTCGTCGCACCACCAACAAAGTAAGTGGTCGACATCACCAACTACATTATTTTTCCTCCACGTAAAATCTGAGTAAAGTTTTGCCAACCCATATGGTTTGTCTGAAATTACTTCACTCTGTGTTTATAAATCAGGCGGCTACAGTTTCCAAATAACGTACCTAAGTGTATGTATCTGAATACCAGATTCCAGGAATAGCTAACAAGCATGTAATTGGCACCGCATCTACCTGAGCCTTCATACAAAACCATACCTCTCGTCTTCATGAATACCTAACGAAACAACATTTCATTCAAATCGTTCACTATTTAGGTCAAAAGTCAGTCTTACCTGTTTTAAATTTAGTCCGCAGTCAAAACGTAAGTTTGAGCTCATGTGATATTCAGGTTCGGTCAAGCGGTACCACTAACAACTTGGCCCACGCTCATTCATATTCAGAATGCCGGCCAACTTCAGGCATGAAAGACGTATTATGGGCCATTTCGTGGTATTTGTCAACTAGTTGTCGTGAAGCGAATTATTTATTAAGCATGGTCGGGTTACACGTGCTATCTTAGCTTTTTTTTTTTCTTCGGATGGGAAATCATCAAATGACCCCCCCCCACTCTGGGTGGAGTGGAAGGGAGTGTCAGATTTGTACTGACTAAAACCCATCCATGTTCCTTCTTTGCCCTTTGTGTTCCAGGGCCACGGTATCTCTTTCAACCAGTCCCGCAGCCCGTGCTATCTTAGCTTAAAATAGCAAAATGAGCCTTTAATGTTCCCACTACTGGGACACAGGCCTCCTCTCTATATGTGGGAGTAGGCTGTACTGCTATCCACCACATGGGCCCAGTGAGCTATCTTAGTTCGAAGAGTCTATCTTCTATCTGTCGCGGTTTGGATTCTCGCACGGAACAAATATTTGTATGGCCTACAAGTAGTTGCTCCGAATCTGGCTGTTAGTGAATGTAAGTTCAAATGTTTGTAAACGCACCCACGATACAGGAGAGATTCCTAGTGTGGGGCAAAATTTAAAAAATAGGTTTGTTTCAACGACAGATCGGATTCAGTCAGTCAATTAGTATTGCCAAGGGATGTCATGTTACCTATTAAATGGGTTAAAGGGATAAAGTTTCCTATGCAGCCGTTCCATGTAAAATACTGGCCGTCAGTAGCGTCCAAAAATTTGGGAAAAGGCTACGCAAATGATGAGTTTTTTAACACTAAATAAGCTTGCGTTTGGCCGCTACTCGCCTGATGGTACACTCGTTACTTTGACCAAAAGACAACAATAAAATTTCACTCATTAAGTCAGTAGTTATAGTGAAAGAACATTGAGGTGAAGTAGATATCAGACCGTTATTGAGTTTAGATCAGTGGCGAAAGTTCTATAGAACTCGATTCCTACCGGCTTCCCTTTGAAAAATGGCACAGTCAGTATTCTACAGACAAATAATAAAATCACATTAAAGATATGTACTCCGGCTTACGTCTTATAAAAATTGACCCTTCGCTACTGGTTTAGATCACAATTCGCAGAAGGAATAACACATCTTTATCGTCCATTATTAAACTTTATAACACCAACAAGCACTCTAAGTTTGTCTTACAAGTTTGTTCACTAAAACAAAATAAATTAGTAATATTATTCAGTCCAAGTAAATTAGATAACCGAAACTGTCCCGAAAGTCCAAGTTCCTTATTACATATTTTATCCAGCACCACTTTGCCAGCATCCAAAATTCATTCAAAGCTTTCGTAACCTATTCAAGGTCCGGGGCATCTAAAAGGGCCAGAACAACTTATAATGACACTGCCCAAAGGCACAGCTTGGCCCTAACCATCAATTTGTTCTGCACGGTACAGGGAAATTCTAAAAACGGTAACACAAATGGTAGATGAATAAGAAGTGGCTTGCCCCCTGACTTCGAGAATTTCGTATTCGTGAAACGTTCGGGGAACTTTTCCATTCCGAGGTATAATTTCACTTGTGAATAATTTCCTATGCGTTCCGCTGAATAACTTGACGAGGTCTCTTGTTATGAAAATTTATAAGTTTGTTCTGGGTATGATACGGTTTGGGTCATGGTAAGTTTTGGGATGCCGCTACTAGTTTCATAGTTATGAGGTCCTAGTTTATTTCTGGTGGCAAAATTGAGTCGGAAGGAATATAGGTGACACTCATCATCTCTTACACAGTCTATCAACGTTTCTTTAAGCGATGGATGGACTGTGTCATCATTATCTGCCTAGCCTTTTCTCAACTATGTTGGGGTCGGCTTCCAGTCTAACCGGATGCAGCTAAATACCAGTATTTTCATGGAGCGACTGCCTATCTGACCTCCACAACCCAGTTAGTACTGAGTAATACGATACCCCTTGGTAAGACTGGTTGTCAGACTTTTTGGGCCACTGACTACCTGTAACGACTGTCAAAGATCTACAAATGACAGCTGGGACCAACGGCTTGACGTGCTTTCCGAAGCAAGCATGGCTTAACCTAAAGATCGATCCGAGCGGCTGTTCGTATTTAGCCAAGAGCTCCTACATGGATGGACTGTGTGAATGATAATACAGGGTGTAAACAGACCCTTCACATAGCTGTCAACCAAGCATTCTGTACATCCAAACTAAGTAACTTTACGCAAAAATTATTGCTGGGAATCGACAATTTTTTTTGGGGGTGAAAAATCACGTTTTACGGTAGGACTAGATGGAAAGCACTCAAAGCATTCTGCTGATGGATGGATAGAATAGTACGGGGGTCGTGGAGGTGTGTAAAACAAAAATCTTACATTAAAAACATGTTTTTAAAAAAAACTTGTGAAAAACTTGTAACTTTGACCCCCAATATCTCCGTAACTAGAAGGTTCCCAGGTATAGTCTAGAACAAAAATATGATCGCAAAGACGGGTAGAACAAGTACTTTTCGGATATGTTAAGGGTCTATTTACACCCTTTATAGCCGGAAAGGGAGAGTCATAAGATAACGACTAAAAGAAAAGTCTAGAAGAAGATATGAGTTCGTCGAACCCAAATCAATTGGAATAAGAGCAAGAGAATGATGATTATGGTGATAGACTAATGGTTTCTGAGAATGGGGCTAAGCTTAGTGCACAGACCAACCGGCACAGCGTTCATTATAATGCCGGACACATTGGTGTAACGTAACGCGAAATGTAACATGAATGAGCCGTCCAGACTTATGCAATGTAACATGAAAAGTAGCCCAACAACAGGCGACTTTGTTTCAGCGTCTGTTACATTACATGTTACGTTTTACCAATATGTACCTTAAGACTATCTAAAAAACCATTGAAAATTGTGGAGTGATAAAATCACAGAAATGCAAGCTAGGTACTAGGCGTCCCACAGAGGGGGTTCCGGAGGGGTCTTATAAGAGGAAAGGATGCCCTCTTTTACGGGTTGTCTGTCACCACCAGGGTCGTTTTAGTGAACTAAATATCCCACTCTTCCCTCCCCGGTCATATCCGCAAAGACCGGTCGCCTTTTGAAAATTTCCCCGAAAACAAAAAAAAATCGGTTGTCTGTAAAGTCGGTTTACTGACGATAGTTGAACGTGACAACGTCATAAGAAAATACTGATGGAATGGTTGCATTTTTCAAAAAATGAATGTGCGTTGAGCAATTGTTTTATGGAACGCCTCAGAGTGAGGTAACGCCTCATACGTCATGTTTTTTCGTGCGTGCAGCCGGCTCCATCGAATTATAAGACGTTGTCACGTCAAAAAAAATATTCGTCTGTAGATACAAATTTGAAACTGTGTCGTATTCCTGTCTTAATAAAGTCATTTATCAATTCGCAAATCTTTCAGGTGACATACTTAACAGCGCGTCCATACAAGAAGCCCCATCCAAATCTCCGTCAAGTAATAGCAGAGGGTGTCATCGACAAGTTCGAACTCGGTAAGTATTAACGATGAAAGTTAGAGAAGAATTAAGACAGGGTGTTAGAAACAAATATTTAAATCGTTAAATACACGCAGACGCTTCCAAAAATGATGACGTTTTGTTTCATTTACATAGACTTGAGTAGTATTGTCGTATCTATCGTTTCGTGCGGGGTTTGTGAGCTCACTGTTGTCTTTTTTTCGCGCGACTTAAGTGTGGTGACATCTAACGATTTCAATCTGTTGTTAGAAAGCAATAATCACTCCAATATAAGTTGTTTGTTAAGGTAGCGAATATACTTTTGACACTTGTTCTATTTGTGACTTGTTATCATAATTATGATTTTATCAAACTTATGTACTTGCGATTCTTGTGATTGTTACTGATTAACACTAAAAAACTTAGGCATAATAATAGATATATATAATTATATAACACCATTATTATTAGATAAAATGAGATAAAAAACTGCAATGTCATGTGTGCTGTCTCTTACATGATACAATAATCGTATCCCATTGTTTACAAAAAAGACATCGCAAATAAATTGAACAGTAATGTCGTCATCATCATCATTTCAGTCGAAAGACGTCCACTGCTGGACATAGGTCTTCCCCCAAGTGTCGCCACATTGCACGGTGGTCTCGTAGAAGGTCATAGGCCTTCGATGGCAATGATTGAGCTAAGCCATGATATCTGGTTCAGTTACCCACTAGTTGTCATATTACCTGAGACTATAAAAGGTTTTGCAATCTATTGTTCGCAACATTCCTTTTTCGGCATCGGAAGTTTACACATCTAATTAGTCATCAACCGTGTTTATCACCAAGCGCAATTAGCCTAAGACGCGACGTGTGTTTTCAAGTTCCAACTTGTGTGTGACGTGTTATTTTGCAATGGATATTCAAGTTACAGGTATGAATTATTAATTTACTGTACTATTTTGTATTTTCAATCCACCATTTTTTTTTAAATAGAGTGCTACGCCGCAGCATTACTTCCGTTTTTATTTCTGTTTTTTTTTTTTTATATTGAAGCTTTTACTTATGTTTGTATCTACTTGTGCCATTGAGTTAGGTATAAAAATGTCGCTTGAAATCTCTACAACTCGACTTTAAAAAATGTATTTGCGGCATGCTGCGGCTGTAAGGTGCAGCCAGGGTCTACGCCGAGCGCCTGGGCGCGTAGCACTTGCTACGAAATATGAATTGTTTTTGATCCGCATTTACCTGTTTTTTGTTTTGTTTTAGGTAGTAGTATTGAGTGTTCTTTCAAAAAAATGCTTGTACTAGACACTTGGCTGTCTATGAAGGACAGCAAATCCGAACTAGAACGGTGGTGTCGAATTTTTCAAGCCCTGACACAGTTGCTGCCTTATGTTGAGAATTTGATTGCTGATGAATTAGAAAAAAGAGTTACTAATCTTTGTACAAGATTTGTAGCTATCTGGAAGCAAGTCTCTCGCAAGCATTCTCGCATTGTCTCTCAGTACGAAGACTGGCTGAACGAAATTGAAGTTTGCGTTCTGCCAAATTGTGCAGTAGCAGTGAGCCCCGACACTCAACGGCCAGCAGCAAAAGCTTCGACGAGCACTCAACAGCATCAGCACAGGAAGGACTTCGAGGAGTGTAGCAAGAGATCACAACGCCGCAGGCTTACAGAGTTAAGTAAAGTAGACTGTTCCGCGATAAATTATTTGTTGGATGATTCAAGTCGATCTGACGCATTCATGGTTCGGAAGTAATTGACCATGCATTAATGTGAATAGGTGAGCTTTCGGAAGAACGCTTTCGGTTTCGCCGAATCTTGCAATAAGTTAGTTATACAGTTTAGGCGTGACAACACGAGGAAAATGTCCCGGGTTGTCACAAACACCGACTTGATACATAGACTTCTTCTTAATTCGGACCCGTATATTTTTGGTTTAAGAAGGTTACCACGGAAGAAGAAGTCTATTCTATCTAAAGGGGTGTTGAATTTATTGTCTGTATAGAATAAAATGTATATAGTTATGTAATAAACACGAGATTTATATTATTTTAGATACAGCTCCTATTATGTAACTATTAACATGTAAATAATATATTTTTGTCATTTCTGTGTTTGTAGTTAGGTAATAATTAGGTATTTACTTTATTTTTACTATAAAATGTAAATATTTAAGTTTATTAGTTATTAAGTTGCAATTTTTTTCTTTTATTTTTTTTTAATATGCATTATTTATTCCAATAAAAAAGTTTTTTAACATTAATTCGCTTATTTTCATTTTATTATAACGTAAAGTATTACAAAAAAGCATAATAATAATAATTAGTATTGATAACGACAGTCATTACCTTCGCGAAACCCTATGACCGCCTCTCTTAAGGCGCGGAACCACTGTGCATTGACCGGTCCCGTGCGACTCGCATCCAGCGGATCCCTGCAACCTTCACCAGGATATTGGACATCGGACCTTCTAGTGGGAGGCCTTCCAACGCAACGTCCAACAATAATGTGCCGTGTTATATTTCTTATTTATGCAGTAACGATTCTAGTTACTTTTTATTTATTTGTTTATTTATTTGGTTAACCAACAATTGTTTGCACAATATATTCATAAAACAATATTTACTGCTACATTTATAAGTGCAACAATTAATTATAGGTTAACACCACATGCACTATATGTGGTTGTATATATTATTAAAACAACAATAATGCATTGCTAATGCTTAAAAAAAAAAATACAAATCTAAGTTCATCAATAAATACTTTTACTTTTTTACTTTTATAGAGTAGTCCGCCTGTCATTGGTTACGAAACCACTACAAGTCGGCCCCTCTTGTTGCAAAAACTCCTTACTACTTACTCTAGGCCAGTTCAACCGACAACAAAAACCAAAAAAAAACACTTTTTTTTTCCACAGCAAAATCCTTGGACTTCAAAAAGGTGATAGGAAAGGAAGTCGACTTGACAGATATGTACGTAATGTACAAGACAATGATAACGGTAGGAAACAGATCCTTGACGCATGAGAACCTACAGAAATTCATGTCGGACCCAAATGAGCGATACGATTTGGTGGTTGCTGAATGGCTCTACCATCACTTGTATAGTGGGTAAGACTTTTTCCATTATATTAGAGTTTTTTATAAATCATTGATACCTTTTCATTTTCGATATTGAGTGTAACAACTACCTTTGAAATATTTTTGATCGATACAGAATCCAAAGTGGTTGTTTTGGTTCATTTAATTTTCACGACTATATAGGGTAATTAGTGACCGATATTTAAACACGTGATTGTACTCATAATAACAAAAAACTATCCCTAAAAACTTTTTTTTTAAATACTCATCCGCTTTTGTCACAACAACACAACAGCGGGCCGTATGAAATTCGCGCGCGCGCACCTGTGACCTATCAGCTGTTAGCAGCGTGACGTATTCTGTCTCATCTATGGTACCGTGCGCAAGTGCAGGCAGAGCACCCGCGCGGCTTGCAAGCCCGCTCCGTAATGCTCCGCTGTTGTGTTATTGTGATAAAAGTGAATGAGGTTTAAAAAAAAATTCTATGGGAAAGTTTGTTATCATGAGTACAATCACGTGTTTAAGTATCGGTCACTAATTACCAACTTACTAGGTTAGTGTTTAATTACATTTGTCGAGAAACTTGTCGTGCAATAATGCCAGCATTACCTACATGATATTATGTTTCTAGTTTTTAGTTATACGACACAGTGAAAACAAAAAGGATCATCTAAAAGACAGGAATCAGTTCTATCTCAGTTTTTCATGAATTTCTAAATTTCAGATTTGCTGCCTTATTTAACTGTCCCTACGTCTGGTCATCATCAATGGAGCCTCATCCAATAATCCTAAGTTTGATCGATGATGTCGGGAACCCTGCTTACTTCCCAGATCACATGTCGCCAGTGTCACCACCTCTGTCATTCTCCCAGCGAGTTAGTGAACTGTGGTATACACTCTACTTGAAACGTATCATATGGTAAGATTTGGAACGTATAAAACTCTGTTCATACTGACGTGAAACCCACGCGCGATATTTGGGCGTTTTTGTCGACTGTTTTAGTAGATAGCCATGAAATCTCACGACTATTCGCATCAGTTTGAACACTTCTATGCAAGTTGACACAATCGGCGTGAGCGAATTTCGTTTAAAATCCCGCGCAGGGTTGTCTCCAGTTTGTCCAGAGTTTAAAACATAACGGACTTTAAAAACAAATGATAAACAGTAAATAATTTATCCTCAGGTCTTTGAAAGATGTTGAGCAGCAAGCCTTCCTAGATTCTTTCGGTGCAGCTGCGGCAAAGAAAGGGATCACATTACCCACAATAGAAGAATTAAAATATAATGGCTCCATGGTTTTGGCCAATTCCCATATTTCGTCGGGTGAAGCTCAGAGGCTGCCAATAAATTACATTCCCATTGCAGGCTATCATATTCAAGATGAAGTTCCACCATTGCCTGAGGTAAACATTTTTAATTGCTAGGACTGATTTTATGAACGCCAAAATAACATTAGCACCATCAAAGTTACCGACTGCTGGAGCTCCTCATTCTGTTCGTCTTTGGTCAAAGACCTAAGTGACATTAGATATATCAGTAAAAAATGGATAACGATGGTGGAGGAATAAAAAAAATCAATTGGATTTATTGACTCAAAAACCATGGTAGAAAGTCGCTGCAGAAATACGAAACACTTAGCAAATGATTACTATTTATGAGCACTTAAATCAATGTCAATTTTCTAAACCTTTCTTTCAGAACTTGCAAAAGATCTTGGATAATGCACCCCATGGAGTCATCTACTTCAGCATGGGTACTATGATGAAGAGCAAAACCATGCCAATGGAACTAAAAAGGGATTTCTTGAACATGTTCAGTACATTGAAGCAGACTGTCATTTGGAAGCTGGAAGAAGAATTGACAGATATACCGAAGAACGTTCATATGGTGCAATGGGCACCTCAGCCAAGCATTTTAGGTGAGTTTTACTTGTCCTCTCCACCAGGCCATTTGGTTTCCCAATCCAACAGAAACCGTAAATGTTTTGCATAGAATAATTTTAATCATTCCCTGAAAATCAACGAGACACACTTCATCAACACTTCAAGTTTATCGACCTTTCGTCCTTTTCGTTCGAACAATTTAAAGTTTAATCTTTTACAATGGTATTGCTGCCGTCCACAATTCCACATCTGTCGATAACACCGGTCGCAGAACCGCAACAATGCCATCCGTATCCGGTGTATCGGAAGGATTAATAGGGAATATGACATGCCGATCTGTTTTCACAATTTTATTTCCGTCTCTAGAAATAAAATTTTGCAGTATTTTGTGCTTTATGGAGCACAGGTGATGGAAAATGTATCGTGTGAGCTAATTGACATGATATACTTTTAAAAAGCTAACGTATATGTAACCTTTAAGCGGTTTATTTCAGAAAGACTGGTTCCCTTGGTTTATTAAAATATGAAGTTTAATTTAATCACGGCAATGTTTGAATTTTGAACTTTATCACAACCATGGTGAAGTTCTTAATACAAAGTTCACAGCTTAGTGGCTTTATGGATCCATGACTTAATTCTGGATTTGATGTTTAAACTTTGTTTTGTAATCAGACTGTTAGAATGTATAGACATTCAAATAACACCTGACCTCTTATTTACAGGGTGTAAACAGACCCTTCACATAGCCGTCAACCAAGCATTCTGTACATCAAACTAAGTAACTTTACGCAAAAATTATTGCTGGGAATCGACTTTTTTTTTTGGGATGAAAAATCACGTTTTACGGTAGGACTCGATGGAAAGCACTCAAAGCATAAGCTGATGAATGAATTGAATAGTACGGGGGTCGTGGAGGTGTGTAAAGTAAAAAATCTTACACTAAAAACATGTATTTAAAAAAAAGTTGGAACTTTGACCCCCAATATCTCCGTAACTAGCCTTCTAGTTCCCAGGTATGGTCTAGAACAAAAAAAGAACCCAAAGACGGGGAAAACAAGTGCCAGCTATGTTAAGGGTCTATTTACACTCTTTATACACCACTCTTATTGATCACCAGGTTATGAAACGACTACATAAACATAAGCATAATCAGCCTATAATGTTCCCACTGCTGGGACACCGGCCTCCTCTCTGTGAGAGGGAATGGGCCATAATTCACCACGCGGGCACAGTGCGGGTTGGTAGATGTCACATGTCTTCGAATTTTTTTTCTTTTTTTTTTTTTTTCTTCTTTAGAAACGAGTACACAAAGCTTTAAAATCCTTGCCATAACTTTACTCGAAGTTTACTAGGAGGCTTTAGTTTACTTCTGGAGTTCTCGATTAAGTAAAAATCATCGAATCGTCCTGTCTTAAAAGTATCGTATCTTTACAGCTCATCAGAACTGCAAACTCTTCGTCACCCACGGAGGTCTCCTATCAACCACGGAAACCATACACTACGGAGTTCCTATCATCGGTATACCCTTGTTTGCTGACCAGTTCATCAACGTCATGAGAGCTGTTCGCAAAGGTTTCGGTTTGGAAGTAGACTTGGGTTATGATACACCAGCTAACCTGAAAGTAGCTATTGAGAAAATATTGTCAGATCCTAAGTAAGTACATAAGAATTTGTCTTTTCAAAATAACACAAAGTTTCGAAGAATGTCTTTAGGGGCAGTGAGCACTTTGCTCGCTGAAACGGATGGTCCACGGGATTGAAAGGTTCTGAAATAGCGACCGCGTACCCAAAAACCTAGCGTTGGATGGCCTTCAATCAAGAACCATGAGAAGAACGTTAGAATCTGCTGAAGCAAGAAGCACAGTATCAGTGGATGTGGCGATACCCGGAAGAGATTTTCGTCATGCAATGAACGTCTTCCGATTCGACTTGCCTTTACTGGGCTTTTGCTACAATTTAATTCCTTTCTTTCTTATCAAAAATGGCTTGTGTTCGGTGTAGTCTATCGTTTTCTTCCACACGGCTTGTATACTTAATCATGAAATTTTCTTTTTTTCCACTTGCAGATACGCCCAAAAGGTCAAAGAGCTGTCGTTCATCTACCACCACCGTGAAACCAAGCCTGGTGCTTCACTAGTGCACTGGATAGAACATGTGATCGAAACTAAAGGAGCTCCTCATCTTCGCTCTCCAGCCCTCCACGTCCCGTTGTACCAGAAACTGTTCCTAGATCTGATGGCCTTAATCCTCCTTGGAGTCATCGTTGTAGTGCGGATGGTTAAGAAATTAATCGGTTCGAATACGAAGAGTGAAAACAAAAAGAAGAGAAGTTAAAGACTGGAGAATTTTAGGAAATTGAAGTGACTGTAATTAGAATAAAAGTTAATTAGAAGATTATGAACAAGCTGTTGATGTTTTAAAATAAATAAACATTTATGTATACAAGGTGTAACATAATAAACGCAAGACCTCCCGTGTGGTCTCTCGCACCATCAAACTAAACATCTTTTGTTCTACAAGTTCTTGAAATTCGCAAAAAAAACAACTTTCTATAGGAACTGACGCAATCAGCTGATCCACATGTATGGTAAAACAAAAAAAAAATAAGAATTTCCAAAAGTCATAGAACAAAAGTGGTTCAGTTTCATGGTCTGAGACACCACACAAGAGGTCTTGCGTTTATTATGTTACACCTTGTATAATTTTTCTTATAATTTTCCTTATTTCAATAAACAACCGTCTACTCTTTATTGTTTCTGACGAGCTCGTGGAGTCGTGGCTAAGTAATAACAGCCGCTCGGGTCGATCTTTAGCTTAAGCCGTGCTTGCCTAGGTTGGTCTGTGGATGGGTGACCATCCATAACATACCGATTTTCCTCCGTGCCTCGGAAAGCACGTTAAGCCGTTGGTCCCGGGTGTCATTTGTAGATCTTTGACAGTCGTTAGGAAGTCAGTGGCCCAAAAAGTCTGACAACCAGTCTTACCAAGGGGTATCGTAATACCCAGTACTAACTGGGTTGTGAAGGTTAGATAGGCAGTCATCATCATCATCATCATTTCAGCCAAAAGACGTCCACTGCTGGACATAGGCCTCCCCCAAGTGTCGCCACATTGACCGGTCCCGTGCGAATCGCATCCAGCGGATAGGCAGTCGCTCCGTATAAAATACCGGTATTTCAGCTGCATCCGGTTAGACTGGAAGCCGACCAAAACATAGTGGGGAAAAGGCTGGGCAGATCATTATGTTTCTTTATTGTACACATACATTAACAACACAACACATTACATTTCTTTTATTATAGGTAATACGTATTCTAAATAAGTTTTTGACCCCACGACAATATTATGTCCGTAGGTCCGAACGAGGTTGACCACAAACTTTTCCATGTAACCCTAAAATAACCTAGGGTCGGGTTCACAATATAAAATCCATTCGTCCCCAATTTTCGACACGCCCCGACCCGCTCGGGTAGAAGGACTGGCTTTATTTAAATCTCTTGTTTGTTTAGGCCCTCAATGTTTTAATAGTATCGAACATCTTTTACGCTCCGTTTAACGAAATTATTATAAAAATTATACGTTTCCATTTAATATTTGTATCATTGAGTGACCTTTAAATTATTACTTTTATTTCTGAATGTTTAATAGGTTTTTTTTTAAACTAACAAAGTAACAGGTATGTGCAGGTAATTTTTCATCTTTCCTTTCTAAGATAATGTATTTGACAGTTCTGTTAGAGTTACTTTTTTATTCAAGGTACTCGTTTTCTCTCAACAATATGACCAATTATCAAGCTTCTATTTTTAAACATAGCATACTATGTTCAAAGGTTACATAGTATGCTATGTTTAAGAAATAAAAACTTGATAATTAGTAATAGTCGTGGCTAAATAATAACAGCCGCTCGGGTCGGCCGTGCTTGCCTAGGTTGGTCTGTGGATGGGTGACCACCCATTACATACCGAGTTTCCTCCGTGCCTCGGAAAGCTCGTTAAGCTGTTGGTCCCGGGTGTCATTTGTAGATCTTTGACAGTCGTTAGGTAGTCAGTGGCTCAAAAAGTCTGACAACCGGTCTTACCAAGGGGTATCGTATTACTCAGTACTAACTGGGTTGTGGTCAGACAGGCAGTCGCTCCGTGTAAAATACTGGTATTCAGCTGCATCCGGTTAGACTGGAAGCTAACCCCAACATAGTTGGGAAAAGGCTAGGCAGATGATGATGACTATGTTCAAAGGTTCGTTTAGACAATTTAAATTCTTTCAGTATTGTAGGGTTTGGTGCTCCATGTTAGATCAGCAAAAGTGTTCTTTAAAGGGTGTAAACAGACCCTTCACATAGCCGTCAACCAGGCGTTCTGTACATCAAACTAAGTAACTTTACGCAAAAATTATTGCTGGGAATCGACTTTTTTTTTGGGGTGAAAAACCACGTTTTAAGGTAGGACTCGATGGAAAGCACTTTTAGCATTGTGCTGATGGGTGGTTTGAATAGTATGGGGGTCGTGGAGGTGTGTAAAGTAAAAATCATACATTAAAAACATGTATTTTAAAAAAAACTTGTGAAAAAGTTGGAACTATCTCCGTAACTAGAAGGTTCCCAGGTATGGTCTAGAACGAAAAAATGATCGCAAAGACAAGGAGAACTAGTGCCTTTCGGTTATGTTAAGGGTCTATTTACACCCTTTATAAAGGGATCACTCGAAATTTAAGAACCATAGCTGAAGTCTATCCAATTAGGAATTGCATAATATAAGCTACCGAAGCAAGCTAAAGACAACGCTACCGAACTTGATCGAATTTGCTCGAAGTTAGTAGCCCTCTGCAGTTGGAGGGTTAGAAGTCGGAAAACCTCTTACCGCTGATAAACTTCGAAATAAAAATGGATTCTTATTTATCAAGAATCAGTTTAAAATAAACAATTAAATTGATGATATTACTGCATAAATAAACCGTTTCAATATTATTTTAATATCTGCTGTTTTAATAAACTTCGTTAATTGCAGCAATAAAATTTAAATCATAACTGAATTATTCAATAAACCGTTATTGGTATCGCTTGTTACCGATTTAATGTATTTACATTGCACTGGCATTGCAGAAAACCTTAGATTTCCAGAAGTTCCAGATGAAAATATCCAATAACATTTGCCCTTAGGATTCAAACTCGACCTCGTGCTCAGCAGCAACGCTTGCGTCTTGTCCTGTTCTCCAGCTGGGTGGTCCACCTGTGTAAAAAGTGCCTAATAAACTTCGCGAGCGGACACAGTGAGTTTCGTGTGTCGGGAACAGAATCGAGTTGCGAGTGACAGTGGTAGCGGTACTGAGTGCAAAAAACGAACAAGAAAGAGGGTAGACTGATTTGTCTGCTCATAAACACCCACCCGCAATAACTTCAGTTTATCCGTGATCATAGTGCTTGCGAAGCGCCGAAATATCGGGAACTCAAAGAAATCAGTAAACATAGTAATTATCCTGTTTCTAGTGTTAATGATAAGGCGCAGTTATTGCTAACTTTTCTGTTCTTAAAATAACTGTTTCAATAAAAATTATAGCTGGAGAATAAAAATAGTCATGACCTACCTACCTACCACTATAACAAACTGATGTGTCTTCATTCATAATAATTACATCATTTTGTTCTAATAATATAATTACGATTGCACAACGTTATCTCAAAAAGTAAAACTGATAAAGATTATGTGAACTTAATAGTGCAAATTATCGTGATCTTACTATCATTTCAACCGTAGAGGTCAACTGAAGAGTAACTTTTCAAAACGGTTTATTTCTGTATGATCATTTTTTACAGTAACAAGAAAAATAGGAATATTTATCATAATTTTGTAGTGCTAAGAGATATAAGATTTTAAACTATCATGGTCACTAACATTACTATTAAAACTAACTTTTTTTTTTTCTTTTTTTTTTTTTTTATCGGCAACACAGAAAACAGTAAATATGGTAAATATCCCGTTAGTATTAATACTAAGAGATAACCAGAAATTAAGCTACCTTGTTGCGGAAAGCACTTTTATTTATTTATTTATATATTAGCCTATCTACAATTGTTATACTATTTATCCTAATACTACAAGCAATATGATACAAGCATAGTGTACAATATGATGCGATATACACAGCATGCAAAAAAAAAATAATAACACAAAAAAAAAATGTTTATGTCCATTTTTCTCAGATAAATAAGTATTTTATCACCGGACACTTCACATAATAGGACGTGGGTACATACAAAGAACCGATTGGCACAAAAAAAAAAAAAAAAAACTGAAAACCCAAAATAAGCCTTTTTGAAAAGTCACTCCTCAACTGTCGATCATAGGCCCTCCTGAAATGATGGCACGTTGACAAATCCAGTGTTTCTCGCATCCATCTGATTCTAGCTACCTTCATCAGGTCACCAAAGTCCTGACAGTGGGACCGTTATCCTACTTAACTATTATTGCGAAAGCTTGAATGTTTGTTACTCAATCACGCAAAACAGCCGAACAAATTTGGATGAAATTTGCCACATATTTAGTTTATAACCTGAATTGACATGTAGGATACTTTTTATCCCATATTTCTCTCTAGACTTAATCCTATTTAATATTATTTTGCAACATCATCATCATCATTTCAGCCAAAAGACGTCCACTGCTGGACATAGGCCTCCTCCAAGTGTCGCCACATTGACCGGTCCCGTGCGACTCGCTTCCAGCGGATCCCTGCAACCTTCACCAGGTCATCGGTCCACCTAGTGGGAGGCCTTCCAACGCAACGTCTTCCAGTTCGCGGTCGCCACTCCAGAACTTTTCGGCCCCATCGGCCATCCGTTCTGCGAGCAATGTGCCCTGCCCACTATAAAACAAATATAAAACCTTATGTAAATAGTGGCAACACTATTCTCTTCCATCTGCGACACTGGTACAATACAGACGTGCAGTTTATTACTTGCTATATTTCATTTAATCATCCTCGGCACCAACGTACCAGCACCTCATCAGCTACCCACCAGCTATCTACAAGCTACACATAGCTTAGTACTAATTTCTGAGAATATATTTATACAAAATACACAAATAGCGAGTTGTGCCGGCTGCGCGTCGTTTACAAGCTGTGACACTCAGCTGAGCAAAATAGGTTACTAGCATTCACGCGACGGTTGTACACTAATGTTATTTCTACTTAAACTATTTTCTGTTCCATTTGATAGAACTTTACATTGGTAGAAAATTAGAAATAAGGAATTATGGGAATCAGGTAGCTAGGTATATATTAAACATAATCATGTTTGGTGAAAAATCACGTTTTAAGGTAAGACTCGATGGAAAACACTCAAAGCATTGTGCTGATGGATGGAATGAATAGTACGGGGGGTCATGGAGGTGTGTAAAGTAAAAATCTTACATTAAAAACATGTATTTAAAAAAAAAACTTGGGAAAAAGTTGGAACTTTGACCCCCAATATCTCCGTAACTAGAAGGTTCCCGGGTATGGTCTAGAACAAAAAAAATATCGCAAAGACTGGGAGAACAAGTGCTTTTCGGATGTGTTAAGGGTCTATTTACACCCTTTATGTATAATGTAAGATGTTTTTAATATGGGTTCTAAACCTGAAATAAATGATTTTTAGTTTTATAATAATAATTATCATTATCAGGAAATCAGGATAATTATCAAACAAAGTATGTATGTGATTTATAACATTTTAAGAACACCTAAAGGAGCTTCACACGCTTTTAGTTTTTAAGAAGAAAGTTAACAGTCCTTGGGAGTTGCCCCCTAAATAGGGACAGGAACATCCCCATCCGAAATGGCTTTAATGGCGGTGACTTATAAGTCACCGCCACACTTCTCAATTAGTTTTCATCTCGTTTCTTATTAGAACTGAAATGAAAACTAATTGAGAAGTGTAGCAGAGGAGAAGACATGCTAGCCGAACCCAAATAAATTTGAATAAAGTTAGAAGAATGAAGATAATATTAATTGACATCACATTAGATTCATACTAGCTATGCCTATATGCTATGCGTTGCAATGCGCCTTTTATAACCTACCCTACCACCTACCCTACCTATCCTAGCGGTATGAAAAATAGATAGTAGCTGATTCTCAGACCTACTGAATATGCTTATAAAATTTCATAAAAATCGGTCAAGCCTTTTCGGAGGAGTATGGTAACTAACATCGTGGCACGAGAATTTTATATATAAGATTAGTAGCAAAAACTGTAGTGAAATCGAACAATCTCTATTGTTATATGTGGAAATCACTCATTCCTGTTACCCTCGTCGTCACTTACGCTCCTAACTGTGCGGTCTATTACACGACCAACTACAGGGTAAACTTTATGCTAAATTTGATCTGGAAACTCAGCACCTCTTAGTTCGTCGTAGCACCAAGCAATACTTGAGATGCACCTAACTTTAACATTGTTCGCAACTCCGCAGTAGGTGTAAGTGAAAATTAATCGGTAATTCAAAACATGGTTTACATTAATTAAACCGGAACCGGTGGGATATACAGGATTGGATATGTAATTCGATGATCTATACAACATTAGTTTTAGTATATGCGAAACATGAAACACGTGTCTAGTATTTTTATGTAAAGAATCTATTTACAAAATTTCAAAACTGTATCATGAAAAATCACAAAGTTATAACTTTGTTCTGTAATTTTCAGCGGAACGTATTGTAGGGAACATCTCATAACGTTACCTAACCGATTTCGTACATTTTACCTAGAACAATGCTACAATGACACAACAAACTCATTTTATTATGTGATACGATCATTTTACTATGCATGGGCAGGGAGTTGGTTTACTATGTTTAGGTAATGCCTATTCAGAATAATTTAGGAAAATGATACGTTTTGTAGACAAACTGATATTGCAAGCTAGTATGAATATGTTTGTCTATACCATTGGTTCCCAACCTATGGTCCGCGGACTACCGGTGGTCCACAGGAGTTTAAAATATGGTCCCCAAAAGGTAACAAATTTTATTCGTACTTTTTAACTTGCACAGAAGATGCAAGCTCAACCTTATTAATTCAAAACCTATCGGCGGGATGCTTACATCTTCGAGCTTGCTTCGCTCGCTCTTGCATGATTATTCATAAGCATTTCTGAAAATCCTTCTCTTATTCCTATTTTTGTACGAATGATTGCTAACGTTTTCAAGCTCACTAGAGCGATCGCTCTTGTATCCTTCACTATCTTAATTCTCAATGTTTTCATCTCATTTTCTATTTTTTGCATTCTGTGAGCTAAAGATTCACATTCTTAATCCTGTTGGTGTCCATATTTATCTAGGACCGTATGATCCCCGCTAACAATAAAGGCATCAAAGTGGTCCCTGGTCCAAGAAAGGTTGGGAACCACAGGTCTACACCAAAGAAGCAGTGGATGGACTGTGTGAAAGATGATATAGCTAGAAAGAATGTGACTGCTGAGACGAAGAGTTATAGAGAGAAGTACAGTACAGTGTAAATGTGGTGCCGTTCCACAAACGATGGGGCACTTAATATCGTATCCTCAGCCCAGTTCTGCTTGCAATTTAGATTGCTATGGATACGCTAAGAAGAAGATAGAAAACTATGGAAGAAGAAGCATGCTGCGCAATAACAGGCATCATTATCGCAGGATAATGATGGCTGTTATTGCAGGCGCTTTAGGTAGTCAGTGGCCCAAAACTCTGTCAACCAGTCTTACCATGGAGTTTCGTACTTTCGTATTACCCAGTACTAACTGGGTTGTGGAGGTCTGATAAGCAGTCGCTGCATGTAAAATACTAGTATTCAGCTGCATTTGGTCAGACTGGAAGTCGACCCCAACATAGTTGGGAAAATACTAGGTAGATCATGATGAATGTCGGCAAAAATCCAATTAAGGACTGCGCTTTCAACGCAATTCAGCCCACTACCGACGCATATTAACCTGGAGACTTTTTGGCTCTGGTGTAGCACCCTTTAGTATCTTTTCCATCAACTCTCCAATGCATCATAAATATTACAACATTTTAGTACTCCTGTAAAATTCGGAATTTTCCATAAATTCTAACACAAATCAAATCAAAACCCGTTAAACGTTATACCTATTTTCCATCTCATTCTTCTACTGCTGCTTCAGTTTGTAATGAAATCCCTTAAAGTCTTTTCAATACCCATAACCGTAACATAAATAGTTTGAATAAAAATAAAAACCTAAAAATCTGTCACGAAAAATTATTCTTAGACGGTTTTTATTTCTACAACGAAATTTAATTTTGCCCGCCACCGCACTGCCCGTAATATAATTTTACCTGACCGACTACCTTTACTAACTCAATCAACATAAGCTAACCTTGTGAGGACCTTTCAGTTTTTAATGAACTTTCCGACCGAACGACGTTCGATAATTAACACGTGAAGCAATTAGCTGAACTTATGTACTGTAACGATGTGACGTATTTCTTTATTGTTTGTTTATTCAATTTCTGATATTACACATTATTTTATTGACTTTCGTGGTTAAATAAAAACTGCCGCACGGGTTGGTTTTCTTGCCGTGGTTGGTCCGTCGATGGATGTTGTAACATACCGAGACCCATCTATGTCTTTAGCGTCTGTGCATTTTGCAGTTGGTCCCGGCTGTCACTCGTCGATCTTTGACGGTCAACTCAGGTAGGTCGGAGGTCAGAAAGGCAGTCACTTCATATATAAAGAAAGAATAAAGTTCAATTGACGTCAGTTTTGATGAACTGACGTCAATTGAACTGCACACATAATAAAAAAGATACAAAATAAAAAATAAATAACAATTTAAAAAAAAATTAAATACATGTGCTGCGTGCCTCACGGCTGCGCCAAGAAGTCCATTTTAACATTCATGCCAGACAGGTGATGCTGTCTGACGCTGGTCTTCCAATGAACCTTTGGGGGTAAGTGATGGAACAACAGTAAAAAAAACAACAACAATAAAATACTGGTATTCAGTTGCATCCATTCAGACTGGAAACCGACCCCAACATAGTTGGGAAATGGCTAAGCAGGTGATGGTTACGAGAATTTCATTCAACATGGAAGTTAAAAGTTAAAAATTGTGAGAAGCATAAATTGAACTGAAAAAATAAAGCTTGTTTTTAAGAGAAATTATCTTAAGCCTTGACCCGAAAAGTTGACTGGACTCATCAAAACAAAACTCGTGTTCAGGGGTCTTAGGAAAAATATTTTTTTCGTCATATTTTTTACCAGAATTTACCTTTATGCATATTTTTTCGTGAGAGGGAATTTATCAAACATCGAAAGATGCTTTCAAATTCTGTATTCTTATATCTTTACGAATTGAAGACTATTTATTTATTTAATCCTTACTTTTATCTTTACAACTATTTTTACAGGCACAACCTAATGCAATAGTGAAGCAACTAACAGCTTATACTTATTATCTATAACTAATTACATAATATATAATGTTATCCTTGTAAATTCACTCAGTGTACATAACAGTACATAACAGTGTACGTAACATAATATTATTGGTGGTATTTTTTTTATTAAGTAGATCTAACTAACTATTAACTATAAGGGGTGGAAGGGTCACCAACGCGGAAACGGTTACAACGTATTCAGAACATCATTCTGAGCCTACATAGAAATATTTAATCGGTTATTAAAAAAAAATCAGCTGTTCCAGACATTTTGACCGTGAGGTAAATTTGCATTTTTGTATGAAACTGCTGATTTTTTAATACGTTCGTTCGTCACAGTTACTACGTTATGGTGCTCCCACACTGCCGTTAAAAATGTTTACAAACATTAGTAAACATTTTCTTAACAAACATTAGATCACAATGTTAAGAATGTAAACATTTTCCATCAATGTAGGAGCACTCAAACATCTTACAATTCCCAACAGAAAGTAAAAAATCTTAACATTTGTTAGTAAATATATTACATATTAGTGTTAGAAAATGTTTGTAAACATTTTTTAACAGCAGTGTGGGAGCACCTGTACTCATTCTTACTCCACCTTTTCTTAGGAGATAGCAATACTATCATTTTACTTACACAATATTAACACAATACACACAAACACAACACAATATTAATTTGAAGTTTTTGTCGATGTTTGTACGAATTCAATGCCACCAAAATCTCAACACGTGAGCTCCTCTTTTGTATTCTAGATTTCCAACATACCTATAAAATATCTGCAACAATTTATTTATTCCAGCCAAGCAGCTACTTCCCTACATCAGCCAAGATATGTAAATGTTCTTTTTCAAACAATGCGCTGTGACAGTAAGCTACCGCATTGCAGCATACGCTATTGGGAATACGCGGCGGTAAATCAACTCGACTCACATCCGCATGCGTTAATCCAAGTGAAACATCACGGGAAGGTATTGGTAGTGACGGGTTGAAAGCAACGTTGATGTGCTCTGAAATTTGATGTCATACCATATTACGTCTATACTGCATGAACTTCTACATAGTTCACTGTTATATAGTGCAGCCTATAAAAGCACTACACCAGCTTGGTCAACTCACAATATTTATCAAAACAAAATTGGTTTTTCGATGGTTTCTTTCTATCTGTCTTACACATAGTATAGCCTTTTTTTCTCGGATGGGAAATCATCAAATGACCCCCCTACTTCTACCGTAAGTCTGTGATAGCACTTAGACCTTTTTTTTTTGTCGTATGTGAAATCATCAAATGATCACTCTAGGCGGAGCGGAAGGGAGTGTCAGACTTGTACTGACTAAAACCCTTCCATGTTCCTTCTTTGCCCTTTGTGTTCCAGGGCCACGGTATCTCTTTCGATCAGTCCCGCAGCCTTGGCAGGGGTCCCGCAGCCCTGGCAGGAGTCCTGCAGTCCTGGCAGGACCGAAAAGTATAGCTTGCTCTCTTTATTGCTCTAATTCACGCACAAACATAAATAGTGCCTGTAATCCCCGACGAGTGAGGCAGAGGTGTACATATAGTATACTCAAACGCCAGTTATGTTAAAATCCCATGGGAATATAGCCAGCAACCGGACAACCATGAGCAAGATTCAAGGAATCGTAGGTTAATTTAGGATTGAGCATTATTAAATTTCATTAGCTAAGTATAAAGAAACTATCTAATTAATTCAATTCAGCGAATCTCAATCAAAAGCCTTTTGATGGTCAATGTAGATTACGATTAATTAATTAATTGTGGTTTATAGCCACAGGGGCTGTTATGGAACATAATCCTAAATAAATGATGGATTGTTATTTGCGCTGAATTTTCAAAACGAAACATTATTTGGACAAAATAAAGCCTGCGTCACTGGTATCATAGAGATCATCATCTGCCCAGCCTTTTCCCAACTATGTTAGGGTCGGCTTCCAGTTTAACCAGATGCAGCTGAATACCAGTATTTTACATGGAGCGACTGCCTATCTGACCTCCACAACCCAGTTAGTACTAGGTAATACGATAGAAAGAAAGAAGAAAAAAAAACATATTTTTATACCATCAACTGTAAGACTGGTTGTCAGACTTTTTGGGCCACTGACTACCTAACGACTGTCAAAGATCTACAAATGACACCCGGGACCAACGGCTTAACGTGCTTTCCGAGGGACGGAGGAAACTCTGTATGTAATAGGTGGTCACCCATCCATAGACCAACCGAGGCAAGCACTGCTTAACCTAAAGATCGACTCGAGCGGCTGTTATGATTTAGAAACGAGCTCCTCCTTTTTAGCTGAAGATTGAAATACAGAAATTGAAACTTGTCCTGTCCACACAATACAATGTAGGGGTTACTTCTTTTCTTTCTTTTTAAAAAAACGTTGCCCCACACTAGGAATTTCTCCTGTATCGTGGGTGCGTTTATAAACATTTAAACTCACAAACACAAACAGCCAGACCCGGAACAACTACCTGTAGATCATACAAATATTTGTTCCGTGCGGGGATCGAACCCGCGACACGCAGCGCAGCAGCCGATCGCTCAGCCACTGCGCCAACCGTGCCGTCAACAGTTACTGACAGCCTCTGCATCAAACGATGTTGTTTCAAGTCACCAAAAAAGGTAACAATGCCTTGAATGGCTGTCCCTACGAAACGACCCCTGACTCACTGAAGATGGATGACTTGTTTGGCGCAGGGAACAAATATTTGTACGGTTTACGGAGCTATAACGTGGCTTGGTGAGTTCTACTTGCGGAATGTAAACGCACGCTTGATGAAAAGAAATCCTTTGGCTGCTTTTAAGTAACATAGAAAGTGTAAACGGACCGTTCAACAAAGCATTCTGTACATCAAACTAAGTAACTACTAAAAGACTTTTTGGGGTGAAAAATTACGTTTTACGGTAGGACTCGGTGTAACGCACTCAAAACATTGTGCTGATGGATGCACTGAAGAATACGGGGGTCGTGGAGGTATTTACAGTAAAGTTATAACATTAAAAACTTGTATTAAAAAAAAAAAGTTGGAGCTATCACCCCAATATTTTCGTAACTAGAAGGTTCCCAGGTATGGTCCAGAACAAAAAAAATATCGTAGTGATGGACAGAACAATAACGCTCTTCGACTTCGTTTAGGGTATTTTTACATCCATTATTTTTCTCTAAAGCTGGGTTATGGGAAGAATGAAATGAAAGAAAAAGGAGTAAAATATGTTAGCGAAACTGCTGATAGAAGAGATTGTAAGAAAACTTGTTGTGCCGACCTTAAGTAACATGGGACAAGGGCAGGGAGATGACGACTTTTCTTTAAGAGCGTTAACGCCTTACGGCATTCCATACAAACTTTCAAGTGTTTTTTTTTTCGAAATGACTAAACCGATTTTATTGAAACTTAGTACGCATAAGCAGGATACATAAGTCTAAAAAAATAACAGAGAACTTTTCGAAATGTCTTTTTAAAAAAAAGGTAATTGGAAATTTATTTTTCTATGGAAAATCTAAAATCGGTCTAATTTAGTTTTAACACTATTTTTCAAAAATGTTCTCTATCAAGTTTTAAAATTGGTTCAGTCATTTCGAAAAAAAATCACTTGAAAGTATGTGAAAGTATGTATGAAATGTCGAAAGGAGCCGTCTCCACGAGCGGGAGAATCGCGACGATATTACATATTTCTATACGAGAATATCGCCACGATTCTCTCGCTCATGGAGACGGCCCTTAAGAGAGTGTATAGAATTATACGTGATACGACGATAATATCGCCGCGATTCTCTCGCTCGTGGAGACGGCCCCTTAGATGTTAACATTAGGGTGCGTCCACATCTGGCGAATGTGCCGCGAATGTGCCGCAAATGTGCAGCTCGCGAGCCGTTTGCGAACTGCGCGCGTGCATTTTATGTTCGTACGTAGCCCCTGAGCCGTGCGCGCGCCGCTCGCGCGCTTTCTACGCGCCGTACTCGAGCGGCGCAAGAGGTGCGCGCGTGCCGGCCGCGATGCACCTCACAAATTCAAGCAAATTCACTACTGAGGCTCAAGTTCACGCGTATGTGCGCACGAGTACCGCGCGCGCTGCACGCGCGCCCCACTCGAGCCTTGCTAGGGTTGCACTAGAGCGGCGCACCAAATATAGGCTGTAACCGCAAGCACGCAGCTCGCAGGCAGCTCGCAAACGGCTCGCGAGCTGCACATTCGCGGCACATTCGCCAGATGTGGACGCAACCTTAAAGGTAAATGGTGTTAGATAACGAGTTTCATTTACCTAAACCTTTACCTAGTTATCTATTAATAAACATTTTATGTTCACTAACAGACAACTCAAAGACTGGGCCGTTATTCATGGAAAGGTTTAAATATAACAAAGCTGAGCTTTTATTAATAAATCCCTTAAAGTTAGATTAGAATGAAAGTGTGTATGGAATTTTGTCAAAATACAAACGCTGTTTATATACTGCAAACCATTAAAGTTCTTAGAAGTAACCCAATAAGGAGCTTGTGGCTATATATTAACAGCCGCTCGGGCCGATCTTCAGGTTAACCCGCGCTTGCCTAGGCTGGTTTTCGGATGGGTTACCGCTCATTACATACCGAGTTCCCACCGTGCCTCGGAAAGCACGTAAGCCGTTGGTCCAGTCTGTCATTTGTTGATCTTTGACAGTCGTTACAGGTAGTCAGTGGCCTGAAAGTCTGACAACCAGTCTTACCTCTAGGGGTACCGTATCACCCAGTACTAAAGGGTTGTGGAGGTCAGATAGGAAAGAAAAGAAAGAAAGAAATATATTTATATGTCGCAGGGATATGACGTGCATACAAACAAAATAACTTAACAATAATCATACAACGCATAACAAATATTATAAATACAACAGGACAGAAACAAAAAAAAAAAGTTAACAGCTGCTCGTCGTGACTGCGACAAGCAGGTTACCACTCAGCATAGGCAATCTATTCGTGTAAAATACTGGTATTCAGCTGCATCCGGACTTGAAGCCGACCCCAGCATAGTTGGGAAAAGGCTGGCAGATGATGAAGTAAACCAATAAGGAAGCCAGGTAAAATAATTTGAGTCCTGTATGTTGAAATAAAATCCACAGACCCACGGTCTATTAGCTGTGAAATTCCTAAAATTGCTCGATGACGTGTTAGTCCGGCGAGCGACACGTCACGTGCCAAACGGATCCGATTGGTGGTTCACGCTTCGAATACTCGATGCGGATTTGTTAAGCTCTTAATTGAAAATATGTCACTTTTCAAAGGATTCTTAAAATTGGCGGAACCGTGAATCGTTTGAAAGCGCAATTTTAGAATTCCTTTGATATTGGACGGAATTTTTTAAATTCTAACAGGGAATTGGTTGTCACCGTTGGGACCTACTACAGGACCTACCCAATTGCCAGCTTTTCATTGATGAATAGTCTTGCTACTGATACAAAAAATGTATACAACGTGGAGTACCAGTAAATCATTCTGCAAAACAGCTGTTTCTTGCAAAAGTGCAATATCCGGTCAAAATGTATGGAACGGCTGATTTTTTTTTAATTAACGAGGAAAAATGTCTATGTTCGGTGTTCAGAATGATGTACTGAATACGTGGTAAGCGTTTATGCGTCGGTGTATTCCACCCCGTATACGATAGAAAACGATGGCGTCCAATGCTAACAATATTTAAGTTAGTGTTGAGTTCGTACTTGTTACGTATGTACTGAGAAAATATTTAAAAAAAAAAATGTAATAATTGTGTAATTGTGTTGTTGTTGTATTGTGTTGCGTATTTGTTGTTGTGTTGTTTTATTGTTGTGTATGTGTAGTGTTGTTGTTGTTGTGAGTTGTTGTTCATGTATTATTATTGTTTTGTATTTGTATCGTTGTAATTGTATTATTATAAACTGTTATTCTTCTCCTACTATACTATACTACTTCTTTTTCTTTGTCGCCCATGGGCCTGTGATTTGACTTTAAATAGCGTCAAGAAAGATCTCTCAGGCATTTACTTTGGTTAAAATAATAAAATTAAAGAGTTTGAAATACTCGCCTAGCCAACATTTTTATGCTTGAAAAAAAAACGCTGATTCGGTTTATTTTTCGCCTTTACCTTCTTTGACCTTTCAGACCTAAAATACTTTTAAAATTAAAACCAAACACCGAAAAATTTTTTTGAACCAGAATAAATTAAGTTTAACAATTAAATAACGCCCACTACAGTGTGCTTAGTGAAATAACATTCAAACACAACGGACAAACAGACCGACGACGTAACGAGAGATATATAAAAAAGCAAATTAATGTAAACAGTGATTCGTGTTTGAAGTAATGCCACAGTGTAGTTGTGAACAGTAAGAAAATTATTTTTGGTAACTGAGACGAGAGGAATCTCCTAGATATTATTTGAATGGTATTGTTATACCATTCATATTCATTCATTCATTGTATTACACTGATCTAATTTAATTTGGTTCAATTCAATTTAATTTAATCTAATCTATGCTATGCCTATTTTAATTATATTGTTGTATATGTCATTATTTAAATTTCAATGAGCTTAATTAATGTTTTTTTTTTTTTTTCCTAATTAATCCTTATTATTTGTGATTCGTTTTCTTGTTCATATGTTTACAAGTACTACTATTTAGTTTTTAATTGTTTTATTTTAGTTTTTTTTCTAACTGTTTATTTTGTTGTGTTAATTGTAATTAATTGAGCAATTAACTGCGCATAATTTAGTACAAGCGGTGCTTTTCTATAAGTGATGAGGCGCTTAGACTTAAGTTTGCAATGTATAAATTATAATGTAACAGTGTACTCATTGTTGAGAAGCCTAATAAATAAATAAATAAAATAATAAATTACCATATAATGTAACATCACGGCTGTAATCCCCAAAGGCGTGATGTTATAAAGGGTGTAAAAAGACCCTTGATGAAGCCGAAAGCCTCCTGCTCTCCCCGTCATTGCGATCATTTTTTTGTTCTGGATCATACCTGGGAAACTTCTAGTTACGGAGATATTGGAGGTAAATGTTACATTTTTTTCACATTTTTTTTTTTTAAAGGTACTTTTTAAGGTTTTAACTTTACTTTAATTACCTCCATGACCCGTTACTATTCAAAGCATCCATCAGCACCAAGTTTTGAGTGCGTTACATTGAGTTTCACCGTAAAAAGTGATGTTTCACTCGAAAAAAAAAATCGTTTCCGCGTAATAATTTTTGCGTAGGGTTACTTAGTTTGACAGGGCTGCGGGATTGTTCGAAAGAGATACCGTGGCCCTGGAACACAAAGGGCAAAGAAAGAACATGGATGGGTTTTAGTCAGTACAAGTCTGACACTCCTTTTAGCTCCGCCCAGAGTCATTTGATAATTCCCCATCCGATAAAATAAAAAAAAAGGTTACTTAGTTTGATGTACACTGGGCCTAAGTATTTGGTTTACAGTTTATATGTGTGAGTGAAGTCATAGTTATGCACACAAACACAAAATTAAATTAACTTGACTTGCTGTACGAGCCGGTAATATTCATACAGCCGCTCATTATTATTGTGTGAGTAAACATATTGTACCCTACACGGGGTTTATTTTTTTTATCTTTACGCTTGTCGGGTAATCTAGTAAAAATAATATAAACGAGTTTACAATAAAGCCCAACATTTTATACAAACTTAACATGGTAACCATAGCCGATTGGTGTAAGCGCTTGCGTTAGCTAGTGATCTAACCTCGACGACGCGAGTTCGAACCCAACTGAGGAATTATTTTTGCTACTTTTTACTTTTTGTTTTTTAATAAATTTATTTTGTGGCCAATAAAATTACTCAAGCAAAAAGTAAAAAGTAACTAAATATAACCAATGAAATAATTTGATTTTTTTATTAGATAAACATTGCTATTGTTTGCTTAGCTTATCGCTTGGGTCATTAGCAAATTATCCGTCTCGTTTATTCCAATATGTTCCTTTCTTATATTGGTTGTTTTAAGGTTCAATTTGGTGGGGGCTGTATGTTAGAAAAAAAAACTTGTGTGGCCGATACAATGATTTAATACACTGTTGTTTACCTGTTTTTTTGACAAATACAAAGTTTTTTATTGGTAAGGATTGACGTAAATAATTTGTCAAAGTAGGTAGGTATATAAATTGAATCAAAGTAAAATTAGAGGTGAAGTGAATCAACATGTTAGATAGTAAGAAATTATGACAACTTCTAATCGCATAACAATAACATCACTTCACCATACTTTCAATAATTTACGAGTTGTGGTTTTAAAAAAAAACGTATTATACCTACCTACTTATTACTAAGTTTTGTATTTGTTCTAATTTGCTTAACAAATATGAACATTATTTGCATAAAAATAAGATTCATATTCGTCTACTAATTAAAATAAATTCGACTAATAAATGAGTCGGCAATCCTTCGTTTTCTATTACTCCTTGTAACCTTCTGCTCATGAGATCTCACAGTTGTAAGCACACTTTTATGCGGGTGGAAAAGAAGGGATCAGCCTTGTGCCTTGCCGCGATGTCGTAGTGTCGAGTCGATGAATTTGCCTTTGGTTTTGGCCTAAGATGTTCTACGTCTCCAAAATACGCATATCGGCGGACCCATAACTGCACGGTTCTCCCCTGTGGATAAAAACAGTATTTATAATACTTATAATTATAGCTAATATTATAATAAATAAACACTATATTTTTATACTATATATACACTATGTTTATTCAATATACTTATATATACCTAATTAATATTACTTATAATAATACAATACATAAATATAAGATAAACACTGACATTAGCAAACATTATAATCTATTTTTATTTACGTTATTCAAAGGCTTTTCTTTAATCTGTCTAAAGGCTAGATCAAGCTAATTTTAGACCAAGCTAATTTTATCATACGATTACAAATTAAAAAAAAGAAACTATAATAATTCAGTTACGATAATATATTATTATAACTATGGTAGGTATTGCACTTAAGTTACATTAATTATTTATTCCTAGTAAACATCCCTTTCAATGTTTACTAGGAATAAAGAGAATAGAGGAGTTAGTTAAAGTGAAGTAGGTATAATATCAACGTAATATCTAACTGTTACTCACCGATATCATTAAGCGCCTTGTAATTTCACTTCAACTCATCGATACGCTAATCGATAACAATTCAAATTGAGTCAGCCCAAAATTTGGCGACGAGTTTGGCTCTTTCAGTAGCGTCCTGTGATGCATTTCACAGGAGCAAACAACAGAACAGGCAGGACACGATATAAAGTGTCCCATCGTTTGTTAGGCAGCACCACATTTACACTCACAATTTCACATAATATAGATCCAAAACAACGATTTCCACCTCTTTGAACATTGATAAATGTTGCATGGTTGGATCCACAGAAATAAAACCACACACATGCTCAAGAGTAGTAATCAATAAACTCAGTAATGCAAATACTCGTAGATTGACAAGTAAGAATGCTCATTTTTTATAAATGAAGGTGTTTGAAAACAATATTTTTAAATTGTCGGTAGTTGTTGTCTAAACAGTCAAAATCAAATAGCCTGAGAGTTCAATGTTTGTCTCAAACGTTGGAATTGTTATAAATTCTACTTTAAGTAATGTTTTAACAAAATAATGAATACAAAAAGAAAAATAATATACTATTGCATGCATGATTTGAACTTACGACTTCTCGTTCAGTGACCAAAGACGATAGCCATTGTGCCAGAATTGCTATATTAACATCATGCAAAATATTATATCTCCTTCAGCATCATAAGTGAATGATGACTATATATTGGTATATGGTAATTGATGTGCCACACGCACACTAATAAAAACTGAGCTCGCTCGTTTTATTTTGTGTTTGTGTGCATAACTATGACTTCACCCACACATATAAACTGTAAACCAAATACTTGGGCCCAGTGTACATAATGCTTGGTCGACGGCTTCGTGAAGGGTCCATCTACACCCTGTATTATTGTAGTTTATTGTTTATTATTGATTTTGTTTGTTCAGTTATGATTAAGTTCCGTATAATACAGGGCGAGCCTATTGCCATCAACATGGCTCAAATCCAGGGCTGCTATAAGAAGCTACTGAATAGATATCTGTAGGAAAAATCACTAACACTTTGCTCGACTTGAGAATCGAACCCCTTGCACAGCAGTCACGTCTGTGGAGTAATCCCTTTGTAATTGTAAATCCAAGGATTTAATTAAAAGCTGAGTTATTCTTTGCAATAATGCACATTCGATTCACAAACTACAATTGCAACGATTATATTTATTTATTTATGTACACACAAAACACATTTACATATTTTATGGTATGGTACTCTTAAAATATATGGCAAGAAAGGAGGTGTCTAATGTAATGACGAGTAATAAAGAAGGAGGAAGGGGTCGTCTTAAGGGTGGTCATTTCAGTGCTGCTTCCTGTTGTAGTTGAAGAGCTGCTGACATCACCTTTAAGGGTGTAGTTTCAGTGCTGCTTCCTGTTGTAGTTAAAGTGCTGCTGACATAGCCTTTAAGGGTGGTCGTTTCAATGCTGCTTCTTGTTGTAGTTGAAGAACTGCTGACTTCACCTTTAAGGGGGTAGTTTCAGTGCTGCTTCCTGTTGTAGTTAAAGTGCTGCTGACATAGCCTTTAAGGGTGGTCGTTTCAATGCTGCTTCCTGTTGTAGTTGAAGAGCTGCTGACATCACCTTTAAGGGGGTAGTTTCAGTGCTGCTTCCTGTTGTAGTTGAAGAGCTGCTGACATCGCCTTTAAGGGTGTTCGTTTCAATGCTGCTTCCTATTGTAGTTGAAGTGCTGCTGACATCGCCTTTAAGGGTGGTCATTTCAATGCTGCTTCTTGTTATAGTTGAAGAGCTGCTGACATCACCTTTAAGGGGGTAGTTTCAGTGCTGCTTCCTGTTATAGTTAAAGTGCTGCTGACATCGCCTTTAAGGGTGGTCGTTTCAATGCTGCTTCCTGTTGTAGTTGAAGTGCTGCTGACATCGCCTTTAAGGGGGTAGTTTCAATGCTGCTTCATGTTGTAATAAATTGGGATAAAAGCAGGAACATGATGACTATGAAAATATTTCGCACTTGACACACTGCACAAAGTTACTCTGTGGCAATACTATTTTCCTTATCCTAAACAAACGCACGCGGAGTGAGCAGAAAGTACAAACGAGATAAACCAACATTTCTATCTATACGGAAGCGTAAAAATGTGAGAGCCAATCAAAAATGTTTATTCGTTTTGATCAACTTTTTGTACCCCGTATAATTTTTGCTCGTTTAGTTAAACCACGTAGTTTTTAGTCGAATATGGAATTTCCCGAAGTTTAGTAACAGTAAATGCTTTTCCGAGAGTTCTTGTTTGTTTGTATGTTTGGCTCTGGTAGAACTGCGGTGTGTCTTGTTTTTATATGATTTACTAGCTTTTGCCCGCGGCTTCGCCCGCTTGGATGTCGAATAATACTTACCTTCATCCCCCTTTTTAACCATTCAAGGGTAGAATTATGAAAAACGCTGAGACAAGTATAAATTAATTTTCAATCGTCAGCCTAAACACAAAATTTGGATATCCTACTTCAAAACTGACGGACTTTCACATAAACTTCCATCCCCTCTTTTACCCCTTTAGGGGTGGAATTCCCACTTACTCTTTACAAAGAATACACGCTCCAAGTTTCATGTCTTATATATCACCCAGTCAGTCAGTCAGCCAGTCAGTTTACCATTTTACATATTTAGATGTAGATACGTGAAAATGGAGCGGTTTTTCGTGCATCAATGTAACAAGTGATGCAAAGTTGTAGGCTTTGTTTTATACTTACTTATTATCTAACATTGATGTACATAATTGGCTTTATACTAACAATAGATTTGTTAATGCTGCCTTATATCGCTCGCATACGAATGAATCGCTTTAGTGTTTCGCAAGCGTTAGTTAGATCGCTGAGGCTGGGTTCGATGCCCAGGTCGAAAGAAGTGTTAGATTTTCCTATTAGGAATTTCGCAATAGCAGCTCGAAGCCAGGACTTCTACTCGGTAGACGGTATAACGGACTTAAACACAACTGACGAAATATGGATGTACTTTTGCCTAACCCATCGGGGATTACATGCATGATATTATGTTAGAACTGGCTGTTACCCGCGACCTTCGTTCGCGTGAAATTATGATAAAAATATTACTTCTTAGGTACTTACGTAATAACCTAATTACAAACAAAACTGTTTTATGTCCGTCACATCACCATCTCAGGTCCAGTTGAAAACCAGCGTCGGGCGCTAGCTGCTCGGCAGTTTGCTGAACTGGGCCTATTTGGCGCGGCCGTGAGACACACAATATTATCTCTTTTTTTCTGTTTAGTTTTAACCTTTTTTATTATGTAAATTTAAGTTTTTTTAATTTTTGTTTTTGTCTGTTGTGTGCATTTGTGGCATGTGCCAAATAAATATGTTTTCTTTCTTTCTTCTTTCTTTCTTTACTTACTTTTGAATCGGATTTTGTTAACTATTTCAAGGGTTTCATTTTTTTGCACGGAACCCTAATTATTTTTATAAAAAAGTAGCCTAAGTTAGACCTTATAACGTCAGCTATCTGCCAGTAAAAGGCCCGTCAAAATCGGTCCAGCCGTTTCAGGGATTAGCCGGAACAAACAGACAGACACACCGGCAGACAGACAACTAATTAAAAAAATGTGTTTTTGTTATAAGTGCCGTAATATATACGGCATTCATATTATAAAACTGTTATTTTTAGATTTCAAACACACTTCAATTTTAGTCATTTGTACTGATTGTTCATTACTAGAATCGTAATTTCATTTATAAGGATCAACTCCTGGTTATCAGATCTGAACACCCCACAGACATAGGTTACAAATAATATTTCCCGCCCTGAACTCGGACTAACAAGAAAATCTTCACTGAGTCAGCCTACTTAGTGCGTGAAAGCTGCTAGGCATGACTAAGAGAAGCGTGTTATTGTGCACTGGCAGCTATGAGCGAGCTGCCGTTATAGTGCACACATGCACTTTTATACAATTTCCTCTCAAACTCAGAGGTGCTGCGTATGCGGTTTGTTAAAAGGCGGGTGTTTGTTTGCTGGTTTATTATTTAAATTTTGTCGATGGATAATAATCTGATTCGTTTCCAACAAAAAGTTTCCACATTACTATGTTCTAAAAAAGAAAAGAAAAAAAAAGAAAAGAAGAAAAAAGAAAAAAGAAAAAAGATAAGAAAAGTATTGTATTTTCTTTTTTTTAAATTTTTTAATTCGTTATTTTTTAATTTTTTATATTGTATCTTTTTTATTGTGTGCTTGATGAACTGACGACAAAAAATCTTTATTCTTTCTTTCTTTCTTATAAACTTTTCGGGAATAACAAGCATATGGAATATTCTGGCGTAGTTTTATTCTTGAAATAATCGGATCCAAATCATAAAATGTCGAAATACATAATTATGAACCTATAGTATTGTGATTTGTAAACAGATTGTATTGTATATTACAGTATATTATTCCATAAAATAAAACGGCAGAGGTAATTTTCACGTAAATATTTCGATTTTAGAGTTTATGCAATTTTAAACAATTTTTAGTTTCAATTTCAGTTTTTTTATTTTTGTATAAAATTCGTAAAGCGGTTCACAAAACACATCTACCTAGCAAGTTTCAACTGTGTAGTCCTAATAGTTCGGAATAAAGTGGCTGTGACATACGGATGGACAGACAGACAGTTAAAATGATGAATCCATAAAGGTTCCGTTTTCGCCATTCGGCTACGGAACTCTAAAAACATCATGGAAAGCTACAAAAAATTGAACGAAAAGTACCTTTCACAGCCATTCTAAAACTAGGACACTTTAACTTGAGAGAAACCAAGCGTTTAGGAAACATGCCAAAACTCTTCCACATTTTCACGAACCGAAATCAAATGCGGCACAATATGAAAAATGCCGACATCGAAGACACCAATGGGGGAATTGAATCGGATATCAGTGGAAAATTTCATATTTATGCAAACTGTACCGGTTGCACCTCTGGAAACGATATCTTCGATATTGAAAACTTTATGCCTTGAATTGCATATGATGTTAGCTTTAAGCCGCGTTTCCACCAGGCAACAATTGACGCGCAACATGTGACGCTCAACATGTTCGGCAGCCTTGCACACCATCGCGCGACGTTGCCAGCTGGCCCGCAACATGACGCACGGCATGTTGTTTGTTTCGATGCAACATGCAGTTGAGCATCAAATGTTGTCGAGTGGAGACGTGACGCGGAGAAATGTCCGTGTGGTATCGCCGCTGAAATCAACACTAGTTCCTGTGGCGACATGTTGTCGACGACTGATGCGAGCGAAATCATGTGTAGACAGACAACGTTGCTAAACAAAAGTTCCGCGCTGACTATCAACACGTTGAGCAACATGTTGTGCAACATGTCGTGCGCCAAATGTTGCCTAGTGGATACGAGGCTTTATGCGACGAATGTATTTGCTTTCTTATTTAATACAAATAAGAAAGCGTATGAGATCTTATGGAAATCGTCTGGGATTAGACTAGATTTTCTTCCGTACTCATCTATAAATACAAATATTTAGATGCTGCATTACTTTTCTGATTTCAAATTCAAATTATTTATTTGTGAAACATAGGTACAATATAATAAGATCTAATTCAAATGTCAGGATCGCTATGTTTAACCAAATAGGCATCAAAATTTCGGATACTTATAAAACTAATTTAATCGGATGGGAAATCATAACATGACCATGACCACTCTGGGCGGAGCGGAAGGGAGTGTCAGACTTGTACTGACTAAAACCCATCCATGTTCCTTCTTTGCCCTTTGTGTTCCAGAGCCACGGTATCTCTTTCGAACAGTCCCGCAGCCTTGGCAGGCATCGGCCCTTGCAGACCCCTACATCGTTGCTGACATCTCATTGAGGCGCCCGTGGAACACGAACGCGCCGTCGACACGGCCTGTCGTCATAAGACGGCCGGACGGCGAGCTAGCCCATAGCTCGCCGTCCACAGGCCCGATATAATCATCCTTAGATAGAATTTAGCTTATGTAAATCGGACACTTGTCTCACACGACGACATACCTAATTATTTTATTGAAATTGTCTGTTAAGAATTCACCAATGGAATAGTACGCTTTTTTAACCATAAAGTCTGTTAGCATTCTTTTGAATTTGTTAACATCATTCTCAACTCTTATAGTCGTAGGTATCATATTATTATTATAGATTTTTGGAGCCATTCCCAAAAAGCTTTTTGCGTATAATGCTGTTTTATGGGGCATAGCATGAATTTTGTCCCGGTGACGTTTACTAGTTAGGTTTATGCTCTAGGCTCTAGGCTCGCTTGGTCTTACGCTCTTAAAGCACTTTTTCCTCTTTCAATGCAAAAACCACATAATGATTTTAGTAAAATGAGTCTAATTACAAAGCTAAAGCTAATAAACCCTTAGCTAACAATCGTCAGCATTCAATTAATTATTTCATTATCACAGGTAATAAATTTCTTCATAAAAAAACATTGCTTTATGAAAGTGGGGTAACGCATGTTTCAGCGGTCATCATGAATTGTGGTCGACGTCATATTTTTTAACTCGGCGAAAACTTTTTTATTGGCGCTGTTTTTTGTAATGGCCGCCCTAGTACAAACATTTACACTGAGTTTGTTTGTCATTCCTCAATTTATCGATGTATTTTAATAGAACCTCCTTCGTTTTACAGTTGGTTGAAACTAGATATTCTCACTCTGCTGCCCTTATCCAATTTATTTGGGGTCGGCGCAGCATGTCTTCTTCCATAATTTTCTATTAGTTTTCATCTCACAATTCACCTCCTTTCTAGTCATTTGTCATCTTTCTCGCCGCAGTCCCTTGGTGTTCTCCTACTCTTATACTCGTCTTCATTCATGGTATTCTTTAAGTTGTAGAGGGGCAAATGCAACACTTATCGGACCTAACCTCGTGATTTAGTTAGCGAAGGAAAAACGCAACTACTGCTAGTGAATAGCTACAAGTATTCAGCACTTCGCCGCAAACAAATTCTGATAGCTCGGCTAATATGCATGATCTAAATATAATTTATAGCCTATAAATATAAAACCCACGACTATTGTAGCTTTCTGCCAGTGAAAGAATTTTTTAAATTGGATCAATGGTTACCTCTAAACACAAACTTCATCATCATCATCATTTCAGCCGAAAGACGTCCACTGCTGGACATAGGCCTCCCCCCTCCCTTTGTGAGAGATTGATTGGAGAAAACCGCACACAGAGAAGAAAAAGGTTATAGAGGAGACCTATGCCCAGTAAAGGTTAAAAAAAAAAAGTGGTACAGTAACATTCCTTAAAATCAGGCTATATCAAAAATGGAAACTTATAAACTTCTTTGAATAATTAATTTTAAAATGATAAGCGTATAGGTACAAAATCTTGACATTAAACTTAATCATGGATGTGGTCATTGGGGAGCTCCACAACCAAAAAAAGGTGTGCATTTTTGAGTACGTGGCTTTGAAATTTAAGCATTTCATAGTGTGAGCATGACTGATATCGCGAACAATGAATTTTTAATCCTCTCTCCGGCTAGAACTCACAAACGCTGCCACGAAGGAATAAAAAGAGTACTGATATTCGAACGGAGGGTTAAATTCCTTTCGGATGCTTCATTCATTGCAATTGCAAATGAGGGGTTCGTTTTTAACAAAGATCGTTTTGGTTTTCGTATTGTTTTATGCTTCTGTGGTGAAATGATGTATCTACGTATTATGTATTACGTATTTTGTGTATTTATGTATTTATGACACATAATTATTAAATGTATATTCTCTCTTCTTCATTTGAAATACATATATTTATATATTTCAAATGAAGTGCAAATATTAATAAAAAAGGCAACAGGTGAACTAAAAACCCACATAGTTCTCAGAAAATAACAAAATAGGATGATCGGTTTATTCAAGGTACAAAATAGAACTACAGCTCCATCAGAGTTTGTTCCAATTACTAGGCTGGGAAACATCACAAAGAGACGATAGTATGTTAGCTCATCGATATATAATGTTTGGTAAACCGAAATAGAAATTAATTGGGGATCGATTACATTACAATACACGGTAATAATTACTATTTATGAAAGCACTAGCTTATGCCCGCGGCTTCGCCCGCGTGGAGTTCGGTAATTGTCCCACGGGATCGTACTGCCGGGATAAAAAGTATGCTATGTGTTAATCCAGGTTATTAACTATCTGTGTGCCTAATTTCATACAAATCCGTTTAGTAGTTTTCGCGTGAAAGAGAAACAAACATCCATCTATCCATTCATCCATCCATCCATTCATCCATCCATCCTCACAAACTTTCGCATTAATAATATTAGTAAGAAATTTCATCCAAATCCGTTCAGTAGTTTTCGCGTGAAAGAGTAAGAAACATCCATCCATCCATTCATCCATCCATCCATCCATCCATCCCCACAAGCTTTCGCATTTATAATATAAGTAAGAAGTAAGACAAGATTTTATTCGTCACAAGTAATTATAAAGAGTTTCTCCGTGTTCTGTATTCGTCACAAGTAGTTATAAAGAGTTTTTCCGTGTTCTCTATTCGTCACAAGTAATTATACAGAGTTTCTCCGTGTTCTTTCTCCGAAATCGTGTAATAAAGTAACATTTCCTAATATTGTTTCTAGGTCAAGTAGATGCGACGTTTCTGACCAGCGATATTATTTTTCGGAAGCCCAATGTTTTTGCTCATGGGACATATTGGCCTTTTTATTTGCACTGCACTTGAAGCGTCCCGCAAAATATTGTCTGCTTATATTATTTGGAAAATTCTTATGAGAGAATTTCCGGGAAATTCTTTTCCTCAATCTTATTTTCGCAGATAATAAGGGGTGTAAAAAGAAACTTACCGAAACATAACATCAAGCCTGTAATCCCCGAAGGGTTAGACAGAGATGTACCTAATAGTGCACCCACATTTCGCCAAAGTCTCATGTAATAGGGGGCGAGCCTATTGCCATCAACCGGGCACAAATACAGACTCCGTGGCTGCTACTAAGAAATTCGTGATGGAAAAACCCAATAACACTTCGCCCGACCTGGGAATCGAACCCAGGACCTCATGCTCAGCAGCCGCGCTTGCGAACATTAGACCAATGAGGCAGTCGCGTTTTTTTCTGTCACTTTTAAATTAAATTTAAATTTTAACATTTAAATTAAACTAAATTTTTATGCCTGGGAACCTTCTGCTTTCGGAGATGTTAAAGACCAACTTTTTTTCTCACTACATTAAATAATACTTCGGGGTTATTAAATACTACCACGACCTCCGTACCATTCATACACTTGTCGGATATGTCAGGATTTATTCCGTTAGGCTCGTACATCATGTGGGCAGACGATGGGTTTCGTACTATGAAAACACACTGGGTGCGATACACTGTTTCTAGCACAACTAAAGAATTACTTGAGATTACAACTTAGCACAATAACACGGGGCACAATAAATGAATCGGGTACAGTTCCAAAACGTCTCAACTACGCCGTGATCAGACATTGACTCTCGCCCACGCCTCTAGCTGAACATCAGGGTTCTGTAGAAGCGCGCTGTGGTGTGGGTAAACTTGTAAGTAGGTCGCGTGATGTCACTACCGGCGCACTTACGATTAATTTTATGTCCATACTAATGACCGGATCCGATACACTTATAAACATACTGTTTTACGTGTGTTTCTTTGCGAGCCTTAACCTGCACCAAATATAGTAAAAATCGTTTCTAACATAGTTAAAATATTTTTCATTGTTTGGTCGTTTGATGAACAGAATTCTCAATGCCGATGTGATGGGTCTTTTTACACCCTGTATAATCGAAACTTTAGAGTGGGAGGTAATAAGACAAAGATTTTAAACTATCATGATCACTAACAGTATTATTAATACTAGAAACGGGATATTTACCATGGTAAACAACCATGGTGTATAACATGGTAAATATCCCGTTTCTAGTATTAATAATAATAAGATAAAGTTCAGATTAAACTTATACTGTCACTTACGGGATATCTTCCGTGATTGTTCATTATTTTGAGCTCCCGATATCCCGTAAGTGACAGTATAAGTTTAGTTGTAAACCGTGAAAGCTTGAAACAGTGTTTAAAGTTCAGATTGTCTTCTACAACATAAAAAATTGCATTAATAATAATAAGATGAAGTTCAGATTGTCTTCTACATCATAAATTGCATTAATAATAATAAGATAAAGTTCAGATTGTCTTCTACAACATAAATTGCATTCTTATGTTTTCCCCATGATAAAGTATTTCCTGATTCTATTGTTGGATTCCGTACTTACTGTTTACTTTGCCAAGTAACTTCGAAATTCGAAAGTACCTAAAATTATTTACAAAGAATCCTATCAAAATCAAATATAAGTTAACAACGAAAGATAAAGGGAAGAATTGTTTTGAAATTGGATCTGTTCGGAATTTCGAGTTACTAAAGGAGTAACTTCGGGAATTCTAAATAAAATGATACTTTGTTACGGTATGGCTTTGATTTCCCCTTTCGAATGTATCTTTTAACTTTATAATTCCGTCCGATCGTAAATTTTTTTCGTGAATATTATATTTCGTTTTTCAGTGTTTTAATTTATCTGTTATCTGCGGACATGTCGCAACTACGCGATTATCTCGCTCATACTAAGTCTCTCATTTGTTCGAAAATCTCGAAGGCACCCGCTGCTCTTTACGAACGCGTTCGGATCCACCGAATAAAATGACTATCGCAGGGCGACTATCGCTTTGGTTGGGATGCCTAAACGATTGTATTATTCGATTCATCAACATCTGCCTATCCTTTTCTCAACTATGTTAGGGTCGGCTTCCAGTCTAATCAGATGAGCTGAATACCAGTATTTTACATGGAGCTACTGCCTACCTGACCTGCACAACCCAGTCAGTACTAGGTAATATACCCTTGGTAAGACTGGTTGTCAGAGTTTTTGGGTCACTGAATACCAGTAACGTCTGTCAACGATCTGCAAATGACAGCCGGGACCAACGGCTTAACGTGCTTTCCGAGGCACGGAGGAAACTCGGTATGTAATGGGTGGTCACCCATCAACAGACCAACTTAGACAAGCACGGCTTAACCTAAAGATCGATCCGAGCGGCTGGTATTATTTAGAAACGAGCTCCTCGATTGTATTATTCGATTATGCATTATTAAAGGCGTATGAAATATAGTGTTCATCGTCATCATCCACAGCCCGTCTTCACCCACTGCTGGGTTTAGGCCCCTCTGTTTGTGTCAGCCACGCTCTTGTGCCAGCCTTATCCAGGATATCAGGATATCCCATGAATATAATTTTATTTCCCTTTATTTATTTTCATATAAATCTTATACATTTTTAAAAATTAAAAAAATAAAAATAATTTAAAAATATAAAAAATTGTAGCCCACCAGTATCGGGAACAGGGTCCAAGCTACCGCTGGTCAGGGCTCCAGAGAGAGGAACCTCCTAACAATACGAGCCGTGTCCAGGACTACCGCTTTCTGAATCAAGCCCTGTTATTTATTATTATTATAGCCCCGCACGCAAAATACGCGGTTTGACGTGGAGTTGCGGACACCAGCCCGTTATACAATACAATTATTTTAGCCTTTATTTGCCTTAACACTTACATTTCTTACAATACAATTAATTAAACCTTACATTTAACATTTCATAAACATGACATGTAACAGTAAATTTCACATTTCATCTCATTTAACATTACATATTAACATTTCATTTCACATTTCATCTCATTGAACATTACATATGTAATTTCTACATATCATTCAACATTACATTTACATTTTTTATTTTTTTGCTACCTACATTTAAAATATAATGTTTAAATTTAAAATATAATAATTACTAGGTAGTAATTATTATTTCTAAAAGCAATAACGTAATACTTAGTGCAAAAGATTTGAAACCCATTTTCGATTAAAGATCTTATGAAAGGGTCCTTTCATTTCAAAAGAGGTCCAATTCAGGAGGTCTGGTGTTCCTAGTCTTTTTATCCATTCCTATAAATGGCAAAAACTTGTCTATTTCAAGTTATTTTAAAACAACTTTAGGTATTTGAATAATCTGAGGCTTAAGGTACCCTTTTGTAAAAGAAAAGATAAAGGTAAGGCAGCGTGAAAGAATTGTATCCATATACAATTTTAAGCCTACACAAGGTATATGGTAACAGGATGCCTCGTCTCTTGCGAATAATTCAGTTTTGAATAAAATAGGTTAGACAGCGAAGAATCTAGCGAAATCGACGTACCTATATAAAAGTAAAGTAGGCCTTCTTTGTTCTTATATCGGCACGTTTATAAAATAGTTTTTACCGTGGTAATATATTATAAAGTGGCCAGGCGAGTTTCAGGTAAAACAGGGTGTAAACAGACCCTTCACACAGCCGTCAACCAAGCATTCTGTACATCAAACTAAGTAACTTTACGCAAAAATTATTGCTGGGAATCGACATTTTTTTTTGAGGTGAAAAATCACGTTTTACGGTAGGACTCCATGGAAATCACTCAAAGCATTGTGCTGATGGATGGATTGAATAGTACGGAGGTCGTGGAGGTGTGTAAAGTAAAAATCTTACATTAAAAACTTGTGAAAAAGTTGGAACTTTGATCCCCAATATCTAGAACTAGAAGTTTCCCAGGTATGGTCTAGAACAAAAAAATGATCACAAAGACGGGGAGAATAAGTGCCTTTCGGATATGTTAAGGGTCTATTTACACCCTTTATATAATAACTCTTTTTCAATTTTTTCCGTATTTTAGTAAATAGTGGATTTGTTTGTCTCGCCATTCTAGAGGTTGAAAAACGCTTCTGGTGAACTAGAGAGAGCTTCTTAGGTTTGATTACCAGGTTTTGCAAAGTGATCTTAGGTTTTTCAAGAAGATACTTCAAAGGAGCTGTCTGGGTTATAGTTCTACCAAACCTTGAGATTGCAGGCGTATTTTTTTTTTTTTTTTTAAAAAAAACGTTGCCCTGCCCTAGGAATTTCTCCTGTATCGTGGGTGCGTTTACAAACATTTAAGCTCACATGCACAAACAGCCAGACCCGGAACAACTACCTGTAGGCCATACAAATATTTGTTCCGTACGGGAATCGAACCAGCGACACGAAGCGCAGCAGTCAATCGCTCAGCCACTGCGCCAACCGTGCCGTCAAATTCAAATTCATAATGTGTCGTCTTAACTGTTTTCCATAACAAATAATGGTACTACATACAACAGAAACATCGTCGTGTAGTTAAAAGTCCAAAATGAGAATTACACATGGCAATTAAGCAACTTCTCACATTCAGGTTAAATTGCTACTGTGTTTCAAGTGATTATGGCACATTTCTGACTGTTTTTTTTTCGCAACTATAGCAGTGTCAGCTTTCGGACTAACGAGATTCGACCTTAATTGGTTTGTGAAAAGGAAACAGCAGGTCAGTTAATACTCAGGTAAAACCTTTTTTTTTTTTTAACGTGGTAATATCATCAAATGAGTCCTCCCACCCAGGGCAGAGCGGGAGGGACTGTCAGACTTGTACTGACTAAAATCCACGGTGTCCTTCAATAGCCCTTTATGTTCCAGGGTCACTATGAGTCCCGCGACCCCGGCAGGCTTTTTTTTTTTTTTTAACGTGGTAAAATCATCAAATGAGTCCTCCCACCCAGGGCAGAGCGGGAGGGACTGTCAGACTTGTACTGACTAAAATCCACGGTGTCCTTCAGTAGCCCTTTATGTTCCAGGGTCACGGTAATTCTATGAGTCCCGCGACCCCGGCAGGCTTTGGCCCTCTAGAGGGGGGCCCCGTCATTATGCTGACACTCTTTGAGGCGCGCGTGGAACACAACGCGCCGTCGACCCGGGCATGGTCCATGGTCGGACAGCGAGTCGCCCATTACTCGCCGCCCGCATGCCCGCGCCTACGGTGGCCGGAGATCGTCTGCCGACGTCCGGCGCCGTGGGCGTCTACCACTGCGGCTGGTGTGGAGGGAGGACGCTGTCCTCTCCCTCACGCGGCCCGCCTCCTCCTTCGCGAGCATGACTGCTTCGCAGAAGGGAAGACCGCTTCCCACTCCGTCTCGCCCCGCAGCATGGCCTCGACCAATGCCGGGCGCGAGAGGTCTCCGCCTATCGCCGCCGTGAGGACACGGCGGTGCTCTGCCCAAGCGGGGCAGTCCTGCACCGTATGCTCCACCGTGTCCTCCAGGCGGTCCTCGCAGTGGTGACACCCAGGCGTTTCCTCCTTCCCCATATGACACAGGTACCTCCCGAAACTTCCGTGTCCGGTGAGGACCTGCGTCACGCGGTAGGTCAGGACGCTGTGACGCCTATCCAGCCACTCCTCAAAGAGGGGTCTTACCGCCGCGATTGCGGCGTGCCCGACCCCGGCAGGCTTTGGCCCTCTAGAGGGGGGCCCCGTCATAATGCTGACACTCTTTGAGGCGCGCGTGGAACACAACGCGCCGTCGACCCGGGCATGGTCCATGGTCGGACGGCGACGTCCGGCGCCGTGGGCGTCTACCACTGCTCAGGTAAAACCTTTAAATAACTCCAGCAATGTATTTTCCTTCATTTATTTCTATACAAATCTAATGCATTTTTAAATATTCCTTAAAAAAAATAAAAAATATATATATATATTTAAAAATATTAATAAATTTACCCCACCGATGCTGGGAACAGGGTCCAAGCTACCGGCTCCAGAGAGAGAAACCTCCTAACTATACGAGCTGTGTCCAGGAATGCCGCTTTCGCAAAGTGTGATTATCAAGACGATTATCATGATAAAATCACTTGGAACCTTGATCAGCAATGACTATGATGGAAAGTCAAAAATGCATCAAAAGAAAGAAAGAAAAAGTAATTATTAGACTCAAACAGGACAAAAAAAGTGGATGGATGGATGTATCATGATGAAAGTTAGAAAAACAACACTCTTTGAAAGCTATTGCCACCAGGCACAACTAGGGTTAAACTTTTGAACACTCGGTGCTCGATGTTCTCGCATGCCAAAAATGTTTCAGGCGCATAATATTGAACAACTCGTTGCTGATTGCAATTTTATTTGCCACAAGAGCGTTCATGTAAACGTCGACGGGTTTGCGTACAATGTGATTGTGAGAGTTATCATGTTCCGACAGGTATATTTTGGAAATTCGTACAATAAGCGGCAATTTTGTTATTTTTTTAGCTTGCTTTTTAAATACCCAAATTAATAATAGGGGAAAGGCAAGGAGGTTACATATGATCATAATTAATTGTAATATCTCAGTACCTATGTTCTACCTGATACGAAGTAGGTACCTACATCAGTCCAAATCACGCTTCATCATCATCTGCTTAGCCTTTATCTCAAGTCTGTTAGGGTCGGCTTCCGATCTAACCGCATGCAGATGAATAACAGTTTTTTACATGGAGCTGCTGGACTGCCTATGTGACCTTCACAACTCCGTAACTGGTTAATCCAAATCACGCCTATCATAATAATATTATTTAAACCTTATTCTTCTGTTTGTTTTTTTATTAGGTACACCTCTGCCTAACCCTTCTGGGGATTACAGGTGTGATGTTATTTTATGTCTTCTGTTTAAAAAAGACCCGTTTTTTTTCCACATGAACAACGATTTTTATTTTTCCATTGGATAACAAAAGAACATAAAAATATAAATAAAACCAAGACAGCGTCATCAAATTCCATTGCATTAACAATGTTATCTGAAGTAAAAGAAAAACATAACAAGCGTTGGTAAGCTTATCTTTTCCAAAAGTTTCAGATTCTGAAAAAAAAAGCTTGTAAAAAAGCCTGGTAATTTCCTAAAAAAAATTTGGTGTAAAGATTCCACAAAATGAAATATATCTTGTTATGTAGACTCGTAAGGTATGTTATGTAAATGAGTAGACGAGTTGTAGGACCCTTGATGGATTTATTGCTACTGAATTATAATTACACGATTACATGCTAAATTAAAGAAATGCACACCTAAACAATATCGATATACATTGATGAGTCATCATCAGCCTATAGCAGTCCACTGCTGGACATAGGCCTCCTCAATCGCACGCCATTCAACTCGATTTTCAGCAACTCTCATCCAGTTGCTACCGGCCATCCTGCGAAGATCGTCACTCCACCGAGCCTGAGGGCGTCCCACCTTACGTTTGCCGATTCGCGATCTCCACTCAAGAACACGTCTACCCCAACGGTCATCGGTTCTACGGCTAATATGACCGGCCCATTGGCACTTCAGCTTACTTATTCTGTGAGTTCATTGATGAGTATGACGTACAAACAACACAAAGGTCAATGTACAGCATAGCTTGTACAAAAAGACTTTACACAACGTCAATCATCATCATCATTTCAGCCAAAAGACGTCCACTGCTGGACATAGGCCTCCCCAAAAAACATCAATCAAAACATACTATGTTTAAATAACTAAGAATGTAATTAAATTTAACAAAGAGAGCTAGAATTCCTTAACAATTTTACTGAACATAATGGATGTAGGATCTTATGTCTTTATTAAATCCAAAAGAGTAAATAAGCCCGATATGTGGGACGATCGGCAGGGTCACAACGAAATAGGATTACGCCTAATGAAGGAGGAAGAAAATAAACATCGATATGCTGGAGAGCAGCAGTGGTCCAGTGGTTGCGGCTCCGATTTATGAACAGTAAGTCGTGTGTTCGAACCCAGGCAGGCGCATTACTTTGTGTAATTTATTTCATCACCACTCAAAACGGTGAAGGAAAACATCGTGAGGAAACCGGCATGTCCTAGAACCAAAAATTCGAAGACATGTGACATCTACCAACCCGCACTGGGCCCGCGTGGTGGATTATGGCCCATTCCGTCACATAGAGAGGAGGCCTGTCCCAGCAGTGGGAACATTATAGGCTGATTATGTATGTATGTATGTATGCTGGAGTTCGATAATACTGATGATAACTTGGTTGATAAGCATTAACTGGATGAGAATTTAGGGCTTTCTTTAATTTTATTGTAAACTGGCTGTGCCCCGGGACTTTCGTCCGCGTGAAATTATTATAAAAATATTACTTCCTTATCGGATTTTGTTAAGAATTTCAAGGTTTTTAATTTTAACACGGAACCCTAATCCTTTGTCTAAAATAAAAGTAGGGCAGTTACTCCTTAGTTACCTACTTCTTATAACATCTGCCAGTAACAGTCCCCTTAAAATCTGACCAGCCTTTTCGGAGATTAGCCGGAACAAACAGACAGACAGACAGATAGACAGACGAACAGAAATTTAAAAAAAAATGTATTTATTTGGTAAAGTACCGTATATTATACTTTCATATGCATTCAGTAAGAAACTGATATTTTGAAATTACAAACAGAATTTTGAATTTTCTTTATTTGTATATATGACTAGGTATTGATTGTCTACATACAAGTGCATAGTTTCCATCGAATTTATAGTTTATTGTTTATTTTTGTGTAATTATGTATGAAGCACGTCATGACCCTGCGACAAATAAATATTTTTTCTTTCTTTCTTTCATAAACTCACGTCTTTTTCACATGGGGGTAGTTGACGACTACTACACGTCTGATCTTTCTGAATAACATCACCAATAAAGTCACTGATAGACAAATGTCTTAAATGTTCGTATTCATAGCCCAGACCATTTTTAGGTGTATATGCCATAGACTGTTTCAAGCTTTCGCGGTTTACAACTATACTGTCACTTACGGGATATCTTCCGTGATTGTTCATTATTTTGAGCTCCCGATATTACGTACGTGTTGTGTTACGTGTGTTGTAGTACGTGGAATCCAGTTTTGAGTAAGCTCAAAAGTAGCAGCCGGTCTCGTAATAAGGACTCCACAAAACCTGGTGATATTGTGAGTGTGTTTTGCCGTGACTTAGTGTCGAGTTCCAATAGTGCGCGTAGCAAAAGACAAAGAAAGAGGGTAGATAGATTTGTCTGCTCTTAACAATTTATTATTCCATCCACCCGCATTCTCCAGTCAACCCGCGATCATGGCGCTTGCAACAGCGCCGAAATATCGGGAGCTCAAAATAATGAACAATCACGGAAGATATCCCGTAAGTGACAGTATATATGCCATAGGTTTTATCATGCCCCAGAACCCTACACAACTGTTAAAAAAACCTTGAACCAGCCATAACTCTCAGACAGTCTACATGATGATTATCAAAGAATATAAAAGGTGATAGTAATAATCATTATCACCATTAACTATAATATTATTAACTTAGATTATCAAGCAGATAATTGATGACTGAAATAGACTGGAACACAGATATAAGATTTTAAACTATCATGGTCACTAACATTACTATTAATACTAATAACGAGATATTTACCATGTTTACTGTTTTCTATGAGTTCCCGATATTTCGGCGCTGTTGCAAGCACCATGATCACGGATAAAAAACAGTAAACATGGTAAATATCCCGTTAGTATTAATAGTAATGGTACACAGATATTAGGTAGATATATATATCACAGTTGCTTGACGTTAATCGACGTTGTATATCGATAAATTCTCATTATGTCGTCCTACTTTGTTATTCTGTTATTAATTCGTTACCCATCCATCGATGTTACCCAAAGGTGATTACTAGAGACCGAATATTTCTTTATGCATTTTGTATACTCAGGTTTTTTCTTAAAGATATACTCGTTTCCTCGTTCATAAATACTCCTGACCCCACACCCCGCGAATGGCAGCCATTCCGCTTTTCTTCAATGCTAATATATGTGAATCCAAGAGAACCAGAGACGCACAAATGATCCCATTGCAAACGACGACGCCATCAAATCATGAAAAAAAAATCCTGAAAAGTAAGCATAACGAGCCCAAAAAAACAAGAAATTACGAAATTTTACATAAAAATTACTTATCATTTTCACATTTTCCAGTCTAGAGCACAGATAATGAATATTTTGGTAATAATCGGCATTGCTGGAATTTTTTGGCATGCTAATTGGAAAAATGCAAAAATGTGCCAGAGGTGAGCCTGCAAACAACCTGCAAAAAAGCACCTAAATTCAAATAAAGCGCCCATTAACCTAAGTGGATGTAAAATGATCGTTTTCAGGTTATACAAATATTTTAATTATACAAGGCTTCTGATAATTTGGGACAGAACCCGGTTTTCAAGAAAAAATTAAAAATATCTCGTCGAAAATTTTTGCAAATTAAAAAAGTTGAGGAAGTACTTTATTATTCGGTTATTAACTCATCCATCCATCGATGTTACACAAAAGGTGATTACTATTAAATCAAGATCGGAACTCGCTGCTAAAAATCCTGTAAAAAAAAACATTGGCTCGCCGAAATTGTCTTTCGCAAAATTAAGGCTTTTGTTTACTTTGTCGAACGCTATAATGAAGTATGAAAAATTAATCCCTTGTCAACAGTCTGCCGTTATTATAGCAAAAAATATTCATGAAATTATATGGATTGAGTCTGTTTGTTTTTTTTAGTAAGGAGAGAGTAAGGTTTATTGCCTGGAGGATATGTAAGGGCTATAACAAAATGGTTACAAAATGGTAACAAAATGGCGAACTTGTTTATACAACGAGTAACATAATAAACGCAAGACCTCTCGTGTGGTGTCTCAGACCATGAAACTGAACAACTTTTGTTCTATGACTTTTGGAAATTCATAACTTTTTTTTTAGTTTTACCATACATGTGGATCAGCTGATTGCGTCCGTTCCTATAGAACGTATTTTTTTTTTGCGAATTTCAAGAACTCGTAGAACAAAAGATGTTCAGTTTCATGGTCAGAGACACCACACGAGAGGTCTTGCGTTTATTCTGTTACACGTTGTATAAGGTGTTAATAAATTAACCCTAAACCTCTTAGGTGGTAACTCGGACCATGAAACTGAACAACTTTCATTATGGGACCAACTCTGGAATCGCGAAACAAAAATCTGCTGTTTCATACAAAAGTGCAATACCTACTGACCCGAAATGTTTCCGAATAGTTTCATGGTGCGTGAGACCACACGGGAGGTCTTGCGTTTATTATGTTACACGTTGTATAAAATACTATTTTCCGAAGACCACTTACATTAAACATTTATTTCAGATATATTTTTATAAACACAGGTGCTTATGTTTCGCAGTATTTTATTTCTTGTTGCCTGTTTGTTTCATTATTATTAACGTGGAATGAAAGGAAAACATAGATTGTATTGATTATATTCTCTTGAAAAAGGTTTCTGTTGTTGCCTCCGGGCTACAGGTAGGAACTGTGAATGATTTGAACTCTGAACGAACTGAATAAAGAATAAAATGGCTGTATGTATTTTATTTAAGCGTAGGTTTTTTGGAATAATAAACCTACATTCTCAAATACGCTTGTGTTACTGTAAAAATAGAGCTTAAATTCATCAGATGCCTATTCCTACGTTGGGGTTGCCTTCCAATCTAATCGAATGCTGCTGAATATCAGTATTTTACATAGAGCGACTGCCTATCTGACCTCCACAACCCAGTTAGTACTGGATAATACGATGCCCCTTGGCAAGACTGGTTGTCTGACATTCAGAACACTGACAACCTACATCAACTGTAAAAGATCTACAAATGACAGCTATGACCAACGGCTTAATATGCTTTCCGAGGCACGGATGAATCTCGGTATGCATAATGGATGGTCGCCCATCTGCGGACCGACCTTAGCAAGATCGACCCGTGTGGCTGTTATTATTTAGTCAAGAGTTCATACAGGATGTAAACGGACTCTTCACGAAGCCGTCAACCAAGCATTATGTCGATCAACTAAGTAAATTTCCGCAAAAATAATTGCTTAGAAACGAACTTTTTTGTGAACTGAAACAATCACGTTTCACGGTAGGACTCAATGTAACGCATTCAAAACATTGTGATGATGGATGGATTGAGTAGTACGGGAATCGTGGAGGTGTTCAAAGTAAAAATCTTACATTAAAAACATGTATTAAAAAAAAAACTTGTGAAAACGTTAGAACTTTGACCCCCAATATCTCCGTAACTAGAAGGTTCCCAGGTATGGTCCAGAACAAAAAAAAATATCGCAATGACGGGGAGAACAAGTGCCTTTCGGCTTCGTTAAGGGTCTTATTACACCCTGTATGCTGTACCAAGTAAACTGTTTTCTTCCTTATGGGATCCCATCCTCGCAGGAGTTTAAGTTAAGTGATTCACAATGTTTCGCGCCTAAGGTCCACTATGGGAATTACAGGAAGAAGAATATCCATAAACATCTGCAGCAATAACGACAAATTTAGTCAACTTTGGTTGAATTTTTAACGCGGTAAAATACTCAGGCCCGCTAGCACCACGAATCGCTAAACGCGTTTAACGTAGAACGCATTTAAGACATCGTTCTGTTTCTATCAATAGTTTAAAGATGACAGAGACAGAATGATGTTTTAAATATCATCATCATTTCAGCCGAAAGACGTCCACTGCTGGATATAGGCCTCCCCCAAGTGTCGCCACATTGACCGGTCCCGTGCGTCTCGCATCCAGCGGATAAATAAATATGTTTAGCGTTAAACGCGTTTAGCATTCGTGGTGCAAGCGGGCCTCAATGTCGTAGAATATTCATCCAAGTGTCTACTGCTGAACTTTGAGCCCTCGATATTTTCGTTTCGCAATCCTGTTAATAATTAACGCTTACCTTGAAACTACACGGACTGAGGAGGTACTCGTGGCTAAAATAATAACAGCCACACGGATCGGTCTTTAATGACGGCTTGGCTGGCGCAGTGGCTGAGCGATTGACTGCTACGTTGCGTATTGCTGGTTTGATCCCCGCTCGGAACAAATATTTGTTTGGTCTACCTATAATTGTTCCGGGTCTGTTTGTGTATGTGCGTTTAAATGTTTGTAAACGCACCCAGGACACAGGAGAAATTTCTAGAGTGGGGCAATGTTTAAAAAAAAAAGAAAACTTAAGCAGCGCTCGCCAAGGTCGGTCTGTGGATGGATGACCATCCATTACATACTGAGTTTCCTCCATGCCTTGTGAAGCACGTTAAGTAACGGCTTACGGTCCTGGCTGTCGTTACAGGTAGTCAGTGGCCTGAGAATCGGACCACCAGGCTCATAAAATATTAAATTGTAAAATAAGTGTTGTAGAAAATTAAACAAGTGTACCACAATGTTTTTATGGGCCAATACAAGGCGTTTTTAAGGCGCAAATTATACAAAAACGGCGTAAGGTGAAGGCGCGGCGCAGGTGCAGCGCAGGCGTGGAATTTATAACGAAAGGAAAGAACGGCGTGCCTGCGCCGCCTCGCTTGAGTGTAATTCACGACAAGTCATCTACGTACATTTTGTTTGAAAACTTTTCGGCAGCATTTCAAGGGGCATCATGCCTGCGCTGCGCCTTCAGCTTACGCCGTTTCTGTATAATTCACGTCTTAGAAATATTTTTTTTTGTATTTCTTGCATATTCCCTATTACCATTATTGTATTGTTAGTCACTTGAAAAATAACCATGAAAACAATAATATACTGGTACTTAAAGCTTTTAGAATTCTTCATAAAAAAATCACAATGTCAGACATTACCTAATTTATCACAAAACAAGAACTTACCCCCAGGCTACAGGTTTAAAAGTACCTTTTAATATTATTAATAAGACGAGAATATAGAATTTATATTGTTTTAAATGTTGTTTTTGTGTTATTTAATAAGGCCTTGAGCATTTGGCAGTGATAGTGCTTTAATGGCACAAAGGGTAAGGGTCTATCTTTTGCCTTTTTGGGGTTAGGGGTCCGTACCCGAAGGGTAACCAACGGGACCAATTATTATTATTATATTTTATTATGAGCCTGATGTGTCCCACTGCAAGGCAAAGGCCACCTTCCCTCTTTCCATTTATCTCTGTCTTTGGCTATTTGGGCCCAATCCTTTTGACAAGAGTCCAGCTCTTTACGCCATCTCTTTCGGGCCTACCGCGTCGCCAGGTTTTGTGGATCGGAAACCAATCTGTTGCCACTTTTGGCCCAATTTTGATGCGACATGCGGCAGATGTGGCCTGCCCAGTTCCATTTTAATTTGGCGGCTGTGTTGTAAACGTCCGCGATTTGGGTCTTGGATCGAAGTATACTGTTCCGTATACGGTAATTTTGACTCCTAGTATATTTTCTTTTATATGATCTACTTTATAAACACAATTTAAATACTCAAAAAATTATACGCCGTAAAGGCATATCTCTTTGCCGAGATTTAAAAAAAAAACAATCACGGACGACTATAGTCAATGAACCCTTGGACTTAGTATAAGTTGAATTATCTGTGGAAATTTTTATTTCCGCACGTGTGCCAAAAAATATTAAAAATCCACACGTATGAAATACATTGCATGTTAAATCTAATCGTAGTGCGAGAAAGTGTATTGATAAATAATTATCCGAACTTTCCCCAATCAATACTCGCAAACTATCTTCATTTTGATCGGTATTCCGCGAGAGTAGTGTCGAGACTCTAGTCAGCGTAAAAGCAATTAGTACAGAAAATAGTTTTTCCCGTATCGTGTATATGTGGCGAGGACGTCGTGTGAATACGAATTGTATAATGTTACTAATTCATGCTGCGCATGTTGAAACTGCAACTGAAATAAAGATAAAGAATGTTATTGATGTTAAAGAAGTAAAACGTTACAATCGACGGTGGGTTTGTGATAAAACATCACACTTATTTACTGTTTTATTTCATGGGAAAGTTCCATGTAATAGAGGCCGATCCTATTGCCATCAACTGGGCACAACTCCAGACACCGTGGCTCCTACTGGGAAATTCCTGATGAAAAAACCCAATAACATTTTGCCCGACCCAGGAATCGAACTCAGGACCTCATGCTCAGCAGTCGCTTCCGACCACTAGACCAACGAGTCAGTCTCAATTTTCATTCACCAGCAATAAAAGAAAAATTGCAAAAAAAAAAAAATTGCAAAATGCAATTTACTATTTATCTCCAAAAAAATTACGAGTATTTTCGAAATATTCCTTATTCCTAGCGTAGCCGTGGCATAACATGCTATTCGCAACACGATCTCACCTTGAGTAAGTTCATCTTACGTCTTATTTATGAAAAGTTCGCGAACCGTTTCGTTTTTAGGCGTGAACCTTCTAACTTCTTGAGACTGATTTACTATGCTCTGAATAATTTCTGACAGCTCTCCAAAATCTTAATTTTGTGAAGCTTTTCTTATCTCATTGAGTATATAGTAAAAAATATAAATTAAAATAACCCAAAATACAACCAGCTTCGATTTCAACAAAAACACGTATACAACATAAGTTTTAGTATATGCGAAACCTGAAACACGTATCATGAAAAATCACAAAGTTGTTACAAAGCTTGTTCTGTTACCTGGTTGTCCGCTCAAAAACGTGGTCACCACGCAGCGCGCCCGCGCACGCGCCTCCAGCGTCGTCTTGAGCTCATTGATAATAATAATTTGGCATTAGGTACCTAAACGATTGCGATAGGTACTTAATGTCGCTCGGTATCCAACTTGTAATTTTTTAAATATTTTTTTGACAAAATATAACATGGGTTAAGAATTATTGGTATCGATTCAGTTACTTATTCTGAACAAACTATATTCAGGTTTCGCATATACTAAAAATAATGTTGCATAGAATGATGGGACGTATCAAAATGAGAAACTATTATCTCAAAAAAATACCGCCATAACTATCACGAATTCATTCGATCTTCACAAGTCTCACTTGCAAGCGCCGAATAACAACCTTTAACCCTTTAACGACGCCATTTAACCTTTAGAGATCTTACAGATACACCTACCTATGTAAGAAACCTGTAATAGTTCCGTTTGCGTAGGTAGTAAATACCAAATAGTATAAACTATTCGTATCTCTGTCAAACTCGCCGCTTAAAATACTTCCACTACTATTTAAGTTACCACCCAACTCCTCGCAAGACATTTCAACTTATCAAATTAATTACAGAATCGCAGAACAACAACTTCACAGCATCCAACAGCAATTTACAAAACTAAGATGACATCACTGCAGAAAATGACACGACTAAGAACGCGAGCGCAGTCCGATTAATTTGCATCTCATTTGCCGAGCCTCCGTCGGCTGCGTCAAGCTGGAGCAAAATAGCGGCAAAATTAATGTACCCAGCATTACGCGGTTTGTTTCCGACCGGTTTATTGCTACTTGCTTGCCAAGCACCGCTGCCAAGTCCCCAAACTATAAGGGCTTGTATTAAACCGTATTCGTAGTTTATGCCTCTTGTAAAGTGCGCAGAAAAATTGTCGTGTATAATTATGTCATGTAGTCTTTATTTCCCCGGTGGTGTGTATGAGCCGAAAAACAATTTCAGACACTTACATAAGCATCACCTTTGTTGTGTTGTTGGCAACAAAAATATTAAGCAGTCTCCTCCCATGGGTCTCGTTGACAGGTAACTTTGAAAATATATCAGGAGTAGAGCCAGAATCTCGTTTTCGTTTTTTAAGAATAGTTTCTATGCTTTCATCGACTTCCTTTTTAAGAAATCACACTGATTTATAGATTACTAGCTTTTGCCCGCAACTTCGCTCGCGTTAATTTACAATTGACAATCAATTCGGGTTGTACTCTGCTTGTAATAATGTAATCATCATTACGTAAACCATCATTCGAAAGGCACGTGGCGCCATCTATTATCATAAGAACGTTATTGTTGTTTTCCTCGGGAATAGTACTTTTATTCGGGATGAAAGGTACTTTATATCCGTTTCTGTACACCTGATAACGTAAATGCAAAATTTCAGGATGATCGGTTCAGTGGGTTAGGCGTGAAGAGGTAACAAACAAACAAACAAAATTACTTTTGCATTTATCATATCAGTATGGATGGACTAGCTTTTACTCGCGGCTTCCCCCATGTGTAGGTCAAAAATTATCCCCCGAGAACGTACTATCGGAAGAGGAAGTCCTATTTTGTATCCATTGAAATCCGTTTAGGAGTAAATAGTGATGACAAACAGACACGAGACAGTAACTAAATTAGTGTGTAAGTAAGCATTGATCGTAGAATCTTGCAACACATCTTTGGGTGTGGCTTGTCTTGATCTCATTAATCTCAATCTATCCACTAATGACTTCATAACACCAGAAATCCATTCATGACTTGTACGTAATTTTAAAGGAAATCCTCAGTCTGGTTAATAGTTCAGAACAAAGTTGGATCTTATGAATTCCGTCTTCACCCTATAATGTCGTATTTTAGAAACTCTTTAAAAGAAATGAAATAGCTCGTTTTATACAGGCACTGCTGCTTTGCCTGTGTCTCTTTTTATTCATTTCATTCTTGAAACCGGGTGTATATTTCACCGTCAGGTACATTCACCGTCAGCCGGGCATCCCAAATAAGTTTTCTAGTCATAAAAAACTTTTGAGACAAAGACAAAGTTTTTGAATATTCCAACTTTGAAACTTGCAAAACACGAATCATGTCATGATTGTCAAAAACGCGAAACAGAAACAAGCTGATGTACCTACTGTCAAAGTTATCAAAATTGCAAGATTATTTTTTCACCTCCAACAAATGTTCCATTATGCTTAATATGCTTGATCCTTTTGTTAGATTTGCGAGAAAATGGCTTTTCAAATGCGAAAAGATGTTTTGCAAATCAATTCAATTTACCGTCAATGATGGCTTTTATGATTCTCTAATACGCGTTTTTGACGTTTTTTACTTGCATGAAATACTTTTCTATAAAAGAATTATCAAGCACTTAGCTGCCGGTGGGACCGTAAAGGTATACTTCCAATTCCGCGACAAAAATAAACAATTGCAGGTGACAATGCCGCTGCGGTTTGATTCCGGACGCGCCGTCACATCTATAGAAGCTGTACTTCTCTTCTTTAGTTTAACGACACTCATTTGTAGAACAAACTAGAAGAACAGTTAGCCGCTTTTTCAGCGACAACACTACAGGTATATCGCATGTTGCGCCGCTTGACCGCAACAGCAAGCGGCACTGTTGACATCTATGGAAGCGTTTTCGTAGAAATTCAAAACTAGTACTACTCTTTCGTTTATGTTCTTTCTTACTGTTAGTGTACACCCTAAGGGTACATTGCAGAGATTTTTTCTAAATTATACCACGTTTAATCATTTGTGACCCATCTACAATTAAATTATTATTCTATTCTATTTTAGAAAAACGAAGTGTCGCTGCGGTCTGCTCTCGCCTTCGGAATTTACCAATAAAACATTTTAAACATAATTAACTTCTGGCATCATATTTTTTATTTTCATATGTTGACATCATAATTTTCCCATAAATAATCAGTCATCATTTTCTTTTTGCTACGAAGTCCGAGCTTCTTGGCACCATAATTTTAGTAACCATACCTAGTGCAAAAATTAAACGGGGTGTAAGGGACACCGGCGCGAAAGCGGTTACCACGTATTCAGTACGTCACTTAGAGGAAAAAAATTTTCATAGGTTATTTTAATAAAAATCAGATGTTCCATACCTTTTGACCGTGAAGGTATTGTAGGAAACAGCTCATTTTTTTAAAATAACCGATGAAAAATTTCTTATCTGTATCGCTCAGAATGATGTACTAAATACGTGGTAACCGTTTTCGCGTCGGTGTCCCCCATCCACCCCGTACACTTTTTAACGTATATATTCTTAACCACATTTAGATAATGTCTTCCTATGCTTAGTTCACATTTTCTAAAAATATCTTCTATGAACGACATCGATGTTCACTTTTACAACAGCATCGAGATAAATTGAAAGTGCGTACAATAAAATTCGGTACTTTGCGGCCAAAAGAACATCGTTCCGTAAAACCGTGTCGTTTGATTTTATAGCAGTCCAATGGAACCATTTCTTTGTTTTAGGACACCCCTTTTTATCATTCGTCTTGTCAGAATGTCGGTGTAACTTTCTGTTTGATCGTTCTATTAGATAGTTGGGTTAGTACCTAATTGAAGAACGGTATACGACTGTATCTATGTGTGCCGAGCAAACCAAGAAAGTTAGTGAGCGCAAACTTGAAGAAGCCGAGTGGTGTCTTGGAAGTGCAGGGAAGTCTGAGTATGAAACTAAATCTCACAACTACGATGATTTGGTTCGTACAGTTTTCTGCTTATTATTGGATTTTCTTTAAGTATATTAGAGGAAGTTTGAAAGTTGCGCCAGTTACAGAAAAGTTGAAAGGGTATCGACTATCATGGTATGGGCATAATAAAGGGTGTAAATAGATCCTTAACATAGCCGAAAGGCACTTGTTCTCCCCGTCTTTTCGATATTTTTTTTGTTTTAGACCATACCTGGGAACCTTCTAGTTACGGAGATATTGGGGGTCAAATTTCCAATTTTTTCACAAGTTTTTTTTTTAAGTCATGTTTTTAATGTAAGATTTTTACTTTACACACCTCCACGACCCCCGTACTATTCAATTCATATATTCAATGCTTTGAGTGCTTTCCATCGAGTCCTACCGTAAAACGTGATACACGTACAAGGACTTGGAACCGAACTGATATAAGCTTTGACTAATTGATACGATCCCTATCATTTTGATATCTAAATCACGGCATGCATGGTTCTTTTCCCAGTTAATTGTAAAACTATTATAGGACTACTTTGAAGCTTTGCCATTGTCGGAACTAATCTTGTGGTTTCCAAACAATTTCCACATACAATATTGTATTTTACTAATATTTCTAACAGCGACCTCCTGAAAATGTTATTCAAGCGAATCAAGAAGATGACAGCCGAAGGACTTCAAAAAGCCGAAATGTATTTAATCTAGAGATTTAATTTATTTAATCTCTCCCTTCTCTTTTTTTTTTTTTCTTTTTTTATTTATTTTTTTTATGTAAAATTGTTACTAACCCTATGGACTCCGGTCTGAAATAAAAAAAAACTATTCTATTATTCTATTTAAATTACAGTAATCAACTTATTCTAGATTTTAAGTCTAGGTTTGGACGATGCCTAGTACCGAAGTGCCGAAATAAAAAAAATACAATTTATTTAATGCTAATCGATTGCTAAGCGAGGATGCGATATCAGTAGATTCGAAAGGAGATGATTGGCGGCGACACGAGGCGTTTATTCAACAAAATGGTGTTGCAATTCTATGTGAAAACTTTCAATGTACGTAAACAACTATCATGTCGCTATTCAGCTGCTTTGGTGTAGGCAGAGTACGTTATAAGCGTCAAAAGAAACAAGCTCGCCGACAGGATGTCAGATCCAATTTTACAATTTTACAATTTCACATCCAATTTTAGCAATTTTTAAAAAACTGTTTTACTCGAGGGCGAAAAATTTGAGCGAATCAATGTTCTGTTTAGAGCAAACTTCATCACTGACAAAAAGTGAATTAAATTGTTACACACAAATCCAGTAAGGCGAACAGAAAAACATGCAACTTTATACGGAAATCGCTGAATTCGATGCCAGTGTTCCGTTGGCGCCGATAGAGTATTTATGGCTGGAAGCCGTTGCGATGCACTGAAACGATATATTTTAAATTATGGACCATGTTTGGTAGTTGAATTTGCATGATACGGAATACTTGGTACAGTATTGAGAAAGATTGAAAAGCGTTTTGAAAGGTGGTTGATATGTTCAGAGGTCAAACACTGTTTTAAGCTTTTACGGTTCGGTTCGGTTGGTACGGTTCGGTTCGGTTCGGTTGGTTTTGCGGTTCGGGCAATCACGGAAGATATCCCGTAAGTAACAGTATAAGTTTATGTTCAGAGCTAAAACGTTTTGATAAAAGGCTAATAAATATGTTTAAAAAAAAGTAGTTAAAAAAACTAAAAAACCCGATCGAAAAAACTGAATAGCAAAAAACAAGCACATTTTAAGTTAAACAAATGTTGCAGCAGGCGGCGCCCATTTGGATTTAGAATTATAAAAATGTAATGGATGGAATGGAATAAAATTAAAAAAATGAATAGATAGTTTTTGGGCTTCGCCGCAGTTGGGTAAAAACACATAACCCTCCTTTTGAGCTTCGCCTAAGTCGGGTAAAAATAATAAAATTTATATAGGTAGCGTCCTATTTATTGCTTGTGTTGTGACCAAAATCCCCATGAGGATCAACATCTGTGGTTTCTTTTCGACGTACAAGGTTCACACCATAACATACCAATGAGATGACCGCCATTACTATTCCGATGATGTAAGTTTAAATGCTGCGAAGAAAGTTTAAATCTTTGTAAACGTTTTATCCTTGAAGGGAATGCAAAGTTCCAATCTTTTACAATTTATTTCTATGTTACTTTTCACGGTCACTATAATAACCTCTTTTATGACAGCGTTTTTTACATTAGCAACACCATATTTGTTTTCTGAAGCAAGTAAACTCAAACTTAAAGCAATCATTTCAAACTAGCTTACGTCCGCGACTTCGCCCGCGTGATAGTCGAAAATTATCCCACAAGAACTTAGTACAGGGATAAAAAGTATTTTATGTATTAATTCAGGTTATAAAATATCTTTGTGCAAAATTTAACCATATTCGCTGCTTTTGCGTGAAAGAGTAACAAATGGCATCATGGCTGTCTTCACAAACTTTCGCATTTATAATAAAGGGTGTAAATAGACCCTTAACATAACCGAAAGGCACTTGTTCACCCCGCCTTTGTGATCATTTTTTTGTTCTAGACCATGCCTGGGAACCTTCTAGTTACGGAGATATTGGGGGTCAAAGTTCCAACTTTTTCACAAGTTTTTTTTTAAATACTTGTTTTTATTGTAAGATTATTACTTTACACGCCTCCACGACCCCCGTACTATTCAATCCATCCATCAGCACAATGCTATGAGTGCTTTTCATCGAGTCCTACCGTAAAACGTGATTTTTCACCCCAAAAAAAAAGTCAATTCCCAGCAATAATTTTTGCGTGAAGTTACTTAGTTTGATGTTCAGAATGCTTGGTTGACGGCTATGTGAAGGGTCTGTTTACACCCTGTATGTCTTTTTCTTAGCGTGTCGATGGCAATCTAAATTGTGTCAGGCCAGAACTGTGCTACTAGTTTAGTTAGCGCTTTCGCTAGCGGCCATCAGTTCCTACTTCCTGTAGTGAACAAACAACAGGACACACAGGACACGATATTAAGTGCCCCATCGTTTGTAGAACAGCACCACATTAACACTGCAGGGCAGAGTCATTAATGAATCTCCACCTGAGCAGGCTGGGAAAGATAGTTAAATAAACGTAGAAAAGAAGATTTAGTCATAAATGTATGAAAACTTGGTAAACACGTACGCTTCAGTGCCTATAGTATTACTGTTGAACGACGTGTTAGCGCTCAATTTGTCTAATATGTCACTGGACCCAAGTATTTGGTTTACAGTTTATATGTGTGAGTGAAGTCATAGTAAACAAACACAAACACAAAATTAAATTAACTTGACTTGCTGTACGAGCCGGTAATATTCATACAGCCGCTCATTATTATTGTGTGAGTAAACATATTGTACCCTACACGGGGTTTATTTTTTTTATCTTTACGCTTGTCGGGTAATCTAGTAAAAATAATATAAACGAGTTTACAATAAAGCCCAACATTTTATACTAACTTAACATGGTAACCGTAGCCGATTGGTGTAAGCGCTTGCGTTAGCTAGTGATCTAACCTCGACGACGCGAGTTCGAACCCAACTGAGGAATTATTTTTGCTACTTTTTACTTTTTGTTTTTAATAAATTTATTTTGTGGCCAATAAAATTACTCAAGCAAAAAGTAACTAAATATAACCAATGAAATAATTGATTTTTTTATTAGATAAACATTGCTATTGTTTGCTTAGCTTATCGCTTGGGTCATTAGCAAATTATCCGTCTCGTTTCTTCCAATATGTTCCTTTCTTTTATTGGTTGTTTTATGGTTCAATTTGGTGGGGGCTGTATGTTAGAAAAAAAACTTGTGTGGCGATACAATGATTTAATACACTGTTGTTTACCTGTTTTTTTGACAAATACAAAGTTTTTTATTGGTAAGGATTGACGTAAATAATTTGTCAAAGTAGGTAGGTATATAAATTGAATCAAAGTAAAATTAGAGGTGAAGTGAATCAACATGTTAGATAGTAAGAAATTATGACAACTTCTAATCGCATAACAATAACATCACTTCACCATACTTTCAATAATTTACGAGTTGTGGTTTTAAAAAAAAACGTTTTATACCTACCTACTTATTACTAAGTTTTGTATTTGTTCTAATTTGCTTAACAAATATGAACATTATTTGCATAAAAATAAGATTCATATTCGTCTACTAATTAAAATAAATTCGACTAATAATGAGTCGGCAATCCTTCGTTTTCTATTACTCCTTGTAACCTTCTGCTCATGAGATCTCACAGTTTGTAAGCACACTTTTATGCGGGTGGACAAGAAGGGATCAGCCTTGTGCCTTGCCACGATGTCGTAGTGTCGAGTCGATGAATTTGCCTTTGGTTTTGGCCTAAGATGTTCTACGTCTCCAAAATACGCATATCGGCGGACCCATAACTGCACGGTTCTCCCCTGTGGATAGAAACAGTATTTATAATACTTATAATAATAGCTAATATTATAATAAATAAACACTTTATTTTTATACTACATATACACTATGTTTATTCAATATACTTATATATACCTAATTAATATTACTTATAATAATAAAATACATAAATATAAGATAAACACTGACATTAGCAAACATTATAATCTATTTTTATTTACGTTATTCAAAGGCTTTTCTTTAATCTGTCTAAAGGCTAGATCAAGCTAATTTTAGACCAAGCTAATTTTATCATAATCATCATACGATTACAAATTAAAAAAAAGAAACTATAATAATTCAGTTATGATAATATATTATTATAACTATGGTAGGTATTGCACTTAAGTTACATTAATTATTTATTCCTAGTAAACATCCCTTTCAATGTTTACTAGGAATAAAGAGAATAGAGGAGTTAGTTAAAGTGAAGTAGGTATAATATCAACGTAATATCTAACTGTTACTCACCGATATCATTAAGCGCCTTGTAATTTCACTTCATCTCATCGATACGCTAATCGATAACAATTTAAATTGAGTCAGCCCAAAATTTGGCGACGAGTTTGGCTCTTTCAGTAGCGTCCTGTGATGCATTTCACAGGAGCAAACAACAGAACAAGCAGGACACGATATAAAGTGTCCCATCGTTTGTTAGGCAGCACCACATTTACACTCACAATTTCACATAATATAGATACGTTTTGCTCATCCAAAACAACGATTTCCACCTCTTTGGACATAAATGTTGCATGGTTGGATCCACAGAAATAAAACCACACACATGCTCAAGAGTAGTAATCAATAAACTCAGTAATGCAAATACTCGTAGATTGACAAGTAAGAATGCTCATTTTTTATAAATGAAGGTGTTTGAAAACAATATTTTTAAATTGTCGGTAGTTGTTGTCTAAACAGTCAAAATCAAATAGCCTGAGAGTTCAATGTTTGTCTCAAACGTTGGAATTGTTATAAATTCTACTTTAAGTAATGTTTTAACAAAATAATGAATACAAAAAGAAAAATAATATACTATTGCATGCATGACTTACGACTTCTCGTTCAGTGACCAAAGACGATAGCCATTGTGCCAGGATTGCTATATTAACATCATGCAAAATATTATATCTCCTTCAGCATCATAAGTGAATGATGACTATATATTGGTATATGGTAATTGATGTGCCACACGCACACTAATAAAAACTGAGCTCGCTCGTTTTATTTTGTGTTTGTGTGCATAACTATGACTTCACCCACACATATAAATTGTAAACCAAATACTTGGGCCCAGTGTACTCATCAATCATCGCGCCAAATTGTGCTGAATCATCGCCATTGTTTTGGTAAGCTTCTACCATTGTGGATATTTGATGCTAAAGCCTTAAACAACTTGTCAAAATATACAACAAACATTCATTATTAACATCACGCCTATGATCCGCAAAGGGTTAGGCAGTGGTGTACTAATAGTACATGCACTGTTCTGTTTCAGTAGGAGCACATTTTTATTTCCTGGCCCATTTAGTGTCCCACTGCTGGGCAAAGGACTCCCCTTTCTTCTTCCAAACCTCTCTATCTTGTGCGATCTCTGGCCATGTTCGCCCCACCAACGAGATCATATCGTCACACCACCTTGGCCACGGTCTACCTCGGCATAACATTTCAAACCATGACATTATAACATACAAAATATTACGAGTAAACATATTTTGTGAAGTTAAAGAAAAAGGAAAAAAATTAGATGAATTTTATATCGGGACAACTTTGAGATACGCTCTTCAATAAAAAAAGAATTATTTAAATCGGACATATACATTAAAAAAAAAAAATACGTGTCGAATTTTTTTTTCCGTCGTTTATAAAGACAACAACTAACTGAGCAGAGTCACCTTACACATCACGCATGGTGTTTTCGTGGCGACAACAACAACATAAAACAGAAATCTGATCACGTCTTGACATGGTAGGGCGAATCTTACAATTTCAATCTTCGGGAAAATATATTTTAAAACGTATTTCTTACAAAAACAGACCGACGAAATTGATAAACATAATCAAAGAAAGTTGACAGAATTCTCGTCGGAACGAGTTCACTTCAAACATTGCTTTCTCTAATTGTTTCTTCAGTGGAGTCTTAGTTACCGGCACCGCGGCTTTGATGTTCTTAATGAAGTTAACTGGAAGGCAGGAAAACGATTTGAAATATTTATCTTTCGTTTTGGTCAATACATTTACAGTTAAAACATCTGTTATTTTAGAACAGTTAAAGGTACCGTTGAATTAAGTTTGGGATGTTATTTTGATTTTAAAATTTTGATACTGGATGTTATTTAGATCACGCAATCGGTGGGCAGGGCATATTGCTCGCAGAACGGATGGCCGATGGGGCCGAAAAGTTCTGGAGTGGCAACCGCGAACCGGAAGACGCTGCGTTGGAAGGCCTCCCACTAGGTGAACCGATGACCTGTTGAAGGTTGCAGGGATCCGCTGGATGCGAGTCGCACAGGACCGGTCAATGTGGCGACACTTGGGGGAGGCCTATGTCCAGCAGTGGACGTCTTTCGGCTGAAATGATGATGATAATGAATCGGTATACATATATCCTACTTCCTACTAATATTATAAATGCGAAAGTTTGTGAGGATGGATGGATGTTTGTTACTCTTTCACGGAAAAACTACTGAAGAGATTTGGATGAAATTTAGCAAACAGGTAGTTTATAATCTGGATTAACACATAATTATAATACTTTTAACTCCGGTAGTACGATCCCTCGGGAAAACATCAAATCCCACGCGGGGGGGGGGAGGGGGCGCGGGTATAAGCTAGTAATCAAATATTATAAATTCGAGTCCTTTTTCGTTCAATGAATGTGTCCAAATTGTTTTCAAATTTATGGAACGGATTTTAATTCGATTTTTACTATCATTTTGATAATTCGTTCCTGAACAGTAATTATGTGTAGGTATAATAAATACATCTAATTTGAAACTTACACTTAACTTACATTTTTATAAAGATTTTACATAAGTAGTTTTGCTTATAAAATTTTTTAACTGTAGTTAATAAAATTTTAAACTATCATGGTCACTAACATTACTATTAATACTAACGGGACTTGACTTCAGTTTATCCGTGATCATGGTGCTTGCAACAGCGCCGGAATATCGAGAACTCATAACAAACAGTAAACATGGTAAATATCCCGTTAGTATTAATAGTAATGTAGTTAATAAATCATTACATTAATGGATTAAAGCTACATAATTATAGAATAATTAAAACTAAATATTTACAAAAAAAAGGACTAATAATTACATAATTATATCAAGGCATCACAATGTATTTTCAACTTATAAAAAGTGTGCGAATCACGGGTTGGTCACACAAAATAAATATTTAAGCTTCTAAAACAAATATACAACTACAAAAGCTGCACTAACAAGCAAATTCTATTTTCGTATCAAACAACATGATGTGTACCCGGGTGGTGCCCGGATAATATTTACAAAGTTGTAAGAAAATTGGCTTTAATCTAATATCGTTATTTATTTACATTATATACAGACTACAAATAGAACTTAACAAACAATAAAAATAAGACTAAAAGTAAGAAAATATAAACATCTAAAAAAATGACGACAATAGGACACTTAGGCGGCAAAGTACTCCTCCGCATCGCTGACATCTGGTAACGTGCCCAGAAGACTGGCAGCATTGCCACGCTGAATGGTAATGCTAATTCTTTGGCCATAGAAAGAGCCAGCCCTCTGGTCACGCGAAGTGTCGACCTATCGGCGAGAGATTTCCTTAAAAAGGAGACGCGCACTCGGGCCTCACATCGTTTATGTAAAGGAGAAGTTATTAATTCACTAACCTGGTAGTACAGACAAAAAATGTGATGACGTGAATTTTATAAGAAAATGTCAGTGTTTTTTTATGTGATACTATTGAATTTCAATTTCAATGATTTTTATCATTGAAATATTATCACATAAAAAAACACTGACATTTTCTTATAAAATTCACGTCATCACATTTTATTTCAATGAAGTGGTTTTCCACTTCATTGAAATAAATGCTTTACCAAAGAAATAGTAATATATGTTGCCAAGAAGAATGAAGTCATTTTTTATTAAAATATTTGGGATAAAATCTCTAAAGTCGCTTAGTTTTTTTTTTTAATTTTTAAATGTTTTCTTTTTTTTGCTAAGGAATATTTAAAAATATAATAGATTTGTATATAAATAAATAAAGGAAATTAAAATCGTAGTAAAGAAAATAACATCCATCTGTTATTCATTACCCCATCAATATTTCACCAAAACCTACCACTGTCAAAAGATTTCTGCCTCATATTTTCCGAGCAAAAAAAAGAAATACTTAAGTATGAAACGACATTATTCAAATACCTAAAGCTGTTCCGATTATTCTAAATTCCGGCTAGACCTGAGTGAGGAAGGACGAAACGAGGAAAAGTGGGCACTTTGCTCGCTTTGGTATGAATAGTTATGAATAATAGGGACGTGCAGATGATGAAACTGAATTGATTCGTTTAGGTTATGCTCGCAGCGGCCATGTCGTGACCACTGGCTCCACACATCGTTGCTCAACGTTTTAACTGCATTCCTCAACTAACTTTGCTGGTTTTATTTGTAAAACCGTGGCTGCACTTTAACCTCAAACCACGCATTTCAAAGGAAAAAAAAAAAAGAAAAAATAGAAAAAGAAAAAAAAAGAAAGAAAAAAAAAGAAAGAAAAAAAAGAAGGAAAAGGAAAACTGAGATTGGACTTGAAAATTAACATAACATAACATCATCACGCTTGTAATCCCCAAAGGGTTAGGAAGAGGTGTATCTAATATTACACCCACATTTCGCCATTTCAAAACAGCGAAAGAAAACATCGTGAGCAAACATTTCCTAGAACCAACCTGCACTGAGCTTGCAGGGTAGAATACGATCCACTCCCTCTCATAGAAATAGAGGCCTGTGTCCTAGATGTGTGAACATTATAGGTAAATTATAACATAAAATCACGCCTGTAATCCCCGAAGGGCTAGGTAGTATACCCACATTACGCCAGTTATGTTTAATTCCCATGTAATAGGGGGCGAACTTATTACCATCAACCGGGCACAAATCGAGACACCGTGGCTGATACTGAGAAACTGAGAAAAATGAAACATGTTATTCTAATCCTTGAAAGATTTTGCAATCTCACTAGCAGAATTTTCTCCAAAAATGATATAACTGTACGGTTGATATCGTTTAGACTTAGAGTAACCGGCTACTGGCGGTTACTGACGGCTGTTCTTTCTGTTGTTAATGTTCTTCAACGAAAACGACCACATTTCTTTCAAAGTTAATAAAGCTGCTAAAAGCTCCTTACTCAATTGAGTAAGTAACGTTAAAGTGGTAGGTATAAATAACTTTTTCTTTTTCACTTTTGGGAGAGTATTTATACGAGTAGGTTGGCTCTAGCCTCTCGTACTAACACTATAAGCATACTGGGCTCATCAAGATTCAGCCCTGATGAAAGCCTCATGTTTGTATGTCTACAAAGCAAATTGGACCTAGTTGGACCTCAGATTGGCACAGAGCTATACAAATACAAGCTGCGGGAGACAATTCACTCAGTAACATTGTATTTAGCTATACATTCATTAAATCTTGAGCAGTATTTGCTTGGCTTTTAGCATGCCAAAGGAAAAAAAACCTTACACTGGTAAGAAGTAATAGGGATGTTTCCTGTGTAAAAAAAAAAAATTCTATTTAGTCCGTCAGTTAGATTATCGAAAAATATTGGATACGTATTTTTTGTTTTATCAAATCAATAAAAATTGACGAAGACAAAACGCATCAAAGATCATGAATGGGGGCCTGTGACGTCTCTTTTCGGTAAAAAGTCAGTACACTTTACTTACAAGTATGACGTCACACGAGTTTTCGACGCACTGGATCGTCTTCATTTTTATTTTTCGTGAAAAAAGAAAAATACGTGTCCTATATTTTTTGGAAATCTATCTGACGGAATAATTAGATTTTTTCAGGAAACATCCCTATTCTTGTCAAGTGAGAGTGTATAAGTGAGAAGTATTTACAGTATCTCAAATATTTGTCTCTATAAAAATAATTCGGGCTCCAGTCCAACCTAGAACTTTGCACACTAGCATCAAAATTTACTATTGTGATCATGATTCTCATTTTGAAAAGAAAATACATTCCATATTACTCTCAATCCACATAATTTTATTCATCATCATTAGTCTCCTGCCCTTATCCCGATTTATTTGGGGTCAGTGCAGCTTCTTCTTCCATACTTCTCTATTACTCGTCATCTCAGCAGTCACCTCCTTTCTGGCCATAACATCCTTCACACAGTCCATCCATCGTTTCTTTGGTCTTCCTCTATATTACCTACTCCTAATCCACAAAATTATCATGTCATATCATATTTATCATAATTTTTCGCATTTTTCACAACATGAATATTTGTATTACAATGAGTTCTTTCTAAATGCCAATTAACATTGGTAATACAATATTTCCATTTCTTTCGACATTCACAACTCGAATGTTTCCCACTTTTCCAAGTTAGCCGTTTTTTCGCCTTATTTCCCAATTATTTTCGAGATGTGTAGTCCGGTTCGACAGGGTCTAAGCTGGGAGCTTCGGAGCCGGATTATCGCCACTGGCCGATGTCCGATCGTCCCTTTTTGTTTGTCGTCGACGTCGACATTTGACTTATGTGTCAGTCGAAGAAAGAATTGGTTTTGGCGCAGTTATGAACACGTGTATATGAAATGTTGGTGGATGTTCCATAATCATAGAATAACATTAAATGATCTAGGGGACTTGATGAGCAGTCGCTCCATGTAAAATCCTGGTATTCAGCTGCATCCGGTTAGATTGGAAACCGACCTCATCTTATTTAGGAAATCGCTAGACGGTGATCTAAGGTCCATAGCTTGTGTTTTTCCTGCTGGTGTACCACATTTTTTACTGACTATTAGCTATTGACGAAGCCATGGGTAAACTTATGTGGGCCCGTCCCAAAATAAACGAATTTTCAGCAAAAGTTTATAATATTAAACACTGTTTTAAGCTGTTCACGGTTTAAAACTAAATTTATACTGTCACTTACGGGATATCTTCCGTGATTGTTCATTATTTTGAGTACCCGACAATCACAGAAGATATTCCGTAAGTGACCTTTATAATATTGTTGTGAGTTTATCGGAAACAAGACAAAAAATACAAATAATTTATAGTATAGAGAAATAGGCTCCGGGCTTCATTTTGAAATAATTAAGCTACCAACTACTAGGTATTTTAAATTGAATCACCGACCCAGGCCGTATCTTGATAAACGTGTTTTACGGCCAATCAAATGCCCTTATTTGTAAAATTGAATTTTAATGCCGAATTGCCAGGCGTAGTCTGGAATTAAATGAGTTTGAGAACAGGATTACTTGGAAATGTGTAACATTTTTGTTCATTCCCAAATGGAAATATAAAATTGGTTTAAGAAAAATATTTGGTCTAGTAAATTAAGTTAGGGCGAAGTTTCAAACTTATTTAATAGAATATAAAAGAACATAAGATGGCTTATTTTATGTTTTGAATAACGACAGTATGGCTGAAATTTTCTAAATATTTGGTGATAATTTGGTTGTGGTAGATAATACGCTTGTCGAGAGTTTAAGATCGTTTATACAGAAAGTGGGCAACGTCGCAAATAGCTGTCAAATATTTTGCTCTTTTGATTAATTTGGCAATATTACTGTATGTAAATAAGAAATATGGCTAACTAGTGAACTCAAATACTGATTATGAAATGCAATAATTAATATCGTACCACCGAATATTTGCTTTTAGATGTAAAAAAAGTATTTAGAAACTTTCCAAATGCCTTTTTTACACCCAAAACGGTTCCAACATCAAATTCAGTGTTTTAATTGCAAGTCATTATTAATATTCTAGTTCACTAGTTCGCCATTTCTTATTTCCATACAGTAATATTGCCAAATAAATTAAAACAGGTAAATATTTGACAGCTATTTGCGACGTTGCCAACTTTTTGGATGAACGCTCATTAATATCAAAATCTTTATCAAGGTGTAATTGGAATATTTCACCAGAAAATTCTCAAAAGCAAGCATGCCCGGTTGAAGGCAATAGGCTCGACCCTATTAAATGGGACTTCAACATAGCTTTTGAAATGTGTCTGTAATATAGAGTTTATCTCTGCTTAACCCTTTTATTACAAGCATGATGATATGCCATAAAATTTCTACGCTGATACTTACATTCTTCAGTATGTAGACCCAATATAATATGGGAGGGACTACAATTATCTAGATGGATCCCGAAGTCAATAAACTCCGTGATTTATGATCCCGGGACCCTAGTTTTGAAGGCAAAGGGTCACAGTACTGCCCAAACGAGTACAGGCACTAACGGCTTATTGCCCTGAATTGATTCTTACAAATTGCTAAGGGTAATAAGCTACTAGATGGTTCCGTACTTGCCGATAGATTACGATTTTGCACATTTAAAAATGTTACTTTAGTAATACGTCATTTTATCTCAGAAGTCTGGTTTTTTGTTGAACAAGCAATCGAAAAATCACAAAAATACGAGAATAATAACTTTACTTTCGGAAGTCGATGTTTTTTTTGGTTTCATAGACTTTTTTGGCTCCGTTTTCCGAAAAAAAAAAAATATTTTTCGCGGATTTTTTGGGAGTCGGTGTTTATTTTTTTATTTTAACTTTTTTAATTGAGATATCCCACACAAATTCTTATCCTACGTAAACGTAACGTAAATAAAACCAGTAACGACGGAGAAATCGGTGTGATTACATTTAAAAAGTACAGACACACGGAGATTGAAACTGATTATTTTTCGAAGTCTGCTAAAAAGCAAAACTATACAGCAATATTTTCACAAGTCAATGATATTATATTTAATTCAAAACGTTGGCAGATCTTTTATATAACGAACATCATTCATTGGCTTCTTGAGGAGTTTCGAATGGTCAAAGCTTTATCCTGACAATTAACAACAAAAAAACATAATTATTATTTATTTATTTTTAAACTTTTTCTACGTGCCCATCGAGGCCTATGAGAAATAAAATATTTTGATTTTTGTTTTGATTCATGAAATTCGAGTCAAATATAAATCATAGGTAATACGCAAACGAATTGTATTGTGAACTTATACTGTCACTTACGGGATATCTTCCGTGATTGTTCATTATTCTGAGTTCAGTATAAGTTTAGTTGTAAACCGTGAAAGCATAAAACAGTGTTTGAATTGTATTGTGCTGTAGGATTAAACCAAAAAAAAAATGCCCTACATGTTTTCATTTATTCCAAAACTCCGTATGTAACTAGATACAGCTTAAAAACGCTTTTAGACGGAAAACGATATCGGAGTAAATGAAAGTAAAAAACGAAAATAGCAAATAGAACTTAAAACTAAGTGACGCGGGGTAAACGAGAAAGCGATTCGAGTAGAGGAATAAAGCAAAAAAAGAATTAAAAGCAATGGATGCAACTGTACTTCAGTTAATAGTGGATAAATTGCTGCTGTGTTTATGTAATACTGGCGTTTGCTCGCGGCTTCGCTACCGTTATGTACGTAAATTAAGCCACGCGAACGTTTTAATTGTAGCCTATGATACACGGGGATAATGTAGCTGCCCGTTAGTGAAAGAATTCTCTGAATCGGATCAGTAGTTTCGAAGATTACTACAAACTTACAAGTACCTACATCTTTATCTTCTATCTTTTCTTTAGTATAGACTTGTTTTTTGCCACAGTTTCGCTCATGTGATTAAATTATCCCACGGAACATTGAACGTTATAAACGTTATGAATGTTATAAGGGCTAAATAATAACAGCCGCTCAGATCGATCTTTAGGTTAAGTCGTGCTTGCCTAGGTAAGTCTATGGATGGGTGATGGGGACCCATTACATACCGAGTTTCCTCTGTGCCTCAGAAAGCACGTTAAGCCGTTGGTTCCGTCCCACGTCCCGTCTGACAACCAGTCTTACCAAGGGGTATCGTATTACCTAGTACTTGCTGGGTTGTAGAGGTCAGATAGGCAGTGGCTCCATGTAAAATACTGGTATTCAGCTGCATCCGGTTAGACTGGAAGCCGACCCTACATAGTTGGGTCTAGGCTAGGCAGATGATGATCAACGTTATAAGGGCAAAAGAATTATATGTTGGGACACCCAGATAATTCATTAAAATCCTTTCAGCCATTAATGTGTCAACAGCAGTTAATAGTTAACAGAGACCGATTTAGTAGTGACGTTCTCATTTATAATATTAATGTTTAAATAAACAATTTGGAAAATACGTTGATGGATGATTCAGAACTAAATTATTGAGTTGTGAACGCAAATTTAGATGAACTGAATAGATATAGATTGATTCTATTGCATTTGGCAGTTCATTAATACTGTTTTATGTACCACTCTTCATGTATTATTTCCGTAGCTATGAATAATATTATAACTAGTGAAACATAAATAGCAATAATGATAATACAGATGTTTCCTGTGTAAAAAAATATGATTCTATTTAGTCTGTCAGTTAGATTATCGAAAAATTTTGGATATGTATTTTTTGTTTTATCAAATCAATAAAAATTGACGAAGATAAAACGCATCAAAGATCGTGTGTGTGACGTCACTTTTCGGTAAAAAGTCAGTACACTTTACTTACAAGTATGACGTCACACGAGTTTTCGACGCACTCTATCGTCTTAATTTTTGGTTTTCGTAAAAAAAGAAAAAAAACGTGTTCAATATTTTTTGGAAATCTATCTGACGGACGAATTAGATTTTTTCGTGCAACATCCCTATTGTTAACATAAATTATTGCTTACGACAATGCATATCTATCGTCTTCTTCACATTCCTCATCATCCACAGCCTGCCTTTACCTAATGCTGAGAAGAACCTTTGCTTGGTTGATCCAGTTTCTAAGTTTCTTCACCAGTCTCATGTCGGCTAATAGTTCATTACACATTTGTAATCATGGCTGGATAAAATGAAATCCTAACAGAGATAACGATGATCATCATCTCCCGAACCCTTTTCCAACTATATTGGGCGCTGGTTCCAGTCTAACCCCAGTACTAACTGGATTGTGGAGGTCAGATAGGCAGTCGCTCCATTTAAAATACTGGTATTCAGCTGCAACCGGGTAGACTGGAAGCAGACCCCAACATAGTTGGGAAAAGGCTGGGCAGATGATATTTTTAGTTGATGATGATGTCGATTCCAGCCACAGTGACTGCATTCGATGGCTTTCTTAGGTGGTCGTTGAGAGCTTTGTTGTGCTCTTATAGTTATAGATGTGCTGAAAGAGATGCATACAAAAATACAAATACAATCTCCATTTTTCCATTGCAGCTGAAACACTATCCACCTGAACATTTATGTAACATTTCAATATCTTCGACGCCATAAAATACTTACTTAATGCACTAGAATTCTCAACAAAGGAAGCTTGAACAATTCCGTTCAAGTGCGCCGCAATCTCTGTGTAATGCAAATTCGAAGTAACGTCTGCTTACAGCCAACTCGCGTAAACATAGGACCTGGTACAATTGTATCACAGATTTAATAAAAATCTGCTATTTACATTGTCTCTAGCTATATGTTTATTAAGTTTGTTTTTGTTTGTACCGATGTATTCTAGACTTTATGTTATCAGAAACCTTTTCACTCGTTGTGTATGGAGTTTTAGAAAAAGTTTGGCTTTGTTCTTGTTTATACGTTATAGTTATTTGGTGGTCTCGTTAATCAAGCGGTTGATGAGCAAGAGGTCCTGAGTTCGATTCTCGAATAAAGCAAAGATGCTATTCGATTTTTCTATCAGGAATTTCTCAGCAGCCACGGAGTCCGAACTTATGACCGGTCGATGGCAATAGGCTCGCCCCTATTACATAGGACTTAAATATAACTGGCGAAATGGGAGTGTAATATGTTAGTGACCATGTCAGTTTAAAGCTTAAAACCATCTTTTAAAACTTATGAAACAAATATTGTAATATTTTCATTTCAACAAGCTTAGGAATGCGAAACAATCGTACCATTGTGCATTGCTATCAAATAAAAGCATGAGGATGCCCTTACCATTGCAATACGATTCTTGACTTTTGGTATGAACCATGTTGAATATTGGATTTTTAAAGACTCTCTCGTTCGCTTGATATTGTTTTGAACTTCTTTGATAAATTGTTTTCAGGATTTTTTAAAGTCTTATCCTTTTATTCTTGCTGGTTACACACAGCAATTATATTTTATGGAGTCATGTCTTATATATTATGTTACATACATAAGTTGGATCCGGTCATTAGTACGGACATAAAAAAAAACGCAAGCGTGCCAATGGCAACATCATGCAACCTACTTACTAGTCTACCTACACCTACAGCGCGCTTCTACAGAGCCGTGATATTTTGAGTTCGCAGCGAAGAGGTCATTCAGTGTCTGATCTCATCGCAGTTAAGACGTCCCGTAACTGTACCCGATTAATTGTGAACAGTGTTATTTGTTAAATTGCAATTTCAAGTAATTTGTAAATTTAATGCTAACGCCATATGCTAGGAGCCTTTCGCCTCGTCCCAGTTCATCTGGTTATACACGCACACTAGTTGCAAGTGTCACGCGTGACGTTTCAGAAGAACATCACGAAAAAGGTCAGTGTGAGTCCTTAAAGGGCGTCCCCTCCCGGCGTTGACACTCATATTTGCCTTGTAAAATAAATTTTGTTAGTCGTCTATTACTCATCCTCTCAACATGAACATAATTATGTCACTATAAGTGTATAAACACACTATGCCGAAGTTACGCGATCGAAGTTCGGCGGCTATTTTACGTTCCGACGTATTTGGCTTGTGACACTTGCAACTAGCAAGTGTCACACGTGACCTTTCAGAAGAACATCACGAAAAAGGTCAGTGTGAGTCCTTATAGGGCGTCCCCTCCCGGCGTTGCCACTCACATTTGCCTTGTAAAATAAATTTTGTTAGTCGTCTATTACTCATCCTCTCAAAATGAACATAATCATGTCACTATAAGTGTCTAAACACACTATGCCGAAGTTACGCGATCGAAGTTCGGCGGCTGATTTTACGTTCCGACGTATTCGGCTGATAGGACACACCATAAGTTCCGAAATTACGCGGCAGAAATTCAGTTCCGCAACTTTGTGTGTGTATTCAGTGTCTCGAGCGCTGTCGTGGCGTCGTGTCGTGTTATCTACACAGTTGGACAGACAGACGCAAAACAAAGCCGCCCCCGGATCTTCGTCGGCAATCGAACCGAATTTCGGTCACGTAGTGTGCTCACAGAATAAGTTGCCGCTGAACTTACGCCCGACCGAAGTTAGGCTGAACGCTATGACGCGACGTAATTTCGGCATAGTGTGTGTCGTCAGTAATTCAAATAGTATTGCTGGCGTAATTTTGCTGAACTTCGGTCGCGCAACTTCAGCATAGTGTGTTTAGACACTAATTGTCTGCACAATAAATCAATATCCAATGAAGGCGCAAATATTTTTTAAGAAATAATTAATGTGTAACGTGCTGAAAAATATCATTACTTAACAAAATATCACGCTTGTTTCCTCCGACGGGTTCAAAATCAATATAATATGTAATTTCACATGGGCCTAGATGGGGCACTTATAAAACGCCGACAAAAAGATGCTCGGTACGGGTTGATCGTTTCGTGGAGAAGAACCGGCAAGAAATTCCATGGTTTCTCTTTTCATGGTTAGGTAGAATTTACACCTATATTTCACCAGATGGTTTAGGTTTTTTTTTTTTACATAATGGGCCTGCTCTTGAGCTCGATCACGCCTGATGAAAAGCGATAGATGAGGTCTCTATGATGGGACGAGCGTGCCCAGAAGATGCCTCATGTAATAGAGGGTGTCATGATAGGAGGTGTCATGTAACTAATTTGGAAAAGTAACGATGCTTTAGAAGATTTAGTTTCATGCAATACCGGTGTGTGTACCAGCTATTGATTGGTACAGTTTCATGGGGTACGTATATATATATATATATATATATATATCAATCCGTACCAAAATTTAAAAAACCGTATTTTAAAATACTTATGGAAGAAATCCCGAAAAATTAAACGCCGTATGATTGTTTGGTCGAAAGTTTTAAATCCCGAAAGTTCATTTGCCCGAAAGCTTAAAATCCCGAAGATCCAAGCAGTTCTAACCTAACCTAACCTATTTGGTCGGAGTAAACTGAATATTCATGTGTGCAGATTCGGGGTTTTTTCCTTTAGGACATTTGGACATCGGTATTTTATGTTCCGATTTAATGGCTATCGGCATTTAAAACTTTCGGTATTTTGAATTTCGTGGTTTTGGACGTCGGTATTTCAGTCATAAATCATAAATCATCATAAATCATAAATCATATTTATTTCTGTAAATTGGTTTACAAAACTCTTTTACAAGTCACCATGTTTTCTTTTAAAACTAGATAGGGCCGGTGTTTCGTACCTGACTACTCTGAGAAGAAACATCCGAAACAAACTCAGAGGTCACCGTCTCTTTTAAAGTCCAGACATTGCTCAAGTCATAAGAGGGCCATGTAGATTAATGCCTGAAATGGTCTTTTGAAGAAATAACCACACAGATTTGAGTGGACCTGTCCAGACAGTGCAATGATTTGCCAGTGATCGTGTAGCTCGACTCATAATCCAAGGAGCTCAACGACACGACGAACAATACCAAACAAAGGACATTTGAGTAGGCCGCATAAAGTACCCAAACTGCCAGACAATCGTGAAACTAATTAAACTAAAAAATAAAATATTAATAATAGTATCACCCACGTAATCCTCATATTTACAGTAATAAACAAAATAAATATAAAACGACACTTGAATCACTTCATAGTTATTATGTTTCGGGATTTTAATACGTACCCGTTTCATGTGTGGCATTTTGAAAATAAAATAAAATGGCCGAAAGCTAGGTCCGGCTCCATACTAAAATATTCAGCCCCTTTGCTAGTACAGAAGCGCGGGTGCTTAGTATTAAGCTTGCTCATATACTAGGTTACAACGTATCCTCAAAGTAGGTAAGTTTTATTCCTTCAAGTAAGGACAATGCCCCAAATAAAAAGGACTCAAAGAACTTTGACTCTTACGACCTTCTTAAATGTATTGCCCGAAGTCATGCAAAACAAAGTTTTAAAGGGACGTAAGTGACAAACCAATTGTGTTGAAACTTTTTAGAGGTGTGATACAGCAGCCGTTTGATGAAATAGGCGATGAGAATTTCAGAAAATGTTTTGCAGTGAATACAGTATTAGATAATGATGTAAAGCCGGTGTCAGACGCCTTACATCGGCATCCTTTACTCGTTGTGAAACATCTGAACACAAAATGAATCAAAAGTGACAAATTAATTCATTAGTAAAACTATCCAACGATGTTGCATATCGGCCGTCAGCATCTTACACTCGCCTACCGAATTATCAAATAATGAACGAAAGGAGCAGATACACCTTCCTATGTTATGCTAAAGGTGTCGTGAGAACGTGAGACTAGAACGACTCAAGTGAACCGTTCACTCTACTGAACCAAGTGAGGCGTCTGAACTGGGCTTTATAAAGGATTTGAGCATTGAGTTACAAGAGACAATTTGTGTTTAAGTAAGTACTCGTTTTGAATAAGAATTAAATACCTACCGCTTTGCATACCACTCAGGCTATAAAAGCAATTGTTTCGACTATTAACTTCTGTGTACTTTGGTTGATTAGCCCCAATGTCTCTCGTGTTTTGACGGTGTTTTATGCAAAACAAGCGACGTGCCCCTGCTTCGCACAGTATTTACTAATGTAAGTAATACCGGGAATTACTAATACAGTGTCTGTTTGTGATTACAAAATAACAGGTTTTTACTGAATGCATATGAAAGTATAAACAAAAAAAGTTTTTTTTTTGTTTGTCTGTCTGTCTGTTTGTTCCGGCTTATCTTCGAAACGGCTGGACCGATTTTTACTGGCAGATAGCTGCTGTTATAAGGAGTACTTTAATTTTAGAAAAAGGATTCAAACCCTTGAAATTGTTAATAAAATCCGATTCAACTAGGGATATAATATTTTTATAATAATTTCATGCGGACGAAGGTCGCGGGCAACGGCTAGTTCAAAATACGAACCAATGTTTGTCTCCGGATTCCATTATTTTCATAAAATGACTGTGGACGTAAAACATCGAGAATTATGTCATTTTAATATAACTCATAAAAACCTACAGGTTCAAATTCTATAAAATAAATGATGAGGAAAACCACATCAAAAACCAAAAATTTTGAAAAACGACGCGATCCAAATAACTTAAAAAATTACTTAAATCTTACTAATTCTTACTAATATTAAAAATGCGAAACTTTTTGAGGACGGATGGCTGGATGTTTGTTACTCTTTCACGCAAACCTACTGAACGGACTCGGACGAAATTTAACACACAGCCTGGATTATCACATAGGATACTTTTTATCCCGGTAGTATGTATGCTTTTGTTTTATTTTGTATTTGACCATCTTTTATACCATGTTTTTAGGCAAATAAATATTATTCTATTCTATATTCTATTCTATATTCTATTCTATATTCTATTCTATATTCTATTCTATATTCTATTCTATATTCTATTCTATATTCTATTCTATATTCTATTCTATATTCTATTCTATATTCTATTCTATATTCTATTCTATATTCTATTCTATATTCTATTCTACATTCTATTCTATATTCTATTCTATATTCTATTCTATATTCTATTCTATATTCTATTCTATATTCTATTCTATATTCTATTCTATATTCTATTCTACATTCTATTCTATATTCTATTCTATATTCTATTCTATATTCTATTCTATATTCTATTCTATATTCTATTCTATATTCTATTCTATATTCTATTCTATATTCTATTCTATATTCTATTCTATATTCTATTCTATATTCTATTCTATATTCTATTCTATATTCTATTCTATATTCTATTCTATATTCTATTCTATATTCTATTCTATATTCTATTACATATTCTATTACATATTCTATTCTATATTCTATTCTATATTCTATTCTATATTCTATTCTATATTCTATTCTATATTCTATTACATATTCTATTCTATATTCTATATTCTATTCTATATTCTATTCTATGACCCCATGGGACAATTTATCGAACTCCACGCGGGCGAAGCCGCGGGTATAAGCTAGTTAATAATGTTATGTTCAGATAAAATAAAATACACAACAAAGTGCAAATAAATTCAATTACTATGCACAACTTCCAATTAGAATTTCAAATAATTTAGAATAAAACCGCAACGCAATTGCATTTCTCACGAATTCCTTCTTACCTCGATCTAATAAGTTTTCCTTATTAAGATGCAAGGCTGGTTGCAACGTGTTTTAATAATTGATTCTCTAATTTCAACCTTCGTGCACAAGTTGCAAGATCGGAAGTCGAATGGATACACCGAAGTCGATCCACTCTAATTATATTTACAGTCCCAATAAAATTGAACATGAGTAAGACAATTTCGGTTTTATCTTCAGAATGTTTTTTTTCTAGACTGTCGTTTTACCCCCGAGGGTCTACTTCCCCAATACATTTACGGAATTAACTTAATTAAGGTTCTATTACTTATTTTCTTTAGCGTACAAACATTTTATTCCTTAGTCGTTATTGACCGTCGTCTTTTATTTTCTGGGTGCTGTGAAGGCTTCCATTTAACCTTTTGAACGCCAGAGCATAAACGCACACGCGTGCCTTCCGCGCCAAGCCACAATTTGACTTACCATTTTGTCACATATTTGTGTCGTTTGGCGTACAGAGCACACGCTTGTCACGTATATGTGACAATGGCGTTCAAAAGTTAAGGTACATCATAAAAAAGCGAATTGGCATTATGCCTGGACTTCTTGAAAGCTACCATTGCTGCTTCTATTTGTTCCATTAAATACACTCACGTCTTTTTTGGAAAGGAGCATGCAAAAGCTAAAGAACGCCATCTGCCACGATCCTTACATACTCCATTTGCTTCGTCCATGTCCATACATCAGGTTGGTTGCGACTACTACTCACCTGAGCTTTATTCCGTTAATTCATAACATAACATATAACATCAAGCCTGTAATCATCGAAGGGTAAGGCAGAGAAGTATACCCACATTTCAGGGGCCGACCTTAATGCCATCAACCGGGCACAAATCCAAACTCCGTGGCTGCTAATGAGGTATTCCTGATGGAAAAACCCAATAACACCTTGCCCGACCCGGGTCTCGAACCCGGGACCACATGCTCAGCAGTCGCGCTTGCGACCACTAGACCAAAGTAGTAGGCAAGCAGAGATGATTATAATGACCCCGTTATTTCAAAATCACTTTGAATATGTCCACTGCTGGACATACAGGGTGTAAACAGACCCTTCACATATCAACCAAGCACTCTGTACATCAAACTAAGTAACTTTACGTAAAATTATTGCTGGGAATCGACTTCTTTTTTTTGGGGGTTAAAAATCACGTTTTATGGTAGGACTGGATGGAAAACACTCAAAGCATTGTGCTGATGGATGGATTGAATAGTACGGGGGTCGTGGAGGTGTGTAAAAATCTTACATTAAAAACATGTATTTAAAAAAAAACTTGTGAAAAAGTTGGAACTTTGACCCCCAAAATCTCCGTAACTAGAAGGTTCTCAGGTATGGTCTAGAACAAAAAAATTATCGCAAAGACGGGGAGAACAAGTGCCTTTCGGCTATATTAAGGGTCTATTTACACCCTTTATACCTCTTCAATAACACGTCAATTAACTGAATCGTTGGTAACTCTCATTCAGTTGCTACCAGACGGTGAAGATATTCTCTTCATCTACCCTTATATTTTTAGCTTGCTTAGTTACCAGTTGCTAGCTAAGCTACAGAATAATTTCAATCCTCTCTTTACTCAACAAATATAATAATACTAGCATTTGCCCGCGGCTTCGCCCGCGTGAATGTTGAAAAGTATCCGATTACTTACCTTCATCCCCCTTTTTAACCCTTCGGGGGTAGAATTATCACACGCATAAATTAATTTTCAATTGTCAGCCTAGACACAAAATTTGAAGATCCTAACTTCAAAACTGACGGACTTTCATTTAAACTTTCATCCCCTATTTTACCCCTTTATCGGTGGAATTCGTGAAAATCCTTTCTTAGTGGATACTTACTCTTCATAAAGAATACACCCTCCAAGTTTCATGTCTCTAGGACCAGCGGTTTGGGCTGTGTGTTGATATATCACCCAGTCAGTCAGTCAGTCAGTCAGTTTACCATTTTATATATAGATTCTGGGATTCATTTTCAACATTATAGCGGCGAATTATCTTTCGTTTCTCTTTAATTAAACTAAAATTTTAAGATCAACAAACCTCATTGTTTAATAGATAAATAAATAGACTCAAGCTGTCTTCTCACTGTTTCGCAGAATTAAGTCAGACAATATTGAAACTAATGGCTGAGTTCCAGCCTAAATGTTTTATGACTTAATGCAGAGTACGAATCGTGAACATTCGTCCCAAACTTTGTTTTAACCAAAATATACGAATGCAGATGGCATGTACCATTAAAATATGGGCTATGAAGTGAGGGGTTGAAATGATGTAGTGGAACATTTGAAGTAATACGGGGTGGAAAGGACACCGATGCGAAAACTGTTACCATTTATTCAGTTCATCATTCTGAGCCCCCTACATAGAAATTTTTCATCAGTTATTTAAAAAAAAATCAGCTGTTTCCTACCTACACGGTCAAGAGCCGATTTTTTGGTGAAGGTTGCGGAGATCCGTTGGATGCGAGACGCACGGGACCGGTCAATGTGGCGACACTTGGAGGCCTATGTCCAGCAGTGGACGTCTTTGGGCTGAAATGATGATGATGATGATATCATCAAACTTTGTTTTAACCAAAATATACGAACGCAGATGGCATGTACCATTAAAATATGGGCTATGAAGTGAGGGGTTGAAATGATGTAGTGGAACATTTGAAGTTATACGGGGTGGAAAGGACACCGATGCGAAAACTGTTACCATTTATTCAGTTCATCATTCTGAGCCCCCTACATAGAAATTTTTCATCAGTTATTTAAAAAAAAATCAGCTGTTTCCTACCTACACGGTTAAGAGCCGATTTTTTGGCGAAGGTTGCGGAGATCCGCTGGATGCGAGACGCACGGGACCGATCAATGTGGCGACACTTGGGGGAGGCCTATGTCCAGCAGTGGACGTCTTTGGGCTGAAATGATGATGATGATGATGATGATATCATCAAGCCTGTAATGTCCAAAGGGTGACACAGAGGTGTAGGTACCTATACTATTAACTTGCCTGTTGCCACCAGCTGAAAAATGAGAAATTCTTGACGAAAAATACAATAACACTTCGCCTCACCTAGGAATCGAATCCTAGACCTCATGCTCAGTAATACGACTAAAACAACAAGGCGAACATAATTTGAAATGAAAGGTTTGAATCTATACTAATATTATAAATGCGAAAGTTTGAATGGATGGATGGTATTTGTTATTCATCTTGTCAGAGCGACTGAACGGATCTGGATGAAATTTGGCACAGAGATAGATTAGTCTGGAATAACAAATAGGATGCTTTTTTTTCTCACACTTGTGTATCGAAATTTCCACGCGACTGAAGTCGCGGGCTACGGCTAGTATGGCATAATTATACTCGTAATTATATTTGAATGAAACATCAATGGTGGTTGGCTTTTGACTTTTAACGGGATTGGATCAGAGCATTAATTTCACTTCCTAAAAATTCAATTCAAAAAGCTGAAGTCTAGACAAAACCAATCGAACGAAGTGCTCTTACAAAGAGCAAATCTACGTGAGCGAAACAACGAACATGCATCGCCCGCCGTCTTTATGGCCCCAAATCGCAACAAAAACTATATTCCCTTTTTTGATGTGAAATTTCGTGCACGGTAGTAAAACAGTGACAGGGCAAATAAAACAGCGCACCACGAAAAATATTTGTCGAAAAATTTTAGAGCCACCGTTGGTCGCCGCCGGTGCGTACCAGAAAAATATTATTCCAGTGAACATTATACTCGCGTCAATTTTCATAATAGTTCGGTATACGAGTAGTTATAACGACCGAATTGAAAATGGACGATTTTTTGTAGCATCTATGTTTTAGATAGGTTTTACGTTGGTGCCCGCAGGAAACTCGTGTATATTTCTAGTTTTTCTAACTATAGACCGACCGCTTTAATGAGTCCTCGTGAAGGCATCAATTTAAATGGAATATTCAGAAGGTTGATCACGTATTGGTTCAATTAGTACCGTAATACCTACGTGGATTATAGTTATTTTAAAGCAAATTACCTGTGGGATATTGTTAGGACTTTGTGGACGCTTAATGTGCCTTTGATGGGGCAAGGCGGAGGACTCATTAAAGCGGTCGGTCTATACTAATTAATTACCACTAACTTGGACCAAATCAAATGAGATGTTGGATTTTAAAATTATTAAGACTAAGAATTTAGTTTGTAGGATATTAATTTTGACAGTGTTATCGTATTACCCAGTGCTAACTGGGTTGTGAAGATCAGATAGGAGGTCGCTCCATGTAAAATACTGGTATTCAGCTGCATCCGGTTAGACTGGAAGCCGAAAAAAACCGAGGCAGATGATGATATCAATTTTGATTATATCATTAGTATTAACCAAATCCCGTGGTGCAATACTGCAGGGCAACAAGGCGACAGTAGGCTCACGGCGGTGCCGTGGTGTTTTTTAGTGGGTGCAAGCCGTACTTAATCAAGTCATCTCCCCGGACAGTGACATTTTTCACATTTTCAAAAAAAAAATATGGCAACTGCCTACTCTCTTATCACGGCTCTCTGTTTAAAGCTTCTAAGAATCTGTTATTACTGATAGAGTTCAGCTCATTCCACGACCTTAATCTTGAAAAAAATATAAACACTTCGCAAACTTGAAAAACCACGCGCAAGTTTTATTAGGAATACGAAAATAAAAAATGCCTACCTGCCTTGCAGCCTGCCTTGCTTAATGCCAATGGCATTAAGTCCGCCTCTGTACTTTTGTGTTTGAAGAAATTGTAAAATAAATAAATAAAATAAATAGTTCGAGAAAGGAATACGGTAAAATATAAATATCTTGGAGCACGTAACATCCTCAAGAGATTCTATTGACAGACAGACTAACACATTTTTCTTGTTTCCTTCCTGTAATATCTACGCATTTCTTGAGTTTCCTGGAACTATAATACTGTGTAGTCTCTTCATACGGAAGTCTTCTAATTTCACTTTCTAAAGAATTATATGAAAATATTCCTGCATTATTTTAGCTTCTTTTTTTTTGTGCGCTCATAATTTCTGGTCTTGTTGAAAGGGTGGTATGGCTTTCAGTTTCAAGGTTTCTGACTTTTCATAAACAGTAACGTTCTAAAAATACTTTATCAAGTCTGAAAAAAATTTAAGTACCTACTTCATTATTTTTTGGTCTTACCTAACCTCTAACTCATGTACCTTTTCAGCTTCGTCAATAACGATATTTTTCCACTTATAATATTTTATGCATAAGATACCCTATTCACCCTTCATAGGTGTTAAGGTGCGTCCAGACCCGGCGAATGTTTCGCGAATGCGCCGCTCGCGAGTCGCTTGCGAATGTGCTCGTGCATGTCATGTTCGTACGTAGCCCCTGCGCCGTCCGCGCGCCGCTCGCGCGAGGTGCGCGCGTGCCCTCCGCGATGCACCTCCAAATTCACAACTGAGGCTCATAGTTCACGCGTATGTGCGCACGAGCGGCGCGCGCGATGCACGCGCGCCCCTCTCGAGCCTTGCTAGGGTTGCACTAGAGCGGCGCACCAAATATAGGCTGTAACCGCACGCGAGCAACTCGCATGCAGTTCGCAAGCGACTCGTGAGCGGCTCGCGAGCGGCGCATTCGCCAGGTCTGGACGCACCTTTAAGGAACTCTCAAAGGCATCTATCTATTTTCAGACACAAAAGAAAATACCTTATTGAAAAGATAAAACACAAAAATATACGCGAACATCTAAATATAAACACGCTCTTTACCTGTCTTGTGGTTCAACCTCGTCCACTTTATTCTTTAAAAGATTTTCTCGAGAAATAAATCCCGGTTTTAAAACTGGATACTATAAACATTAGTATTCTTAGAAGCTAAGTAGAATCTGATCTTGTCGCCACTTTACTTAACGTCGAGACACTTTAAAGATGTCGATCAAAGTAAATTTGATTATTACACAGTGAATATTTAACGTTTACTGGATGAGGTAGACAAAGACATCTAAAAATATAATCTTAGCATCAAAATTGTAATAAACGTGCGTGTGGTAAAATATGGGGATAAATAATGGAAATAAATCGGGAGGGGTGTGTAAAATAGAAGTACTATAATACCTACGTACGCATAAAACTGCACAGGGCGTAAAGGACAGCCGTCCGCAGACTGATGGGAGAATTCATTATAATCATACTAACATGACCGGTATAACAAATTATGACAGGAACTTTATGGGAATCCAATAAGTTTGACTTGTTTTATTTCCTCATACGCAATGTTTCGTTACCGTTGCAAAATGCACATAGCGAACGGCAAGCGCGACGACGAGTTCGATGAACTCTGTAGCTAGGCAGGAAGTGAAGAGCGGATTTCGCGCGTCGCTCGTTAGAATATTTCAACATCCATTGTTGGTTTTTTGATTTTAGCCGTTTTATTTACATAAATGGAGTGCTGCGTACAGAGAATGGAATTTCACATTGAAATAAAAGAATAGTAAATGAAAAAACGAAAAAAAATAACAAAAAAGTGATGAGCAAAATTCCAGTGGAATATGATTCAAAATAAAGAGCTAAATGCACCCTGTCAGTTTGCGGAGGGCTGTCCCTTATACCCTGTATTGGAAATATCTTTTCGTCACGGTTTAGACTGGAACAACAAAAGTGTTAACATTGACCTTTACTTTGTAAAGGGTGTAAATAGACCCTTAACATATACGAAAAGCACTTGTTCTCCCCGTCTTTGTGATAATTTTTTTGTTCTAGACCATACCTGGGAACCTTATAGTTACGGAGATATTGGAGGTCAAAGTTCCAACTTTTTCACAAGTTTTTTTTTAAATACATGTTTTTAATTTAAGATTTCCATCGAGTCCAACCGTAAAACGTGATTTTTTACCCCAAAAAAGAAAGTCGATTCCCAGTAAAAATTTTTGCGTAAAGTTACTTAGTTTGATGTACAGAATGATTGGTTGACGGCTATGTGAAGGGTCTGTTTACACCCTGTATACATTAACTCCAACATGACCTTGAAAAAATATTTGAAAGTAGCAGTCTAAAATTCCGGGATGAGTCATTAATATCTCCCGGGATTTCGGCTCGGATGACGACTAAGAGTTAATTATCCGTCAAAGAACTTGTTCGTACAAATGCAACTTTTCCTTGGGGATCGGGTTGCAAGTTTTGAAGAACGCCAAGAAGACGTCTTCACAAAGACACTTCGGCTAATACTTTAAGCTTAAAGTTTACGTTTGTGCATCTGCTTTGTTTTTGAGCTGTTTCGGGTATGACACAAAAGATAATCTGTGGCTGAGATGAAAGTAGCTTTAAAATATTACAAACAAGTTTTATTTTTTCATTAATCAATCAAACAAATAGACATCCATACATTATAAACGTTCGCACTGCTGGGACACAGGCCATCTTCTTCATTCATAAGTTCACCAAGCGCCCTGTACGTGTTTCAATCAAACAACATTAAATAAAACAAATTTTAATAATACTGCAAATTATGTTTTCATTCGAAATTAGGCATCAAAAGACTTTTACAGCTCAACAAACATGATAAAAGAAAAAAAAAACACGATTACTCAATTTGATTCAATTACTTTTATTATATTTGAAGCTAAAATATAATTGGTTTACTTGATTCCAATTTGGTTTGAGTCAATGCCACATTATTTATTAATCACTCAGAATGGAGAAGATTCCATATTTTTTTGGGTAGGTAAATTAACTAAGTAAAATATAATTTTGTGTACTTTAAACAAATAGAAACAAGCATGTGAAAAAAACATTAGTATCTCTAAAAAAAAGAAATAAAAAGTTATGAGACTTTAAAGTTGCGCTTACAATGAGGTAAAGTGACGTCACTTTACCTCATTACTTTATTATTTTGTTCTTAATATGTGGCTAACAATAAACCCATTTCAAGCAAAAACTTAATACTGGGTACACTCATATGTCAATTATTTATTTAGTTCGACTTTATTTCTCAGTCATTTTATTGTTGAATTAAAAAAAAAAATCCCAGTTTTTTAATTTTTGATCTACATAAATATTTTAATTCCATTCAGTTAATTACAGTGTTATCAACATCGTAAAACTTCTCCATTCAGCATTGCGATTCACTAACAGACTCATCATAGATGTTAACAACGACGAGCTCACTGATGTTTCATCGTAAATATCGCTTTTAAAAACAACGTTGATAAAAACCGTATTCGCTAAACTACCTACGCTCGTCGACGATCTGCCGAACAACGATGATGAGTACGATGTTAACAGTGTTACAATGTTTAATCTAGAGTATAATCGAGAAAATCTCGACTAACCTATTTATAAGTTATTTCGTCATTTTAAATTGATAAAAATGCACAATACATATGTATAAAACACGTTATATTTATTATGCAACGAATATTTAATTAATTATATCATTTTAGACTTGGAAAATAATTATTTTTGAATAGAGCAATAAAACAAAACCAAATCTTTGACATTTTTATTTGTAGGTTATGTATTTCAAAACAAACAACTTGATCTTATCTTGAAAGTTTTTATCAAAATACGAAATTCCAAAGTTACAAGTGGTTTTAAGTGGCTAAGTGGACTTTAAAAAAATTGTGCACCCCAACCCAATGGCGTTCTACTTGTTCTTTGTTTTACTTTGGTTCCAAACCTATCGAAAGTAAGTACACAGTAACATTTATATTTAAATATAGCACAGTTTCTGGACCTACTATATAAGTAACCAAAATATTTATCTTTTAGTGTCTCGCAACGCAGCTCCTTCGTTAGATCAGCTGGAAAAGCTAGTAAGCTTTTTAGAAAACAAACCATGGTTGGCTATGGGCCATGCTCGTACTGCGAATGCTCGCATTCGCAGTCGTCAGGCATGGTCCAAAATAACAACAGCTCTGAACAGTGATGGTAGTGGGTGTACGAAAACATCGGAACAGTGGTGTAAGGTTGGTAAATATATGTATTGTGTGTATATACTGTTGCATTGAGTAGGTAGCCTTCTATGGTATAGTATCTTTTTACATTGACAGCCCCCTGTGTATGTTCTTTATTACTAGATTAGTATTAACTACAGGGTAACTTTAGCAATTATATTATAAGCATTTAAAATTGCAACGGAAAGCTAAACCAAACTGAGCAAATAGGTGTTCTATTTATTTAATACATCAAATCATAAAATTCTTACTTGTGTTGCAGTACTGGAAGGACAAAAAAGGAGCAGTTAAGAGGAAGTCCAGCTTAATTGGAGCGGCGAGGCGGCGCACTGGTGGTGGCATAGAGGATATGCCAGAACTTAATGAAATAGAATTAAAAATCCAAACCATTATGGGAGGAGAAAGTTTTGGTTGCGGAGATCAAAACTTAGAAATAAATCCTTTTGAGGTTTGTAATTTTCAAGGCTATAGACCTTTACAAATTTTTATTGATTTGATTGAAATTAATGAGTAATATAATACTTGTACATTTTTAGGAAGAACCATTGCATAGAACTGTGGAAAGTGAAGAGTCTCCCAGCATTTTACTCGTAAGTTTTAAGTTATTTTTTTGTTTTAATGAGTTAACTTAAAAATATATTATGTAAACATTCTATTTTCAGAATATTGTCCCTCCAAATGAGCAGCAGGCTGAACAATGTGATGTTATCATATATGAGCCAGGCCATGAAATGCAATGGGTATAAGATTTGTTTATTCTTTTATTGATGGATTTTTCTAAGCATTACCTATGCTTATATCTTTCATAATAAGTAACCTCTACACTAAGGTGCATAACACCCATGTTGTTTGATCAATACAAGTATATATAATAAATAAAATAAGATCAAACCTATAGTTCTAAATACTGGACATGGTATCGCTGCGAGTGTAATTTTTAAATGATATCTCGAATAATTAAAAGAACCTAACAAAACATTCTATTCCAGTCTAATCTTGCTGCTTTTGATGCGGATAGTGTGCAGGACAATCAAACACAGATACCTACAATGTCGGTATCACAGCAAGTAATTGAAACAGCACCAGATGTTCATAGTCCAGAAGCTGAAGAAAACAGGGTATGATTTTGAAAAATATGATTTAAACTATTCTTTATAAACGAAAAAATAATTCAAAAACTATCATATATTTTCAGGTTTCGTTTACTGAGCCAACAAGACCTGCGTCACAGCCAAATGATGTTTTGGAAAGGGGCAGTCAAAGTAAGTTGCATTCTCTAACCAAATATTTATTATAAAATAATATTAATAATAACTATAATATAGGATAGAAACAATTGTAAAGAGTGAAGGGAGGCTTTTGCCCTGCAGTGGGACACGATGGGTTAATAAGTTAAGAATAACTATAATAAGTACAATATGTTAATTGCAGCTCCTAGTCGGCGTGTGCACAGAGAGACATTACGCGGTCGCCGACGCACTCACCAGCTATCTCCGCGTCAATCGGCAGCGCGCCGGCGACTATTAAGAAGGTCACCTCCGTCACAGCGCCGCTCTGAAATGGTTAGCATCACAGAGCGTTTCATAGCCATCGAAGAACGCCGTGCACAAGCAGAACTATTGATTGCCCAAGCAATTAGTAAACAAGTAGAGGGCCATCAGGCTATGGCTCAGGCTCTAGATAGAATAAGTAGTGCAATTCGAGATTTAATAAATAAATAAAAATAAAATGTAAGTATGTTAAAAGATTGTTTTATTTATTAATTGATTATATTAAAATGACTTTTCCTGGGTACATACTATTTTGTTAGACTATATTCATTTTATCTTTTTGTATAACATTATATTTATGAGCTTTAAAATAACATCCACTTTCTTTATTTTATGACAACAATATACATTACTATTTAACATACACTATAATTTTTAATAAACAACTGTCTTAAAACCTGAATTAGTAATATCTTAAGTCTATTGTTAGTATTTACTTCTATTATTAACTATTTTGTCCACGCCACAGTCTATTAATTAGACGACCTCTAGCAAGACGTCCACTGTCCAAATCACTGATAGAGTTCTGGCTTCCTTGTTGTAATAACCGGATCACACTCGCTTCTTGTCTCTGTAAATGAGTTGGTAATTCTACTGGAGGGACTCTGGCTTGATTGCAAATGTTATGTAACACACAACAAGCTTTAATAATTTTTCCCACCATCTCTGGATCATAGTGAAGAACACGATGAACTAAAAGGCACCTAAAACGGCCTTTAAGTACACCAATGGTTCGTTCTGCAGTATTTCTTGCAGTGGCATGCAGATCATTATAGCATTCTTCCCTTGATCCAGGCTCAGGGTTACTACATGGAACCATCATGTATGGCCTAAGAGCGAAACCGGAGTCCCCTGAAATAAATTAAATAGGAATTTAATTTAATGTTAATAAAAATAACTGAATTTATAATTAATATTTAAATACCCTCGAATACAGGTACAATTCCTGATGGGAAAAGTAAAGAAACATTTTAAAATACATACCAAGCAGATACACTGTTTCTCCTGTATTATTTAGCTGCTCCAAATGCGTTTTTATGACTGAATTATTAAATATAAAGCTGTCATGTGTTGCACCTCCAAAAGTTACATCCACATGCATTATATTTAAGTCTGGATCATTTATCTTAAAAGGCAAAAATAAAAGATTAATAAAATATGGTTTGAAGCAGATATGTTCTCCTACTATAAGTTTAATGAAATAAAAAAAAACTTACAATAACAGCATTTCGAGCATGATACCCTTTTCTACAATAATATCTTTCTTCATGTTCTTTGGGCCGAACCATTGATACCAAGGTACCATCAACACAACCAATGGTTCCAGGCATTTTGAACTTTTCATAAAATCTATAAAGAAGATAGACAATATGAAAATATTGTTTAAGTACTTAAGTAACATAAAAATAAATAGCCTTATGGTTTGATTCATGAAAGCATCTAATTAGTAAAAATAAAACTAAAGTGTGAAACATAAGAAATACTTACTTTTCTTTGAGAATTTGCCTTTCGTTCGTATTTTGAGGAAATCTTATGTACTTATTAATAATGACTGGGTGGTTGAGGGCATCTACTACGGTTCTTATAGCCCTCGAGGCAGATGCTTGCGAGATGTAGGTTCTTGCATTCTCACATAATATTTTTTGGTAACTCCCACTAGCTAAAAATGCGAGAGTGCATAAAACCTGGAATGAGAGTAAGTATTAGACATTTTTCCACTATATATGGGGATTTATTTTATATTGATTTAGTAGTAATACCTTGGTTCGGTTGCAAATTCCTCCTCGACGTTTCGCCTTTGCTAGGAATGGTGAAATATCTTCTAACAATTGTTTGATTAGCTCGTCAGTCAACCTGAATACCTTAATATAGTCTAAATCAGTAGTAAGAAGATTCATATTCCGTATCACATGTGCCTGACGTCTTTTTTCTAAATTATCTCGACGCTTAGCTTCTTCCAACAAAAAAATCATACAAGAAAGACGAACTGCCATCTAAAACATTAAAAATAGGCATTAACGTTTCGGGAATTCAAGTACGGGAAACAAAACAATACTACAGCATTATAATTTGAAAAAAATAACTTGTTTTACTCACATTTTAATTTTTATTCAATGTACTCTGTGTCTACAACCAAGGAAACATCTACAATTTACAAGCTTTACGGTTTGACAGTTAAAATCGAAGGCGAAGGCGCCGTTGTCGTTGTAGGCGAGGATGATTTGTGTTTCTGAATACCGTTTTTCATACATTTAGAACCATATTTTAGTTTTATGTCGCGCCGTCGACATCGTTGTGGCGCTGCGATCGCGCAGTTTTAACTAGAGAATACCGATATGTTTTCATCAGATGTTTCAACGATGATTTCTTGGTTGTAAAGATGTTTTGCCTTAGTGAATCGCACTCCTGATGTCCAAAGCAAACTTTTGCTTCGATAAACTTGGAGCACTTTTTTACGCTAGCCCAAGTTCTTTTATGGGACTGAACGACCCAAAAATCTTTGGATCTTTCAAAAGAAGTTCAAGAGCTTCTATAAGGTCTTCAACAATGTGCTTTAATATTTGGAAAATACTTTGAAATGAAGGTCGAGAATTATTATTACCAAAAAAATATTCGAGAAGACATCCTTTGCTGAAAGTGGAATCTGAAGTACTTCGTTAGAATTCCTTACATCTTATTCAGACTGGAGATTGTCGGAAACTTTTAGAGTCTACTGAATTTCAAACAGATAGTTCCTTTTAGGACGAGGTCAAACATTTTAATAAGAATCTTTAGATGGTCACTAGGCGTTACTTACTGGGTATTTCTGTGGTTAAATATTCATTTTCAGCTTCATCCTGATAGACTGAAAACCGAGCACAACATAGTTGGGAAAAGGCTAAGCAGATGATGGGTGTTGCTACTGTGTATTTGAGGAAAGATAAAAATATGGTTTACTTAAGACAATATTGGATAATAATTCGGCAAAATACCCTCACATAATGGAGCGTAGACATTGTCACCTAATCCAGTGTCAAAAGTTCGCACTCGGGGTCTGTCAGCGAACAATGGAGCGTAGTATCCGTGGAGTTAAACTTACTGATCGTATAAGGAACTCGATACTGTGTTCCAAAACTCAAATTGCCAAGCTCAAAAGGAACTGGGCTGGCCACATTTATCGCATGCCGAAGGAGCTATGGGCTAAAGTAACCATACAATGGGTCCCAAACAGCAGCAAACGGCCACGCGGCAGGCCCAGAAGGAGATGGCGGGACGAACTCGACTCTTTTCACAAAGATTGGCGAGTAACAGCACTGGATAGGGATAAGTGGCATGAGGGAAAGGAGGCCTTTGCCCTGCAGTCGGACACAAATGGCTAATAATAATAATAAATAATTCTGCGAGAACCTCGTGAAAGTCGAGAAAGATAAGCAAATCAAGTATCTTGACTTGGCTCACGAGGTTGTCGACATGTGGGATGTGGACTCAGCGATCATTGTGCCGATAGTTGTATCAGCCCACGGCTTAATTGCCAAGAGCCTCGACCAGTACCTGAGGAGGCTCTCGTTAGGCAGCTAGATCAAGGGCTTGATTCAGAAAGTGGTACTCCTGGACATGGCTCGCATTGTGAGGAGGTTCCTGTCTATGGAGCCCTAACCACCGGTAGCTTGGACCCTGCTCCCGATACCGGCGGACCACTATTTTTTATATTTTTAAATGTTTTTTAATATTGTTTTATATTAGAATATTTAAAAATGTATATAATATGTGTAAAAATAAAAAAAAAAAAAAAATTCTGCAAAGTGATTTTATTTGGACAGTCTTTCCTTGAATATTATCAATTGTTTCTATTAAATTTACAAATTGACATCAGTCTCAGTTGTACTTATCATAAAGGATGTAAATAGACCCATAACATAACCGAAAGGCTCTTGTTCTCCCCGTCTTTGCGATCATTTTTTTCAGAAAGTTCCCAATTGGAACTTTCTAGTTATGAAGATATTGGGGGTCAAAGTTCCAACTTTGTCACAAGTTATTTTTTTAATACATGTTTTTAATGTAAGATTTTTACTTTACACACCTCCACGACCCCCATACGATTCAATTCATCCATCAGCACAATGCTTAAAGTGCTTTCCATCAAGTCCTACCGTAAAACGTGATTTTTCACCCCAAAAAAAAAAGTCGATTCCAAGCAATAATTTTCCGTGAAATTACTTCGTTTGATGTACAGAATGCTTGGTTGATGGCTACGTGAAGGGTCTGTTTACACCCTGTAGGTATTTATGATTATAACAATTACCTTCACACCAACACTACAGTGCAAACTACCCACATGTTTTATTTCAGCATACTCTCCAGACAAAACCTTTGTACGTTGATAACATAACACTATTACTATGTACAGAAATTCCAGCTGCCATTTCAGTTGCCGACTAGGAGTTCTTCAAAAAACTTATATCATTAATATTCTGTGGCCGTGTTCTCTCTCTTTGCGCAGTCACCAATTCTCAAAATTGGATTGTGACACACATAATTCTGTCTTTTATTTTATATGACACAACTTTAATATTTTTTTATGTTAGGTTGGAATGGGACGTAATAAATATAAACAGGGACAGAGGGAATGCGAGAAAAAGCTATTTTTGGATTGAAATCATTGGACGGTGTTGACGGAGATTGATGTGGTTTTGATGCCACTATAATTTTGCTTTGATATCGAATTGTTTTGGATCCTCTAAATTTGATTACTACCGTATGAACATGGAAACTTAAAGTATAGGCAGTTCAGTTAGCGTTATTGTTAGTTTCTTAACTGGGCAAAATGATGATGAATATTTTATGTAAAAGAAAGCTGGGGCAAATTGCACACAAAATGAAAAAAAAAACAACTCGCTGTGAATGATGAAATGACTATGTCACACCAAAATTGTTTAAACAAATAATTCATTTCACGTATGATAACAGACCTATAAGAGTTAATAAAACTACTCTTGCACCAGTTTCCCAGCTACAAATGATAGCAATAGTCCCATATCTATTACCAGTCATTAAATAAATACCCCCAGCCATCAACTTACATTATTCCAACCACATCGCTGCTCCAGACAAATTAAGCGAACATTTTCCTTGACGGGTCTTACTCCGACTTAATTCACGTTTCCTTGAACTATTCCAGCTTTGATGACAGACTCTATTTCATACAAGCGTATGGTATTAAAACGAGCTATGACAAATTTGTCGTCTCAGACTGTTTCCACGCTCATTTGACTGGGATTATAAAAACATCTTTGCAAGCGAAGTGCGGTCGTTGAAAACTCTCAGCATAATAAATGAGAAAGAAACATGGTTTTGTGTAAAAATATTCTACAATGCAGGAAAAGACTTTTAAGTGGGTGTAAGGGAAATGGACGAGGTGTCTCTGAAATGCATATTTTGTTTCCAAGTTTTGTGGGAATAGTGTGAAGCGCTGGCTTATAAAATAATATGAAATAGTAACACAATATTTTTTTAAAGGAATTGGTTCGTTTTCAACTTTGCATAGGACTATTCTGTCGTCAAGTGGATAACGTTGCCAACTTTATTTTTAATTTTATGCATACAATAATAATAATAAGTTTATTTCGTATTCACCAGGTTTTAACAGATACATTGTAGAGGCCTTCTTTTAAGTATGGAAATACCTGTAACAGAAGACCTCCCTCTTCCATATTTATGTGCAAACATTTTACAAAGCCTGTTAATAATTATAAAAAAAGTAATAGATAAAAAAGAAAAACAGACTAGAGAACAAAAAAATTGTGTGTGTGTGAGTGTGTGCGTATGAGTGTGGTGAAGTATGGCTGTGTGTTTGTATGAATGTGTGTGTGTGTGTATGAATATGTGTGTGAGCAAATTGGACTAGTATGGGTGCGAGACAAAGGAGACCAAAAGCATATTATCAGTGCGAAGTATACAGTAGACATTCGTTTATTAATTAGTCGGCGTTAATATACCTGCTTATGTAAGAAAAATACATTGGCAGAATTTCTATGGGTGTTATACTGCTTGGCTGTTTACTAAATTTTCTGATTAGAATGATACCACCACCAGAGGGCTGGCCCATTTTTTGCCCAAAGAATCAGCATTGCCATCCAATGTGGCAATGCTGCCAGCCTTCTGGGCACTTTTACTATTGACAGCGATGTGGACGAATTTTTTGACGCCATGTTATTCTTTTCCCCTTTGGATACTTGTATTTACATAATTTTATTCTTGTTATAGATCGGTAAATCGTAGTTTGTAAATAATGTAAATAAAAATCTACACTTACCTATGAAGTTATTACTTTCCTAATTATGTTACGTTGCCGTACTTGAATGTAGACACTCATAAGTTATTCATACACTTCGCAATAATAATTATTATTGTAGTAGTTCCTCATTAAAAAATTACTGTTCCTGATTTCCATTCCATTCACTCCAGCTCCACATTCACAAACATGCTTACAATGAAAAGCTCAGTACAATAGTGTCATGCATTGTATCATAACGTTGCTCCAGTTTTCAGTACCGATACCTTTCATTCATTCCATGCTTGAGCACACTTCAGTTGAATCAGCATTCATGATATTGTCAGTACCAGTGGTATTGGCAACAAAAAGTCGTGTTGGATTGTAAGGATATGTTTTTGTTTTAAAAAAAGTCGAAGGTTCTACTTAATTGTTTTTTTTACTATTGGAGTGTTCCATCCGATCCTGTTCCTAATTTTTTTTGCTATCGATCTTTTCGAGGTAATTTTTTTACTTACAATTTCTTACAATTTATATTAACCCATGTTTTATTTAAAAATTGTTTTCATAAATGTTTCATAGCTTTACTATGCACCGTATGCTGCCAGTGAAATTAGCATAGGTGGAGAATAATTAATTAATCGTGTCATCGTAGTCGCTTGGGATACGGGGGAATCTACGTTTGATGACTTGATACGAATAGGTACTCTAGGTAAGGCTAGGCTAGGTAAGGTTTAGGTTGGATCCCATTATTTATTTATTATTCACAAAAGCTCTAGCTTTCGCTCTTTGAAATGTTATCTTAAAATAATTATATTAACTAATCTTACACGGGCACGCCGCAATCGCGTCGGTAAGACCCCTCTTTGAGGAGTGGCTGGATAGGCGTCACGGCGTCCTGACCTACCGCATGACACAGGTCCTCACCGGACACGGAAGTTTCGGGAGGTACCTGTGTCTGATGGGGAAGGAGGAAACGCCTGGGTGTCACCACTGCGAGGACCGCCCAGAGGACACGGTGGAGCATACGGTGCAGGACTGCCCCGCTTGGGCAGAGCACCGCCGTGTCCTCACGGCGGCGATAGGCGGAGACCTCTCGCGCCCGGCATTGGTCGAGGCCATGCTGCGGGGCGAGACGGAGTGGGAAGCGGTCGCCTCCTTCGGCGAAGCAGTCATGCTCGCGAAGGAGGAGGCGGGCCGTGTGAGGGAGAAGACAGCGTCCTCCCTCCACCCCAGCCGCAGTGGTAGACGCCCACGGCGCCGGACGTCGGCAGACGATCTCCGGCCACCGTAGGCGCGGGCTTGCGGGCGGCGAGTAATGGGCGACTCGCTGTCCGACCATGGACCATACCCGGGTCGACGGCGCGTTGTGTTCCACGCGCGCCTCAAACAGTGTCAGCATTATGACGGAGAGGGCCAAAGCCTGCCGGGGTCGCGGGACTTATAGAATTACCGTGACCCTGGATCATAAAGGGCTATTGAAGGACACCGTGGATTTTAGTCAGTACAAGTCTGAAAGACCCTCCCACTCTGCCCTGGGTGGGAGGACTCATTCGATGATTTTACCACGATAAAAAAAAAAAGAAACTAATCTTACAGCAAATTACGAATTTACAATGTAATAGCTATACATACATTGCTAAGAGTACAGCGTACAGCATAATTATTTACTATTTTAGTTTAAGTCTTAACTTCTAAACGTACAATTTGAGGCCTTAAACTCGGGGCTCATGGCTAAATAATACCCCAAAAGAGTTGGTAAAATTCTTGGCAGATGATCACAATTATAGCTAAAATAATTTAAAAAAAAACAGTTTGTTTTCGCATTTGAGCATGATGGATTGGCTTTGGTTTCTTCCCAATCACAAAACTTGACTGACTTAATATAATTTCTTCTAAGAATTCAAAATTGTTTAATTAATACAACATTACTTTTAGTATATGCGAAACCTGAATATAGTTTGTTCAGAATAGGTAACTGAATCGATTCCCATCATTTTTAAACCATGTTATATTTTTTCCCAAAAATATTTAAAAAAAGTTACAAGTTGGACACCGAGCGACACTAACTACCTATTGTAATCATTTAGGTACCTATTGCCAAATTATTATTATCAATGAGCCCAAGACGATGCTGGAAGCGCGCGCGCGTGTGTGCCGCGTGGTGACCAAGTTTTTGTGCGGACAGCCAGGTAACAGAAAAAGCTTATAACTTTGTGATTTTTTATGATACAGTTTTAAAATTATGTACGAAGATTCTTTACATAAAAATACTAGATACGTGTTTCAGGTTTCGCATATACTAAAACTTATGTTGTATAAAAAGCGGCATGTAAAATATCCTGAACCACAATAATTCAAAGGCAGTGAACACGGAATTTTCGTAAAATGTTACAAAATATAATAAAAAGGTTTTGTAATGAAAAAAAAATCTTTTGCAATCGACTGCGAGAGTCACAATGAGATTGGAAAATTATTGAGCAAACGCTCCGAAACAAATGGAATTGTTTTTAAATTAATTTGAAAAGTTTGAAACATTCAATTTGCCTATACATTTAAAGGTAAAACAGGCAGACGATCAATAGGTAGAAATGTGATTTTTTTATGTTAGACACACCGGTCCTTGTTACGCACTGAGTTTATGTACTATGCAAACATCAAAAATAGAAATTGACACATAATACTGGGTGTAAACAGGCCCTTCACATAGCCGTCAAGCAAGCATTCTGTACATCATACTACTACTACTAACAAAATACTAATACGAAATAAGTAAGTTATTTGGACAGTCTTACCTTGAATATTATGATATTCAAGGAATGAATTGTTTTTATTATACAGGGTGTAAACAGACCCTTCACATAGCCGTCAACCAAGCATTCTGTACATCAAACTAAGTAACTTTACGCAAAAATTATTGCTGGGAATCGACTTTTTTTTGGGGTGAAAAATCACGTTTTACGGTAGGACTCGATGGAAAGCACTCAAAGCATTGTGCTGATGGATGGATTGAATAATACGGGGGTCGTGGAGGTGTGTAAAGTAAAAATCTTACATTAAAAACATGTATTTAAAAAAAACTTGTGAAAAAGTTGGAACTTTGACCCCCAATATCTCCGTAACTATGGGAACCTTATAGTTACGGAGATATTGGTACGGTTTTGAACCAAAAAATGATTGCAAAGACGCCACAGTGTACGGCGTAGAACAAGCCAGGTGGACAAAAATATATTTTCATGGTTTTGGGACTATATCTATAAATTAGTTAATTATACAGTACTATAATATTTTTTTTTAAAGAAAATGCATAGGAATTGGAAAAAAATAGGAATAAAAACATCTTAATCGCAACAAATATCAAAGCTAATTATATATATACAACCATAGACTAAAATGCAAAGATTATAAGTCTAACGCATGCGCATTTACATGAAAATTAATTCTCAATATCAGAATCATCGGATTCAGAATCCGATGATTCCGATAGAAGATAGTCTTCCTGAGATTGTGGAGGTCTTGGTTGGAGTTGGAGTCGAGGCTCTATAGTGGGAGCTATGATGAGCTTTAAGACCTCCGCGCACAGTTTATTAGACTTTTTTTTCGGTACTTCCCGGAGGCTGTTGATCAGAGGATCAGACGTTATAATCAACATATTGAGCAAGTCTCTATTCGTGGCAAGACGAGAGCACTTTCTGGTGTTGTGCTCTCTAAACCTCCGGCAATCTTTGTTTCTCGCTTCTTGGGCTTCCTCTGAAAGCTGCCCTATTGGAACAATTGCCGTCTTAATTACCTCTGTACTATGATTAAGCAATTTATGCACAGTAGCAGGCATGTAGTACCACGAGTAGAGGCTTAGATAAAGTCTTCTTGTCTCGAGACAAAGCTTGTTGAATTCAACAAGATGTATCTCGAAACCAGAAGACAATGTCCTCAACAATACATCAAAGTGTTTGATGATTGTAACATCCAATCCTGTGATCTGAGCACTCAGTTCGGGGTTCCCGAAAAAACGTCGAGCTGTGTTTCCATCATTTGTTGAACCAAATCCTGGCTTTGGCTTGTCCACAATTAATCCCATTTCATGCTTGAATCGTTGTTTGATTTCGTCTGATCGTTGTTTTACACTTGCTTTTTCCTCTGAAGACCTAGCTTGCCATTTCTTAATACCTAACTTATAACTAATGTGTAAAAAGCACTCAAAAGAACGAATCCAAGCATGTAATGTTGACAAACCAAAGCCAAAATTATCCTGATTGCTATCAAAATGCCTTCCTTCATCATTCATCATTTTGGGAGTAGCCCCACAAATATAGCATTTCTGCGATGAATGTGTCTCTGTCAAAGCGTTGCACACTTTTCCATCGGTCATTGTCAGCAGTAACTTGTGCTTAACAGAAATTTCAGAACCACCAAGATCACAAGATGTAGGATGTAAGTTGTTTATTTGTTCCAAAACCTTATTTGTCTCGATTTTTGTCAATTCCGTAGTTTCTTTGGCAAAAACGAATTTAATTGGACGACAAAACATCGTCGATGATGGACGAGGATTTTGCCAGATAATCTTTTTACCTTCGTCGATTAACCTAAGAGGAACAAACGAATAAACAAAAAGGAACTGATCAGTGTCTTCGCTATTCTCAAATCTCTGTTTGTAAGCACTATGACCAGAACTTCCATCACACCCCCATTTACTTACAAGAGTAAAAGATGAATTGGGGATTATATTGGGGAGCACACTTGTGACAACTTCTCTCTGAGCTTCTACTAAACGTTCTGCTGTTTTATTCAAAATAGCTTGTAGCTCAATTTCTGCTCGAGATTGTGTCACAACAATGTGCTCTTGGGAAGGATAACACGCTTTTTTGGATTTAACAACGCATTCATATGATGGAAACACGTGATGCCCGACTTTCATAGTCCACATCCTAGTCTGTTTGTATGAGTGAGTTGTTGATTTTGAATCGATATAATACGCTAATGCCTCGTCACTACTTAGCGGTCTATCACTTTGCACAGCACCTGCTTGTTGAAAGCTAATACATGCACTTGCAGAAGCTGGATTTTCGCCAATGTCCTTTATAACTCTGGCAACGTTTTTATGTCCAGTTGACCGTGCAGCTACCTCTGCAGCAGTCATTAACTCCCCAACACTCCGCGATTGAACTAGATCTTCTACTCTACGTTTCTTAGTTTTAAAAGACGAATCTTCGAAGACTTTTTTAGGTCTTCCGGGTCGAGAAAAGGCACTGGATGGGGTAGATGGTTGCGGTTGAGTCGATCGCATGCAGAATTCTATCTCCTCTCCTTCCAGCCACAACTTATGCTTATTAAGGAAACGCTCTTTTGACTTTCCTGAAGACACCCATTTGGTAGCAATTTTCGAAGAAATGCTGGCTAATTTCATCTTAATTTCCCTTTGACATTCTTCAGTGATGTCAGAGAAATCAAACTTAGACGAAATAAATTCAAATAAACGATCATTTCTTTCGTCTTTTTCGTGTTTAAGCCACTCTTCGAAAAACTCTATTTTACAAATAGAGCAGCGATTTACTGCAAAAAAAAAAAAAAAATTGTTGTACTCAAGTGTGCTACATAAAATATATGTCATAATCATGTATCGCCATGCAGCTAAAACATATCAAAAATTCAGCCTGGATACAAGAGGATACATGGCTTTTCCAAGCCTGAAAAGTTCGAAAACAAAGAAAAACATTGGTTTTTTTTGTGTACTCATAGATAGTCTACTTTATGAATGTTCTCGACACATTAAAAGATTCTAATAAGAAAACAATATTATACATACCTTCAGAAGTAAAATCCATCACTAAAACTTTCACAAAATTAAGAACTGCCACCATGAGATGTTAGTGCAAGTGTCGCAAAAATGCAACTGAACTATTTCTTCAATTGCATTTACCTCATTAGGTGACTTTGATAAACGATGACTCATCAGTATGGAATGTTAGACGCAAACAATTCTTGGAATCTGAGGTTTAGGGGTGTTGTTTACAGGTAGTAAGTATCTATTTCCGGGAATTTGATAACGACTTTTGTCCACCTGGCTTGTTCTACGCCGGACACTGTGAGACGGGGAGAACAAGTGCCTTTCGTATATGTTAAGGGTCTATTTACACCCTTTATGTGCGCGAATATGAATATTTGTGCGCGTGTTTGACTGCCTTGTTGGTCTAGTGGTCGCAATCGCGACTTCTGACCATGAGGTCCTGGGTTCGATTCCCGGGTCGGGCAAATTGTTATTGGGTTTTTCCATCAGGAATTACTCAGTAGCGGCCACGGAGTCTAGATTTGTGTCCGGTTGATGTCAATAGACTCGCCCCTTATTACATGGGACTTGATCATAACTGGTGAACTGTGGGTGTACTATTAGGTACACCTCTGCCTAACCCTTCGGGGATTACTGGCGTGATGCTATGTTGTGTTATCTTAATATGTGCGCGAGACAATCAAAACTGTTTCTTGCGTATTCTATTTAGATTTCATCCCAAAATAAAATCAAATTCTCTTCTATCAGAAATTCAGTAACACGGCCGAAACTCAACATTATCTCTACTGAAACTAAATCAGCTTCTTAAAGATTATGAATCAACTTTCTAATTAATCAAAATCTACTTAAGTGATTGCCACCTAATTTCCTTTCATTCACAAATTACCAACAGACTCACGCCAATAAAATTCGCAATTTAAATGACAAGCAGTCAATTTCTGCAATCACATTAAAGTTCAATGGGATGTCTCCCAATTTTCAATTTAAAATTAAAGCTTCATAATTTCGTCCTTATTTTATTGAAATTCAAAGTAAACACGACTGAACTCGGAAAACATTGAAATTTTCAATTAACTGCAATGTCGAAAGTTATTTTTCGGATTAAAAGATTAATAATTGAGTTTCCATTTTCAGAAATAAACTATTCCGTTGATTACTCAAGCATGATTGGAGTACAAACTATCACGAATTAATTTTTCTTTTTTTCCAAAATGGGATGGACAGCTAGTGCCAAAAACCGTCTTTCTTAGGTGACATTGTCGGGGATATAAGGCAAAACGAATGGTCAGGAACGCATTTGCTCCATGTAAAATAATGGTATTCAGCTGCACCCGGTTAGACTGGAAACTAACTCCTATGGAGTTGGGAAAAGGCTAGGCAGATGATGTTGATGCTGATAAGGCAAAACATAGATGCAGCGGAATACCAGTATTATTGGAGCGAGCAAAACGAAAGCATAAGTTAACTAAATCATGCTAGTGTCTCCCTTGAACTGTGCTTATGTTAATTTTGTCTGTCAGAACAACATATTTTCTACGAAGACTCGGCTATAATTCCACTAAAGTTTACAGACACTACACTAGCTCAGATTTTCCTTAGATGGTAACAACCGCTAGATTCCGGAATTTTAATTGAGTTACGGACAGGAGGATGAAGATTTACTTAATAACCATCCATTTACAAGGACATCGAAACCAGACATACATAAATATCAACTCACCAAGACTACTCAAACTCACATTCGGTATGCCAACGTTCAGCAAACACGTAAGACTAACACTGGAATAGATTCGTCTAGACTGTTAAATAACCATGAATTTCTTGAAATTACTGTTTGAAGGATAGCTAACGAGCGGGAACCAATTCCGTAAAACGAGCCTTTCACGTCGATCCCGCGAAGTGACGAAAATTGAAGCAGTGTGTAAAATAAACGAATGAAATTAAGAAGACACTTAACCCACTTTTAGTAAACCTAGAGAAGTACAGTTTCCTCAGTTGCGTTTTACAACTTGTACCGTAATAATGGCAGCTGGCAACGTCGTTTTTCTTCTAACCCTCAAAATGAGCACTTGACATCAAATATGAAGGAAAGTGGGGTCGACTCTATTCCTCAAAAGAACATCGCTTTTAGTGGTAGGTACTGAAATTCAGAAAGATGGACGAATTCTATTTTACCTCGTTATTTTTTAGGAACGTTTCCAAAATTGGTTTCGACAAAGCTCTTGAGGGTTTTAGGCGTTGACAAAAAACACGTTTTCTTGTTAAAAAGGAATGTTGTAGGTACGTATTTTGTTCGCGGAAGTGACGACTATTTCTTTTTATTTAATCATTTTTAGACCTACGTTGTTTCAAGGAACCTCTCTCGTTATATTTGTAATTATTTTGAACATCAATTTGGTGAAAGAGTTTTTAGACGGAGGTGTACCTAGTGAACAAATTTTCCGCGAATTATGTTTTTTAAGACAAAGAAGAAACAAAGACTCTTTATAAAGGGTTATAAATAGATCCTTAACATAACCGAAAGGCACTTGTTCTCCCCGTCTTTGCGATCATCTTTTTGTTCTAGACCATACCTGGGAACCTTCTAGTTACGGAGATATTAGAGGTCAAAGTTCCAACTTTTTCACAAGTTTTTTTTAAATACATGTTTTTAATGTAAAATTTTTACTTTACACACCTTCACGACCCCCCGTACTATTCAATCCATCCATCAGCACAATGCTTTGAGTGCTTTCCATCGAGTCCTACCTTAAAACGTGATTTGTCACCCCAAAAAATAAGTCGATCCCCAGCAATAATTTTTGCGTAAAGTTACTTAGTTTGATGTACAGAATGCTTGGTTGACGGGTATGTGAAGGGTCTGTTTACTCCCTGTATTTTCTTTATTTATACGAACGAGGGGAATGGAGTATGTACCAGAGATAGTACCAGATGACCGTAACTGCCAAACCAGCATGCCTGAGAGATATTTCTCGACGGCATGTAAAGTAAAGTCAGAGGCTCATGGGCGGCAAAAAACTCAGACACCAGGTTACGCAATAACCACACCAAAAAGAAAGACCAAATGGCGTTCTATGGTTTCTGCTTACCCCCATGGGCAGTTTATGTATGTGCGTGAACGTGATGGTAGAAAAGTTCATTGACACCAAGATTTCCTCTCCTAATGAGAGTCCTATATTCAGACAATGTCCGTTCAGATATTCTATTGAAACACACTCAGGCTAGGAGATAAGGCTATGTTAAGGGCACTTACTCATGCCCTGTCAGTCGGACCATTACCTAAACCATTTGTACATTAGGTTAGGTGCGTAGAGTATAGAGAGGATAGAAACAGTTCTGTAGCTTAGCTATAGACCGACCGCTTTAATGAGTCCTCCGCCTTGCCAAATCTCATTTGATTTGGTCCAATTTAGTGGTAATTAGTAAATTGGGTTACTACTACTCCTATAGTTCGACCGCTTTGATGAGTCCTTCGCCTTGCCCCATCGAAGGCACATTAAGCTTCCACAAAGTCCTAACAATATCCCACAGGTTATTTGCTTTAAAATAACCATAATCGACGTAGGTATTACGATACTAATTGCACCAATACGTCAGGTTATACTTCTCGAGGACTCATTAAAGCGGTCGGTCTATAGCAACTGGTAACTAAGCAAGCTAAAGGAATATAAGTAATACCTTTAGGGTAGATGAAGAGAATATCTTACCGACGATTCAGTTATCATCAGCTGCCTAGCCTATTCCCAACTATATTGGGGTCGGCTTCCAGTCTAACTGGATGCAGCTGAATACCAGTATTTTACATGGAGCGACTGCCTATCTGACCTCCACAACCCAGTTAGTACTGGGTAATACGATACCCCTTGGTAAGACTGGTTGTCAGACTTTTTTTTTGGGCCACTGACTACCTAACGACTGTCAAAGATCTACAAATGACAGCCGGGACCAACGGCTTAACGTACTTTCCGAGACTGACGATTCAGTTGTACAACTGTAAGTATAAGTTGGTTATAAATAAATAAATTAAATAAAAAAAAAAAAGTTAATTGACGCGTTATTGAAGAGCCAAATGTACAACAGTGGACATTTACAAGGTGATGGGTGAAGTGGTGATGGGTAAGGTGGTGATTATTTTGAAGGTGAATAACTGGAAGCCTTTTAAGGGGTCATTATACTCATCTCTGCTCGCCTGCTACCGTCTCGTTGGTGTAGTGATCGCAATCGCGACTGCTGAGCACGAGGTCGAGTTGTCGATGTCGGTGGGTTCAATTTCCGGGTCGGTCGGGGTCAAATTGTTTTTGAGTTTTTCCATCAGGAATTTCTCAGAAGCACCCTGGATTCGTGTTTATGGCAATAGGCTCACCCCTAATTACATCGGACTTAAACATAGCTGGCGAAATTTAGGTAAACCTCTGCCTAAACTGACACAGGCGTAATGTTATGTTATGTTAACTGTGTGTATGGGGATTGACATCAATCAATAACAGTTGTGGTCAGTTTTTAGGTATGGGTTGCTTTCGAAGAATTTTTAGAGATTTTTTTTTTACTTGCACTTGCGACCAGCGAGAATGTGAGGCGATTTAACACACTTTTGAATCGTTACATAAAAGGTGTAAATAGACCCTTGACATAACTGAAAGGCACTTGTTCTGCCCGTCTTTGCGATATTTTTTTTGTTCTAGACCATACCTCAAAGTTCCAACTTCTTCACAAGTTTTTTTTTAAATACATGTTTTAATTGCAAGATTTTTACTTTACACACCTCCACGACCCCCGTACTATTCAATCCATCCATCAGCACAATCCTTTGAGTGCTTTCCATCGAGTCCTACCGTAAAACGTGATTTTTCACCCCAAAAAAAAAAGTCGATTCCCAGCAATAATTTTTGCGTAAAGTTACTTAGTTTGATGTACAGAATGCTTGCTTGAAGGCTATGTGAAGGGTCTGTTTACACCCTGTATACCTGTATACCCGCTAGTGGATACCTGCCCGTACCCAATTACCAAAAACCGGTTTTAATGGTTCAAAGAAAATATGTCCACGTGTTTCGTCTTTAGTACAATTTATTTTGCAGACCTGAAAACGAGACATGAATAAATAACTCCATAACAGAATAAGTTAATGTAAGAGTAATGAAAAAACATTTTGCGGTAGGTATATTTAACCCTAGGAGCGGCTAGTGGCTAAATAATAACAGCCGCTCGGGTCGATCTTCAGGTTAAGCCGTGCTTACCTAGTTGGTCTGTGGATGGGTGACCACCCGTTACATAATGAGTTTCCTCCGTGCCTCGGAAAAAGCACACACAAAGCACGTTAATCCGTTGGTGTCATTTGTAGATCTTTGACAGTCGTTAGGTAGTCCGTGACCCAAAAAGTCTGACAACCAGTCTTACCAAGGGGTATCGTATTACCCAGTACTAGCTGGGTTGTGGAGGTCAGATAGACAGTCGCTCGATGTAAAATACTGGTATTCAGCTGCATCCGGTTAGAATGGAAGCCGGCCCCAACATAGTTGGGAAAAGGCTTGGCAGATGATGGTATAATTTCCTTTATTTATATTTTTACAAATTGTTTACATTTTTAAATATTCCTTAGAAAAAACAATATAAAAAACATTTAAAAATATAAAAAATTGTAGCCCACCGGTATGGGAACAGGGTCCAAGCTACCGGCGGTCAGGGCTCCAGAGAGAGGAACCTCCTGACAATACGAGCCGTGTCTAGAAGTACCGCTCTCTGAATCAAGCCCTTGATCCAGCTGCCTAACAAGAGCCTCCTCAGGTATAATTACTCGAATTATTAAACCTTCCAACATGATTGCTTACAAAACTAGTGTGGGAAACTGTCTTTTACTAGATTTCTGTGAAACTAACCAATAGGTCTAGAATAGACCTACAAAATTTAGCAAAACGAGCCAACCCACACCAGCTTCTGCTAACCGATTTTCATACAAACTTTCAACCCCTATTTCATCCGCTTGTTAGTTGAATTTTCCAAAATCGTTTTTAACCGGATGCCTACCTCATAGAAGCTATAGGTATGCCAAATTTTAGTCACGTTCGCACTGTGGTTTGAGTTGTGCGTTGACAATCAGGAAAAATGATTTTATAAGACAACTAGCGTCCCGCCCCGGCTTCACACGGTTGCAATATATATATTTAAACCTTCCTCTTGAATCACTCTATCTATTACTGAAAACCGCATCAAATTTCGTTGCGTAGTTTTAAAGATCTAAGCATACATAGGGACAGACAGCGGAAAGCAACTTTGTTTTACACTATGTAGTGATTAGATGTTATGGCGAATTTAATTATCTGTCTAAAACCATCATACTATTATAATTTTTTTATTAATGTAAAAGTAATCATAGAAACATACATTATTACGGTGTAAAGTACGTAAAAGAGGATGGACTGCGCCACGAAGGCGCCGCCTAGAAAGAGCTGGACGCGCATCACGAAGGCTGGTTCGAGGTGGCCCAGGAGAAGAATACCTGGAAGGATATGGGAGAGGCCTTTGCCCAGCAATGTAACATACATAGCTATTAAAAAAGTAGGTGAAAAAAAACAATTATGTTACTATAGACCGACTGTTTTAATGAGTCCTCGCGAAGGTATCAATTTAAATTTAATATTCTGCAGGTTGATCACGTATTGGTTCAATTAGTAGCGTAATACCTGCGTGGATTATGGTTATTTAAAAGCAAATAACCTGTGGGATATTGTTACGACTTTGTGGATGCTTTGAAAGGGTAAGGCGGAGGACTCATTAAAGCGGTCGGTCTATAACTAGTAAGTATAAATATCACGGACACAAAAATAATTAGAAGTCTTCTCCTGAAAAATAAATGTCTTAAGTTCATAACCCACTGCAGTGGTTATCGACACGCGCGATCAAACGCCTCGCTCCAGTTACTCCAACCGCATGTCAAGAAAGAACGAACGCCTTTGGAGATAGACGTCTGCATGAAACGTTATCCTTGTATTAGTGACGCCTCGTCGCGCGACTTTTACACGCTGAAGCGCGATCAAGCGGCAAATATAGTTTGTGTTGGCGCTACTGCAAGAGGAAACGCAGTGTTGAACTTTTTGTTTGTGAGAGAATAAGTTTTAAAATGTTGGTATTATCTTGAGCAGACCGCGATGTTTTAGTTTCTAGCAAGTTTATTTTTATTTTTATAAGAGTATAAAGTAAACACTTCATATAATTATAATTATCGGTATATTTCAGCTTAAACACCACGTTCGCAACAGGATTTAAGTGGACTTATAGTGATAAAAAATTCACAATCGCAGCGAACAGCTGGGGACTTAGGGCTCATATTCCTTTAAATCAGTCATGGTAATCGGTTGGATTGGTCATCGGACGGTGTTATCTAAACGTAACGCCACACTAGTTTATGAACAGCATACAGTGTAATTTATTTTTTTCTTCATACCTAAAAGGCAGGCATTTTTTTATTTTTTATTCTAAGTAGTTAGAATTTATTTCAAAGATTTTTTTTAAATTTATGATTTGAATTTTAATGGCCATTTAAAAAATAAAAAGATATGAATCTGAATTCAACAAGTATCTGTCTGTAAAGTCCTTTCAATTAAATTCTCATCTAATGCTCAAACTCAATTAGAGAAACGCACATTTAGGTCGCATTTATTGAACTTTCCACTTACTGTAACGCCAAGCAATTATTTAGAAAACTAATTTACTAGTTTACTTGGGTCACATCAAATTGCTTGGTCTCAAATTTGGTCCCAGATTGGGTCAAACTTGAGTCAAATTTTTGCTTTAAACGCAACTTGCGACCTTTAACGACCCGAGATTGGGGTCTCTGCCCCGAAATGGCTCAAATTCTCTCCCATGGGTAATATGTTCCGGCGATATAAGCATTTTGGGGACAAAAAAATAAAAATATGTACATAACTTATTATCAGACTTTGTAATGCTTTGACAAAAAGTGTCTTTGTTTTATGTATTTTACTTTTACAGTCTAATGTGATTAGATTTTTGTCCAGCCAGCGGAAAATTGAAGCGATGAATACTTTCCAAAAAAGGTGATGTAACGCCAATATATATTTTTAGAATTTTCTCTCACACTTCAAGTTTGGGAGACTTTTCCAATTTACCGTTTTTTTGTGGATACGCTAAGAAATGTTTGCCAAACTGTCGCCTTTCAAAAGGTCAATTTTCTACAAAAAGATTGAACAATGTCCCCAAGAAGAATGAATACTGTGAAATTCTGCCAACGAGCTATCAAAGAAAAACATTTAATTATGATGTGTTGATGATGTGAATGTTTACAAATATTTAAACTACATCTTTACAGTACTTGCTATTTTATGCATGAAACTATGGTGTTCAGTTTCTTGGGTAGCTTGAACGTCGTAATGTAACACAACTTATTGTAAATTTAGTTAAGTTTCTCTTTAAGTGAACTGTAATTTGTTCTTTGAGAAATAAAATGTCTTTAAACCGAAAATAAAGGTTTGACCCTCAAATAATCTAATTTACCAGTATTCGTCATCATTTTACAGTAGTCAACTGGATGGTGTCGATAAAAGTGTGTCACATTTCGCAATTGTGTTATTTTGCTATAATGGCGTCACTAAAGACATGGGATCATAGTTTTTCTAATATGACTTAAATGTACACTAGTTTTTGCCCACGGCGTCGCACGTGTTTTTGTCGGAAATTATCTCGTGGAGACGTTTTAAATACAGCCTATAATACTCAAAAAACTCACTAGAATTTTCGGAATCGGATCAGTAGTTCCGAAGATGACTTCCTGCGACCTAACTTACAAACCTCTTCATAATCTATATATATAAAATGGTAAACTGACTGACTGATTGACTGACTGACTGGGTGACATATCAACACACAGCCCAAACCGCTGGTCCCAGAAGCATGAAACTTGGAGGGTGTGTTCTTTGTGAAGAGTAAATATCCACTAAGAAAGGATTTTTGGGAATTTCACCCCTAAAGGGGTGAAATAGGGGATGGAAGTTTATATGAAAGTCCGTCAGTTTTGAAGTTAGGATCTTCAAATTTTGTGTTTAGGCTGACGATTGAAAATTAATTTATACGTGTCTCAGCGTTTTTGACAATTCTGCCCCCGAAGGGTTAAAAAGGGGGATGAAGGTAAGTAATCGGATATTATTCGATTACTTACCTTCATTCTACGCGGGCGAAACCGCCGGCAAAAGCTAGTATTAAAGTAAAAATGTTAAATATAGATGATAGCCTTTCTAAAGTATCTTAAATTTCTTTGAATTCTACTAATAAAGGTTGAATTACGAACAGTACCCTCCTTACAAAGTAATCCTATTGTATCAGCTCAGCGTTAATTATTTCACGCCTAGCTTTTGTTGGAAGCGAAGCACATTCGTGAAAGCGCCTAAGGATACAATGATTTAGTGGCTGATCGGTACGCTATCTTCGTAATTCCCAATAAATTTTAACTGAATATATGTTAGTCTAAGTAAATCTGTTCTCAGAGAATATTCAAGGTTCTTGACGCTAAAGTAATCGGGTTTTAGGCCATAAACGTCATAAGTGAACGTTAAGAGTGAGTGATGCCTTTGAGAATGTGTTAAGAGGATTTTTTTGAGCCAGATTTCACATGAGCATGAAAGAATTTATTTAGTACCTGTAACATGTTCTGGGAAATATTAATATTTCTCAGAACATGTTACAGGTAAGGGATAACATGTTAAAGGTAAAGTGTTAATTAGCACTGATGTACAAACTTTAACTTCGTGGATGTCATTAGCACAGAGTGTATAAGATAATTGGTGGGAAGAAACCACATCTACTTGTTTCGTGATAAACTATAACTGTCACATTAGACCACAACCCTGACAGACGTTTCAATATCCTGGAAGTTTTTTGACAAATGTAAAGCAGTCTTACCAAAGGGTCTTATCATAGGGCTGCGGAACTGTAAGGGCTGCGGGACTGTTTGAAAGAGATACCGTGGCCCTGGAACACAAAGGGCAAAGAAGGAACATGGATGGGTTTTAGTCAGTACAAGTCTGACACTCCCTTCCGCTCCACTGGCTTCGCTGGCTTCCGCCCAGAGTGGGGGGTCATTTGATGATTTCCAATCCGAAAAAAAAAAAAAAAAAGGGTCTGATCATAATACCTGTTAAGTGGGTTGTCGAGGTCAGATAGGCAGTTGCTCTAAGTAAAATTCTTGGTATTGAGTTGCATCTGGAAGCCAGCCCCAACATAGTTCGGAAAAAGGCTAGGCCGATGATGATGAAAAGTAATTACGAGACAAACTATATCAAGGTACCTATCAGTAGCGAAGGGTCCATTTTTGTAAGAGGTTAGCCGGAGTACATATCTTTAATGTGATTATATTATTTGTCTATAGAATACTGACTGTGCCATTTTTCAAAGGGAATCCGGTAGGAATCGAGTTCTATGGAACCTTCGCTACTGCTACGCACCTAATCTTTCTGAAGAACCTCACCAATAAGGTCAGTGTATGTCCTACTAGGGCGTCTCCTCCCGGCGTTGCCAGTCACATCTGCCTTGCAGTAACGAAGGGTCAATTTTTTTAAGAGGTAACCTGTAGTACGTACACATCTTTAATGTTATTTTATTATTTGTCTATGAAATACTGATTGTGTCCGTTTTCAAAGCGAAGCCTGTAGGAATCGAGTTGTATGGAACCTTCGCCACTGGTACCTATTTGTTCTAAACATTGCACATGTCACCTAAACATAGTCTAAAACATAAACCGTACACAGTCAGTCGTTAATATCTGTAACATTATACTGCTGCACCAATAACTCTGGAAGCACGTTGCACTTCAGATTAATTGGAGAATTTATCAAACTCGCAGCCCGGCGATGCACCTACCGTTTAGTTTGATTTATTTGTTCGATTCCTGTGCGAATGAAAACAATTACGTCATGTTGTTGTTTGTCATCTGTCGAGGGCAACTATGGAATGTCATAATCACCATATTTGATCGTGAATTTTAGATTCAATCATCCGAAGTTTCATTTATTTAATTAATTTGTGTGAGAAATAAAACAAACACTGTTTTAAGCTTTCACGGTTTACAACTAAACTTATAGTGTCACTTACGGGATATCTTCCGTGATTGTTCATTATTTTGAGCTCCCGATATCTCGGCGCTGTTGCAAGCGCTATGATCGCGGGTTGACTGGAGAATGCGGGAGGAGGGAAAAAAAAAATAAAAAAAATCGGGAGCTCAAAATAATGAACAATCACGGAAGATATCCCGTAAGTGACAGTATAAGTTTAGAAATAATACAATCACGTAAGTATGTCCTCCTCTGTAAAATCTCGCAATCCAAGTAAGTTTTGCTGTAAGAAAACCTAATTCTGGGTTAAGCTCAGGAAGGAAATGATTTTTGCGAAGGAGGAGGCGGGCCGCGTGAGGGAGAGGACAGCATCCTCCCTCCACCCCAGCCGCAGTGGTAGACGCCCACGGCGCCGGACGTCGGCAGACGATCTCCGGCCACCGTAGGCGCAGGCATGCGGGCGGCGAGTAATGGGCGACTCGCTGTCCGACCATGGACCATGCCCGGGTCGACGGCGCGTTGTGTTCCACGCGCGCCTCAAAGAGTGTCAGCATAATGACGGGGCCCCCCTCTAGAGGGCCAAAGCCTGCCGGGGTCGCGGGACTCATAGACTTACCGTGACCCTGGAACATAAAGGGCTACTGAAGGACACCGTGGATTTTAGTCAGTACAAGTCTGACAGTCCCTCTCGCTCTGCCCCGGGTGGGAGGACTTATTTGATGATTTTACCACGTTAAAAAAAAGAGCTCGCCTTTGTACATAAGCTATATGTTGTAATTATGTATTTCTCTTATTTTTGTGTGCAATAAAGAATAAGAATCACAGTATCCTTTATTTCTCTTTAATTGGTACGAACCATTATTCATTAATACCCCGAAATTGTCGTAAGAAGAGTTTTAAGCATGAATTTGGATGGCATTTAAAGTAGAAGAAGACCAAAAACACGATGGATGGACTGTGTGAAGGATGATATGGGTAAGAAAGAGGTGACTGCTGAGATGAGGACCTCAAATGACAGGATAAGGGCAGGACCATGATGATGATGACGACCGCGTAACGTGGTGAAGGTGATGAGATTCTTCTTTCTTTATCGTGTGGTTAGTGCCTAACCTGGTGTCAGAGTTTTATGCCGCCCATGGGCCTCTGACTTGGCTTTACATACTGTCGAGAAATATCTCACAGGCATGCTGTTTCCTCACGATGTTTTCCTTCACCGAAGCAAGTGATAATTATACAATACGCACATGTATCCGAAAATCAGAGGCGCGTGTCTTGGGTTACAACTAAACCTATGACTTTTCAGTCCGACGGTCACACCGCTAGACTATCACTGATTATCACTGCTGGTGATGAGATAAACAGCACCTATGAATTTCTCACAGTTCGGACAAAGAATTTTTTTGAGAGTAGGCAGTAACTTACCACACGGGCCCAGTGCGGGATGGTAGATGTCACATTTCTTCGAATTTTAGAAAGAGGTCTACACCCAGCAGTGGATGATGAAAGTCAATTTTAGATACCATTTCCTAAATCAAGTCAGTTTTGCTTGATGGATGGATGGATATTTGTTACTATTTCACGCAAAAAATACTAAATGGATTAGGATGAAATTTGGCACACAGATAGTTTATTATCTCAATTAACACATAATATACTTTTTATCCCAGTTAAATTATAGAACTATCACGGGTAAAGTCGCGGACTTAAGCTAGTCCTTACATAATTCCTGAAACAAACATCCAATTTAGATTTAAGGCCATCCAGCTAAATAATTTTAGCAATTACTTTCAAGTGAGACCTCGCCACAAAAGTTCAACAACTAGAATCAAACCTGTGACCCCGTTGACTCATTGTTTGCAAGTCAAGCCCTACATCTACAGACGGTCCGAATATAACTTCACAAATAGTAATAAGTTTCTAACCTTTTTGATTGCAAATAGTTTTAGTGAAGCAATTTCGTTGTATTAAAAATATGTCTTTCAATGGAATAGCCTGAAATAGAAATGTATTTATTATGTATTCCTATATATTGTATATAATCCTAATCCTAAGTAATAATATTATAAATGAGAAAGTAAGTTTGTTTGTTACCTTTTCACGCCTAAACCACTGAACCGATTATCCTGTTTATTATTATTATTATTTTCTATTTACAAATTGTTTACATTTTTAAATATTCCTTAGTTAAAACAATATAAAAACATTTAAAAATATAAAAAATTGTAGCCCACCGGTATCGAGAACAGGGTCCAAGCTACCGGCGGTCAGGGCTCCAGAGAGAGAAACCTCCTAACAATATGTGCCGTGTCCAGAAGTACCGCTTTCTGAATCAAGCCCTTGATCCAGCTGCCTTATTATTATTATCTTATACGTTGTCAGGTGTACAGAAACGGACATGGGTATCTTTGATTCCGAAAAAAATTACGGTGTCCGAGGAAAACAACAATAACGTTCTTATGATAATAGATGGCGCCACGTGTCTTTCGAATCATGATTGAATTATATTATTACAAGCAGAGTACAATCCGAATTGGTTGTCAAATTCTAAATTAACGCGAGCGAAACCGCGGGCAAAATCTAGTTATACAACATTATAGGCTTATTCTGTTTCCTGGTTGTCCACACAAAAACGTGGTCACCACGCGGCGCCGCCGCGCGCGCGCCTCCAGCGTCGTCTTGAGCTCATTGATAATAATAATTTGGCAGTAGGTACCTAAATGATTGCGATGGGTACTTAGTGTCGCTCGGTGTCCAACTTGTAATCTTTTTAAATCTTTTTGGGACAGAACAGTTCATGGTTTAAAAATTATTGGAATCGATGCAGTTACTTATTCTGAACAAACTATATTCAGGTTTCGCATACGGTAAAAATAATGTTGTTAAATGTGTGAAAAATCAATTGCTGCATGAAGATAACGAATCGATCGATTTGATTGTTTTTTTTTTGTTGTGTTTATAATTTTCAGGACAAGGTTTGTATGTAAGAAAACTTTAATGTTTAATTTCTTTGCTATGCGTTCTTCTCATTTTCTTCATTACTAAATTACACCCGTGCGAAACCTGGGTGGATCGCTAGTTTTATATTGTATAAAGGTATCTAGTTTGTTTTCTTTGGCAATCAATCAGACTGCTTTTGATATTTGCCACCCCATAACAACTTGATAGTAAGTGGTCACCGTCACCTATGAACAATATGGTATCGCAGATGTTTAGTGTGGTGTGCCATCTCAGAGAAAAAGCTGAGAGATTCCCTGTGCCTTTAGCTATACATCTACGGAACACAGACACAAGCACGTATGTAGTACTTTCCCAGACGAGCTTCTTCACAAACAGTAGTAGTACGAGGCGAGGGCTAGGAAGGTCACCCACAAAAGGAGCGACCAAATTAATTCTGCTGTGGGTGGATTCTTCCTCAGGAGTACAGCAGGGTGTCGGCCAGCCAGCAGGGAGAAGTGGCAAACGATCGTGAGAAGAGCCATATCTGCACAAACAGAAGTTGCTACGTGATGACCACGACTGCTCTGCCAAGAGTGTCACTCAGAAGAAGAAGAAGAATTTTTTGCCCTAACAGGGTCCATAATTATTCTTAGCTTTACGCCTTTGATAACACCTTATACCTACATTGTGGAAAACAAATAAATATATATGAAAGAGAAGTAGTAATAGCTGCTCTTAGATAATAACTAAAGTCGACGAAGAGTACCTAATGGGCTAGCTCGCCGTCCGTCCGTCTTATGACGACAGGCCGTGTCGATGGCGCGTTCGTGTTCCACGCGCACCTGATAGAGATGTCAGCACACAGGAAGGGGTCCGTAAGGGCCGATGCCTGCCGGGGCTGAGGGACCGTTCGAAAGCGATACCGCGGCCCTGGAACACAAAGGGCAAAGAAGGAACATGGATGGGTTTTAGTCAGTAAAAGTCTGACACTCCCTCCCACCCCGCGCAGAGCGGGAGAGGTCAGTTCATGATTTTCCAACCGAAAAAAAAAGCATTGCCTTTTAAGGGAAAAACAGAACTTTATTTCACCTTGATCATTAAGTCTAGATAACAATGTTGTCCTGTAAGATGGAACGAATAAGTTATTTCATTAATTTATTTCACGTGACGTGAATAATAATTTATCAAAGTCACACAAGTTTGAACTTTCACAGCAATCTTTATTATTATTTAAGGTCAAATATTCCATTTAAAATTCATCGCCACAGTCCAAGCATTTTACTAATATATTGAGTACCAACAACATTTTAAAATGTTTGCATCGCACTAAAAAGGCTATTTTAATTTTAGAAATCTTTTTTATTTGCAATTTATTTCGATTCTATTTAAAACGTTTTTCATACAAAACCAACATAGCTTTAGGGGTCTGTTATTGTTAATGTTTTAAAGAAATCATGCTAAATATATTTTACCTTACCTTAAGCAAGCCTTAAGCTTCAGCAGTTGCCGCGGAACCTGCATTTGTGCCCATGGCATTAGGCTTGCCCCCTTTTATATGAGACTTAACCATAATTGACTACATGTGGGAGTACTATTAGGTACAACTCTGCGTAATCTTACGAGGATTAAAGGCGTCATGTTATGGTACGTTCAGCTTATTTTCAACACACTTTTATTAGCTTCACCTGTAAAGTTCTTAGAAGTTGACCCACTTTCCTGTTTCCGATTAAGCTGAATTTGTGCATACATGTTTAGTTTTGACGGCAATGCATGGATAGCTAAGTGACGTAATTCTAAATTCAATATGGTGGACTCCCAAATATGGTGGACTAGTTATTTTTTAAGCATTCCTATGATATGGGTATCAAATGAAAAGGTTTGCTGAGAAAAATACGGGAAATAAAATGACGTCACTCTAAAGCATGTTTTGTAGTTTTTTTTTTTAACTATTATGTTATTATAGAACCACGATCCGTGGATACTAAAAGGTAATGAAAGAAAGGTGGTGTTATATGGCGAAATTTCGCTTGAAATTTTCAAATAAAATAAAAGTAAGAAGTAACTTTATTTATTTATTTATGTATACACAAAATACTTAATAAGAGATTACATTAAGATAGAAGAGCACAAAGGTACTGCTTATTTCATGAGAAATCTCTTCCAGCAGACCTGCTAGAGGAAAGTAGAATTAGAGATGTAGACACAGTGTGTAGAAAAGACATAACAGGATTTATTGTTCTTTCTTCATTTATTTTCAGTATAAACTCTTAGATATCGTGCTTAAGTAATAATTATAAATGTGCAGAACCCAGTCCTTTCACTAAGTAAACATATTTTTCTGTAATTTATTTTGGCTGCCACATAAATTCAAGTTGACTTCTTTACTTTCGTTCTGAAAGCACTTGTGAGAATCTATAAATCTAAGTTGAATGATTTTACTGAATTTAAACTACTAAAATTAAATATCAAATCTTAGTACCTAACTATTGGATCTGGGACATTTGCGTGAAAGACATTTGCGAGGAGGACACTTACGCCAACCCACTAACGCGAAAAGACATATGCGCAAATTTCTGTCACGGATAACAAAAAATACGACACCCATGAAAAACTAAAAATTTTCCTATCAGTCACCCCGAAAACCACGAAAATGACGTTAAGTCGCGCAAAAGTCCAGTCGCACAAGTGTCAATGCGCGCAAAAGTCCATGCGAGCATAAATATGTGTTTTCGCACAAGTGTATTCGCGCAAGTGTCCTTCGCGCAAATGTCTTTCGCGCAAGTGTCCTGATACCCCTAACTGCCTAGTAGTTTTAGAGAGAGAAAATTAAAAATGTAGTCAATTTATTACAGTTAGTTAGTCGTAACTTTTAATTTCGAATTCATTAAACAATAAAGTAATAAAGAGTTCGTTAAGAGACAATAAAAGATGTGCAGTCTGTAATAAAATATTAATTAAAAGTAAGCATCAATTGAGTAATTAATTAATTACGCGTACAAAATTAATGCAACTAATATGCTCAGTGACCAACGTCGGTGCATTACTTATGAAATTATTATTCAATCTTTTTGCCAATTTCAAAAACATCATCATCATCATCATCATCATTTCAGCCGAAAGACGTCCACTGCTGGACATAGGCCTCCCCCAAGTGTCGCCACATTGACCGGTCCCGTGCGTCTCGCATCCATCGGATCCCTACAACCTTTACGAGGTCATCGGTCCACCTAGTGGCAGGCCTTCCAACGCAGCGTCTTCCGGTTCGCGATTTCAAAAACGTTCTCATCTTTTTGTACAGTTTTTATTTTTTTGCTGCAATTGTAAGTAAAATATTGATTTAGAAACTACGGTTTTAGACATCATAAGAACTGAGAATAAATTGCTAACTTTATCAGCCCCTATGCTGTCGTTGCTGATCGCGAAGCTTTCTTATCAAATGAGTGCTGTTTGTTAAAAGTTGGGAGAAAATGCTATCGCTGCTCCTTATTTTCTCATTTTCCACATACCTAATGCCCTCTATTTCTGTAAACTACATAATATCTACACTAATTTGGGTAAATCTGCGGGGGGCAGCTAGTGAATTTATAATAAGCATGTCGGATCCGGTCGTTAGTATGGACATAAAATGGTACGCAAGTACATCGGTGGTGACATCACGTGACCTACTTACAAGTCTAACCACACCACAGCGTGCTTCTACAAAGCCCTGATGATCAGCTCGAGGCAAGGGCGACATTCAGTGTCTGATCGCGGCGGAGTTGAGACGTCTTGGAACTGTACCGATTCATTGTGCCCCGTGTTATTGTGTTAATTACTAAAAAAAATACCATTTAATTCTTTCTTGTTCTACATATTTTTAACGATTTCCCTCACTCTATGTATAAATACAAATTTGAAGTGAAATACAAACTTGTGTTAGCACTTAACTTTGCACTAGGTATTGTCTTAAGTACAGTCCTATGGAACTTGTACGCGAAGCGATAGAACACAACGTCCTGTGGCCTAGATTATCTAGAATTGTAGTTATCATACTTTACTACGGTACCTACTTTGGTACAAAACCTAAATACTGTACATAATGGCTGTCGACGGCTTCAGGAATGCTCCGTTTACACCCTGTATGTATAAGAAACCAGGCAAAAACTTTACATTATGAATTGTTTAATCGTCACTGCTGCCAATATCGTGAAGAAACCAACATGTCCTAAAACCAAAAAATAGAAAACATGTGTCGTCTACCTACCTTGGACCCGCGTGATAAATTTCGGCCACGCCCTAAAAGAAGATACTTATGTTCAAGCAGTAGGAACGTTACAGGCTGAACTATGCTATATTTGAGGTGTAAGTACAGACGCCAACACATCAAGCTACCCGAAACTGTCAAATTTTCCCAATCAATCTTGAACCTAATCCTTTAGCAATAAAGTTAAAAATGTATTAAAGAATTTTTTTTTGTAATAATAATAAAAAAATATATACATATATTTTTTTTTTAAACAATTCAAATATCTTGATCTGGCTCGCGAGGTTGTCGATATGTGAGACGTGAGTACAGCAGTCATTGTACCGATAGTCGTGTCGGCCAATGGTTTAATAGCCAATAGCCTCGAGCAACATCTGAAGAGGCTCTCGCTTGGCAGCTGGATCAAGGGCTTGATTCAGAAAGCGGTACTCCTGGACACGGCTCGTATTGTTAGGAGGTTCCTCTCTCTGGAGCCCTGACCGCCGGTAGCTTGGACCCTGTTCCCGATACCGGTAGGCTACAATTTTTTATATTTTTAAATGTTTGTATATTGTTTTTAGTTTAAGAAATATTTAAAAATGCATAAGATTTGTTTGAAAAGAAAATAATAATAAAATTTATTCAAAAATATAAGGTACAACTTTTACAGTTTTTCTTAAATCTATGTCAAGTTCACCCATGATTTGTGCCTGAACTAGGTAATCCTGTGTTTCAGGCGATTTGACAGATTGTAGTAACTTGATATGCTGGCGTCTGTATACTTCACATGGCGTACATAAACCTAACTTAAATAACATAATATGCGCTCCCAGTAAAGTTATGTTTACCAACCTTTCGATCTTGTTTGAATCAACACGAGATAACGAACGACAATGTTTTGACGCCCTAAATGTGAAAGTTCTCAACAATATTTGCTTTAGCTCTATCTACGGTAATGTTCGTTAGATATTGTAATTTATGTAATAAAGCGCTTTTTGGCTTCACCGCTGGTACGTTTCCAGCGGAGCCTGAAATTGCGTAAAGATATTTGATATGAGTATTTATTAATACGTGTGTTCATGTGTTGCGATGTTCTCATTAAAATAATTTGCTCTATCGCTTACTTTAGATTAAATCTAACGAGCGCTGTGTTTCTAAATCTAGAATATAATAATTCTCTTGCAATGTCTTTCGTGGAATATTTTATCCCATGAAGAAACTTTTGCGTGTTAGTTTGACACGGCTCGTGTAAGAAAGTTCTTGTTTTTCCAAAAAGCCTTGAGACGTTCTTCTGTGTCAGAATATTTATTACCCTTCTTCATAACATCATTATTATTCATTACCAAGTCAAGTTTATATACAGGATTTAACAGAAAGGGGACTATACTATACTATACATAAGGGATATACTATGACTATTCATATGAAAGGATATGCTGCAGACCATCAAACTGAACAACTTTCTCCTTGGGTCCAATATCGTAAATGCGAAAAAATTATCAGCTGTCCCATACATTTGAGTCGAGTAGGTATTGAAAATTAGTATGAGACAGCTGATAATTTTTGTCTCAGAATGATGTACTGAATTTGAGGTAACCGCGTCGGTGTCCCTTCCACCCCGTATTTCCCCGTAAATACCAACCTAATCACAAAATAGTTCCACTCACAAAGTTTCGCAAACCGATCCGGCTGGGATTATGCCACGGCTCGGATCTTCGTGAATTATTAGTTTAATACCGTCCGGGCTGGACGGCTGGTCAGTAATTGGTCTATTAACACTTCGCCAAATTGCCGATCTCCGATTGTGGTTCGCAACTAGCAGCAACGACTGTTTGTAAGTTAGGGAGCTGACAGAAGTAGAACTAGAATAACAGGAATGCTGAGAAAACTTTGGTCATTAAAGTTTTTGGGATGAAAGTGATCATAAGCTTTTTAGGGTTAAGTTTTTTGCGAAAGAGTTTTTTTTCATTACGTGGGGGCAACGACGACTTAGCCGAAGAATAGCTAAACTTAAGTGGCAGTGGGCAGGGCACATTGCTCGCAGAACGGATGGCCGATGGGGCCGAAAGTTCTGGAGTGGCGACCGCGAACCGGAAGACGCTGCGTTGGAAGGCTTCCCACTAGGTGGACCGATGATCTGGTGAAGGTTGCAGGGACCCGCTGGATGCGAGTCGCGCGGGACCGGTCAATGTGGCGACACTTGGGGGAGGTCTATGTCCAGCAGTGGACGTCTTTCGGCTGAAACGATGATGATGATGATGGTGAATTGGTAGCAACTTCACTAATAATAGGGGGATGACTGTCGCATGCAATACCAGAAGCTTTATAGTTGCTCTGCCATCCTAGAGACAGAGCTGCCGAAAGATCGAGAAAATACTGCCTTTGTCAGTAAAACACTTAGGGAACAATGAGATCTCTGTGATGGTTTCCGAGGAAGATTTTTCTCTTTATTTAACTTTATCGGCAACAAAATTAATATTGCCATCAAACAAACAGCATTTTTTATTGCGTTCAATCTAAGTAACGTTAACAAAAAAATCTAATAATACGACACTGCTGAAAATAGGTCAGGTTCCAAAACAACATTTACCATTTCTCGAATCGTTAAATACCTACAATTCAACACCATTAAGTACCGTAAACAAAACAATTTGCATGAATATTTTATTGGCACAAAGTATTAGGTAATAAAAACCCTTGAACCATAAGCAATTAAAACAACACTTTTTCACTTGTGACCTACAGCGCCACTATAATTACTGTAACGCCACCCTAACATTTACAAATTATTCAGAATTGTAATATTTAAGGCTTTTGCAAACATAAGACATTTGTACCGAAACTGACTTAAAGTCTACCATGGTCCCTTAAGTCGTCAATGTATATTGGAATTTCGCGGTTTTGAAAACACCGAACCCTGCAGTTTGGTAAGAACAACTTTGAGAGGGAGGCCAACAGAAGATTTCAGCTGGGCTGGGCAGCATTTGGGACACTTCGTCGGATCTTCTCGTCGCGTATTCCCCAAAGCTTAAAGGTCTTCAACCAGTGCGTACTGTCTGTTTTGACTTACGGGGCCGTAACGTGGACACTCACGGTACGGCTGGTCCATAAATTCAAGGTCACTCAGCGATTTATGGAACGGGCTATGCTTGGAATCTCTCTGAGGGATCGCATTCGGAACGAGGTGATCCGGTAAAGAACCAGAATTGTCGACTAAGCTCACAGAATAGGTAAGCTGAAGTGGCAATGGGACGGCCATATTAGCCGTAGAACCGAGGGTAGATGTATTCTTGAATGGACACTACAAATCGGCAAGTGTAGTGTAGGTGGGACGCCCTCAGGCTCGGTGGAGCGACGATCGTCGCAGGGTGGCTGGTACCAATTGGATAAGAGTTGTCTAGAATCCAGTTGAGTGGCGTGCAATTGAAGAGGCCTATGTCCCAGCAGTGCACTGCTGTCGGCTGATGATGACGTTGCGGTTTTGCATGATTACTAATAATATAGGTTGACCATCAACTACGAAGTCTCCGCATTTTTTTTTCTTTTTTCTATGCGAGGTGGAACAGCTCAGCAATTGATGTTGATTTTGGTATTCACACTTGATGGCGAGCCTTCAGGCAAAAAACAGCAACAGAAGAAGAATCTAGGTTACAAACCAGTGGAAACCAGCAAGACCAAGTCCGTGAACTAAAAATTTTGTAACATCCATCAACCACCTAACTAACCTAACCACTAAGTTCCAGTTTTAGAAATATAATGTTGTAGGAACAAAGCCATAGGTCCCAAAAGATGATTTTCTATACTTGCAATATTATTAAGCTTAAGGATGTAAGCTTAATAATATTGCAAGTATAAGTAAGTAATCTTAAAAGTGCCGAGAAAAATTGCGACAAAATCGCATCAGAATCTCATTTGTATACACCCTAATATAAGGCTACAACTGTTACAAAGAAAAATACGAAACACCTTGTAATTTCATGTTAAGGAAAAAATTACAGGCGGTAGTTTGAACGCTACAATTTATGGGCTAATTAGTCACTGTTCCAAGTCGACACACACACATATGCAGTAGTTATATTTCTTACGGGATTGCTAGAATTATTTTGTTTTTATTAGCTGACGATTTATGTACGATTTTTGTGGGTTTGTTACGATGTGTGTGTTTTATCCTAATGAGGGATATTTTTAGGCCCATATCAGAAGTACGGTTTAAGTAAGTCATTATTTTCAGTCTCTGATGGAGCTTAGTGTTATTGGGTTTTTTCGTGGAGAATTCTTAGTTGCCCGGAGTTTTGGTTTGTGCCCGGTTGATGGCAATAGGCTTGCCCCGTATTACGTAGGATTTTAACTTAACTGGCGAAATGTAGGTGTAATATAGATATACAGAGGTGCAAATCCCTTCGGAAATTACTGGCGTGTGATGTTTTACGTTATTTCAGTGTCATCCATATCATTTTAAGCTTATAATGATTTTCTAATCAGTTTTATCACACGATAAACGTTATAATACGAGTATCTGTTATAGCGGGCTGTTAGTAGACCCTTAAAATTAATGACAAAAATGAGCTGCAATGAAGATAAGTAAACACGTTATGTTCAGCTAAAGCTATTTTTAACCGTCGAAAAATAGGAGGAGGTTCTAAATTCGACACGTACTTTTTTTCAAGCATAACTTTTTACTTCTTTTTTTTAAATTATACTAGCAATATCTGAGACAGGATGCCTTTTGATTTGTCATGTGAAAGTTTTGAAATCTTCCTTTTTAATACGGCCATTTAATGAGACCATTTTTGATTAAGATTTATTTATTGGTATTACATTAAAATAAAATAGAATTAAAACCACATAGTGGTATCTATTAATGCCTCAATAATCTATCTATAGAAATTAAGAAACTGACTGGCTGAGTGATTCACTGACTGATCGATCAACGCACAGCTGAAACGGCTGGGTCTAGAAGCATGAAATTTTGCACAAACGTTCCTTAAATGACGTAAGTGTGCACTAAGAAGGGATTTTTGAAAATTCATCCTCTGAGGGGTTAAAACGAGGGTTGAAAGTTTGTATGAAACTTGGTCAATTTTGAGAACGAAGTCGTGGGCAGCAGCTAGTAGTAGTATAATTTATAGTTACAACATTTAATTTTGATGTTTAACTTATAGTTGAGTAGCGAAATTGGGAAAGCTATTTGTCATCGACTGACTAAAACGAAGTTTGCAAATCGGGAAAATTGTATAAATTTTTTTATTTTTTTATTTATTTATTTCCAACTTATACTTACAGTTTACACCACACATACAAGTTATTGGTTGAACATAAAAATCAGAATAAAAAATAAAAAATAGCAATAAAATTATAAAGTAAACAATATGGTAGACGCGAAGAATAAACAAAACATTTTTAGTAGACAGAATAATATATAAAATATTAATATTAAAAACAGTGGATAGTCCCCATAATTATGTTGATAAATTGTCGACTAAATTCTGTTTTTTTTTCCGTGTTCCAGCTGCAATTGGTTTTTTTTACTAAAGTAAAGTTAAGAATAGTTTTTTTCTTTTTCTAATTATTAAGAACTAGTTTCTGCACGCGGTTTCGCTTCCGTTATGACCCGAAACTGTCCCACGGGAAAGCTTTAAATATAATCTATGTCACGATCTACGATCTATGATAATGTAGGTCATAAATGACTACCGGGCCCAACAACCGTGCTCTCAGAGACACGAAGGAAACTCGGTATATAATGGATGGTTAACCATCCACGTATCGGCCTAGGCAAGCACTGCTTTACCTTAAGAGATCGATCCCAGCTGCTGTTATTATTTAGCCCCGAACTCCTTCGAGAATGTGTCTGAGTAGGTAAATAAATTAAAGCACATACTATACTTCATCATCATTCGCCTGCTCACGTAAAAATATAACTATAATTGGTGCCGGCGAAGCATATCGTCTTACTGTATTTATTCGCTACAAAACCTTATTTGTTTCAACAGTATACCATCCAGTAGAAATCCGACAAGGCACAAAGTTTACCTACATCGTTATAAGTTTGACACAGGTGCAAGTTTAAAACTATAGTGCACATTTTACAACTTGGTGTGCCACCATAGATATAAATGTACCTAGATAGCGCAAGTAACACAACCGTATGAAAACCAAACGTGCCATTTTTTGGCTACCTACTATGACGTTATAAGCAGTATTTAGTTACTATACAAAATAGACTAAGTTTTTGTTCTTCAAAAGTCTATAATTAAGTTCTTGAGTTGCAACGTTGTAACTTTGTTGTTACAAACAAATTAGCTTGCTGAAACAGTCGTTAAGCACAAAATGCTTAAGTCGGGCACGCGAAGTAGGTGCCCTTGCGTTATCTAGGTAAATCCATATCTGTGTATGCTACAAAGACCTTACTATCTTAGCCGTAGGCTATGTTGGGAACTCTATAAGTCTATCGCGGGTAGTGTCGCGAATTCCTAACTGGGTTTGCTTAGTAACACATTATTATGTATTCACAAAGTATCTTAAGAGGAAATGCGAGCGGAGAAACTTTTCAAAATTAGGTATTTGAAGAAACTATCGCTGTCGCTCTGCGAGTGCGATTTCGACATTGGTGCGATAAGGACAGCTGCAGATCCAACGGACTACCCCAAGTAAAAAGTCATAATTCGAGGTTTGGCTCTCGCCTATTTCCTCCTCCAATATTCGACCTATTTAAAAGCTGTTTCATAAACTGAATAAAAAGGACATAATTACGTGTATTGTGCCCTATGTTTTCTTTTTTTATTAATAGTTGTTATTTATATTTTTGTTGTTTTTTATATTGTTGTTTATTCTTTGTACACTAGGTCTCTGTTGACAGCGCTCTAAATAGGCAATTTTGAGCATTTTGTAAAGGTTCTAGTGCTTATGAAGGCTATGTATCATCAAAAAGGAAAACATAGGGACATAGAAGAGGTTGACATTAATTTTACTGTAAGATATCATTGCTTTAAAGCCATAAACCAGAGAGAAAACAGGCGAGAGCGTTTGTATGGAGAAAAGGCCACCCGCATTTCCTCCTAGTTCAAGGGTATTAAGTAGGTGAATGAGTAAGTAACTTTTTCATAATATTAATAATTTACTTTGACTATTGTTAAACCCGCTTGCACCAAAACATATTAAATGCGTTTATCATTAAATTAGATTAGCGTTAAACTTACATTTAAAGCATCATGACAGATAGACTGTCATCTTTACATGATGGTTATAAATAGAATGATATTTTAAATTCGTTTAGCATGAAGGCCTACATGCACCACAGATTTTAATTATTAATTATTTATTTATTATTTAATTATCTATGGTGCAAGTAGGCCTAACATAAACATGTTTTAAAAACATAATATTAAACAATTCTTTAACATTTTCAGCTTTGATTCTATTCCCAGAAATCATTAAAAGCAACGATAAAACAACGCTTACAAACAAAAACATCAAAAGCCAAATAGAAACAAACGAAACAGAACACAAAAGAATTCCAACAATTAACTCCCAAATTAAATTCAAATAATCAAACAAACATTAGATTAACAGGCCTCAAAAAGCACAAATTCACAACATAACTCACAAAACGAAAACGTAATTGAAAAACAGTCGCTACTTATGAATTGAATTAGCTAAACGAATTAGTGCAACTAAAGTCCTTGTGGAACTGTGCTGAAACTATTTTACTACCCGCACGTAAAATGAGAGCTGTATCTATACTTAATAATAATATTATAAAGCTGAATAGTTTGTTTGTTTGGTTGAACGCGCTAATCTCAGGAAATACTGGTTCGAATTGAAAAATTCGTTAAGTGCTGCATAGCACATTTATCGAGGAAGGCTATAGGCTATATAACATCACGCTACGTAAAAAGAAAACAAGTCAGAAGCGGCGGGTGAAACCGCGGGGCACAGCTATTTTATTAAGAAAGTGAATCAATTGTGTGCTGGTAATGTTAAAATGTACCTTACTATGCACTGTTAGTTCATGTTTTTATTTAGTTGCGGTTGCAGCGACAAGTCTCCACGCACTGTCTACCTACCTGTAGACAGTACGTGGAGACTTGTCGCTGGTGAAAAGTCTCCACGAAATTGGTGCCCTACGATGGACCTTGCCGTACTTGATTTATGCTCTTTACTGACTTGTTTCAAACTAGCTAGTTACTTAGCTAGTTCATTTTTACATAAACATAACATAACATCACGCCGGTAATCCCAGAAGGGCTAGGCAGAGGTGTACCTAATAGTAGGTACACCTACATTTCGCCAGTTATGTTTAAGACCCATAGGCGAGCCTAGTGCCATCAACCGAGCACAAATCCAGACTCTGTGGCTGCTACTGAGAAATTCCTGATGGAAAAACCTAATAACACTTTGCCCGACCTGGGAATCGAACCCAGGACCTCGCGCTTGCGACCACTAGACCAACGAGGCAGTCAGTCCTATGTTCAGCACTTAATTTTACTCACCGGCGGATATGGTTGCAAGATTTTATCGAAAGTACGTAAAAATTAACATTTCCACTCCAATATCGCCGAAAAAAAACTTTGTCGAAAAATTACGACTTTCGTACACTGGCGGCCAATTGATTATGAAACATTTCCGATACGCAGCTTTGATAAAGTCGCGTATTTCGGCTTTATTTTTACATGGTTATCGCGATTAGGTGGCTAGGTACTAGAGGCATATGAGGGTTTACTATTTATATATAGTTCTGGGTCAACTCAGTATACTTACATTGCTAACGACACATAAAGAAGAAAAACTCTTACTATAATAACACAATCAATCAACGACGGCGCTGTTGATCGGCTTTTTTATGTATTTAACAGTAGAAGCACAACCAGTTTTCACAATTTTCTTATATTCCTTTAGGTAGTATCTACAGTAAAAAAAAACCATTTACTTCTATGTATTTATCCAAACGAAAGGCTAAAACCATAACTTTTCCTTTTACGCCGTCCAAAAAAGCGAAATATCGTTATCGAATAAATGGCACGGACGTTGATTACGGCTCACGGGCTCAGTACACTGGCGGCCAATTGCTGATCACATATCGGACACAACTCCGAAACAAAATGGCTGCCAGATTATCTGCTGCGGCAAAAATATCAACTTCATTTTTGCTTTATGAATATTGGAGAAATAAAAGGGTGTTTGTTCTCAAAATTGTGGATGCTGAATGTTTTTTAAATGGATTTAATACGTGTAAGTCAAACGAGTGGTTAAACGAGGGTTGTGTTGGTCAAACAGAAATATTTGTACTTAAATCAACACCACTTGTACTTAATCGTGTGCTTAAATCTGATGTGTTTGCAGGACTGTATATTGAACAGGTTCACTTTTAAAACCGTTTTCAAATTGGCTTCGTTTTTTTTTTTGGACGCAGCTTGTGTCGACACCCTTGCGCCATCTCACCTTGCAAGCACGGCGGGCTGTGCAGGCGCTGCTGCTGCGGCTGCTGAGATCCTCAAGCGGCGCAAATACTGTATCCTTATTGGTAATTACAGTTTTGAGCCGTTTGGGGTCGAAATGCTCGGGTCATGGGGCCCGAGTGCGCGTCTCCTTTTTAAGGCAATCTCTCGCCAACTGGTCGACACTTCGCGTGACCAGAAGGCTGGCTGTTTCTTTGGCCAAAGAATTAGCATTGCCATTTAGCGTGGCAATGCTGCCAGTCTTCTGGGCACGTTTCCAGATGACAGCGATGCTGAGGAGTACTTTGACGCCTAGTGTCCTATTGTCGTCGTTTTTTAGATGTTTATATTTTATTGCTTTTAGTCTTATTTTTATCATTAGTTTAGTTCTATTTGTAGTCTGTATAAAATGTAAATAAATAATTTAGAATTTTCCTGTGAAAAAAAAATGTAGCTTTAAAAAGATTACTAAAACTGACATTCTTGTAGAATATAATACCTAATTTTAAGTTTGATAAAACTCTTCCAATATAAAATATTAATAACTGGTTTTTCCGGGTCTTCTGGATCTGGCCCATAATTTGTTTAACTAAACTTATACTGTCACTTACGGGATATCTTCCGTGATTGTTCATTATTTTGAGCTCCCGATATTAGTGTCGAGTTCCAATAGTGCGCGTAGCAAAAGACAAAGAAAGAGGGTAGATAGATTTGTCTGCTCTTAACAACTTATTTTCCATCCACCCGCATTCTCCAGTCAACCCGCGATCATGGCGCTTGCAACAGCGCCGAAATATCGGGAGCTCAAAATAATGAACAATCACGGAAGATATCCCGTAAGTGACAGTATAAGTTTAAATGATTTGCAATGCCAATCATTCTCGAAGCTAATTGTCAGCAGTTTGGTAATATTTTGGGTTGTCGTCACAGTAAATCACAAAGAGATAAAAAGTAACTAGCAATATCACAAAATAAAATCACAGAACTTATCTAGTAGGTATATCATACCATCACGACTGTTATTAAACAAAGTTGTGCTTTGAGCCATTGAATGCCGAAGATTCACAGCATACTGTACCTACATGGCAGCCACCATACAAATAGCTACTACACAATATTATGAACATGGCCTCAAGGTCTCTTATTTTTCACAGTATTCTAATCTACGTAATATTACGTATATGTAGGTATTCGCAATATTACGTTTTTGGCACCAAGCAATTTTATTTTTTCAGTCTAAGTTCTATTAAAATTTAAACAAACTGCGTAATACTACGCAGTCATATTGGGTATGTTATGTTTAAGTCCTATGTAATAGGATGATTCTATTGCCATAAATCGGAAAAAAAATCGAGATTGGTGTTACAACAAACAAAACATAATTTATAACAAATTTACTTCCAGGAATTACACGTCTAATAATCCCACAGGATCACCGGCCGCTTATGTCCAACATCGGACATTTTCCGGACAGCGCGTAGTTTCGGTAATTTGTAGTGACACGATATATCGACGTCGACGGGCGATACCATCAAATCTGATGAATCTGTTGCTATCAATTATAGCTATCATCGCTGGAGATTGTTGCTTCCGAGGCAATGATGGATGGATTTTGTGGGTAATGAATTGAGCAGCGTGGTTATTAGTTACTATTCGAACATTAATGTTTTGTGTTGTAATATTTTCCTGATATTTCTTCGTCTTTCTTTACTAGCTGTAATGGATACGAGGATAATTTTTCCTTTCAGCCTTGTAGGGGAAAATTGTCCAAGAAACGAATGGCTGGGCAATTTTATTTATCAACGTTCCAGTAAAATATTTCCATTTACAAGTTTTTTTTTTAGATTAGTTTACCTTGAATTAAATGACAAAAATATCTCTGCTAGTTTTTCTCTAACAAGTCAATGTTTATGAAACATCTTTTTTACTAAATAATAAAAACAAAGCTACTAGCAGTAAAACGTATACAAATATTGCCTAAAACATTTTAGACTCGAGCAAATGACAGCCACACTCCGTTCATATTTTTCCCACAACACAAAATAACGTGAGTCGTCGCACAAAAATGTACATACCGACAGAAATCTCGCTTTTCGATAGTTGAAAAATGTTCGATGCAGTGCTAAAACAGAAAAAAAAACGAGGGAACAAAATAAAAAATATATCTCTCCGGCCAGTGATTTACAGCGCTTTGATTGTCGACGAAAACTCGAATAAATATTTATGGTGGGCTGTTACGCGTGACACCGAGTGTAATATGCACAACGCATAAATCTGGAAGCGACATGCCAGTTTACTTTTTTGTTATTTTTTTTTATTAAGTTTTGAGCTGTGATTGGTGAAAATTGGTTCGAATTGAGAATTTATTAGCGCGATTCACTTGATATTTTTTTCTTTACAGTGTAAACTCTATCTGGGGAGTAATAATCCCTTTTCATAGGGGCATTACTGTCCCTTATCTCCTCGTAGTCCTCAATATCAACCCTATTTTCAACGATTTCTCGGCTATTTGCACTATCGATAGGCTGCAATAGCTCAATAGTTACGACGTCGGATTGGCAGGTTGATTGAGAGGCCGTACGTTCGTGCCCCATATGTTGTTCACAATTGATGTGACTACCTAGCTTAGGCTTTTAGCTTATTTAAAGGGATAATACTCGAATACGTTGATAAAATTCATCTTTTACTAATATATAAAAAAAAACGGCCAAGTGCGAGTCGGTCTCGCGCAAGAAGGGTTCCGTACCATCATAGTAGTCCCCATTCATTTTAATTTATTTTTATTATTTGTTGTTATAACGGCAATAGAAATACACATCCTGTGAAATTTCCAACTGCCTACCTATAACGGATCATGAGATACAACCCGCTGACAGACAGATGTACGGACGGACAGACAGCGGAGGCTTAGTAATAAAAAGTCATCAGTCGTAACGGGTCAGGTTACCGACGTAGCCCGAAGAATAGCCAAACTTAAGTGGCAGTGGGCAGGGCACATTGCTCGCAGAACGGATGGCCGATGGGGCCGAAAAGTTCTGGAGTGGCGACCGCGAACCGGAAGACGCTGCGTTGGAAGGCCTCCCACTAGGTGGACCGATGACCTTGTAAAGGTTGCAGGGATCCGCTGGATGCGTGACGCACGGGACCGGTCAATGTGGCGACACTTGGGGGAGGCCTATGTCCAGCAGTGGACGTCTTTTGGCTGAAATGATGATGATGATGAGTCGTAACGGGAACTCAAGAACCCCAATTTGACAACCAGTACTGCCAATTCGTTCTACCGAGTAACTAGATTGTGTAGGTCAGAATAGCAGTCGCTGCATATAAAGTACTGGTATTCAGCAGCATCCGGTTAGACTGGAAGCTAACCCCGATTTAGTTGGCAAAAGGTAAAAGCATTGTGCTGATGGATGGATTGAATAGTACGGGGGTCGTGGAGAGAAAAAAACTTCTGGAAAAAGTTGGAACTTTGACCCCCAATATCTCCGTAACTGGAAGGTATGGTCTGGAAAAAAAAATGATCCCAAAGACGGGGAGAACAAGTGCCTTTCGGCTTCCTTAAGGGTCTATTTACACCCTGTATAGAAGAAATAGCGACAATGATTAGTCAAAGAATGATGAATTTTACTGTCTTGTTTACTAAATCTATGTGTTACCTATTCCTAAAATATTATAGTTCTTGTACAAAGCGTTGTTTTCTATTTATTCTTGTCATTTTACTATTTTTGTACACTTTTTTGGTATGTAAAAATTAAACAACGTTCTACCACTACATAGTATAAAACAAAGTCGCTTCCTGCTGTCTGTCTGTCCCTATGTATGCTTAGATCTTTAAAACTACGCACCGGATTTTGATGCGGTTTTTTTTAATAGATAGAGTGATTCAAGAGTAAGGTTTATATGTATATATTGCACCCGTGCGAAGCCGGGGCGGGACGCTAGTTTTAAATAGAATAAAATCATAGCAACATTTCCCGCTCAATGCCACGTCTAGTTAGGGTCTAGTTCAAATATACCGTTTGTACCAGGAGACAGATTGTCGAGCCACTCTGTAGGAACGCGTTACCTCATATAACTCTCACGGCTTTCCGGTAACAAGCCAGGACTTGTTGTTTGTTAGGGTTTCATGGTACATGTTTTAACTGGGTGATGTTGAATGTTTAGATGAATGGGGAAAAGTTCTGACAGATGACGGTGGTTGAACATTGCACAAGGATCTTCATCATCTTCCTGCCCTTTTCCCATGTTACTTCATCATTTCAGCCGAAAGACGTTCACTGCTGGACATAGGCCTCCCCCAAGTGTCGCCACATTGACCGGTCCCGTGCGACTCGCATCCAGCGGGTCCCTGAAACCTTCACCAGGTCATCGGTCCACTTAGTGGGAAGCCTTCCAACGCAACGACTTCCGGTTCGCGGTCGCTACTCCAGAACTTTTCGGCCCCATCGGCCATCCGTTCTACGAGCAATGTGCCCTGCCCACTGCCACTTAAGTTTGGCTATTCTTCGGACCACGTCGGTAACCTTGATTCCGACGCCATGTTACTTACCGTCACGCTATCATTTACACCTTTTTCCTTCACATCATTCCTCACACAATCCATTCATCGTTTCCTTGGTCTTTCTCTGCTTCTCCATCCATCAAAATTTATATTCATCACTCTTTTAGTCACACGCGATTCGTCCCTCCTCATCTCTTGTCCATACCAAGACAGTCGATTCCCTTTCAACTTTTCTGTAACTGACGGAACTTACAAACTTCTTCCAATAAAGGGTGTAAATAGACCCCTAACATAACCGAAATGCACTTATTTTCCCCGTCTTTGTGATCATTTTTTTGTTCTAGACCATACCTGGGAACCTTCTAGTTACGGAGATATTGGGGGTCAAAGTTCCAACTTTTTCATAAGTTTTTTTTTTTAAATACATGTTTTTAATGTAAGATTTTTACTTTATACACCTCCACGACCCCCGTACTATTCAATACATCCATTAGCACAATGCTTTGAGTGCTTTCCATCGAGTCCTACCTTAAAATGTGATTTTTCACCCCAAAAAAAAAAGTCGATTCTCAGCAATAATTTTTGCTTAAAGTTACTTAGTTTGATGTCCAGAATGCTTGGTTCACGGGTATGTGAAGGGTCTGTTTACACCCTGTATAGTTATTCCTTACTTTATCCATTCTTGTCACACCACACATCCACCTCAACATTCTCATCTCCGCTACAGGCAATGTTTTTTTATCCATCTTCTTCACAGCCCAGCATTCCGATTTGACATTGCACAAGGATCATGAGCAGCCTATACTGTTTCCACAGCTGCGAGACTGGTATACATATCTCTATGAGCAGGAATGGGCTATTAATCCACCAAGCTGGCCGATCGCGAATTGGTAGATGACTAATGTCCTCGAATTTTTGGTTCTAGAATATGATGGTTTCCTCCAAACATTTTCCTTCACTCAGATGAGTTACAGAACGAGAGAGAACTAGATTACCATGAGTAAATGGTGATTGCCTTATAGTATAAACCAGAAATTAAAAGATCTCGTTAACATTGACGCCTAAATTAAAAAAAATTCCGAAGAAGAAGCCCAATTATCTTAACATGTTAAAGAAAATAACATGTTATGTTATTTTCGTTTGAATGCCATCACAAAGATATTATGATAATTGTAATTGGACTCAAAAGAAAATAGTCGTAGGTAAATATTTTTTTCAGAACATTTCAACAATTTCGCAAACTTAACTATAATCAGAGTAACTCAAGTACAGTCATGTAATATGAAAGAGACATTTTTTTTTTATAAAAGACACTACTTTCGTTCTCTTCAGAATGAAATTTGAAAGTGAAATGCCTTAATAATGTTGAAACCAAGGGAAAAAACTTCAAACAAATTGTGAGTCTATAATAAATATGCAAACTAAGATATTCAAGTTCAGACTTTAAGCTACTGAACTAGGTCTGCTTATAGCTAGGCACGTATTCCAGATGCTTTCAAATTAGTTTTTGCACAACCAGGTTCAATTTAAACTAACTAGTAAAACTTCAAGGGCGTGGTGAACTGTTATGAATATCTAGCCAACATAAAATGAAAACAAACAAAACTAAACGCAATCAACGGCCGCAGGTAGTGTTGTTACTCGAAACATTTTTTGGCCTTTTTTTTCAGCTTGAATCATCCAATGAAGGGGTCCTTGGATGATCATCCCGCTCTGGGCGGCGCGGAAGGAAGTGTCAGACTTCTACTGACTAAAACCCATCCATGTTCCTTCTTTGCCCTTTGTGTTCCAGGGCCACGGTATCTCTTTCGAACACTCCCGCAGCCCTGGCAGGCATCGGCCCATGCGGACCCCTACATGGTTGCTGAAATCGCTTTTTAGCGCCTCGCGTGGAACACGGACGCGCCGTCGACACGGCTTGTCGTCATAAGACGACCAGACGGCGAGCTAACCCATTACTCGCCGTCCACAGGCCCGCGCCTACGGTGGCCGGGAGCCACCACGTGACCCCCGACGACCGAAAAGTTAAAAGCTGAGTTACTCGTGGTGCATCAAAAAAAATAATAACGTTTCAATTCACGAAAATAAATAGAGAATTCTTATACAGAATTAAGATCTCACTGCAAACCACATCGATTTGTCAAACCCTTTTCAACAGATTAATAATGAAATAGAAACTTTCAATCCATCTAAATCCAAATTAAACTTAAAGAAACACACTCTAAAAGTGTTCAATTAAAATAAATAATTGAGATACTCAATCCTTTTTTGCTCGACGTAATCAGGTAAAAGAAGCCATTTACTCCCTTTGACAATATAAATGATATCAAGAGACTATTTAAATTCACTGAAAGCACTAACTATGTAGTAACTAATGCACTCAAAGCTGATACTTTGAAGTCTCCGAATACAGCGTGTATCAGAGATCTGTGGTTATATGAAAAGGTTGTTTCTCAGTAGGACCAACACAAAAAAAACCGGCCAAGTGCGAGTCGGACTCGCGGCTTGAGGGTTTCGTATAAACTTGTAGGTATTTTGTTATTAAGCTACATATTTACGGTTTCCAGTTTTAATTTTTTCCTTTACATGTGCTGTAAGACGTTGCTTCTTGCCAAATATCATGATTCTAGGTCAACAGGAAGTACGCTATAAATTTTGATTCCCTTGAGAGTGTTTTTTGCGGCATAAACGGCCGTATCTTTTTTTAACGTCAACTTAGAAGTTTGATTTCTTCACAGCTTCAAGGGACTGTAGACTTGAGTATATGGTTTTAATTTCAGCTCGATACCTCCACGCGTTTCTGAGATAAAGGGTCTTGACAGAAAGACCGACGGCCAGACAAACAGACAGACAGTCAGACGACAAAGAGATCCTATAAGGGTTCTGTTTTTTCCTTGTGAGGTAACGAAACTTGAAACGTGCAGGAGATAATAACGTAACAAATGAAATATGTAATGTATGATGGTAAAGCTGAAAACTAAGTCCAGATGGGGTTAAATCAGTTTCTACAGGGTCAGGTGGGTCAGGGTGATTTTTATGTTAGCTCATCAGAGCTCAATACAAAACTAAGGGTAGTATGGTAAAAGTGTTTTTTTCTCTCTTTATTTAAAGGGGCTTGTTCAATTCGAAGATGTCGCCTCTGTAATGCAAATCACAAAATCCAACACATATTTTAAACACAATCACACCGTAGATTCATTTAGGCTATTCTACACACGTGTCTAGTATTTTTATGTCAAGAATCTATGTACAAAATTTCAAAACTGTATCATGAAAAATTACAAAGTTATAAGCTTGTTCTGTTACCTGGTTGTCCCCACAAAAACTTGGTCACCACGCGGCGCCGCCGCGCGCGCGCCTCCGTCGTCGTTTTGAGCTCATTGATTATACTATTAATTTGGCAGTAGGTACCTAAATGATTGCTGGGTATCCAACTTGTAACCTTTTTTAAATATTTTTAGGACAAAATATTATAACATGGTTTAAAAGTTATTGGAATCGATTCAGTTACTTATTCTTAACAAACTATATTCAGGTTTCGCATATACTAAAAATAATGTTGTATAACCACACTTTTCGGATACACGCTGTATAATCTGTCCTGAAACATTAAAGAGTTTAATAACTACTGCTTAATTAAGATAAAGGTAAGATGCCATTTCAAAAGCACTTTCTTAATTAGAAGGTACTACGTTTAATGAAGTAGAATTTCAGGAATATCATTTTAATTGACTATTTTCTCAAATTTTGTGATGAGCACGAAGAATTGATTTTAAACTATAAATGAATTAAATAAAATATAGCTTGATTTAATTGAGTTCAGTGAATTTTAATTATATGTATTTGAGTCAATTCTATGCGTATTGTAATTTATTTTCTCTGAATTGTATCATCATCATCATCATTTCAGCCAAAAGACGTCCACTGCTGGACATAGGCCTCCCCCAAGTGTCGCCACATTGACCGGTCCTGTGCGACTCGCATCCAGCGGATCCCTGCAACCTTCACCAGGTCATCGGTCCACCTAGTGGGAGAGGTTCCTTCCAACGCAACGTCTTCCGTCGTCCGTCGTCTTCCTTGCGTGGTATCTTCTCGTCCAACTTACCGCAGTGTCTCAAGACGAAAGTCCACCAATGTGTGTTGCCAGTGATTACATACGGGACCGAAACGTGGTCGCTCACAATGGACCTCATCAGAAGGCTTAAAGTCACCCAAAAGGCAATGGAGAGGGCTATGCTCGGAGTTTCCTTGCGTGATCAAAGAAATGTGGACATCCGCAAGAGAACCAAGGTTACCGACGTAGCCCGAAGAATAGCCAAACTTAAGTGGCAGTGGGCAGGGCACATTGGTAAATTAGATGTATGTTATAAATAATTAGTTGTTTGAAGTGTGATTATACTGTGATAAATGGCGATAGGTGTAAATTACCTGAATAAATGAATTTTATAATTCTAATTCTAACTAGTTATCGGTGTTAGTCGTTGGGATAAAATATTTATACCAGATCTTTTTTCAGAAATTCGACATTCAATTCTGTCGGAATTTGACCTTGCCCTTAACCCTTAAGTAGGTACATCATGCTGCAGAATGTCGCTAATAACACTTGATAACCGTATAAATAATATTCCATGCCTGAATTTACGACGTGTGCGACTCATCCTGCATATCAATTCAGAAAACCTACCCAGTCAATATTCCTTTCAAACTTTCCCAAATCCAATCCAATTTATTTGGTGTTGGCGCTGCATGTGTTCTCTTTCCATACTTTTCTATTAGTAGTCATCTTATAACGCTCATTTTTCTAGCCATATCGGCTTTCACACAGTCCATCCATCGTTTATTCGGTCCATTTTTGTTTATAGGGTCCCGTACCCGAAGGGTAACCAACGGGACCCTATTACTAAGCCTCCGCTGTCCGTCTTCCATCCGTCCATCCATCCGTCTGTCCATGCGTCTGTCTATCAGCGGGCTGTGATCCCTAATAGATAGACAGTTGAAATTTTCACAGAATTTATTGCCGCTAGAACAATAATAAAATAAATTAAAAATTCAAGGGGGCTCCCCTACTACGATCGACGGACGGCTTTATGCGTGATTCCGACTTGGCCGGTGTTGGCATCCCCAACATTTAATTCCCTTGCAACACTAATATTATACTTAATGGCAATGTTTTTAGTATCTAAAACCACCTGTCAATTGTCAGTTCACAAGAAATATAATTATAGCAAGTTGATTGACTCCAAGAACAAGTCACGTTTTATAAGATTTTAAACTATCATGGTCACTAACATTGCTATTAATACTAACAGGATATTTACCATGTTTACTGTTTTTTATGAGTTCCCGATATTTCGGCGCTGTTGCAAGCAACTAACTTCAGTTTATCCGTGATCATGGTGCTTGAAACAGCGCCGAAATATCGGGAACTCATAAAAAACAGTAAACATGATAAATATCCCGTTAGTATTAATAGTAAGTCACGTTTTTAATTTCAAACCTCTCTCTCAAAATTCATCAGTCAAACCCTATGAATTTCAACTATAAACAGCCGGGTTTTGTTTTATATCACGTATTAATGAAGTTGTTATCGTAAAAGAGCAAAACACAATCGATCCGACAAAAAAAATACGAGAATTCATTCGCACATTTTTAGTAACACTTCGTAATCTGTTCCCATTTCTTATCCCGACACGTTCGCTAGTTACGGCCTTTTATCTCCCCATAAGATTCATAACTCATGGTAGTGCCTTCCGCTATAGGGATTAAGGTCTATCTTGAGGTTAAATATAGGTTTATTTTGTCAGGTAAGAAGTACTTTATCGAGATCGAGAAATATGTGAGATTATATTTTGAAGAAGGATGTGCCGCGAAGTGTATTTCCGCGTTTTTGTGCATAGAGATTTATGTTTATTACGAAGGGTTGTGTTTATGATCGAGTTTCAAGTGTTCGAGCTTCGGAATACGGACGTGTTATAAAATAAAGCCTTTTACGTGTTGCGAAAAGCACGTTTTGGTCCCGGCTGTCATTTGTAGATCTTTGATAGTCGTTTCGGGTAGTCAGAAGTCAAAGAAAGTCTGACAAATAGTCTGGCCTACGGGTAGTGTATTACCCAGTGGTTGGATTGTGCAGTCGCTCCATGTAAAATACTGGTATTCAGCTGCAAGCGGTTAGATTGGAGGCTGACCCCAAAATAGTTGAGAAAATGCTACGCTAGGATGATGAAATAATTATAGCTTTCATGTATAAAATATTCCTTTTTATTTTAATAATGATAAATATGAAGCTCACATTGATATTTCGTATTTATTTAGCATCGTCCACATACACAGTAGAATTAATAATAGCATAATCCCACAGCCAACAATATTAATTGGCTACACGCAAAGAGAAGAATTTTTACCTGAAATCCAATTTAAAAGTATCCGATGATTTTTTTCCAAACCGTAAGATAGTGAATTATGGACTGCTTTTGCTCTATGAATTCGGAAAATGTTTTGAATTTAGCTCAGCGATTTTCAGTCACAGAGAGCGAAATGATTTATGATCCAGGTAGACATTCAACCACGGTCGCTAAAGCGAATAGAAAAGACGAGAAAATAAAATGGAATTTTCTAAAGCGTTTTTTTTCATTCTATAAAATAGTGTTTCATAAAATATGTAGATCCGTTTACTTGAAAATGATGACACTTCAAAGAACATACTTAAAAATAAATGTAAAATCGTAACGTTAAAAATTGGTTTTACCAAAACATTGTATTTTATAACAAGAGAGATTGGTCAAAACCTATTAACATACAGCCTTAATTTTTGATTCAGTGAGATTAACATATTAATTCTGGGAAAATGAAAACAGTAGAATAACGATATTTTCACAAATGTAATTGGAACACTGGGTTTATTTTAAAATTAAATTCCTTTGAATGCATAACAAAACACATATTCAATACAAATATTAATGAACTGTAGTGGTAACCAATTGTGGTTTTAAATTAACTATTTTGTATAATATAATTATGAAGTAATAAATGAAGTAATTACTGTTACATTTGTTTTGCTTCGCACTGATAAAAATACCGCACGGGACCGGTCAATGTGGCGACAATTGGGGGAGGCCTATGTCCAGCAGCGGACGTATTTCGGCTGAAATGATGATGATAAAAAACCAACGTTTTTGTATTTGCCAAAACTCAAATTGCTGATGTCGGTCACACGGCTTCCAAGCTTAAATGGAACTGAGCTGCCCACGTCTGTCGCATGGTGGAGGACCTATGGGTTTAAGTTATCACACAGTGTCCCAAAGAGCAAATGGCAACTCAGCAGGCCCAGAAGGAGATGGCGGGAAAAACTGGACTCTTACCTTAAAGGTTGGCCACAAATACCTGTGGAGGATAGGGGTAGGTGGAAAGAGCGAAGGGAGGCCTTTGCCCTGCACTGGGACACAAATGGCTTCTTAATATTATACAAGGTGTTAATAAATTAACCCAAAACCTCTTAGGTGGTAACTCGGACCATGAAACTGAACAACTTTCATTATCGGACCAACTCTGAATTCGCGAAAAAAAATCAGCTGTTCCATACAAAAGTGCAATACCTACTGACCCGAAATGTATGAAACAGCTGATTTTTTTTTCGTGATTCCAGAGTTGGTCCCATAATGAAAGTTGTTCAGTTTCATGGTCCGAGTTACCACCTAAGAGGTTTTGGGTTAATTTATTAACACCTTGTATATTGTATAGTTGCCTCTTGAGAACTGTCTCGTTAGTCTAAAGATCTACAGCGTTTCTGTTGAGCATAAGGTCCTTAATAAGAACTAGCTTTTTCCTGCGGCTTCGTTCGCGTTAATTTTGAATTTGACAATCAATTCGGGTTGTACCCTGCTTGTAATAACATAATTCAATCATGATTCGAAAGACACCGCCATCTGTTATCATAAGAACGTTATTGTTGTTTTCCGCGGGACCAGTACTTTTTTTTCAGAATGAAAGGTTGCTATGTCCGTTACTCTACACCTGATAACGTATATGCAAAATTTCAGGATCACCGGTTCAGTGGTTTAGGCGTGAAAAGGTAACAAACAAACTTACTTTCCCATTTACACAAAGAAAATATTAGTTAGGATTAGAATTTCCATCAGAGATTTTTCAGTTAAAATCCATTGGCAGGTTCTTATGTGCCCCGTTGATGGTAGTAGGCTAACCCTTTATTACATGGGACCTTAACATAACCGATAATAAATAAATTAAATCTTTCTGATAAAAAAAAAAAATATGAGTGAGTAAGTAGTAATGTAAGTCTTTTTTTTATTTTTTCTTTCTTTTTTTTTTGTTTGTTGTGTGCACTTGTGGCATGTGCCAAATAAATATGTTTTCTTTCTTTATTTTCAGACCAGAGATCCATATCGAATAAATAACTAGTAATGTGTGCGTGGTTCATCTCTGCTTTATTCTTCAGGGTTTACAGGCGTGATGTTAAGAAATGTAATAAATACGCATCGCCTTCGTCCCTAACTTTTTACTCTTAGTCAAGGCATCTTAAGATTGTTCGCGTAATTGCAATTAATTTGGAAAGCAATTAACAAATCGTTATGTCCTTTATCGACCATTAAAACTGAAAGTTTCAATAAGAAAGGCCATTAATGGTGTTTCAACTCAAACAAAATGTTTTTTAAAGATCTCTTAAAGTTCTTAAAAGGTTTTGGATGATGAAATATGTAAATATTAAAACGCATAATAAAGAAAGCCATAAAGACCGAAAGAAGTTGAAAACTGAAAAGAACATGATTAATAGTTTTTTTTTTGTATGCTAACCTATCACTTAATAACATTAAAAAAAAAAACGTGATACCTGTAAGATACAGGCTGCTACAACTTGATTTAATATTTTTTGGTTTTTACTGCCTTGACCAAAGACAATGGAGCTTAATATCCAGATGATTATTAGATATAAAAGATTTTCCATGGTCAAAAATGGTGAACTGCGGCACAAATTTCATCATCATCGGCCTAGCCTTTTGCCAATAATGTTGTGGTTGGCTTCCAGTATGACGGCACAGTTGGCGCAGTGGCTGAGCGATCGGCTGCTGCGCTGCGTGTCGCGGGTTCGATCCCCGCACGGAACAAATATTTGTATGATCTACAGGTAGTTGTTCCGGGTCTGGCTGTTTGTGTATGTGAGTTTAAATGTTTGTAAACGCACCCACGATACAGGAGAAATTCCTAGTGTGGGGGCAACGTTTTAAAAAAAAAAAAAAAAAAAAAGTATAACCGGAAGCAGCTGATTACCAGTACTTTACATGGAGCGACTGCCTGTCTGACTTCCATAACCCAGTTAGTATTGTACTGTAATACGATGCCCCTTGATAAAACTAGTTGTTGTTTCAGGCCACTGACTTCCTGTCGTTACAGGTACATTAAAGATCTATAAATCACAGCCGGGACCAGCGGTTGAACGTGCTTTCCGAGGTACGGAGGAAACTCGGTACGTAATGCCACACAATACCTACACCACCCACTATTTTTAGAAAAAAAAAAATAGTTTTTTTTTTTTTTAGAATATTTTTTATTTATTTAAAGTATTACAAAAAGTGTACATTTAGGCGCAGTAGTATTATTTCTCATACAGTGGTATAATTTGTAATTATAAGTAAACTATAACTAAAATATATTCAACCAATACTGGTATTCAGCTGCATCCGGTTAGACTGGAAGCCGACCCCAATATAGTTGGGAATAGGCTAGGCAGATGATGATGAACTAAAATATATTCAACCGTTGCAAGTAATGATAGTGCAATTCAGATGTTTGGTAGCGACCTGCCCGAACTAGGTTTATATGAACCTGTGATTCAAAGCCATCACTTTACATAGCACAATTTTAATTAGTACAGTAAAAAATAATTAAATAAATAAATCTACAGGGTGTAAACAGACCCTTCACATAGCCGTCAACCAAACATTCCGTACATCAAACTAAGTAACTTTACCCAAAAATTATTGCTAGGAATCGACTTTTTTTTTGGGGTGAAAAATCAAGTTTTACGGTAGGACTCGATGGAAAGCACTCAAAGCATTGTGCTGATGGATGGATTGAATAGTACGGGGGTCGTGGAGGTGTGTAAAGTAAAAATCTTACATTAAAAACATGTATTTAAAAAACTTGTGAAAAAGTTGGAACTTTGACCCCCAATATAGACTAGAACTAGAAGGTTCCCAGATATGTCTAGAACAAAAAAAATATCGCAAAGACAGGGAGAACAAGTGCCTTTCGGCTATATTAAGGGTTTATTTACACCATTTATGAACAAAAAATTAAGTATCGCTAAATAATCCGACATTACAAAACTACATTTTTTATAACTTAAACTACAGAAGTTAAGTATCTTGTTGAGTCTATTATGAAGAAAAGGTCCTAAAAGCACATAAAATCGATTCGCAAACGCATGTCTAGTTTGAGGTTTTGTGCAAACCACGTCTTTATTGAACCCCATTAAAGGATTAATTTTCAAAAATCTTTCTTTTGGTATACAGGGTGTTTTGTTAAACGTGGGCAATACTTTAAGGGACTGAAGTACTCATAAATATAATCAACTCTTACTATAGGGTTAACTATAAAATATGATTTAAAAAATCTGCCGTTGCCTACATTTTTTCAAGTTACGCGACCAATAATCTGTAGAGCAGCTGATATTTTTTTCGCGATTTCATGATCGGTACCATAGTAAAAGTTGCTTATTTTCATGAGTACTACACGCCCCTAAAGTATTGCCCACGTTTAAAAAAACACCCTGTATAAAGAACTCTCCTAATGCTTTTAACTCCAGCAGTTTATAGGTGCATTGTGTGACTGAATGATTGTATTTTTTTAATAAGTAGCTACTTGAGTCTAACGGACTCAATTTCTAGTCTCTAACCAACTTCAGTAAGCTTTAAGTACTTTCAAATACAGTCTACATTTGGTCGGTAACATCAATACCTGCAATCGTGTTGGAAAATGCACTGTACGGTATGAAATTGGATTTTCTCAACGAAGTTTGGATTTCCTAGCCATCTTCATTCACATTTGTGGAAACAGATTCACTATTCATGTGAAAATGGAAAATCATACATTTTCCCATATTTTGTTACGCAGTAAAATCTAAATGAAATGTTTGTTGACCTCTAAAAGCTTTTTCAAGCGAATGAATTAAAAACTATGGATTGAGTCGCTTTTATAATTTGATTCGCCATATATACTGTAGGAAATATTAGGTTCATATTCCGCAAAACCAAAATGAAATAGCGAAAAGCATTTAGTTATTTACAAGTTTAACAAACACAAAAATAATACTATGACAAAAGTTCTGGTAAATCCTACAGTAATGAGGAAAATGATTAAATCTTTAAGCAAATTAGACAACTAAAAAAGCGGCGTTAAAGCGCGTTATCCAACTTAAAGTATTTACAGACATATCTCAGCGCCTCCACAGCAGTTATTTACAGCAAAAATAAGAATAATAAAACATGCATTATTAAACCCATAAGTTTCCAGTTACTAACAACTTGGTTTACATACCCGCGGTGGAGTAATATATTCTGACTCATTCGGGCGACTAAGTCAGCGAATTTGACAACAATAAGTGAATTTTTAACCAGGTTTTTGTAGTTCACTACCTACACATGTATTCTTAGAAGCATCTTTCTTTCTTGACACAGCCAGATATTGGCCGAGTATTGCTTTTTAAAAATAATCTCGGGGTCTGTGGACGGTGAGTAATGGGCTAGCTCGCCGTCCGGCCGTCTTATGACGTCAGGCCGTGTTATGACGTCAGGCCGTGTTCGTGTTCCACGCGCACCTCAAAGAGATGTCAGCAATAAGGAAGGGGTCCGCAAGGACCGATGCCTGCCGGGGCTGCGGGACTGTTCGAAAGAGATAACGCGGCCCGGGAACTCAAAGGGCAAAGAAGGAACGTGGATGGCTTTTGGTGATTTCACATTATAAAAAAGGATACTTTGACACTGTTTGTGTAGATAATTGTGACTGACGTCAAATAATATTGATAATTCTTTTCATAGTGTGAGGAGACCACTGTCCAACATAATCTATCAATCAACTCAATCTATAGAAGTCCACTGTTGAAGACAGGCCTTTCCCAAACTGCGCCCCAACTCTGTCTACTGGCTTCCGCGTGAAGTTATTCCCAGCCATCTGACCACTATCCATTAAAATTTTTTTTTCCTCGGTACTCAGGAGAGTGAGAGGTAGTCGCAACAGCATCCTGAGAACCGTAGCGGAGAGCTATAGCTCTCCAATTGTAGGGTAATTGATACTAACACTAGATATTAAGTTATTTAATATTAGGTTACTAACACTCTATGGATCTCTTCTTTCGAATCAGATTTTACAGTAATTTTCAAATCATTTATATCTTTTGCTCAAAATAGTTGCAGCACTGATAACAGTATTTGTGTCACTTGTTTAATTTAGTATTTTACAATATTTTCTTACCTTTGTATAGATTCTTTTTATCGATTTTTCGTGAATGTGTGGACATTGTAGGCTTTGTAGATTCCCAGCTGCTTGTTAACTTTTGTTAACTTTTTATTTTGTTCTACATTTTTTGTGTAGTAAGCAACGACTTATTGACGGGCCTACGCTGCCTCCCATACTTAAGTACAAATACTGTATCCATAATAATACTGTAACACCAAATGATTTGAAAAGAGTAACCATGAAGTTTCTTGCCGGTACTTCTCCATAGGAAACGACCAACCGGAACCGTGCACCTTTTTGTCGACGTTTTATAAGTGCCCATCGAGGCCTATGTGAAATAAAATATTTTGATATTGATTTTTTGATGACCTTATTGAGTCCGAGGAAAAAAAACATCATTCATTCATTCATTAAATCGGAAAGACACTTAACAGAACAAGGATTCACAAAATTACAAAGCCTAAAACATACAAAACAAAACAACGTTCATAGATATGCCCGTAAAATTAAGGACTCATTCCTGACTGTTACAAAAAAACGAGAAACTACTTACATTACCAAGATGGTCGTGATAGCACAAAAATAAGCATTTAGTTAGTCACAAAGCCAAAAAACTGGGTCATAACAAAAACACCTCACACTGAGGGAAACAATAAATAGGTAGCCACCACATTGACCCCAACCTAACATCCCACCTACACAATACGCTACCTAAATGGGTCAATCTAAGGAACGTCTCCCGCTGTTTTCATAGCCCTCGTAACATGCGTGCGAATATACCTGACGTGACAAAATGAATGTTCATAACGCTGTCTGCCGGCGAATACCGAGTGAAACTCTGATAAGCGATATATTTGGCGGCTCTCCTATATTCAGTTGTCAGTTGCTGAAGAGCTATTATTATGAGAAAATAATAACTAGGTGCTAACAATTCGTTTCATATCTCTTATTTTTTTGAAGCAGGAATATAAGCTTCTTACACACGGATATTCACGCTTCTGTCATCGAGACCCCATGAGAACTTTAGAAGGCTATCTGCTACGAATCTTATAAAACGTGTAACATAATAAACGCAAGACCTCCCGTGTGGTTTCTTGCACCATGAAACTAAACATCTTTTGTTCTACGAGTTCTTGAAATTCGCAAAAAAAAAAAATATTTCTATGGGAACGGACGCAATCAGCTGATTCACATGTATGGTAAAACTAAAAAAGTTATGAATTTCCAAAAGTCATCGAACAAAAGTTATTCAGTTTCATGGTCTGAGACACCACACAAGAGGTCTTGCGTTTATTATGTTACACTTGTATACCAACGCCTTTTGCTTCGTCGCTCAAGCCTGGCCTTTTTGAAGAAATTAACCAATAAGGGTGTTCACGCATCATACGCGTAAACAGGAGCAGCGCGGCGGGTGACGCGTGGGCGGAGGGGTCACACAGCTGATCCTGCCACGGGCCGGGCCGCCATTACTCGCCTACACCACGGTCATCGGCGCACGTACTGGGCGATTGTACAATTAGAATTTGTAACCGAAGTCTGTATTTTAAACCCAGTGAAATTCACGCAAGAGACAGACTTGTATTTGCCTTGCATATACCTTTTGCAAGTCGCCTTTCACTCATTCTATCAGTATAACTAAACCACATGATTCTTGTAAAGAAATTATCCTCAGGAGTACTAACACTTACCAAACTTAAGTAGCAATGGACAGAGGACATTGTTTGCAGAACGGATATCCAATAAGGTCGGGGTTTGGAGTAGCGTCCGCGGAAATTACTAGAAAAAATAAAATGTCGACCCTCCAGCCATTATCTTAATGTTACAGAAAGTGATACGATAATCTACTCGTAAATGGAAAATTCCAGCCTATATATACATAAACCTCCTTTCAAAATATCGTACTTTAGCATAACCATGATATTTATTGGTCATAATATTCAAGTCTAGAATCGGCAGTAAACACAATATCTCTGGGTAAACAGAGCTGAGTTGTAGACCAGTTTGTCATTATATCATCTACAATATAATAAAGAGGTAAAATTAGTTTGTTTGTTTGTAAGTTTGTAAGTTTTTATGTAGAGGGTAATCTCCGGAACTAATGATTCAATTCTAAAAATTATTTCACTGGCAGAAAGCTACATTATTCGTGGGTGCTATAGGCTATAAATTATATTTATATCATGCACATTAGCCGGGCTATAACAACTTTTTCGGATGAAGTCGCGGGCGAAGTGCTAGTCTTATTATACAAGTAGCTGTTGCCCGCGACCTTCGTTCGCGTGAAATTATTAAAAATATTAGTTCCCTATTTAAATCGGATTTTGTTACAAATTTAAAGGGTTTTAATTTTGGAACGGAATCACGGAACCTTAATTATGTTTCTAAAATTAAAGTAACCTTAGTTACTCCTTATAACATCAGCTATGTGCCAGTAAAAGTCCCGTCAAAATCGGTCAAGCCAATTCGGTGATTCGCCTTAGGATTAGCATTAGAAACAAACAGACAGACCATAATTGAAAACTTTCGTATTATAATGCGTTCAATAAAAAGCTGTTATTTTGAAATTACAAACAAACACTTCAAGTTGATTTATTTGTATAGATGTGAAAAATTAGTCTCATTATACATTGAAGTTAACAGACATTCAAAGGTTAAAAATTGCAAGACGTGTTACAAATACGTGATCGTCACGTTCATTATGTCATTCATATGTGCAGAAATCCGAAAGTCGTCCTCTGTCGACTCGACCACACGCTCGAGTGCGCCAAATAAAATGAGCACGGCAATCGATTTGGTTACGACGTGTTCTTATTGCGTAAAGGTAAAGAAAATTGTTGAGAAAATACAGATATTCTTACTTAGAAAAACTACAATAATATACAAGAAAGAGGGTAGACCGATTTGTCTGCTCATAAACACCCACCCACAATAACTTCAGTTTATCCGTGATCATGGTGCTTGCAACAGCGCCGAAATATCGGGAACTCATAGAAAACAGTAAACATGGTAAATATCCCGTTAGTATTAATAGTAATGTTAGTGACCATGATACTATCCGCCCACAGGCCGTCGGCTCCAATATCCTAAGAAACTTTAAGTCGAAACTATTCAACCGTTTATCTTATCTTCACAAAATATTCATAAAAAAGGACCTTGAACCCTCAAAGGTGAAAAAACAATTTCTTTCCTATCTAAAACATCCAATTTCCGATACTAAACACAAATCTCAGCCATAAATCTCCCTTTGATAGATTACAGCTATAAAATTACGTACAACGATGAATGCCTGTTAATCTAACAGGCTGCACGCAATGTTGGTTGCTTTACGTCAATGGTTCCCAACTTGCCCCCGTAGCATGACCACCGTAGACAAGGATTTCTTTGACGCAAGAATCGACAAAATGACAGATAGTGCAAAGAAATCTGTCATTGTGTCGACACAATCTGCCATTTTGTCAATTCTTCCGTCAAAGAAATCCTTGTCTACGGTGGTCATGCTACGGGGACTGTGGTCCCCAAGAGCTTAAACATGGTCCGTGAACATGCATTTTATAGCAGTTGTGAAACTCAAATATCAAAATACAACCGAATTATAATGTGCTATTAAAAATGTTACTTACTTATGAAATAAACCAGTCTTACCAAGGGGTTTAATATTGCCTAGTACTAACTGAATTGTGGAGGTCAGATAGGCATTCGCCCCATGTAAAATACTGGTATTCAGCTGCATCCGTTTAGACTGGAAGCCGGGAAAAAGGCTAATAGATGATGACTGTTTAATTAAAATACTGCGTTATTAGTTTACTTTTAAGATAGAAAATATTTTTTTCTGAAACTTATTGTCCCTGCTAACGATAAAGACATTAAAGTGGTCCCTGGTCAAGAAAGTTTGGGAACCGCTGCTATACGTCGTTCAAAGCATTCGACCGTAGATATTTGGAGTGACTGGAGTGACGTCATGCATCAATGGGCAACACCAGAGGTCGGGTTTGTTCGCTCGTGGAAAATTGTTGGGGTTTGTGGATTTAGGGTCAACATGGATGGACAGGTTTCCGAAATTTGATTGTCTGTGGACATACACGTTGGGCTTTTTGGTTTTAAGTAAATTTTGGGCATAAATGTAGCATCGCAGATAGGCATGCAAAATGTATCCATTTTCTGTGAGCGTTAACTTTTCAGAATTCATTTGCTCATTGAAAACTAAATCATACATACAAATAAATAAAATTGAAGTGTCTGTTTGTAATATCAAAATAACAGTTTGTTAATGAGGGCATATTAAAATTTATAATATACGGCACTTATAACAAAAACACATATTTTTTCAATTCTTGTCTTCCTGTCGGTCTGTCTATTTGTTACAAATAATCTCCGAAACGCCTGGACCGATTTTGACGGGACTTTTACTGGCAGATAGCCGATGTTATAAGGTAACTAAGGCTTACTTTTGTTATAGAAAAATAAAATGAGGGCTCCGTCAAAAAAAATAAAAGCCTTGTAATTGTTGACAAAATTCGATTCAAAAAGGGAAGTAGTACTTTCTAATAATTTCTCGCGAACGAAGGTCGCGGGCAACAGCTATCATCTGCCTAGCCTTTTCCCAACTATATTGGGGTCGGCTTCCAGTCTAACCGGATGCAGCTGAATACCAGTATTTTACATGGAGCGACTGCCTATCTGACCGCCACAACCCAGTTAATACTGGGTAATACGATACCCCTTGGTAAGACTGGTTGACAGACTTTTTGGGCCACTGACTGCCTAACGACTGTCAAAGATCTACAAATGACAGCCGGGACCAACGGCTTAACGTGCTTTCCGAGGCACGGGGGTAACTCGGTATGTAATGGGCGATCACCCATCCACAGACCAACCTAGGCAAACACGGCTTAACCTAAAGAGCTCCTCTCGTCGCGGGCAACAGCTAGTTTTACATAAATCATAATAACAAGGTGTCAAAACTTAAATTGGCCTATCAATTACTTAACCCCAAAAGAAACGACCTCTCTTCACCTCTGACAAGAGAAACAATATAAGCTTTTAAGCAAGCGAACCTAGAATTAGAAAAAACAGTCTCGCTCGACACTTCAAAATAGAAAACAAGAAAAAATTTGAGGAGAAAAAATCACATTAAATCAAACCATTGAAAGTTCATCAACAAAAGGGAATAAGGCTCAAAAGAAACGCTTTTATTAGTCAAAAGACGCCTACAGCAGTTTTTGTGTAGGCGACAGTGACAATAGACGATGATTTGATCCCTAAATTCCCGGAGGTGTTAAATGAAATGAGTGATGATATTTTGGAAAATACGTTTTATAATATGACATAAATTGTAAAGTTTGTTTTGGAAGCTTTACGAAGAAAATCTGTTTATCATGCCTTAGAAGTTTGTGATAAAATATTTGTGAGATAACTTGCTTGTTCCGGTGTCGTATCGCTTACAATAATGGAGTTATTCAGAAAACCGGGACCCTATGTGTATTGCATTATTATACCAACTAAGTTACAGGGTCGTGGAGGACAGATATGCAGTCATCATCATCATCATTTCAGCCGAAAGACGTCCACTGCTGGACATAGGCCTCCCCCAAGTGTCGCCACATTGACCGGTCCCGTGCAACTCGCATCCAGCGGATCCCATAAGCAGTCGCTCTATGTTAAATATTGGTTAATATTCATATGCAGCTTCATCCGGATGAACTGTTAACATACGCAAATATACTTGAAAAATAAAACGAAGCAGATGATACTGATTTTGATGAGTATTGTATTAAACGTCGATGTTGTAAGACACCATAATTTAGGAACGTCTTCAAGCACTTTTGAGAAATTTCCGATTAAACCAATCAAGAATATTTGCTTAAAACAGTAGGTAAGTGCTTCCACTTCCCTACTGGCCTCGAAATCGAAATAACACTCCTCACGAACTGCGAAATCGTACCGTTTAAGAATTGACTCGAAAGTCCAAATTTCCATTTCATTTGCAGGCGAAATTTTGCCAAATCTTTCGCCCTTAGCGAGATTAAATCACTTAAAACTTTTAATCCGTTCCCTCTCTGTTTCGAAGTCGGTAATGCCGCCGTATTTCGCGATACGCATAACCCGATACGGTTTATCTGTGCCTTGTTGCTATCTTGTGTTACTATTGTAACACGATTATAGGAGGAAAAAAAAAATTTTTTTTTTTTTTAAAAAAATTATCGTTCCTCTCGTTTCTTTTCTTTAATTGACTTTCTGTAGGCTTTCCAATTAACAAACTCAATTTGACTCACATAAAGGTATGTTACAGGCATACCGCTTTACTGAAACGGTGTTTGGGTTAGTTCTGTGGTGCTGGAGGGGTGAAGCAATGGCATCTGTGATCGCGAGACCTCCGTCTCACGATCTCGTGACAGATGGTCCTGTCTCAGATTAACGCTAATGATCTGACTTTGACACCATTATGTAACATTGTTACATGTGAAAGCAATTCCTTTTATCGAACAATTAACTGCTGAACAGAACTAGATATTTTCAGGTAGATAGGATAATAGGGACGTGAATAGTCTTCTAATGTTAGGAAAACTAAGACAGAGAGTTTTGTCCATGGCAATCATATATATTATTATCATATTGATTAATAAATACATACACCGAAACTTGAGTAAAGAAAAACTGTGTAAGATATAGGCCAGACAAATTGACCTAATAAAACTCATGTAAGACGAGAGAGCTTGAGTAGATCAATGAAAACCAAATATTATCTCAAACCGTATAGGCAAACACAGCTGAACGAAACATTAAAAGGATCGAGCAATTTTCTTTATAAAGCTTCATGTCCTTAATAGCTTCTTTGCTTGTTATATCAATACTCTAAGTGACTGGCACTTCATTATCTATGCTTGGTGATAGATGCCTTTACAAGCTACACTGTTACTATTTTCCTTTATAAACTTGATAGTTTGCATCGTTATGACTTGTTTCTTCTTCATCACAGAAACCTTTTGTTTTTTTTCAACAGCCTCTTATGTCCCACAGCTGGGGAAAGACCTCCCCCATATCCCTCCAGGTACTGTTCTCCTGCGCCACCTCGAACCAGCCTTCGTGATTCTAGTTGTCTATATCATCTCTCCACCTCTTGCTAGGCTGGTCTCGGCAGCGCCGGCCATCCTCAGGCACCCATCGTTGAGACCTTTGCCCAGCGGCCGTTATGCATGCGGCTCATGTGACTCTCCCATTTGAGCCTGGCAGCCTTTTTCGGCAACCTTTTGTTTTATAACTATTTTCTACTCGTATTTTTTTTAATAACCAAAAAAAAACGTGCCATTGGTTCTAGGAACATGTACTGAATCAATGGTAATTGTATGTGTCAAGATGTGCCGTATGAACTCGACACATTAAAGACCACGGTCGTGTCTGGTTTTGGTGAGTAGGGTATCCATTATACCGTATATAGCAAAATCTGCTTATAATATTCACACTATTTCCCTGTGTACCAAACCTTCCTTTCTGAGGAGTAGTGCGCCATTATCCACACAAATTTCACTCACATATGACATCATAATGCCTAGCCTCTTCCTAACTACCTTTGGGTCGGTTTCAGGTCTAACCAGATACAGCTGAATACCAATACTTTACGAGGAGCGACTGTATATCTGACCCCCATTACCTATTTACGGGGTACTACGATACCCCATGGTATTGTATATGTTATCAATATTTTGATCAACGGAAATCATACCATATTTTTTTTGCTTTGTTTCAGTTTTGTTCCCATAGTAGGACCTTGATCTCAGTCGTTACCGCATGTTTGTTATGCAAATCGAGTTTGGATGGCCCTTTCACATCCTGGCAGTTGATTTCTTCTTGTGCCTGCGATTATTTTGGTCCTATTCAATTGGTGACAGGATTTCCTCAAGATTCGGGGTCTTCAAACATTAATATTGTTTTGAAATACCGATGAATATTTCATGATGCCAAATGATGTGAAATAAGCCTCATTGTGTAAGATGAAGGGTTAGTAAAGGAAGATAACTTAGGCTACATTGTACTGGAATTATTAATGGTTTATGAATATTCTAAATTTCCTATCCATTCAATTCCCGTAGATTATGTGTGCTTACCATCTTTGTCTACGAAGACAATTCTGAATACAATATTATTATCATTCCAAAGTAATAGATAGTTTCATTTAACCAAACCAGCATCAACGTTGAATGGACCAATATATTTTTCCGAAGCAGAAAATAAATATATCAGTAGTCAGAGAGATACAGAAATAATTACGAAACTATCCGAAATAATACGAAGGACCCCTCAGGGTAGTAATTACTAGCATATTCCCCGTTTCTATTTCATAATTATTATTTCTTTTATTGTAGGAGCTATTAATACCTCATTTCGGAGTTCAGGGATTTTTCTCCGAAGCCAGTGTTGTAGCACAAGACAACTTGATTTTGTTTCTCTTCATAAAATCTAAATAAAAAAATTAAATTGAAGTGTCTGTTTGTAATTTCAAAATAACAGCCTTTTAATGAATGCATATGAAAGTGTATCCGGTACATCCAACAATTTTTTTTTTTCTCTGTCGGTCTGTTTGTACCTAATCTACTATCCGAAATAATACGAAGGACCCCTCAGGGTAGTAATTACTAGCATATTCCCCGTTTCTATTTCGTAATTATTATTTCTTTTATTGTAGGAGCTATTAATACCTCTTTTCGGAGTTCAGGGATTTTTCTCCGAAGCCAGTGTTGTAGCAATATTAAACGGTTTACTTTTTATTTCGATGAAACAACTTGATTTTATCTTGATTAAACTTGATTTTGTTTCTCTTCATAAAATCTAAATAAAAAAATAAAATTGAAGTGTCTGTTTGTAATTTCAAAATCACGGCTTTTTAATGAATGCATAATATGAAAGTGTTTACGGAATCTACAAAAAAAAAAATTAAATGTTTGTCTCTCTGTCTGTCTGTTTGTTCCGGCTAATCTCTGAAAGGGCTGGTCGATTTTGAAGGGGCTTTTACTACAGATATAAAATAAATTTGAATAATTTAATTTAATTTCAGCTATACCTTCCACTGCATCTTTCAACCAAAATGAATCAATTTGATTGAACCATGTATTAAAACCATTTGTCAATTTTCTTCAGAAACCTGCGTACTAAGAAGCTTTAAGATTTTTTGTCGCATTTTATTTCACCATTCGTTATGATGCGGTTTTTTTTCTTCGAAATCAGTATTTTTCCCGCGTAATCCTTTTCTGTCGTAGGGTTTCTTAATGATTACCAGCTAAAAAAAAAATTGTTAACAAGAAAAGATTCCGTGTTTTGAATGGGAATAAATTGTTTCTGGCAACACTGTGGAAGTTTGTAAAGACACACAAATATTTACAATGTTCACGCCTTTTTCTCATGAGGTCTATAGAAACTAGTTTACCACCTGTTGCAATCCATACAAACTCCTTTCGCTTCATCCATAATATATCTTCATAATCATACACGCATGCCGCCGCCGCCGGGTGCGTGTACTACGCACCATCAGCACCGAGCTGAAGAACGGCCATGATCTGGAACTGTGGATTTTACACAAGAATCGCATACGATTGTTGTTGTTTAGTTGTAAGGTGTAGGCTGCGGGACTGTTCGAAAGAGATACTGTGGCCCTGGAACACAAAGGGCAAAGAAGGAACATGGATGGGTTTTAGTCAGTACAAGTCTGATACTCCCTTCCGCTCCGCCCAGAGTGGAGGGGGTCATTTGATGATAACTTATCCGAAAAAAAAAAAAAAAATGTGTGAGACGGCACGGTAGGCGCAGTGGCTGAGCGATTGGCTGCTGCGCTACGTGTCGCGGGTCCGATCGCCGCACGGAACAAATATTTGTATGGCCTACAAGTAGTTGTTCCGGGTCTGGCTGTTTATTTATCTGAGTTTAAATGTTTGTAAGCGTTTACAAACACACACTAGGAACACACACAGCCCCCCACCCTCCCCCCCCAGTGCACCCCCTAGTGGGGAGATTGTGGAAACCCGACGGAAAAAACTGAAAAGCACAAAACAAGCACATTTTAAATTAAACAAAAGTTGGAAGCAGGAAAAATTCCTAGTGTTTTTTTTTCCAAAAAAAAAAGAATAAGTTTAATTTATACAAAACGTAGTTCTATTATTTTATTGAATTCGCTGATTTTCGTTCCAGCCTTTACCTGTTTCTTTTTTCAAAGATGAGGTACCAACCAACTGGTAGGTATTTTATTAAGAACTTAAGAAAAAGTTTCTTCATTCCGCTAACGCATTTCTTCGTACAAAAATCCAAGCATTTCTAAAGTAACCAAGATTTTATTATCCTGCCTCGTTGCGAAAATAAAACATATTAGCCACAAGACAACTGGCGGTGCCGTAAAAACCTTTCCTGTTTAGGGTCACCATACTTTTGCGAATGTGTATCATAACTAGCTTATGCCCACGGCTTCGCCTGCGTGGAGTTCAGTATTTCTCCCACAGGATCGTCATACAGTATGTCAGCAGTGGTGGCCCTTTGGTGGCGGCCCCGACTTACGAAGAGGGTGGGTTGGGCGTGGGTTCAAACCTGTTTTTTTCTGTTCTGTGGTTCAAACCCAGGCAGGCGCATTACTTTGTGTACTTCACTTCATCACCACTGCTCTTAAAAACGGTGAAGGAAAACATCGTGAGGAAACCGGCATGTCCTAGAACCAAAAATTCGAAGACAATCATGTGACATCTACCATTCCGTACTGGAAAAAAAATCGCCTGTAATCCACCACTCGTGCCCAGCGCTGGTAATTGTTACATGTTTTCGATTTGGTTCTAGAATATGCCATCTTCCTTGCTATGTTTCTTTCCTTTACCATTTTGAGAGCAGTGGTAATGAAAAAATTACACAAAGAAATGCGCCTGATTGGGGTTGAACTCATGACCACATGTCGTATCGAAGCCGTTATAACTGGGCCACCACTTCACCATTCTTGGGAATACCAGATGTCTATCAGACATTCCAAACGAAATGGGTATTGGTCTGGAATGTTCCTTGACTATGCTGTTTGAAAGAACATTCCTTACTGATGAAAATCTGGATTATTTATAAAAGAGATGTTACGGAAAAATCGCTTTTGGCTAGTTTTATTTAAGTATCTAAGTAATTTAGGCAAGGGGATAGCAAAGTTCAAGTTATTACCGCGATAACCTTTGTACCTAAACTAGATTAGGTAAGCAATTTCAATATCAAAGATCAGGACCGCATACAAATGGATTGCTTTGGAAACGATCGCTGTTTGTGATAAGACCGCCCATTGTCGCCCTACGTTTATCTGTAAATGTTGTACATACAGAAAAAAGTATTGTATCTAATCTTATCTGAGATGGCAACCAGGGACAAGTAAACAGGTTTTAGAACAACAGCTATTTTCTTTCGATCAACCAAGTTCTCAACGAACTAAAATACTTTTTCGAGACCTACAGCTAAAGCCCGACAAAAAAAAACAAGAAATTGTTTACTATCCGACTTGGTAACCCTACTGACACAAAATGTTCCACGTAAAAAACATCGCAAGTACCCACTAATACTCCTTGGTCGAGTTTTCAGGCGGTCGTATTAGGCCTGTATTTTTTATTTACGAATACAGGGACGTCGGAACTTCTTGAATCGTCTGGTAATCGTTGGGGCTATATAAAGTGATCCCTAACGAGCTTTGGGCCGAGTTAAGAAAGATACACATTGGTACGTTTTGTTTTTCGGTTAACTTTGGAATTTCGTGAGATTTAGAGGGTATCAAAGGCAACCACGTGGGGATTAGTAGTCAGTCTAACATTTATAGGTCAAAAGTTGGCTTAGTGGTGAACCGGCACTGATTGTTTTTCTAGCCTGCTCTGTCTTGCGGGCCTGTGGACGGCGAGCTGTGGGCTAGCTCGCCGTCCGGCCGTCTTCTGACGACAGGCCGTGTCGACAGCGCGTTCGTGTTCCTCGCGCGCCTCAAAGAGATGTCAGCAACGATGTAGGGGTCTGAAAGGGCCGATGCCTGCCAGGGCTGCGGGACTGTTCGAAAGAGATACCGTGGCCCTGGACCACAAAGGGCAAAGAAGGAACATGGATGGGTTTTAGTCAGTACAAGTCTGACACTCCCTTCCGCTCCGCCCAGAGTGGGGGGGGTCATTTGATGATTTCCCATCCGAAAAAAAAACTAAAAAAAATAGCCTCCTCTGTCCCACTGAGAAAAGGCCCTCATTTCTCGCAACCCCGCGCATTCTTCTTCTAGTCTTGAAGGAACTTGTGAAGTTCGTTCCGCCATCTCCTTCGTGACCTGCCTCACTGTCTCAGGGTACCAGTTTTCTACCATTTTGGCCCACAGTTTGTCATGTGACAGACATGTCCCGAATTACGCGTTATAAATCATGGGATTGAGCCCAGAAAGGGATTTTACTTTGTGTCGTTTATTTCATTACATTGGCCAAGGAAAACATGGTGAAGAAACCGGGATACCCTAGAGCCAAAATTTCGAAGATACGTTATCTACCAACGCGAACTAGACTCAGGTTATGGCTTACGATCCACTCACAGGAGAGGAGAGGTCGAGAGGGGGGGTACTTACTATTACAACTACTTTGCTTTTGACTAGTAAAGCGAAGGTTCAAAACCTAATCGCTGTTTTCACCAACACTAAGCGACTCCTATTCAAATGCCTACACCCCGACGAAAAGAACCTGTGTGGCAAGATCGTCCGCCTGGCGTAGATTTGAGATAACTTGTTGTGTGAGGAAGGTCGGCGTTATATCTGTCACTTGCTCCGTCCTCCGAAAGCGTAGCAAACCCTGGGTAAAGAGTGTAAATAGACCCTTAACATAACCGAAAGGCACTTGTTCGTTGTTTTTTGTTCTAGACTATAGCCGGGAACCTTCTAGTTACGGAGATATTGGGGGTCAAAGTTCCAACTTTTACACATTATTTTTTTTAAATACATGTTTTTAATGTAAGATTTTTACTTTACACACCTCTACGACCACCGTACTATTCAATTCATCCATCAGCACAATGCTTTGAGTGCTTTCCATCGAGTCCTACCATAAAATGTGATTTTTCACCCCTAAAAAAAAGTTGATTCCCAGCAATAATTTTTGCGTAAAGTTTCTTAGTTTGATGTACAGAATGCTTGGTTGACGGCTATGTGAAGGGTCTGTTTACACCCTGTATGTTTCCCAGCAGTGGGGCAGTTATTATATAGGTTTTTGTTTTATTATGCTTTAATATAATTAGGGAGAACGTTGTCAGTTTTGATCTGACCTGGCCACAAAACTGACAGCTTAACCTTGAGTGAGACACAAGGCAGACAGTAAGACTTATTCAAAGATAGTTTGGAAAATATTACAAGTAGCGCTTTTAAAGGTTAAAACTAAAAAAAGATAAATCTTAAAGCTTTTTACATTTGCAAAGTAATAAATCTAGAACCCCATTTTTCAAAGTAACGTATTGCTGAAGCTACAAAAACATTCAACAACACTGCGTATTGCTGAAATTTTCAGCATTTTATTGCAACATCTCAAAAAATCTATTCTTTAAAAGCTGAATCAGTTTTTTTATCATCGTAAATTCCAACGGAGAAATACCAACCGTATCATATAATCCGAGCATCAACAAATCTCGCGAATAAACCGTTCCCAAGCTGCATTGGTACAACCTTCTCAAACTGTTGATCAGTTAAGCCTTTTGTCCTTGAAGCCTATAAGAAATCCTTGTGTATTTATACCACGAGTGAATCTTGTATACACGTCTTTATTTACAAGGCTTTCGCCAGAAACTGGCTTGTGAAAAAAACAACCTGTTTAGCTTTTTTTGTTGTTAAGATCAAACGAGAGCTCAGACTGAGCTTAAGTCTCAGTGGAATAGCATGTGACTAAAAGAGTGATGAATATAAATGTTGATGGATGAAGAGGGAGAGGAAGACCAAGGAAACAATAGAATAGAATAGAAAATTCTGAAAAAAAGAAAAAAAAATACTATAAATACTAACGGGATATTTAACATGTTTACTGTTTTCTTTCTAAACACAACGTAACGTTTATCCGTGATCATGGTGCTTGCAACAGCGCCGAAATATCGGGAACTCATAGAAAACAGTAAACATGGTAAATATCCCGTTAGTATTAATAGTAACGTTAGTGACCATGATAGTTTAAAAAAAAAATGTTTAATTTTGTTGTTGTTGTGAATTTTGAATTTTGACAATGGATGGATTGTGTGAGGAATGATGTGAAGGAAAAAGGTGTAAATGATGGATGGTGGAATGAGGGGAGAATAGAAGAAAAAAACGTGTTGCGCCGACTCCAAGTAACATGGGACAAGGGCAGGGAGATGATGACGAGACTCAGTGGATTGCCTCGTTGGTCTAGTAGTGGATAGCGATACTGCTGAGCATGACTTCCTGAGTTCGATTTCCAGGTCCAGCAAAGTGTTATTGGGTTTTTCCATCAGAAGTTTCTGAGTAGAACCCCGGAGTCTGGTTTCTTGCCCTGTTGATCACAATGGGTACTTATCAACACCTCATCTCCTGTTCCATGGGCCTGGTGAAATGTGCACCAAACCAATGTGTGTGTGTATATGCGTGTGTGTGCTATAGGTGCACTTCCGCCTAACCCTTCGGATAAATACAGTTGTGTCGTATATTAGGAAAATAGAAGCAGTCTTTATTTTGATATTCCGAAGAAAAATTTTATATTAAAAAGTTTTAATAATTATAAAACTTTTTAATATTTTATTATTGAAAAAGATTAATTGCGCTGAGGGATCCAAAACAGTTAAATTGTTTCCCCAGGACTTAATCGAGCTTCATTGGCTCGGCGCTTTTCTCCCGCCACTGTTGATTTTGGCTTTCAGGAGTTACAGTGGTTTGGGAATAGTGTGGTAGGCCTGTCCCAATAAAATCAAAAAAATAAATAAATACCGAAGAAAAATTCTGAGGGGAGCCGTGAACAAAAATGGGGTTTTAGAATAATTCTAAGAATAGGATGAGCTTGCTATATTGCACATTTCTGCAACAGAATATGATGGAAGATTCTGTCGTGCAAATAGGCTGCAAGTTTGAGCTAAATTCTAGTATAGCTTGAACATAATACAAATTTTAGCAGTTGTATAATGAGAATGATTGTGTGAAATTTCATCAAGACGACGGCGACGTGATGTAGTTTGTGCATCTCCCGACAACAATGTTTCAGTAGTAATTCCTAGCAATTTCCTCGAGTAGCCAGGACTTTGAAATACAAGGAGACTATTCCAAGTATCCGTAGATTGACAAAACTGAAACTGTGTGAGAATATAATAGTACTAGCGCCCCGCCCCGGTTTTGCACGGGTGCAATGTATACATATAAACCTTATTCTTGAATCAATCTATCTATTAAAAAAATCACATCAAAATCCGTTGCGCAGTTTTAAAGATCTAAGCATACATAGCGACAGACAGACAGAGGGAAGCGACTTTGTTTAATACTATGTAGTGATAGAACATTGTTTAAATTTTCATACCTAAAAAGTGTATAAAATAGTAAAATGACACGAATAAATAGAAAACGACGCTTTGTACAAGAACTGTAATATTTTAGGAATAGGTAACACATAGATTTAGTGAACAAGACAGTAAAATTCATTATTCTTTGACTAATCATTGTCGCTATTTCTTCTATAAAGGGTGTAAATAGACCCTTAAGGAAGCCGAAAGGCACTTGTTCTCCCCGTCTTTGGGATCATTTTTTTTTCTAGACCATACTTTTTAGTTACGGTTATATTGGGGGTCAAAGTTCCAACTTTTTCCACTAGTTTTTTTCCCTCCACGACTCCCGTACTATTCAATCCATCCATCAGCACAATGCTTTGAGTGCGGCCCATCGAGTCCTACCGTAAAACGTGATATTTCACCCTAAAAAAAAAGTCGTTTCCCAGCAATAATTTTTGCGTAAAGTTACGTAGTTTGACGAACAGAATGCTTGGTTGACGGCTCCGAGAAGGGTCTGTTTACACCCTGTATACAGGGTATAAGGGACAGCCCTTCACAAACTGACAGAGTGCATTCAGCTCCTTATTTTGAATCATATTCTACCGGATTTTTCCAAAAAAAAATCGTTTTTAAGTTACTATTCCTTTGTTTCAATGTAAAGTTGCATCTGCTGCGTCTGACATCTTTAAAGGCAAAACCATGGAAGTTGGTACTAATTTCTGACATTAGACTCCTGTTCATTAGTGAAAAGTTACACGTGTCACCGTTTTTTACACTTATTGCTTGTATTATACAAAAATTGAAAATACGTATCTGTCCCACAAACAGTCTAGTCCAACAATGTAGGTCAACCGTTCTTCCAGATCTTTTGACCGAGGAGTCGAACGAGGTATGCAGTTCGATTAGCGCCCGTTTCATAACTGGATTTCTCGAGTTCCAAGAAATGAACGAACGACTTTGTAAAAGAAAAAAGTAAATATGAAGGTATAAGTGGAAATCTTGGTGTTTTGAGTCCGAAGCTAAATTGGATTCGAGGAATGAAATAAAATTAAAAATTGAATTCTGCACGAGTTTCCTTTTTCCACGAATCTTCGCGAACGTGGCTGTACAATCATTGATTCGTATCAATTTCACATCGAATCCGATAAAAACGAATTCACCCTACATATTTATCATTATTTTTGATACCAATATACCGCAATCGTTACGGAAACATCACAAGATACAGGAAAACTCAATCGAAAACATAAATAAACGAAATAATCTGAACATAAATAGCTCAGCAAAAACAAAATTTTTACCGCTCTCAATTATTTGATAGTTACTATTGCACCCTATTTCCTGGCTGCCTTCCTAATTTTCAACCGCATTCAAGTTGCCTTGTGGCTAAATATTATCAGCCACTCGGATCGATCTTTAGGTTAAGCCGTGCTTGCCTAGGTTAGTCTGTGGATGGGTGACCACCCATTACATACCGAGTTTCCTCCGTGCCTCGGAAAGCACGTTAAGCCGTTGGTCCCGGCTGTCATTTGTAGATCTTTGACAGTGGTTACAGGTACTCAGAGGCCCAAAAAGTCTGACAACCAGTCTAACCAAGAGGTGTCGTATTACCTAGTACTAATTGGGTTCGCTCCATATAAAATACTGGTATTAAGAAAAGGCTAGGCAGATGATGGCGTAAACAAATTGTATCCCTAATAAAAAATAAAAATATATAGTTTTATGATGCCCCGAGCTTTGTTAATTTTTATTGTTATTTCATTATGTTTATTCTGTCTACTAAAATGTTTTGTTTATTCTTCGCGTCTACCATATTGTTTACTTTATAATTTTATTACTATTTTTTATTCAGATTTTTATATTCAACCAATATCTTGTATGTTTGGTGTAAACTGTAAGTATAAGTTGGTTATAAATAAAAAAAAAAAAATGATGATTCAAGTTGCCTTGAAACTAAAGTCAAAATTACACACTTCATTTTGAACATGCAACTAGCAACTGCTTTGAGTCTCCTAAAACACTTCCCACCAGCTATTTTAACCTACATTGTAACTAATTTTATCCTAGAAATTCTAAATAGAAAATCTAGACCAAGCATCTTCCTGAAGAGAACCCTAAGTTTCTTCTCGCGTTCAATTCAAAGTGAAAATTTAATGTGTATGAAGGAAACATGCGATCCATTCATCATCTTGGAAAATAGAAATTAAATTAGAATGGGGCAAAGGTGTCGGATATTTTTTTATCTTCATTTTGGTTATTTATCTACTAGGTTTTGCCCGCGGCTTCGCTCCCGTTAAAGTAGAATTATACAATCAATTCGGGTTGTACTCTGCTTGTAATAATATAATTCACATTTTGACCGTATGCTGTAGGTATTGCACTTTTGTAGGAAACAGCTGATTTTTTTGTTAACTTTCCTTTAATACTTGCAACAAAGACGTACTAACAGGTTTTAGTTTAAATTAACACTACGTCAGTTTATTTGTATACCAGCTGTGTCCGCGGCTTCGATCACGTGAGCGCGTATTCTTTTGCCATTATTAGGGAACATTACATGGGAACATGAAGTCGTAGTATATTCCTAACATCTTCTACAAAATAATCCATTTTAATATTAATGCATCCGAAAATAATAATTATAATTCAATTATATATAATTCAATTCCGCCGTCTATTATTATTTAATATTATACAATCATGATTCGAAAGACACGTGGCGCCATCTATTATCATTAGAACGTTATTGTTGTTTTCCACGGGGACAGTACTTCTTTTAAGATGAAAGGCCCTATGTCCGTTTCTGTACACCTGACAACGTGGAAGGGGTGGACGGCGAGCTATGGGCTAGCTCGCCGTCTAGCCGTCTTTTGACGACAGGCCGTGTCGACGGCGCGTTCGTGTTCCACGCGCGCCTCAAAGAGATGTCAGCAACGATGTAGGGGTCTGCAAGGGCCGATGCCTGCCAGGGCTGCGGGACTGTTCGAAAGAGATACCGTGGCCCTGGAACACAAGGGGCAAAGAAGGAACATGGATGGGTTTTAGTCAGTACAAGTCTGACACTCCCTTCCGCTCCGCCCAGAGTGGGGGGGGTCATTTGATGATTAGCCATCCGAAAAAAAAAAAAAAAAAGTGGTGGAAGGGACACCAACGCGAACGGTTACCACGTAATCAGTACATCATTCTGACACCCCCAACATAGAAATTTTTCATCGGTTATTAAAAGAAAAATCAGCTATTCCATACATTCTAACCGTGTAGGTATAGCACTGTCGTAGGAAACAGCTGATTTTTTTTAGCTGCTGGTAGTAGAAAATGGCATGCTTGGTTTAAATGTTATAGTAGGCTGGAATTACCATTTTTAAAAAAAAAAAAAATCTTTGCCCCACACTAGGAATTTCTCCTGTATCGTGGGTGCGTTTACAAACATTTAAATTTACATACACAAACAGCCAGACCCGGAACAACTACCTGTAGGCCATACAAATATTTGTTCCGTGTAATCGAACCCGCGACACGAAGCGCCGCAGTCAATTGCTCAGCCACTGCGCCAACTTTGCCGTCATTTTAAAACGAGCCTCTGAAAAATTGTTTTCATCCCAGGGCTTATTTAGTTTCTTGTAGTTCTTATGTAGTGTACACGTCATCGTTGTTTTTATAGAGCAAAAGTCTGACCAATCATCTGGGCATAGCCTAAACCAAACAAAACAGTAAGCAAAATATTAGCATAATATTAAAGAACCACAACGCGTTCAAAGCATTTGCTTACTGTCTAGACGATGTGTGTAATCAGGGACTTGTTACTTTGAATAAAAATTAGCATTCGCATCTGGCCGACTTCGCCAGTCTTTTGGCTCGAAGCCAAATGACAACAATTTGGCACAGATATTTTTATAACTCCAATTAAATAAACATTTCGAATGCTTAAGACATTATCATTGACTTCGTGATTATGGTGGTAAAGTTTGTGTAGAAAACTTTTGTATTTTCAACATCCTGTTTTAGTAATTAAAACTTGCAAGGCTTCCTTATCTTTTCCGCGAAACACAGGATTAGTATTGTGTTAACATTAATCTACTACGTTTAGATTCGCTTAAGCATTATACATCAATCTACAGTTTGTTGGAGTAGACCCGCATCGATTAAAATAGGCGAAACAACTTTCCTTCCAAGAAAGATATTCATTAATTTTCTTGAACTTTTGAACATAAAAATTATTCAAGAAAGTTTTAGGTTCTAAGTATATGTTAAGCTATGCAGTAATCAATAAAAATGTTCTAAAGATACTCACGTAATGTTCGATAAACAAATCCATGCGACCACAGAAAGGTGCGCGAGCTACGTACGTACTACGACGCTACGAGTATTGCTACGGCGTAGCTTGCTACGAACGTATAGTTTGACGTACGTACTACCGCGCTTACTGACGGTCGACCACTTTTCAACCTTAGGGCATAAGGGTGAAAAGCGGTCGACCGTCATTGAACTGGGTAGTACGTACAATCATGATCCTAAAATTACCATAATCAATGGTGGTTTCATCATCGTGAGGAAACTCGCATGTCCTAGAAGAAAAAAAATCTAAGACATGTGACATCTACCAACCCGCACTGGACCCGCGTGGTGGATTATAGTCCATTCTCTTTCATAGAGAGAAGGCCTTGTCTCCCAGCAGTGGGAACATTATAGGCTGATTATGCTATACTTATGCAATGGTGGGTTCAAGTATCAAAACTAGTTATAGACATTACACCCAAATTATATTGCAACGAAATATTTCTACCTAAAATCAGTCTACATTTTTTTGTGTTTTTAGGCGAACACACAAAAAGTTTGGCGTTCATTAGGGAGAAAATTGCTTATTTAAAATACGCTCGGTAACAGACGCTTTTGTCGAGTTTTTGTTATATTTACGGGAATATTTCCATCGCGACACGAAAATGAAAGACAACGACGGATACATTGAATATTTTTTTGTTCTTTAATACAATAACTAGCGACCGCTTCTGATTCGCACGGTTATTACGATTTGACATAACATCGAGATCTCATGATCCGTAATAGGTAGACAGTTGAAATTTTCACATAATGTATACCGTGTATTTATGTTGCCTCTATACCAACAAATAATAAAAATAATTCGCACTTGGCTGGTTTTTTTTAACTTTACCTCTATAGAGGGTGTAAATAGACTCTTAACATAACCGAAAGGCACTTGTTCTCCTCATCTTTGCGATCATTTTTTTGTTCTAGACCATACCTGGGAACCTTCTAATTACGGAGATATTGGGGGTCAAAGTTCTAACTTTTTCACAAGTTTTTTTTAAATACATGTTTTTAATGTAAGATTTTTACTTTACACACCTCCACGACCCCCGTACTATTCAATCCATTCATCAGCCTAATGCTTTGTGTGCTTTCCATCGAGTCCTACCGTAAAAAAAATTACGGCGAATTAAGTTAAATACCTAAAACTACTCCTAATAACATGGGCTATCGTCCAGTGAATCAAAAAGTGACGATATAGTGATGACAAAAAAACACATATTCACAAACAGGAACTAAAACACGCACACAATTTTGGTATTTCCCCCAAGACGTAAAATTCGTATAAGGTCACTTTTGTTCTCAGGGTGCGATATTAGATAAAGTCGAAATAAATCCTTTCTGTCGCTCGTTGCCAAATAACACTTTTTCTTTTACGAAATAGTTGGCCATTTTTTCAAATCAAATCGTTTATTGCTATATTATCCGGACCGATTTATGCAAAAATGATCCAACCCACAATCTCGACAATTTCGAGTTTTTGTGACTTATGTACTCTAAATAAGGTATATTTTAACATATCAAAGACTCGGAACTCTATGTTAATAATTGACGAAAATCCGTATGGTCCAAACCACAACTGTCATAGCGAACATCATTTTTTCATAATGCATAAATGTTTCAAGCTATTAGAATCATTTTTGCATTTTCTTGGTTGCCCTGATATAGGTTTTTTGTTTTTTGCTATAATGATTCAAACTACTTGGAACAATAATGCTTTTTATACAATATGGAAAATATTATAAAAATCATTCTGCTTAAATGTTCCAATAACCTTGAATCATTTTAACTCAATTCCAAATAACATTCGACTACAGAAGTATACTGATTCAGACCACATGACTATTCTATTTAATTAAAGAAAAACGAAAAATTCAATTCTTAAAAAACGATTCACGGTTAAATATAAAATTATCATTAATATCTCGGCTAAAAAGTAAACAAAATATTATTTTTATACCGAAAACTTTAATGAAATACGTATATAACTATTTAAACCTTCTATCTTTTATTGCATTTTTTTGTACCTGCAATAAAATTGTATGTTTTGCATGAAATTTATTCTATTTTTTTAGAATAATGTGGTCATGTAGACAAACTTATTGAAGATCATTTTTGCATATTTCTAAACCAACCATTTCAAATGCGCTAAAGTTTTGCAAAAAAGATTCAAGTGAGGTGGATCGTTTTTGTAAAACTTTAAGCGCAGTGAAAAATTACTGTTAAAGTTTTACAAAAACGATCCACCTCACTTGAATCTTTTTTGCAAATAATGCTGCTGCGTGTTTTCTTCATTTAAATTTTAACACAAAATGAACTTCAGAGCTTGAAACGTTTTTGCAATTTTGAAATGAAAACTATATTATACTTTAATTGAATAAACAAAAAGGATCCACTTCGCAATTTATGGCAAATTTGTTTATTAAGTAATTGTTGAGTAAATACTATTGTGTCATTAAATATTTTTCAAAACAAAAAACTGCACTCATTGCAAACATTATTACTTTATTAGGTTGTGGGTAGGTACTTTAAATAAACTTACCTACTCGCGCCGCTGCAAACGCGTAATATGTGCGGCTGCAGCGGGCGGAGTGGGGAGCGGGCGTCGTCATTTCGTACTGATCTCGTCTATTGAAACGTTGTGTGAAATTTATTGCTGCGTAGTAAAAATAAAGAAAAGTGCATGAGTAACATCTCATTGTAATTGAATTTGTTAAATTGTGTTTTGTAAAGTTGGTGATTCGAGTTTTTATCAAAAGTTTAGTCTTAAACCTAGAAATGAATAGAAAAGATTCAATATTAAAAAGTGTACGGAAAAGAACAGATGCAGGGCAAAAAGATGATGGTAAGTAATTTTATTATTGTAGATAGCTACTGGTAATAATTATTAATATGTCTCGTAGATATTTTACGATCGCGTTGTGTTTATGTACCTACTCATATTCTTTTAAATTGTTTTCATTGCAGTAACTTCTGTGGTTTATGTATTTTATAATCATATTTTGTTACAATAATTACTATTACGTGCAGGTGACATTATCTACTTAATCTACGGATGAACTTTTAGGTATATTTAGCCGCTAAATAACCTTTATGCCCGGCTTGCTACCTATACATTTTACTCAGAATAAGTTGGTAGGTACCTAGAAACACAGCTATAGGTGAGCTCCAAATTATTTGGAACTAACCTACCTACTATCTAACTACAGCCGACCGTACGTACCTACTTACTTATTATTTACCTATTTGCATTTTTTTTGTTTTGCCGTAGAAGGTGGCGGTTCGCTTCTTAATTATTCACATCTCTCAAAGAAATGTAAGAGGAGTGATAACATTATAAGGATGGTTCAGAAAGACTATTGCAATAAAAACTCTCGTCAAACCGCTCAAAGTAAGCTAGGTAAGAACACATAATACTAGGTATCTACTTATTTCCAAATTGTTTTTAAAGTGTTTTTTAGAAAAAAAAACAGCTGTTTTATACAAAATGTTTATACCTACTTAACCAAAATGTGTGAAACAGCTGATTTGCTTTTTCGCGCTTTGTTTGAGACCCTATATTGAACGTGGCCCGACGTAATTTTAAATAGGTGGAACGTAAAGAGTTAAAGTACTTATCAGGGATACAAAAATATACACGACGGCTCCATATTGTTTCAGATGACGAAAATCAACAATCTTGTACGTCATCGCCAATCAGAGAAATGTCTCCAGAAACGGAAAAAATTTTCAACATTTTGACAAATGAGATGCTTGAAGAACCTTGTGAAGACTCTTTTGTTGAACGGTGCTCTGAAAATCCACTTCAGGGGATTGTTAGTATTAAAGATAGTTCACATTTTAATGAAAGGCAAACATATGTAGAAGCAAGCGACAGTAATGATGAAGAAACGGTATGCCCTTTTAAGCCAAAAGATGTCATAAACTCTATGTCGGGGTCAGAATGCACAGTAGTTCAGCGCATTGACAATACTCAAAGTCGACAAGAAACATATATCGAGGCAAGTGATGACGAGGAATTAGCCTCTTGTTTACAGCGAGATTGCACGAATGAAGTACGTAACTTGAAAGATCGGGAAAGATCTTTTATTTTAGAGAATGCTATTGAAGAAACCGAAGTTAACAAATCGCCAATCAATGTTAGCCAAATGGCTTCTGGTGAAGTTTTCCAAAAACGAATATCTGAAGGTAAGGTACTATTTAATACCAGGACAGTAAAATGTTCGTTAGACTAAAGTTCAAAATACAATAATCAACATCTTAATTTTATTGCAATTAATCTTTCAGATAATGATGATGTCAGTAGTCCAACGCTACTATCCAATTTGTCAATTCCTCCGCCGTCATATTCACCTCTGACTCCACATATAACAAAGAGTGTTCCTAATGATGCGCACATTGCGTTTGACCAAATAGTTGAAGAACCAACATCACCGAGATTAGAAGGTACTATTATTTACATTAAAATTCCTAAATGATGACTGTTTTATGTATGTATGTATGTATGTAAAATTATTATTATAAAAACAAAAAACCCGACTGCTTAAAAATAATGAACTGAAAAGGGAAAAACAAGTCTCACAATGTATATTCAAATTAGTTAAACTAAATACTTTAAGGCGCTGCAGGCGGGGACAAACAATACTTTGTTACCTACTGGCACAGAAGGATCTAGCAAAACTACGTTTAAAGCAATCCCGATTAATATCATATTATTGTTAAGAAAATTAAATTGGATTGTCAGAACCACTTATTTTTCATGTTTCAGATAATGATGGCGTTACTAGTCCAACGCTACTTTCCAATTTGTCAATTCCTCCGCCGTCATATTCACCTCTGACTCCTTATATAATGAAGAGTGTTCCTAATGATACGCACATTGCATTAGACCAAATAGTTGAAGAACCAACATCACTAAGATTAGAAGATAATGATAACCTAACATATAACAGTGACGATAGCGTAAGAGATCCAGATTTTATAGCACAAGATACCACAGATTCAGAAAGTGACACTGATTGTGATGAAGTAAGAATCAAAACCACACAGGCATTAATCCATTCTCCGAGTACGGCAACTGAAAAAAGAAAATCAACGGAGAGACTTAATGTTGAAGATGTTATGGAAGAAATAGAACGTGAAACAGAAAATAACACCGAAGGAAGTGAAGAAGCGGAAAAACAAATTAATTACCGACAAGAAATTGCTAACGATATCGTATGCAGTTTAGAGAATGCACCAGAAAACGAAAATGAAGGTCGTAAAAAAAGAGGAAGGAAACTCAAACAAAAATACAGTCGTCAGGAAATTAAAGAAAGGAAATACAAAAATTTACCTTACCAAACTAAAAAGAAGGAAGTATCATCTAAAAAATTCATAGATTTTAAATGTTCATGCAAAAAAGATTGTGCTAATTTAGTTTCAAAAGAAGATAGGGAACGAGAATTTCATAGATTCGTACATCTTGAATCGTACGCAGCTCAAGTTTTGTACATAACATCTAACATTACAGAAAGCAAAAAGAAACGAAGTTACGTTACATTATGCTCCCCGTCGAAGAGGAAACCTCGCGAATTTATTCGCACGTATACACTTGGCAATATACCTGTTTGTCGAGACATGTTTTGTAGAACTCTGCAAATAACACCTCAAAAAGTTACTGTCAGTCTTCGAAAAAAACGCAATGACAGAGAAATAAAAGATAAAAGAGGCGGATGGAATAAAACGCCACAAAGACATATTGAGCTTATTATCGATGTTATCAAAAGGTTGCCAAAATACGAGTCACATTATCGTAGAGAAAAGAACAGCGATGCTTTATATCTGCAGCCAGGAATGACGGTACCAAAAATCTACGAATTGTTCAAAATAGAATTCGAAAAAGAATTTGGAAAAGATGAAAAATGTCCATCCTTCAATGTTGTTAGACATATTTTTGTACAAAAATTCAATTTGAGGTGCAAGAGCCTTAAGAAAGACACGTGTAACAAATGTGATCTTTATGAAATGACATTGAAAAATTCTACTACCTCAGCTGAAAGAGCAAATGCCCAAAGAGAAAAAGAAGAACACCAAAAAATTGCCGAAGATTTAAGGAAGAAGCTGAAGGAAGATTTTGAACAGGCTAAAACTTGTGAAGAAACTGAATGTCTGACTTACGATTTGGAGAAAACCTTGCCTTTACCTAGAATACCGACCAATATAGTTTTCTACAAAAGGCAGTTATGGGTATACAACTGCGGTATACACTCGGCTTCCAACGGTGTTGGGAATTGTTTTGTTTGGGCTGAAGGCGAGGCAGGCAGAGGGGCCCAAGAAGTGGGTTCATGTTTGAGGAAATATATTAAGTGCGTGCTACCTCCTACAGTAAAAAAATTGATTTTGTGGAGTGACTGTTGCGGAGGGCAAAACAGGAATATCAAAATCGTTTTGATTTTAAAGGCTTTATTAAATAGACACCCCACTCTCGAGACAATCAGCTTCCGTTACCTAGAATCAGGACACACTTTCCTACCAAATGACAACGACTTCGCTAAAATTGAGACTCGACTCAAGCAATATGAAAGGATATACTCCGTGGATGATTATATTGCCATTATGAAACAATGCAAAAACAAAAATCCTTTACAGGTCCATAAAATGGAAAGTTGTGATTTTGTTGGATCTCAAATTCTAGAAAAGAAAATAGTTAATAGAAAAATATTTAATGATAAGAGCAAAGTAAACTGGCTCAAAACAAAAGAAATTTTAATCACAAAAAAGACTCAACATTCTTTGTTCATGAGAACTTCCTTTAATGAGGACTACAAAGAACTGAATATTAAAAAGAAATTAAAAGGTGTTGATTTGGGTGTCATAGAAGAAGATTTGCAAGAATTATTCCCTTCAGGAAAACTGATTAACAAAAAGAAGTTAAACGATTTGAAATCGTTATTCCATCTCATACCAAATGATTGCATTGGTTATTATAAAAAACTGAAGGGAGACGATGCAATAATAGACGATATAGATGGTTATTGTGATGAACCCGACTTTGATTTGGATGAGGAGTAGGGTAACATTTGTGTTTTTTTAAATAAAATAAAAATAATAAACATTTTTAAGCTTTTATTTTTGTCATAGTTTGGAACATTTTTGCATTTTTCTTTCCGCAGCCTACACAGCTAATTCCATACAAAATGTATTATGTAATAATGATCCACGCGCAAGTTCTCTTGAATATCTACGAAACTATTAAAATTTATTTACTAAATACATGCATGTAAATTAGTTTAGAACACTTAGAATAACATAAAATTAAAAACATAACATTTAGAACTACAAAGCCAGAGAAATACCGAAATAAACTTTAAACTCTATTATCTCGAAATGAGGTTAGTGTGGACTGAATCATTTTTGCTTAAATCGGTCCATCCATAATGTACATTTACAAAAAAAAAAACAAAAATCAAATAAAAAATAGAAACAATTATGGACCCTGTCGGGCACAGTATTTTTTTTAAATAACAGAGAGAGAAAGAGCGCTTTATTTCTTTTCCGTGTTGTTAAGTTTGAATTATTTTCTATCCTATTAAGTATTTTATATTTCCATTCATTTACTTAATCTATTAATATTTTATATGTAAGTTTATCCATTCATTTCTTATATTTTTAATTGCTTATTTGTTTACTCTCTTTAAAAATTGTTCGTTATTAATTTCCTTTATTTATTCCTATACAAATAAATTACATTTTTAAATATTCCTTAAAAAAAAAAAAAAAAACATTTAAAAATATAAAAAATTGTAGCCCACCGGTATCGGGAACATTATTATTGTAGTATATTTATATATAAGTGCTATAGTTTCCTCGTCTCTCACCAAACTTTTAACTATAAATTACCAAAGCAAAGATCCTTCTGCATACTCATACTAACAAAGAGTCTATTAAAGAAAATAGGGCCATTACTTCACTTCATAGCATAGTACTACACTTATGCAAACAAAACTCTGGAAACTTTGAAACACGACCCGTTATCGCTTACCTTGTGTTAAGGTAAAATACACAAGGTAATTTTAATGGATTTACTTGAGTGTGTGTACTCTCGCCCTGCTGTTTATTACTGTATTTGAGTTATTTTTTTTTCAAGACAAACATAACATTGAATGATTATTCATTGATCAATGTATTATGCACCAAAACATATAGCGTGCGTGTGTGACATCATAACACATTACATGACGCATGTAATCCCCGAAGGGTTAGGCAGAGGTGTACCCATTAGTACAGTTTTGTTTAAGACCAATGTAATAAGGGGCGAGCCATCAACCGGGCACAAATCCGGACTCCGTGGCTGCTACTGGAAACTTTTCCCGACCTGGGAATCGAACTCAAGACTTCATGCTCAGCAGTCGCGCTTGCGTCCACTAGAACATCGAGGCAGTCTAAGTGCGTGCGTTTATGACCAGATGTTTAAACGTGGACGAGGCGAAAGGAGTGTATGGAAGGCGCGAATTATACAGAAACGGCGTAAGGTGAAGGCGAGGCGCAGGCATACTGTAGGCGTGGATATTTATAAGGAAACGAAAGAACGGCGTGCCTGCGTCGCGCCGGGTGGAGTGTAATTCAAGACATTTTGCCTACGCCTACGTACATTTTGTATGAAAACGTATTGAAGCGGCATCATGCCTGCGCTGCGCCTGCACCACGCCTTCACCTTACGCCGTTGAAGAGACACGCTTTTTACCAAAATATATGAATATTATGTAAAAAGTATGTTTTTATCTGTAAGCGTTCGTTTAACATTTATGAGCTAAAATTATTCGACTTGAATTCGGATTTGTAATTGTACCTACATTTTATGTAAATTAATAGGGATGACATTTCTTCGAAATGTTTTTCAATTTTTCACTTGAAAATAAACAGAAAATAAATTGGAAGATATCAAATAACAGCAAAAAGGCTTTTACGAAGAATTATTAAGATACAAAGTAATATTTTATTACAAAACTAATAAATTTTTTCTCAACATCAACGATGAAACAAAATACTCAAAACGCATTTCTGCAAAATGAAAATACTTCAGAAAGCAGGTATGTAAATTTTTTCTATGTATTAAATTACAATGTCTTTTTGTATGAATATTTTTTTGCCAGTAATATTTCAATGACAGAAACTATATATTCGCTTTTCCTTTGGGAGATATGCTAAGATGTGTGGATGTAAATATGAATTTTCGTGGTGATTGGTATGTCAGCCTAAAATAAAATATTGCAATATAAAATTCAAGAACATAGGTACGTACCGTGCCGGGGAGACTTGCCAAAACTGATAACTGTGTATGAAATATTGGTTATTTATGTTTGCCTGAAGTTTTCTATTCTGAGGCAAAGTTTATCATCAGTTTCTTTTCTATCTACTCGGTGTTAAAATCAGTGTTCAGTTGGTCCACACATTTTAACCGTAAACTTCACTTTTGCATGAACCCAACAACCAACAATGTGGACAAATTTTTTGACGCCCGAAGAATATTACTTGGTATGCCAAATAGCCTGTATGTATACAAATACACTAGTTTTTGTTGTAGTTAAAAATACCTAGGAGTTTTGATTTTATAGGCATTCAAAGTTTCGAAAAATATCGAAATATCCCGCTAAGTCACGTGACCGCTTGTGACGTCATGTCACAACGCGCCGCGCCATTGGTAGTTGTATTTTTTACATTTAGGGACAACACATGAGTTCCTAGTATTTGGATTGGACATTTTTAAAAGTATTTAGGTATAATTTCGAAGGCACGGGCGCGCGACCGCGAGCGGAGCCAGACTGAGCGTGTTGTGCGATGACGTCACACCCACACCGTCACCGGCAGCCAACTTGTTTTACTTCTAAATCGGAAACTAATTGACGTATCGAAGTAATTCTTTCACTAGTATTTTTTATTTTTGACAGAGAATATGTAATGCTAATAATCAAAATTAGTTAACATTCTTCATTCTATTTCCATTTTGATACTTGTACATATTTTTATTATTATTTTAGATGTATTTGTATTTTGTAAATAATGTACAATGTACTTACTGAATTCAAATAAAACCGGAAAGAACCAAAACTTTGTATGGAACAGCTGATAGGTTATTTTAATGAAGGATTGAATTTTTTAATCCTGTTGAATGTTTCTAATAATTTATCAAATATTGAGACTGAGATCATCATCTTCTTTCTGACCTTGTCCCATTCTACTTGGGGTCGGCGCAACACGTTTTCTTCTTCCATTCCCCCTGTCTGACGTCACGGCATCATTTACTCCTTTCTCTTTCATAATATCATTCCTCACACAATCCATCCATCTTTCCTTTGGCCTTCCTGTCCCTCTCCATCCATCAACATTCATGTCTATCACTCTTTTAGTCAGGTTACGATTTTTTTTTTTAACGTGGTAAAATCATCAAATGAGTCCTCCTACCCAGGGCAGAGCGGGAGGGACTGTCAGACTTGTACTGACTAAAATCCACGGTGTCCTTCAGTAGCCCTTTATGCTCCAGGGTCACGGTAATTCTATGAGTCCCGCGACCAGTCAGGTAAGCTTCATCCCTCCTCATTAAATTCTTTCATTCTCCTACATGCATAATAATTATTCTAAATTCGGCAGTAATTAAGAGGATCTCGCGGCTAAATAATAACAGCCGCTCGGGTCGATCTTTAGGTTAAACCGTGCTTGCCTAGGTTAGTCTGTGGATGGGTGACCACCCATTACATACCGAGTTTCCTCCGTGCCTCGGAAAGCACGTTAAGCCGTTGGTCCCGGCTGTCACAGGCACTCACAGGAGAGGAGAGGTCGAGAGGGGGGGGGGGTACTTACTATTACAACTACTTTGCTTTTGACTAGTAAAGCGAAGGTTCAAAACCTAATCGCTGTTTTCACCAACACTAAGCGACTCCTTTTCAAATGCCTACACCCCGACGAAAAGAACCTGTGTGGCAAGATCGTCCGCCTGGCGTAGATTTGAGATAACTTGTTGTGTGAGGAAGGTCGGCGTTATATCTGTCACTTGCTCCGTCCTCCGAAAGCGTAGCAAACCCTGGGTAAAGAGTGTAAATAGACCCTTAACATAACCGAAAGGCACTTGTTCGTTGTTTTTTGTTCTAGACTATAGCCGGGAACCTTCTAGTTACGGAGATATTGGGGGTCAAAGTTCCAACTGTTACACATTATTTTTTTTAAATACATGTTTTTAATGTAAGATTTTTACTTTACACACCTCTACGACCACCGTACTATTCAATTCATCCATCAGCACAATGCTTTGAGTGCTTTCCATCGAGTCCTACCATAAAATGTGATTTTCACCCCAAAAAAAAAGTTGATTCCCAGCAATAATTTTTGCGTAAAGTTTCTTAGTTTGATGTACAGAATACTTGGTTGACGGCTATGTGAAGGGTCTGTTTACACCCTGTATGTTTCCCAGCAGTGGGGCAGTTATTATATAGGTTATTGTTTTATTATGCTTTAATATAATTAGGGAGAACGTTGTCAGTTTTGATCTGACCTGGCCACAAAACTGACAGCTTAACCTTGAGTGAGACACAAGGCAGACAGTAAGACTTATTCAAAGATAGTTTGGAAAATATTACAAGTAGCGCTTTTAAAGGTTAAAACTAAAAAAAGATAAATCTTAAAGCTTTTTACATTTGCAAAGTAATAAATCTAGAACCCCATTTTTCGAAGTAACGTATTGCTAAAGCTACAAAAACATTCAACAACACTGCGTATTGCTGAAATTTTCAGCATTTTATTGCAACATCTCAAAAAATCTATTCTTTAAAAGCTGAATCAGTTTTTTTATCATCGTAAATTCCAACGGAGAAATACCAACCGTATCATATAATCCGAGCATCAACAAATCTCGCGAATAAACCGTTCCCAAGCTGCATTGGTACAACCTTCTCAAACTGTTGATCCGTTAAGCCTTTTGTCCTTGAAGCCTATAAGAAATCCTTGTGTATTTATACCACGAGTGAATCTTGTATACACGTCTTTATTTACAAGGCTTTCGCCAGAAACTGGCTTGTGAAAAAAACAACCTGTTTGGCTTTTTTTGTTGTTAAGATCAAACGAGAGCTCAGACTGAGCTTAAGTCTCAGTGGAATCGCATGTGACTAAAAGAGTGATGAATATAAATGTTGATGGATGGAGAGGGAGAGGAAGACCAAGGAAACAATAGAATAGAATAGAAAATTCTGAAAAAAAGAAAAAAAAATACTATTAATACTTCTTTCTTCTTTCTTTATCGTGTGGTTAGTGCCTAACCTGGTGTCAGAGTTTTATGCCGCCCATGGGCCTCTGACTTGGCTTTACATGCTGTCGAGAAATATCTCTCAGGCATGCTGGTTTCCTCACGATGTTTTCCTTCACCGAAGCAAGTGATAATTATACAATACGCACATGTATCCGAAAATCAGAGGTGCGTGTCTTGGGTTCGAACTCGAGACCTATGACTTGTCAGACGGTCACACCACTAGACTATCACTGCTATCACTATTAATACTAACGGGATATTTAACATGTTTACTGTTTTCTTTCTAAACACAACGTAACGTTTATCCGTGATCATGGTGCTTGCAACAGCGCCGAAATATCGGGAACTCATAGAAAACAGTAAACATGGTAAATATCCCGTTAGTATTAATAGTAACGTTAGTGACCATGATAGTTTAAAAAAAAAATGTTTATTTTTGTTGTTGTTGTGAATTTTGAATTTTGACAATGGATGGATTGTGTGAGGAAGGATGTGAAGGTAAATGATAGCGTGACGGTTGACAGGGAGAATGGAAGAAAAAAACGTGTTCCGCCGACCACAAGTAACATGGGACCAGGGTAGGAGGATGATGATCAGACTCAGTGGATTGCCTCGTTGGTCTAGAAGTTGATAGTGATACTGCTGAACATGACTTCCTGAGTTCGGTTTCCAGGTCCAACAAAGTGTTATTGGGTTTTTCCATCAGAAGTTTCTGAGTAGAAGCCCGGAGTTTGGTTTCGTGCCACGTTGATCGCAATAGGTACTCCTCAACACCTCATCTCCTGTTCCATTTGCCTGGTGAAATGTGCACAAAACCAGTGTGTGTGTGTATGTGTGTGTGCTATAGGTGCACTTCCGCCTAACCCTTCGGATTATACAGTTGTGTCGTATATTAGGAAAAAAGAAGCAGTCTTTATTTTAATATTCCGAAGAAAAATGTTATATTAAAAAGTTTTAATAATTATAAAACTTTTTAATATTTTATTATTGAAAAAGGTTAATTGAAAAAGATTAATTGCGCTGACGGATCCAAAACAGTCCCCAGGATTTCATCGAGCTTCATTGGCTCGGCGCTTTTCTAGTGGTCGCCACTGTTGATTTTGGCTTTCAGGAGCTGCAGTAGTTTAGAATAGTGTGGTAGGCCTGTCCCAACAAAACAAAAAAAAATCCGAGGAAAAATGCTGAGAGGAGCCGTGAAAAAAAATGGGGTTTTAAAAAAATTCTGAGAATAGGTTGAGCTTACTAAATTGCACATACCTGCAACAGAATATGATGGAATATTCTGTCGTGCAAATCTTTGTCAGAAAGATTGAGCTAAATTCTAGTATAGCTTGAACATAATTCAAATTTTAGCAGTTGTATAATGAGAATGATTGTGTGAAATTGCATCAAGACGACGGCGTCGTGATGTAGTTTGCGCATCTCCCGACAACAATGTTTCAGTAGTAATTCCTAGCAATTTCCTCGAGTAGCCAGGACTTTGAAATACAAGGAGACTATTCCAAGTATCCGTAGATTGACAAAACTGAAACTGTGTGAGAATATAATAGTACTAGCGCCCCGCCCCGGTTTTGCACGGGTGCAATATATACATATAAACCTTATTCTTGAATCAATCTATCTATTAAAAAACCACATCAAAATCCGTTGCGCAGTTTTAAAGATCTAAGCATACATAGCGGCAGACAGAGGGAAGCGACTTTGTTTAATACTATGTAGTGATAGAACATTGTTTAAATTTTCATACCTAAAAAGTGTATAAAATAGTAAAATGACACGAATAAATAGAAAACGACGCTTTGTACAAGAACTGTAATATTTTAGGAATAGGTAACACATAGATTTAGTGAACAAGACAGTAAAATTCATTATTCTTTGACTAATCATTGTCGCTATTTCTTCTATAAAGGGTGTAAATAGACCCTTAAGGAAGCCGAAAGGCACTTGTTCTCCCCGTCTTTGGGATCATTTTTTTTTCTAGACCATACTTTTTAGTTACGGTTATATTGGGGGTCAAAGTTCCAACTTTTTCCACTAGTTTTTTTCCCTCCACGACTCCCGTACTATTCAATCCATCCATCAGCACAATGCTTTGAGTGCGGCCCATCGAGTCCTACCGTAAAACGTGATATTTCACCCTAAAAAAAAAGTCGTTTCCCAGCAATAATTTTTGCGTAAAGTTACGTAGTTTGACGAACAGAATGCTTGGTTGACGGCTCCGAGAAGGGTCTGTTTACACCCTGTATACAGGGTATAAGGGACAGCCCTTCACAAACTGACAGAGTGCATTCAGCTCCTTATTTTGAATCATATTCTACCGGATTTTTCCAAAAAAAAAATCGTTTTTAAGTTACTATTCCTTTGTTTCAATGTAAAGTTGCATCTGCTGCGTCTGACATCTTTAAAGGCAAAACCATGGAAGTTGGTACTAATTTCTGACATTAGACTCCTGTTCATTAGTGAAAAGTTACACGTGTCACCGTTTTTTACACTTATTGCTTGTATTATACAAAAATTGAAAATACGTATCTGTCCCACAAACAGTCTAGTCCAACAATGTAGGTCAACCGTTCTTCCAGATCTTTTGACCGAGGAGTCGAACGAGGTATGCAGTTCGATTAGCGCCCGTTTCATAACTGGATTTCTCGAGTTCCAAGAAATGAACGAACGACTTTGTAAAAGAAAAAAGTAAATATGAAGGTATAAGTGGAAATCTTGGTGTTTTGAGTCCGAAGCTAAATTGGATTCGAGGAATGAAATAAAATTAAAAATTGAATTCTGCACGAGTTTCCTTTTTCCACGAATCTTCGCGAACGTGGCTGTACAATCATTGATTCGTATCAATTTCACATCGAATCCGATAAAAACGAATTCACCCTACATATTTATCATTATTTTTGATACCAATATACCGCAATCGTTACGGAAACATCACAAGATACAGGAAAACTCAATCGAAAACATAAATAAACGAAATAATCTGAACATAAATAGCTCAGCAAAAACAAAATTTTTACCGCTCTCAATTATTTGATAGTTACTATTGCACCCTATTTCCTGGCTGCCTTCCTAATTTTCAACCGCATTCAAGTTGCCTTGTGGCTAAATATTATCAGCCACTCGGATCGATCTTTAGGTTAAGCCGTGCTTGCCTAGGTTAGTCTGTGGATGGGTGACCACCCATTACATACCGAGTTTCCTCCGTGCCTCGGAAAGCACGTTAAGCCGTTGGTCCCGGCTGTCATTTGTAGATCTTTGACAGTGGTTACAGGTACTCAGAGGCCCAAAAAGTCTGACAACCAGTCTAACCAAGAGGTGTCGTATTACCTAGTACTAATTGGGTTCGCTCCATATAAAATACTGGTATTAAGAAAAGGCTAGGCAGATGATGGCGTAAACAAATTGTATCCCTAATAAAAAATAAAAATATATAGTTTTATGATGCCCCGAGCTTTGTTAATTTTTATTGTTATTTCATTATGTTTATTCTGTCTACTAAAATGTTTTGTTTATTCTTCGCGTCTACCATATTGTTTACTTTATAATTTTATTACTATTTTTTATTCAGATTTTTATATTCAACCAATATCTTGTATGTTTGGTGTAAACTGTAAGTATAAGTTGGTTATAAATAAAAAAAAAAAAATGATGATTCAAGTTGCCTTGAAACTAAAGTCAAAATTACACACTTCATTTTGAACATGCAACTAGCAACTGCTTTGAGTCTCCTAAAACACTTCCCACCAGCTCTTTTAACCTACATTGTAACTAATTTTATCCTAGAAATTCTAAATAGAAAATCTAGACCAAGCATCTTTCTGAAGAGAACCCTAAGTCTCTTCTTGCGTTCAATTCAGAGTGAAAATTTAATGTGTATGAAGGAAACATGCGATCCATTCATCATCTTGGAAAATAGAAATAAAATTTTTAGAATGAGGCAAAGGTGTCGGATATTTTTTTATCTTCCTTTTGCTTATCCATCTACTAGCTTTTGCCAGCGGCTTCGCTCGCGTTAATTTAGAATTTAAAATAAACGATTAGGCTTGTACTCTGCTTGTAATAATATAATTCACATTTTGACCAAGCTGTAGGTATTGCACTTTTGTAGGAAACAGCAGATTTTTTTGTTAACGTTCCTTTAATACTTACAACAAAGACGTACTAACAGGTTTTAGTTTAAATTAATACTACGTCAGTTTATTTGTATACCAGCTGTGTCCGCGGCTTCGATCACGTGAGCGCGTATTCTTTTGCCATTATTAGGGAACATTACATGGGAACATGTAGTCGTAGTATATTCCTAACATCTTCTACAAAATAATCCATTTTAATATTATTACATCCGAAAATAATAATTGTAATTCAATTCCGCCGTCTATTATTATTTAATATTATACAATCATGATTCGAAAGACACGTGGCGTCATCTATTATCATAAGAACGTTCTTGTTGTTTTCCTAGGGGACAGTACTTCTTTTAAGATGAAAGGCCCTATGTCCGTTTCTGTACACCTGACAACGTGTATGGGGTGGAAGGGACACCGACGCGAACGGTTACCACGTAATCAGTACATCATTCTGACACCCCCAACATAGAAATTTTTCATCGTTTATTAAAAAAAAAATCAGCTTTTCCATACATTCTAACCGTGTAGGTATAGCACTGTCGTAGGAAACAGCTGATTTTTTTAGCTGCTGGTAGTAAAAAATGGCATGCTTGGTTAAAATGTTAATAGTAGGCTGGGAATACATTGTTTTTTTTAAAAAAAAAAAACGTTGTCCCACACTAAGAATTTCTCCTGTATCGTGGGTGCGTTTACAAACATTTAAATTTACATACACAAACAGCCAGACCCGGAACAACTACATGTAGGCCATACAAATATTTGTTCCGTGTAATCGAACCCGCGACACGAAGCGCAGCAGTCAATTGCTCAGCCACTGCGCCAACCGTGCCATCATTTTAAAACCAGCCTGTGAAAACTGTTTTCATCCCAGGGCTTATTTAGTTTCTTGTAGTTCTTATGTAGTGTACACGTCATCATTGTTTTTATAGAGCAAAAGTCTGACCAACCATCTGGGCATAGCCTAAACCAAACAAAACAGTAAGCAAAATATTAGCATAACATTAAAGAACCACAACGCGTTCAAAGCATTTGCTTACTGTCTAGACGATGTGTGTAATCAGGGACTTGTTACTTTGAATAAAAATTAGCATTCGCAGCTGGCCGACTTCGCCAGTCTTTTGGCTCGAAGCCAAATGACAACAATTTGGCACAGATATTTTTATAACTCCAATTAAATAAACATTTTGAATGCTTAAGACATTATCATTGACTTCGTGATTATGGTGGTAAAGTTTGTGTAGAAAACTTTTGTATTTTCAACATCCTGTTTCAGTAATTAAAACTTGCAAGGCTTCCTTATCTTTTCCGCGAAACACAGGATTAGTATTGTGTTAACATTAATCTACTACGTTTAGATTCGCTTAAGCATTATACATCAATCTACAGTTTGTTGGAGTAGACCCGCATCGATTAAAATAGGCGAAACATTTTTCGTTCCAAGAAAGATATTCATTAATTTTCTTGAACTTTTGAACATAAAAATTATTCAAGAAAGTTTTAGGTTCTAAGTATATGTTAAGCTATGCAGTAATCAATAAAAATGTTCTAAAGATACTCACGTAATGTTCGATAAACAAAGCCGTGCGACTACAGAAAGGTGCGCGAGCTACGTACATACTACGACGCTACGTGTATTGCTACGGCGTAGCTAGCTACGAACGTATAGTTTGACGTACGTACTACCGCGTTTACTGACGGCGATCACTTTTCAACCTTATTACTCAGGGCATCAGGGTGAAAAGCGGTCGACCGTCATTGAACTGGGTAGTACGTACAATCATGATCCTAAAATTACCATAATCAATGGTGGTTTCATCATCGTGAGGAAACCCGCATGTCCTAGAAGATAAAAATCGAAGACATGTGACATCTACCAACCCGCACTGGACCCGCGTGGTGGATTATAGTCCAGTCCCTTTCATAGAGAGAAAGCCTTGTGTCCCAGCAGTGGGAACATTATAGGCTGATTATGCTATGCTTATGCAATGGTGGTTTCAAGTATCAAAACTAGTTATAGACACTACACCCAAATTATATTGCAACGAAATATTTCTACCTAAAATCAGTCTACATTTTTTGTGTTTTTAGGCGAACACACAAAAAGTTTGGCGTTCATTAGGGAGAAAATTGCTTATTTAAAATACGCTCGGTAACAGACGCTTTTGTCGAGTTTTTGTTATATTTACGGGAATATTTCCAACGCGACACGAAACTGAAAGAAAACGACGGATACCTTGAATATTTTTTGTTCTTTAATACAATAACTAGCGACCGCCTCTGATTCGTACGGTTATTACGATTTGACAAAAACATCGAGATCTCATGAACTAGAAGGTTCCCAGGTATGCTCTAGAACAAAATAATGATCGCAAGAGCATACCTGGGAACCTTCTAGTTACGGAGATATTGGGGGCCAAAGTGCCAACTTTTTCACAAGTCTTTTTTTAAATACTTGTATTTAATGTAAGATTTTTACTTTACACACCTGCACGACCCCCGTACTATTCAATCCATCCATCAGCACAATGCTTTGTGTGCTTTCCATCGAGTCCTACCGTAAAAAAAATTACGGCGAATTAAGTTAAATACCTAAACCTACTCCTAATAACATGGGCTATCGTCCAGTGAATCAAAAAGTGACGATATGGTGATGACAAAAAAACACATATTCACAAACAGGAACTAAAACACGCACACAATTTTGGTATTTCCCCCAAGACGTAAAATTCGTATAAGGTCACTTTTGTTCTCAGGGTGCGCTAATAGATCAAGTCGAAATAAATCAGTTCTGTCGCTTGTTGCCAAAAAACACTTTTTCTTTTCCGAAATAGTTGGCCTTTTTTTTCAAATCAAATCAAATCAAATCGTTTATTGCTATTATTCATAATGTACACTTACAGGTGGTAAAATAAAAAAATAGAAACAATTATGGACCCTGTCGGACACAGCAAATTTTTTAAATAAGTAGAGAGAGGAAGAGCGCTTTACTACTTTTCCTTGTTGTTAAGTTTGAATTATTTTCTATGCTATTAAATATTTTATATTTCCATTCATTTACTTGAATATTCCGTATGGTGTCGGACGTAAAAGAATAGCACCATCCCATATCTTCCCGTGGGTGTCGTAAGAGGCGACTAAGGGACTTACCAGAGAATGGGCAGCAGCGTTCTCTGCGGTATCTAACAACCGTACTGCGATCGCCAACCCGCCTGCCAAGCGTGGCGATTATGGCAAAACCCCCCCAATGATGAGCGCAACCAAGAAATGGCCCCTAGTACCCGGCAGCCCGTCTACCCTCGACTATGGTAGCGGTCGAGGTTACGGCGTGGCAAGGGGTGCGAAGAATCTCCGGACGGGATCAGGCTGCCTATTTTTCCTTCGCTTTACTACTTTTCCTTGTTGTTAAGTTTGAATTATTTTCTATGCTATTAAATATTTTATATTTCCATTCATTTACTTGAATATTCCGTATGGTGTCGGACGTAAAAGAATAGCACCATCCCATATCTTCCCGTGGGTGTCGTAAGAGGCGACTAAGGGACTTACCAGAGAATGGGCAGCAGCGTTCTCTGCGGTATCTAACAACCGTACTGCGATCGCCAACCCGCCTGCCAAGCGTGGCGATTATGGCAAAACCCCCCCAATGATGAGCGCAACCAAGAAATGGCCCCTAGTACCCGGCAGCCCGTCTACCCTCGACTATGGTAGCGGTCGAGGTTACGGCGTGGCAAGGGGTGCGAAGAATCTCCGGACGGGATCAGGCTGCCTATACCGACGACTTGACCTGGCAACATACAACACGCGTACACTCCGGAACGACGAGAAGATAACGGAACTCGAAGAGGAATTGAGCAGGCTGCGATGGAGTATTGTGGGATTATCTGAAGTCCGAAGAGAGGGGGAGGATACGATAATCCTGAAATCCGGCAACCTGCTCTATTTCCGAGAGGGTGACCGGCAGTCCCAGGGTGGTGTTGGGTTTATCGTCCACAAGTCCCTTGTGAATAACGTGGTGAAGATCGAGAGTGTGTCGACCAGGGTGGCGTACCTTATACTCAGAATATCCTCAAGATATTCGCTGAAGGTCATACAGGTCTACGCCCCGACCTCGGCACACCCCGACGACGAAGTGGAGACCATGTATGAGGATATTTCTAAAGCCCTGCATGGTTTCAAAACTCACTTCACCGTTGTCATGGGGGACTTCAACGCGAAACTGGGCAAACGAGACGGGGATGAGCTGCAGGTGGGGCAATTTGGGGTTGGACGTCGGAACCACCGGGGTCACCAACTGGCTAGTTTTATGGAGAAGGAGGGCCTCTATATGATGAACTCCTTCTTCAGAAAGCGTGAGCACAGGAAGTGGACCTGGCAGAGTCCCGATGGTGCAACTAAAAATGAGATTGACTTCATCATGTCAACCAAGAAGCAAATGTTCAATGATGTCTCTGTGATCAATTCGGTGAAAACCGGGAGCGATCACCGCATGGTAAGAGGCACATTGAACATCAATATAAAGCTTGAAAGGTCTCGACTGATGAAGTCTACGCTCCGTCCAGCACAAATCCAGATCCAAAACCCCGAGAGCTTTCAGCTTGAACTCCAGAATCGTTTCGAGTGCCTAGGAAGCTCAGTGGACGAATGCAACGATGGGTTCGTGGAAACTGTCCATACGACTGGGTCTAAGTTCTTCAAGACACGTCGTGCACAGAAGAACAAAAGACTCTCTGATCATACTCTCGAGCTCATGAAGGAGCGGCGCGAGATGATCCTGCAGTCTTCAGACGAGGCGTGGAAGTACCGGCAGCTCAATAGACGGATCTCTAAATCCTTGAAACGCGACCTCCGCCGCTTTAATACCGAGCGTATTAAAGACGCTATTGAGCGGAACAAAGGCTCCAAGGTTTTTTCAAGAGATCTGGCTATTGGGCAGAGCCAGCTCACGAAACTGAAGACCGACGATGGCAGGATCGTATCCGCCAAACCGGAGCTGCTGAGGGAGATCGAGAGTTTTTATGGGCAGTTGTACACTTCAACCAGTAAACCCGTTGCAAATCTAGCTAACGACCCAAGAGCTAGACTGACCCGACACTATACCGAAGACATTCCGGATGTCAGCCTGTACGAGATTAGGATGGCTCTGAAACAGCTTAAAAACAACAAGGCACCGGGTGAGGACGGAATTACGGCCGAACTCCTGAAGGCAGGTGGAAAACCGGTACTTAAGACCCTTCAGAAGCTGTTTGATTCCGTCATACTCGAGGGGAAAACGCCGCAGGCATGGTGCAGGGGTGTGGTGGTACTCTTCTTCAAAAAGGGCGACAATGCCCGGCTGAAGAACTATAGGCCCATCTCACTTCTAAGCCATGTCTACAAGCTGTTTTCAAGAGTCATCACGAATCGTCTCGCGCGCAGGTTTGACGATTTTCAGCCTCCCGAACAAGCCGGATTCCGAAAAGGCTTTAGCACCGTAGACCACATACATACGCTGCGCCAGGTTATACAGAAGACCGAAGAGTATAACCTGCCTCTCTGCTTGGCGTTTGTGGACTACGAGAAAGCCTTCGATTCGATCGAGACTTGGGCTGTACTGCAGTCTCTCCAACGGTGCCAAATCGACTATCGGTACATCGAGGTGCTGAAGAGTTTGTACAAAAACGCCACCATGTCAGTCCGACTTCAGGACCAGACCTCGGAACCTATCCTTCTGCAGCGAGGTGTAAGACAGGGAGACGTCATATCTCCGAAACTGTTCACCGCTGCACTGGAGGATGTCTTCAAGGTTCTGGACTGGAGAGGGCTAGGCATCAACGTCAATGGCGAGTACATCTCTCACCTTCGGTTTGCCGACGATATAGTGGTCATGGCTGAGACCATGGAGGACCTCAGTACAATGCTCGATGACCTCAGTAGAGCTTCCGAAAGAGTGGGTCTTAAAATGAACATGGACAAAACCAAAGTCATGTTGAATGCCCATGTAACACCCACTCCTATCAAGATCGGAGACTCTACACTCGAAGTTGTAGACGATTATGTCTACCTGGGACAAACGGTCCAGTTAGGTAGGTCTAACTTCGAGAAAGAGGTCAATCGTCGAATCCGACTCGGCTGGGCAGCGTTCGGGAAGTTGCGTGGTATCTTCTCGTCCAACTTACCGCAGTGTCTCAAGACGAAAGTCTATGACCAGTGTGTGTTGCCAGTGATTACATACGGGACCGAAACGTGGTCGCTCACAATGGGCCTCATCAGAAGGCTGAAAGTCACCCAAAGGGCAATGGAGAGGGCTATGCTCGGAGTTTCCTTGCGTGATCAAATCAGAAATGAGGAGATCCGCAAGAGAACCAGAGTTACCGACGTAGCCCGAAGAATAGCCAAACTTAAGTGGCAGTGGGCAGGGCACATTGCTCGCAGAACGGATGGCCGATGGGGCCGAAAAGTTCTGGAGTGGCGACCGCGAACCGGAAGACGCTGCGTTGGAAGGCCTCCCACTAGGTGGACCGATGACCTCGTAAAGGTTGCAGGGATCCGCTGGATGCGAGACGCACGGGACCGGTCAATGTGGCGACACTTGGGGGAGGCCTATGTCCAGCAGTGGACGTCTTTCGGCTGAAATGATGATGATGATGATGATTCATTTACTTAATCTATTAATATTTTATATGTAAGTCTATTCATTCATTTATTATTTATTTAATTATATTTTTAATTGCTTATTTGTTTACTCTCTTTAAAAATTGTTCATTATTAATTTCCTTGGTCAGAGTGTCGTCTTGGGGGCACTATGAAAAAAATACTTAGAAAATACCCGCTCGCTCGGCTCGCGCGTATTTGGTCACAGTTCTAACCTAACCTAACCTATTGATCCCTTCCACATCGTTTTTACGACAAACGGTTAGTCGGAGACAAAAAACACCAAGACACTTTTAGCCTTATATTTAAGTGTTTTATACGATAGAATCGAGAAAATAAACGATTTGCAAAAATAACCCTTTTTTGGCTAAATTTTTCTAAGTCCTCGCGCCGTAGCGCCCCCAAGGCTACACTCCAACCATTTCCTTTATTTATTCCTATACTAATAAATTACATTTTTAAATATTCCTTAAAAAAAATAATATAAAAAACATTTAAAAATATAAAAAATTGTAGCCCACCGGTATCGGGAACATTATTATTGTAGTATATTTATATATAAGTGCTATAGTATCCTCGTCTCTCACCAAACTTTTAACTATAAATTACCAAAACAAAGATCCTTCTGCATACTCATACTAACAAAGAGTCTATTAAAGAAAATAGGGCCATTACTTCACTTCATAGCATAGTACTACACTTATGCAAACAAAACTCTGGAAACTTTGAAACACGACCCGTTATCGCTTACCTTGTGTTAAGGTAAAATACACAAGGTAATTTTAATGGATTTACTTGAGTGTGTGTACTCTCGCCCTGCTGTTTATTACTGTATTTGAGTTATTTTTTTTTCAAGACAAACATAACATTGAATGATTATTCATTGATCAATGTATTAAGCGCCATGCGCCATGTAAACGTATAACGTGCGTGTATGACATCATAGCACATAATGTCATGCATGTAATCCCCGAAGGGTTAGGCAGAGGTGTACCCATTAGTACAGTTATGTTTAAGTTCCATGTAATAGGGGGCGATAGGGGGCGAGCCTATTGCCATCAACCGGGCACAAGTCCAGACTTCATGGCAGCTACTGACAAATTCCTGATGGAAAACCCAATAACATATTGCCCGACCTGGGAATCGAACCCAAGCCCTCATGCTCAGCAGTCGCGCTTGCGTCTACTAGTACATCGAGGCAGTCTAAGTGCGTGCGTTTATGACCAGGTGTTTAACGTGTACGAGGCGAAAGGAGTGTTTGTAAGGCGCGAATTATACAGAAACGGCGTAAGGTGAAGGCGAGGCGCAGGCACAGTGCAGGCGTGAAAGTTTATAAGGAAACGAAAGAACGGCGTGCCTGCGTCGCGCCGGTGGAGTGTAATTCAAGACATTTTGTATGAAAACGTTTTGAAGCCACATCATGCCTGCGCTGCGCCTGCACCACGCCTTCACCTTACGCCGTTGAAGAGACACGCTTTTTACTAAAATATATGAATATGTATTATGTAAAAAGTATGTTTTTATCTGTAAGCGTTCGTTTAACATTTATGAGCTAAAATTATTCGACTTGAATTCGGATTTGTAATTGTACCTACATTTCATGTAAATTAATAGGGATGACATTTCTTCGAAATGTTTTTCAATTTTTCACTTGAAAATAAACAGAAAATAAGTTAGAAGATATCAAATAACAGCAAAAAGGCTTTTACGAAGAATTATTAAGATACAAAGTAATATTTTATTACAAAACTAATATATTTTTTCTCAACAGCAACGATGAAACAAAATACTCAAAACGCATTTCTGCAAAATGAAAATACTTCAGAAAGCAGGTATGTAAATTTTTTCTATGTATTAAATTACAATGTCTTTTTGTACGAATATTTTTTTGCCAGTAATATTTCAATGACAGAAACTATATATTCGTTTTTCCTTTGGGAGCTATGCTAAGATGTGTGGATGTAAATATGAATTTTCGTGGTGATTGGTATGTCAGCCTAAAATAAAATATTGCAATATAAAATTCAAGAACATAGGTACGTACCGTGCCGGGGAGACTTGCCAAAACTGATAACTTTGTATGAAATATTGGTTATTTATGTTTGCCTGAAGTTTTCTATTCTGAGGCAAAGTTTATCATCAGTTTCTTTTCTATCTACTAGGTGTTAAAATCAGTGTTCAGTTGATCCACACATTTTAACCATAAACGTCACTTTTGCATGAACCCAACAACCAACAATGTGGACAAATTTTTTGACGCCCGAAGAATGTTACTAGGTATGCCAAATCGCTTGAAATTTTGTCTCAGTAAAGCCTGTATGTATACAAATACACTAGTTTTTGTTGTAGTTAAAAATACCTAGTAGTTTTGATTTTATAGGAATTCAAAATTTCGAAAAATATCGAGTCCCGCTAAGTCACGTGACCGCTTGTGACGTCATGTCACAACGCGCCGCGCCATTGGTAGTTGTATTTTTTTACATTTAGGCACAACACATGACTTCGTAGTATTTGGATTGGACATTTTTAAAAGTATTTAGGTATAATTTCGAAGGCACGGGCGCGCGACCACGAGCGGACTGAGTGAGCCAGACTGAGCGTGTTGTGCGATGACGTAACACCGTCACCGGCAGCCCGCGTCGTGCGGGTACAACTTGTTTTACTTCTAAATCGGAAACTAATTGACGTATCGAAGTAATTCTTTCACTAGTATTTTTTATTTTTGACAGAGAATATGGAGTGCTAATAATCAAAATTAGTTAAAATTCTTCATTCTATTTCCATTTTGATACTTGTACATATTTTTATTATTATTTTAGATGTATTTGTATTTTGTAAATAATGTACAATGTACTTACTGAATTCAAATAAAACCGGAAAGAACCAAAACTTTGTATGGAACAGCTGATAGGTTATTTTAATGAAGGATTTAATTTTTTAATCCTGTTGAATGTTTCTATTAGTTTATCAAATATTGAGACTGAGATCATCATCATCTTTCTGACCTTGTCCCATTCAACTTAGGGTCGGCGCAACACGTTTTCTTCTTCCATTCCCCCTGTCTGACGTCACGGCTTCATTTACTCCTTTCTCTTCCATAATATCATTCCCCATACAATCCATCCATCTTTCCTTTGGCCTTCCTGTCCCTCTCCATCCATCAACATTCATGTATATCACTCTTTTAGTCAGGTAAGCTTTTTTTTTTTTTTAACGTGGTAAAATCATCAAATGAGTCCTCCTACCCAGGGCAGAGCGGGAGGGACTGTCAGACTTGTACTGACTAAAATCCACGGTGTCCTTCAGTAGCCCTTTATGTTCCAGGGTCACGGTAATTCTATGAGTCCCGCGACCAGTCAGGTAAGCTTCATCCCTCCTCATTAAATTCTTTCATTCTCCTACATGCATAATAATTATTCTAAATTCGGCAGTAATTAAGAGGATCTCGCGGCTAAATAATAACAGCCGCTCGGGTCGATCTTTAGGTTAAGCCGTGCTTGCCTAGGTTAGTCTGTGGATGGGTAACCACCCATTACATACCGAGTTTCCTCCGTGCCTCAGAAAGCACGTTAAGCCGTTGCCCGGCTGTCATTTGTAGATCTTTGACAGTCGTTAAAGGTAATCAGTGGCACAAAAAGTCTGACAATCAGTCTTACCAAGGGGTATCGTATTACCTAGTACTAACTGGGTTGTGGAGGTCAGATAGGCAGTCGCTCCATGTAAAATACTGGTATTCACCTGCATCCGGTTAGACTGGAAGCCGACCCCAACATAGTTGGGAAAAGGCTAGGCAGATGAAACTACGCTCTAAGAATTAATAACGTACTGTTTGTTCACAAGCAAAAATATAATAAAAACTGCACAGAACTTTGAAGCTTGAAATCCAAAATGATTTGGATTTCAAACTTCAAAGTTTTTGTTAAAATCAATCATTTTGAAATAAATGATCCAAATTACTTGAAAATTGAGCAGAAAATGAACAAGTAGGAAGTTAATAGAGACAGATCAATGGACCGCGTCATTTACTCGAATTCGTGGAACAGCAAACACTAATTACTTCGTTTGATACATGACAATACATGGTAACTACAAAACAAATCGTGTAGTTACGTGTACTGTGTATTGTCATACAATTACGCGAATTCTCATGGCACATAACATATGTGCTCATTTCTCAAAATGGGCGTTAGGGTATAATAACACGGCTGTTGCTATAATTGACAGCAAAATTAATGAGTCCCACATATTTCTAGTTATTAGTTATTATAAGGTCCTGAGTTCGACTCACACGTCACCGCGTCGGGCAAATATTGGGTTTTACCATCAAGAATTTTCCAGTAGTAGCCACGGAGTCTGGATTTGAACCCGATTGATGGTAATGGGCTCACCCCCTGTTACATGGGACTTAACATAACTGGCGTAATGTGGGTGTACTAATGGGTACACCTCTGCCCAACCCTTCGGGGATTACAGGCGCGATGTTATGATATATAAGTATAGTTATTCCCACTTCCTCCCACGTTGCCTCCCACTGCTGGGACACAGCCCTCCTCTCTATGAGAGGGAATGGGCTATAATCCACCACGCGGGCCCAGTGCGGGTTGGTAGATGTCACATGTGTTCGAATTTTTGGTTCTAGGACATGCGGGTTTCCTCACGATGTTTTCCTTCACCGTTTTGAGAGCAGTGGTAATGAAATAAATTACACAAAGTAATGCGCCTGCCTGGGTTCGAACTCACGACTTACTGCTCGTAAGTCGGGGCCGCCCGCACTGGGCCACCGCTGCTCCACTGGCCCACCGCTGCTCCACTGGGCCACCGCTGTGCCAACACGCTACACGGTTTGCTGCGGCGAAAATGTGTAGCTCCTCAAATTTTTTGCGTTATGTGACATTGTAGCGAAATAATCTTCCAATAATAATATAAGTCTGGTAGTACCTATGTACCTATTTCTCGACAGTATGTAAAGCCAAGTCAGGGCCATAGACGGCATAAAAGCGCTGACACCAGGTTAGGCACTAACCACACGATAAAGAAGAAAAAGTACCGATCTCGATTTTTATGACTAAAATATTCAAAAAGTATTCGCATGGAATGTCGAGTAGCTATTAAATAGGTAAGATATGAATACACTGAAGTCCATTCGAATTCGAGATTGCTTTTTATGGCTGTTTATTTAACTTTTATTGTTTGTTTAATATGCAGACAATCAAACATTAAATGAATACGTGCGCATTACAAATTTACTTTACGCCAAAATAAATTAAATAAAAATCGTGATTGTGTTTTCAAACTAAGCTCTAGCATTCATATTTTAATAGATAGTGCATAATTAAAAAATATATTTAAATACTTTAGACATTTTTACTCATAAAAAGTTACGGATCGATTTTTTTATTTCAGTCACCGGTGCCACTTTCAGACTTCCTCTTATGTACTCATTTCTTATTTTATCCATTCGTGTTACACCACACATCCCCGTTAGCATTCTCATCTCAGCCACATGACATTGCTCCCTTGCACACATACAATTTCATCCCTCTTGTGGCCCAACATTCTGATCCATACAAGGCAACAGTAGCGAAGGGTCAATTTTTGTAAGAGGTGCCGGAGTAAATATCTTTAATGTGATTATATTATTTGTCTATAGAACACTGTCACTGTGACTGTGTCATTTTTCTAAGGGAAGCCGGTAGGAATCGAGTTGTGTAGAACCTTCGCCACTGCAAGGCAATAGATCTAACCATGGTTTTATAAATCTTCCCCTTGAGATTAAGGGGAATGCGGGAGTCGCATACCTATTATTCCCGTAACCTGCCATTTCATCCATCCAATGTTAATTCCATGCTTAACACTCCGTTCTATTTCGCCATCGCTTTGCACGAGTGAAGCAAAATACCGAAAATCGGAGCAGCGTGAGAGGAGCGCGCCATCTAGCGCTATAACTGGAGAGACAGCCGAAAATATTTTTTTTTCTTTTTTTTCTTTCTTAATAATAGTATCCCAAAATGATCTTAAAGATAAAGATAAAGATAAAGATATATTTATTTGTAAACATGTGTAACATAATACATATAAATGCAAATGTGGATGTAAAAGTGAAAATCTGTGAGTTTCAACATGTTTTGCCAACATTGGCGTACAAAATAATTTATAGCCACTTGAAATATAAGACAATTTAGAAAAACAAAGCAAAACAAAATTAAAATATAACACAAAATAGATTAGAAACTATCATTTAAAAAATCTTTAACATTATAGTAACATTTTTCAGTAAGTAACTTCTTAAGTTCTCTTTTGAATAAGTTTGGCTGGTTTATATTTTTAATAACCTCTGGAATCTTATTATATATTAATGGTGCCATACAAAACACGCTTTTATGAAGGAGTGCTGTTTTCGCAGAGTAAGGCTGTAAGAAGTTCTTATATTTAGTACGTCTATTTCTAGTGACATTGTCTGACAAAAGAGGAAACCAGTGAGGATTGCTTCTAACAAATAAAGCTATTTCCAAGATGTATAGTGACGGAAGTGTCAGTATATGGTATTTTATAAACATTGGCTGACAGCTGTCGGTATTTTTGATCCTAAACATAGCCCGAATACAACGCTTTTGGATTTTAAACACCATGTCGGTGTTTGTCGAATTACCCCAAAATATTAGACCGTATCTAAGCACCGATTCAACCAGTCCATAATACGCCATGAATAATGCGTTTCTACTCACTATTGGTGCCAGTTTGTACATCGCAAAAGATAAACTACTTACTTTTGCACAAAGGTCTTCTGTGTGACATTTCCAATTGATTCTACTGTCAATTTTTAAACCGAGGAATTTGGCTGTTTCAACTTGATTTATTGTATTATTTTCAAATATTAGTTTAAATTTAACTGAATTTTGAGGTCTTTGACTGTAGTTCATTACATTTGTTTTATTTATATTTATTTTTAGATTATTATTGATTAGCCATGTTATTATAGATGTTAGTGCTTTATTTATGTCATTTTCAAATAGATTTTTATCATTACATGTAATATTTACTGTGCTGTCGTCTGCAAATAATGTCATAGGTTGCACAGTTGCATTAGGGAGGTCGTTGATGTAGGTAATAAATAACGTAGGTCCCACTACGCTGCCCTGGGGAACACCATATCTAACAAATCTTACTTTGGATTGGTATTGTTCTTCTTTTTTAGTTTTTATGTTAAATTTTGTAATTTGTGTGATTTGTTTTCGATCAGTTAAGTAAGATCTAAATAGTTCTAAAACGTTTCCTCTTATACCGTATGCCTCCAATTTACTAGCCAATATTTTGTGATCCACATAATCGAAGGCTTGTGTCATATCGCAGAAGATAGAGCACACAGGGGTAGTTTTATCAACCGCAGTCATTATATTTTTTAAAAACTCAAAGATAGCCATATTTATATTTTTATGTTTGCGAAAGCCTTTTTGTTCGCTGCATAAGATATTGTTATTTTCTAAGTAATTATTTAATTCTGTATTGTAATAAGTTTCAAAGATTTTAGAAAATATAGAAAGGAGAGCAATGGGTCGATAATTTTCGACTAATTCTTTATCATCTTTTTTCAACAAAGGTTTGACAATTGCTAGTTTAAGATCCTTTGGAAATGTACCATTTGTTATAGACAGGTTAATAATATGACTTAAGTGATGACATATCTGACTATTTACTTCTTTTACAATTTTTGTAGAAATTTCGTCATATCCGACACTTTTTGTATTTTTTAGGCCATTTATTATCTTAAATACATGAAGAGGTGTGCTTGGAGCTAAAAACATTGAATTAGGTCTGTGGTTAATTAGGAATGTTACATTTTTACCAGCACCCAAGATTGGTTTAACTTTATCGACGAAGTAATTATTAAATGTGCTAGCTATTTCTGTAGGATTTCTGATACTTATATTTTGGATTTTAATTTTTTCTATGGGTTCTCTTGGTAGATTTGGCCGTACTTTATTAATCATTTGCCACGTTGTCTTTGGTTTATTACTTGACATTTTAATTCTGTAATTATTTTGCGCACGCTTCGTTAGTGATATAATTTTTTTTAGTAATTTGGAATAATTAATATAATTTTGTTTGTTTGTCTTTGTTGCTTTTTGTCGAAGTTGCCAGAGCAATAATCTTTTTCTTTTACAACAAGTTTTTATTCCGCGTGATATCCACTTTGATTTATAATTAACTTTAAACTTTAAGCTTTTCTGCGGGAAGCACAGGTTGTAGAATAATTTAAAATTATCAATGAAATATGTATAAGCATTATCTACATCCTTAGTTGTGTAGATTTCGGAGAAAGAAAAATTATTCAGGCAAATTTTGAATTTATCAATGTTTTCTTTACAGTAATCTCGTTCCGTTTTATACCAGTATTTAAATTTAAAAAGCTTTTTTATTGGAAGTTTTATTAATTGGGCCGTGTGATCTGATAAACCAAATTCCAACACTTCAGTCTTACACTGTTTTTTGAAATCATGGGCAAAGTTATCTAAACAAGTCATGCTAATCAGTCTAGTAGGTTGTTTTAAAGCAAGCTTTAAGTTGAAATTTAATAACAAACATTCGAAATCTAGGGATACATTATTACTTTTTAAAATGTCAATATTAAAATCTCCAGCTATTAAAATATTATTACAACTTATTTTTGTAATGAGCAGAAGGACTTTTTCAAGTTTTGAAAGAAATGTTACCACATTGTTTGGATTCGGTACTCTGTAGACACAGACAATAACAACTTTGTAATCAATAAGTTCGATAGCACAGCATTCAAATAAATTAGTTATTGTATGTTTCTTAACTTCTGGAATTTCCCTCCATTTATGCTCCTTGTTAACCATGATACACGCTCCGCCTCTTTTGCTATTATTTCGACTAATACAACTAGCTAAATCATAGTTATTTATATGGAGATATGTTTCGGATCCTGCCATCATAAAATGTTCCGTAATACATAGTACATCAATTGATTTGCTTTTGTCTGCAAGCTCTTCCATATTTATCATCAAGAGATCAGTTTTGTTAAATAATCCAGCTATATTTTGATGTAATACATATAGGTGTTTAGTTTCGAAAAAACATAGATTCAGAGCTGTTTTCATCAGTCAGCTGATTTGTGTGTGTAAGGCTATCCAATGTTTGTGTTACATCCTGTATTATTCCATTAATGTAGTCTTGGATGTCTTGGAAAATGGTTTCCATGCCGAGTTTGTTCACCGTGCTACTATGTACATTAAACATCTCATAGCTACATTTAAGATTTCTATTTGAATCCAAAAAGTACGCATGTTCATGTTCCAGTATGTCGAGATATAACAAGTTATTAAAATTCTCTACTCGGCAGTTGAACATATTGGTGTGGTGCCCATACTTAAAAGTGGGTGCACATATAATTATATTAGTGTGACTTAACTTCTGTACAACTTCTCTTATGTAGAATATAAGGCCAAAGTAGTCACGAGTATTCTGAAAGTCTTCTTCGCCTATTAAGATAACACAGAAGTCATTAATTGTAAAATCTTGTATTTTATTTTCCAAATTATTAATTAGTAGGTCTGTGCTACAGTTAGGCTTGAGATAATGGCATATATCGTAATGTTCGGAGAATGTTTTTTGAGAGATAGATAATATTTTATTCCTGGTGTTAGTGCTCAATATGTGAATTTTATTTCTAGTCCTTGTTTCGTTTGTTTTCTTTTGATGTTGCGTAGGCTCGGTAATGGATAATGGTTGGATCAGGGTGTTACTTTGATCTGCCGTTTGACCTACTTTTGGCGGTGATTGTAGTTCACATAATGTCTGTAATTGTTTAACGGGCAAACTTTTGAAGTATTAAAAACAATTACGTTTCTTTGTCTGTAGGTACCTACTACCTAAAGATTTTTATTCCCAACAGGTCTTTTCCGTAAAATTAACCAAAAAAAAATGTTCTTTCATCCCATCATTATTACACTTATCTATCCAACCTTTCCTTGAGGCAATAAATTAATTCAAATGAATACAATAAAGAAGTTTTACGAGAAAACAGCTTTTATCCCCAGGGCATAAAGGTCAAGGTCGCATGCTAACAGCGTTATGAATTTTAAAAGTAAATTGTATATTCTGTTGATTGCCTCGAAACAGATATCGTTATTATGAAAATCGTCTGGAAATGTTTCACTTTATTTGACGAAATTGAACAAGAGATTTCTAATTTGGATAAAAAAGTGGATTGTTATAAAGGTTTCTTATTAAGTTTGCTTAAGGTAAACGTTACGAAGTTTCAATGCTAATGTAACGTTTTGTAACGTTGTAGCGTTCTTGTAACGTTCCTTTTAAAAGAAAAACTGAAACATTATGTTGTTTGTTGTGTTATGCCGGTAGGCATAATAAATTTGACATAAGCGCAATTAAATAAAGATGTTCTGAGTATTTTGTGTGTACATCACTACATAGTATAAAACAAAGTCGCTTCCCGCTGTCTGTCTGTCCCTATGTATGCTTAGATCTTTAAAACTACGCAACGGTTTTCGATGCGGCTTTCAGTAATAAATAAATAGAGTGATTCAAGAGGAAGGTTTATATAAATATATTGTAGATCAGTGTTTGGATTACAATTTAAAAGTGTATTATAAAAAAAAAAACAAAACTGCTGCCTTCTTGGATCTCCTAATAATTGTGTGTTGCTGATTTATCAATGAAATAAAGTATTTTTTTACAGCAGTTATGTTATTTTAAGCGGAAAGTATTCCGAAGTTATTGGAACTTTAACAGGTTGAAGGAGACCCCCAATAAACTAGGAAGACTATCCTAAAAACAAAAATACCTCATACAGGGTGTAAACAGACACTTCACGAAGCCGTCAACCAAACATCATGTACATCAAACTAAGTAACTTTACGCAAAAATTATTACTGGGAAACGACTTTTTTTTAGGGAGATAAATCATTTCTTACGGTTGGACTCGATGGAACGCACTCAAAACATTGTGCTGGTGGATGGATTGAATAGTACGGGGTCGTGGAGCTGTTTAAATTAAAAATATTACATTAAAAACTCGTATTACACCGAATGATTTGAAAAGAGTAACCATGGAGTTTCTTGCCGGTTCTTCTCCATAGGAAACGACCAACCCGAACCGTGCACCTTTTTGTCGACGTTTTATAAGTGCCCATCGAGGCCTATGTGAAATAAAATATTTTGATTTGATTTATTTAAAAAAAAAAAATGTAAAGTATTTGGAACTTTAACCTCCAATATCTCCGTAACCAGAACCTTCTAGAAGGTTCCCGGGTATGGTCTAGAACAAAAAAAAATATCGCAATGATGGGGAGAACAAGTGCCTTTCGGCTTCGTTAAAGGTCTTGTTACACCCTTTATTTAAAAAATAAAAGTAGAAATGTTTCGATACCCTTTATTTAAAAAATAAAAGTAGAAATGTTTCGATCCAACATTTCTTTCTCAGTTATAACTAATCAATTTAAGGGAAACCTTTTCTTACATGCATAGACAACAATCGTGACCCCAGAAAACCATTAGGTAATTATTGTGATAATACAATTTCTATTCACGGTAATGGATTGGACAAAGTAACCATTGAATTTATCCTACACTAGCTTTAGCCCGCGACTTTCGTCCCCGTGAAATTATTGCAGAAAATATGACTTCCTATTTGAATCGAATTTTATTAACAATTTTATGGATTTTCATTTATAGCCTAGGTTACTCCGTATGACGTCAGATATCTGCCTGTAAAAGACCCGTCAAAAGCGGTCCAGCCGTTTTGGAGATTAGCTACAAACAGACAGATTAACAACCAGAAATTAAAAAAAATGTTTTTTTGTTACACGCACCGTAAATACGTTCATAAAGGGTGTAAATGGACCCTTAACATAACCGAAAGACACTTGTTTTTCCCGTCTTTGCGATCATTTTTTTGTTCTAGACCATACCTGGGAACCTTCTAGTTACGGAGATATTGGGGGTCAAAGTTCCAACTTTTTCACAATTTTTTTTTAAGTACAGGTTTTCATGTAAGACTTTTACTTTACTTTTACTTTTAATTGATTTCAATTCATAGGTCTAGAGTTCGATCCCAAGACACGCACCTCTGATTTTTCGAAGTCTTGTGCATATTGTAATTGTTAGATATCACTTGCTTCGGTGAAGGAAAACATCGTGAGGAAACCAGCATGCCTGAGAGATATCTCTCAACAGCATGTAAAGCCAAGTCAGAGGCGCATGGGCAGCATACAAACTCTGACTCCAGGTTAGACACTAACCACACGAAAAAGAAGAATACATAACAAGTTTTTTTTTTAATACAAGTTTTCAATGTTATAACTTAACTTTAATTACATCTTTGAACCCCGTACTATTCAATGCATCCAGCTCAATGTTTTGAGTGCGTGACAGTGAGTGCTACCGTAAAACGTGATTTTTCACTCCAAAAAAAAAGTGGTTTCCCAGCAATAATTTTTGCGTAGATTTACACAATTTGATGTACAGAATGCTTGGTTGACGGCTTCGTAAAGGGTTTGTTTACACCTTGTATAGGCAAAGCTTGTCACGCAAATTCACAATGGTATCATTGTCCAAACAGTATTTTTTAAGTTAAGCAGGAAACTTCTTCCCCATTTCTCAAGCCAAACTTTGTTGCTGTTCCACTTTTGAAGTTAAAAGTAATTTTATTAAAGTTCTCTTTAAACTCTTGAACTTTACCGAATTAATTATTCAATTAAATAAATGGGTTTTGTTCCAGGCGGTTGTTGAACTCTCTCTTGTTTCGTCATGAAGGCTTGTGCTAAAATTGTCGTTTCGATGAATTATAAAGTAGGTATTCTATTTTCATCGTGCGTGCGGTTTTAACAATTTATTCTGAATATCTGTGTTGAGATTTTATGCCTTTGTAAGTCTGTATGTCAAAACTGAGACTGAGAGCTGTTTATTTTCTACTAGTTTATGCCTGCGGCTTCGCCCACGTGGTGTTCGTTTATTTTGAGATATACACCTACCACTGCTTGTCTCTGCATCCCCCAAATGTTGACTGGTAGACAATGCCTATGGCATTAAGTCCGCCTCTGTACTTTTATGCTTGAAGTGTTAAATAAATAAATACCCCTTGATAAGACTGGTTGTCAGACTTTTCGGGCCACTAACTAACTGTAACGAATGTCAAAAATTTACAAATGACAGCCGGGACTAACAGATTAACGTACTTTCCGAGGCATGGAGGTAACTCGGTATGTATAGGGTGATCCCTACCCATCCACGGACCAACCTAGGCAAGCACGGCTTAACTTAAAGATCGATCCGAGCGACTGTTATTATTTAGCCACGAGCTCCTTTCACTTACTAGCTGACATAAGATACCAAAAAGTTGATGTCAATCCTATTCAAAATCGTTGTAAATACAAGAAACGCTTCGCTAACCTAGCACCTCCAAAGTTCCAGCATTCGCACTTATGAAATCACGCTCAACTGGTTCTGCTCCCAACCACATAACTACTGAACTAGTAAACTATTTACCTAACAGAAGAACCGCGTAACTTATTCGCTACTGAATAGATTAATAAAACTAATAGGTTCATTTGTTCTATTAAACGACAATGGCTATTTGGCGTGTACGCTCGCACTCCGGTAATATGACCGCCACGTAAGTACGGAGATGTAGTTGTGCTGGATATGACACAATAACACATTTAAAAAATAATGAAGTAATAAATTTAGTAAGTAATTATAGTAATAGTCATTTTTATCATTAGTTTAGTTCTGTTTGTAGTCTGTATTTATAATGTAAATAAAAGTATCCTGCTTAAAAAAAAAAAAAAGTGAAGTAATACAATAACCAGTGCCGAAGTAAAGTCGCTACTTAGGATATAATTTGTGTCGTTGGTCCAATGGTCGCATGAGGTCTTGGGTTCGATTCCCGGAATGGGCAAAGAAGTGTTATTGGGTTTTTTAAAAGGAATTTCTCAGTAGCAGCCACGGAGTCTGGATTTGTGCCCGGTTGATGGTATAGCGGACAGGTGGAACAGTTCCATACTGGGGAGTATGTGACTGTACCACCTGTCCGCTATAGTTTTCAGGATGCTGTTGAGGCTGACGCGTACTCTGATGGAGGCGCATCACTTGCGCATGATGGCGTGAAAGTCATCAATGCCCGCTTCTGCGAACATGCCGGAAGCCCTTTTAAGAGACTGTTGAGACCGCTGCTCTCAACGTCGCCGCACGCCAGCGGCAGTGCACGAGGGGTGCGGGGACAGCGGGGAGTCTGCCGGCCGACGGCCGAGCGCGGGCCCCCGCACCACACCAGTCAGCTGCTGCTCCACGCACGGCTGCGCTTACGCATTTTTCTTAGCGTCAATACTTATTTTCTTTTATTCCAACCGACAACGAAAGTTCTTTCCTTTCGTAATATATTACCTTGTATACCGTCCACTACACGTTTCATTTTGCTCCACCACGGCCTATCGTCGCGATCCAGAGACATTTATTTATTTATTAAACACTTCAAGCACAAAGTACATAGGCGGACTTAATGCCATAGGCATTTTCTACCAGTCAACCTTTGGGTGATGCAGAGACAGATAGTGGTAGGTGTATAATTCTGCAAAAAAATCAATTTAACACTAAGATAAACTACAAGGATATATAAAATACTATAACTATATATCATGATACTATAAATGTATATCAATTTAAATATAAGTAAATAGAAATTTACACACGTATTTACACATTACGTCTATTTAGCCAATTCATAACAATAGAAGGCTAGTGTTAAAGCAAGAAACCCGTACCCTATTTCCAACGATACAATTCCTAAAGTAAATCCAGCTCTCATCCTTGCGTGTCACTTCAAACCAATTAAAAAGCCAAGAAAAATGTCATGTCACTTCCTCCATTTCATTATTCTTCGGTCGTGTGACTATAATTGGTCCAATTTTTGGCTGGATGGCGGTCGTTTGGCAAATAGCTTTAAGTTTCGCGTGAACGAGAGTTTTAGTGGCCAGTGGTGGCCCTAATTGCTATGGATTTGTTCACGGACTGACGTTCACATTGGAATGGCAATGGCTGGTAAGGCTATTTAGTATTAGATGACGTAATTGGTGCTAAACGGCAAAGGAACACATCGTGAAGAAATCAGCATGTCCTAGAAGCAAAGATCGATACTACGTGTCAAGCACCTACGCGCACTAGGGCCACATTGTGGTGAATTATGTTCACACACTCCAGTCGTTCTCACTGTGAAAAATGAATGAAAGAAACACAGTGAACAACAGATGAGGGTATAAAAATTTCCAGGGCTGCGGGACTGTTCGAAAGAGATACCGTGGCCCTGGAACACAAAGGGAACATGGATGGGTTTTAGTCAGTACAAGTCTGACACTCCCTGCCGCTCCGCCCAGAGTGGGGGGGGGGTCATTTGATGATTTCCCATGCGAAAAAAAAAACAAAAAAAAAAAAAAAAAGGGTATAAATTTCCGTTACTGGATCTCGCACGTAGGGAAGTTTTTGTGGGCTGGTTATACAGGGTGTAAACAGACCCTTCACATATCCGTCAACCAAGCATTCTGTACATCACACTAAGTAACTTTACGCAAAAATTATTGTTGGGAATCGACTTTTTTTTTGGGGTTATAAATCACGTTTTAAGGTAGGACTCGATGGAAAGCACTCAAAGCATTGTGCTGATGAATGGATTGAATAGTGCGGGGGTCGTGGAGATGTGTAAAGTTAAAATTTTACATTAAAAACATGTATTTAAAAAAAAACTTGTGAAAAAGTTGGAACTTTGACCCCCAATATCTCCGTAACTAGAAGGTTCCCAGGTATGGTCTAGAACAAAAAAATGATCACAAAGACGGGGAGAACAAGTGCCTTTCATTTGTGTTAAGGGTCTATTTACACCCTTTATATGAGCTTGATCTGGATTGTGCCATAAACAAATGAGAAGTGTGTTTTGAAGGTCCTGAAGAAGGAACCGTTGTACACAATCGCAGATAGCCGGAAAGATATCGCATGTACTTCTCGAGTGCACCGGCGTCACCCAGATCCGCAAGGAAACTCTTGGAACACCAAGATCCCTTGCGGATGTCCTGAGAAGACTGAGTAGATTTATCTGCTTCTGTAGGGAGGTGCGCTGGTTGGAGTAACGGCCGCCATGGCTCACAGTACAATGGTCCACTTTAAGGACTAAGTGCGGAAACCGAAACCCTAACATAGAACATAGCCGGCAGTAGCGAAGGGTCAATTTTTGTAAGAGGTAAGCCGGAGTACATATGTTTATGTGATTATATTATTTGTCTATAGAATACTGACTGTGCCATATTTCAAAGAGAATTCGGTAGGAATCGAGTTGTATGGAACCTTCGCCACTGATAGCCGGAGCGATAGGGCGTGTCCAGTCGTTCAGGTAAGGGTTGACAGACACCGAGTGACTGTATTAAAAGGAAAGTAGTCTTTAACCTCAACGCCTTAAGCCAGCAATCACCTCTATGCTAGTTCTCTGGTAGGTGTTATAGCATCTGCAAGTCCCGATAAGTACCTGTTAACAGCCCTGGGTTTGAATGTTAGTGGTGTGTTGTCAGCTTCGTGCCTCGGAAATCACATAATGCCGTTGATCCTGCATCTAATCTCTCTCCGGTCGTGTCAGAACGCTGGCGCCGTCCCATTGGACTACGAGATTAAAGGAACAGAAGAAGCACACTTGTGTAAGCGCACACACTTGTGCACTATAATATCTAATGCAGTCTTAGCGTGGCTAAATAATAACAGCCGCTAGTATCGATCTTTAGGCTAAGCCGTGCTTGCCTAGGTCAGTCTGTGGATAAGTGACCACCCATTACATACCAAGTTTCCTCCGTGCCTCTGAAAGCACGTCAAAACCGTTGGTCCCGGCTGTCATTTGTAGATCTTTGACAGTCGTTACAGGTAGTCAGTGACCCGAAAGTCTGACAACCAGTCTTATCAAGGGGTATCGTATTACCTAGTACTACCAGTTAGTACCAGGTAATAGGATACCCCTTTATAAGTTGTGGAGGTCAGATAGGCAGTCGCTTCAATTAAAATACAGGTATTCAGCTGCATCCGGTTAGACTAGGAGCCGACCCCAACATGGTTGGGAAAAGGCTAGGCAGATGATGATGGTCTTAGCTAGGATTGGCCGCTAAGACAGAAATTCCGACGAAAAGATATTATTAGTACTACGATCATAAAGCACTCTGCATTGCCCTAAAACACACTAGGTCCTAAATTATGCTAAACTAAATACGTCTAACACAATTAGCTGGTACACTAATCACTTAATGGAGCTTGTAGGCAATGTTATCATTACGTATGCACTGCCGGCCATATAATCATGTAAGCCTTCAACCATTGCTATAAGTACATCATCTGGTTGTAATGCAGATTGCTAGAATAATGAGATCAAGCTTTGCAGACTTAGCAGTCTGATCTTGCAACTATTTTCATACTATCTTCTGCCCGTGGCTTCGCCTGCACAAACCTGTTTTTTACATAATTTCTTCATAAATTATATAGGCCATATGTTACTCCGATGTCTACTTTATTTTGCTCAAAATCCGTTCAGTAGTTTTAGCGTAAAAGAGTAATAAAAATCCATCCATCCATCCTAACAAACTTTCGCATTTATAAAAGTAGTAAGAAGTATATTTTATGAATCGTTACCATGAAAAGGAAAATAAATATGTTACATTCTCTGGTGACATCTATACCTATCGCTTATGGAACAGCATTTTAACTCAGCCAAGCACGGTACACTGTAGATACACTGGCGTCTCCCAAGCTGGGCTGCAACTCCCTGTCCTCCGCCTATGGGTTTAACCGAACAACATCTAACGCCACAGTATTTTAAAGCTGAGTTACCCACGCAATTAACATAGGTAAACACGATAACAACCCTTGAGCAGTAGCTCACTTAACACAACACCTGCCTAACCTAATGGCGATTACTGACGCGAGGTCATGCTGTAAAAAGGTAGCGAATTTTTCGCTCGCAATTTAGTGAGATTTTAATTTAAACCAAAAAGATTTTACTGTTGACCTAGACAGCCTAAGTGCCTACCTACCTCCTTTCCCCAAGTGCGTAATTAAATTTATCTAAACAACCCATCTAAACTACCTTTATAGGCCAAACAAATTATGAAACCAGAATTCTAGTATTTTTTTTTTTTTTCGGATGGGGATTCATCAATCCCCCATTCTGGGCGGAGCGGAAGGGAGTGTCAGACTTGTACTGACGAAAACCCATCCATGTTCCTTCTTTGCCCTTTGTGTTCCAGGGCCACGGTATCTCTTTCGAACAGTCCCGCAGCCCCGGCAGGCATCGGCCCTACATCGTTGCTGACATCTCTTTGAGGCGCGCGTGGAACACGAACGCGCCGTCGACACGGCCTGTCGTCATAAGACGGCCGGACGGTGAGCTAGCCCATAGCTCGTCGGGCACCCATCGCGTAAAGACTTTTGTCCAGCGACAAGTCTTCGCGCACTGTCTACCAACCTACAGCTAGCCCATAGCTCGTCGTCCACAGGCCCAAGAATTCTAGTCTTATTATTACACCCATCTCTACGTAAGATTCAAATTTCCACAATATTCCCGTTATTCTTGTACGGAAAAACCATTTTTTCACCTTCCCTCTTATAGACTTTACTCTTTGCAAAGTAAACATGGGATATTGCGGTTATAATGTATGTGTTACAATAACAGCAGCCCAGCGAGGAAGATTATTTTGTGGCTCGTAGCGGTAAAACCTGAACGATGTTCGCTATTTTATAAAATGGAGTGCGGTAGTGAAGTTTCTTTGATAGTGTAATAAAAATCTTCTTGAGTTTATGTAGAGATCTTGGGAGTATTCTTATGTTGATAGCTAAATTACTCGACTTACCTGCTGCAGGATGACCTGACCTATATTTCAAGATAATTACTTCTTGATGATTTTCCTCCACCAGCTTCTACCATCAAGCAACAGACAACATGCGTGGTTTCCGAGGTTTTGATATGTAACGTGAAAAATCTATCCTACTTCCCACTAATATTATAAATGCGAAAGTATGTGTCACTCTCAAGTATCTGTCACTCAAAAACGACTGAACGGATTTGGATGAAATTTGGCACACAGATAATGTATAACCTGGATTAATACATATAATACTTTTTATCCTGGAAGAACGATACCGTGGGAAATTCCCGAACTACACGCGGGCGAAGCTGAGGAATTCTGAGTTCAAAATAAAATTGCCAACTTTTGTTCAAAATTTAACTCAATCAACAAAATTTAATCAATTCAAACTGATCCAGACCGAAGTAGATTTATGGACCTAACTTAAAAAACACATGCAATATTAAAGGGTCACCAGCGGCCATCAAAACACCAAATGCTTACATAGGACGAACGCACGATTTAACGCACGCCATTTGCAAGCCCAATCCGAGCGGATTCCCAACAGCTTATAACTTAAAGCAAATAATCCCCGGTGACCGGGAACCCTAATAAACATGAATAAAATAAAACCTCACAGTTTAGTGGCGAAAGTGGCGCTCAATAATATACTGGGGCGTCAACAATTCACTGCCTTGGACCCTTTTTGGGGCACTATTATTTATATGCTAAAGAGGGATCGTGGTGCATGGTGCTAGGGCTGCGAAGAGGAGGTTATTTTCCTCTTTTTCGTCTTTGGCAAAGCACCTGCCTTTAATCTCTCCACCACTCTTGGTTGGCTGGTAGAAAATTCCTGAAGCATTAGGTCCCCCTTTGTATCTTTTTTTTGTGTGCTAGTAGTTTAAGCCAATAAATAAATAAAGCAAATGTTAACTTAGAATGAAGAATGCCAATCCGTTTATGTCAATTGGTGGGTCAATTATAAAGGGAAGCTCAGTAACATCGGTGTCAACCGCTCGGTGTTTGACCAAACGATACCTTAGAGTCAGTGATCGATGGCAGTGGCAGCAGTTGCTGTGTAATCGTGCTGAGTTCTGCAATCCATTTTCTCTTAACGTACCCCATGATCACGACCGTAGCTGTGTGTTTAAATGCTTGTTTTCGAACGCTTGGTGTGTCATTTTTTGACGTTGTTTCAAAGGCATGTATTTTGTTCACCTTTATATCATTTTTGGCAAGTTTTTTTCAACATTTGGTAGTTGCGACTACCAAATACGTACGTGTAATCTCTTATTTAGTGTCTATAATTGGGTGACCAGTTGGACATTTTCGTGCACAATTATTTTTGCCAAACCTAGGTAAATTGTACCTGAATCACTCGGATTAAGTAGACAGTGATCTAGATCAAAATATCTAGCCCTAAAACATAAAACCAAATCCACTTTACCTAAAATCGTTATCCCTTCCTCTCAAGCAGAAACCTGCCAAATGTTACCTTAAACCTAGGCAACCCTATCTCGGCTACCCTGTTATTATCTTGTCTTTTAACCCTGCCCTGACCGGCCATAACTTATAGCCTGTACCTACTAACTGGCAGAGCATGCGTAACTCAAAATTGTAATAATTTATTAAGTTTGTTACCGCGAAGTTTGTCTTAGCCGACTATCGTTTGAGATACAGTGTTGATAGATTTATTGGCCTTTTGAGTTCGGTTTTGGGGTTGTGTAAAGGTCATTGATGAATGGCTTCTTAGCGTGTGAAGTGTAAGTTTTTCTCAAGGCTACGGCTTGATAATTATGTATCGTTTAGTTGACATTTGAGTAGTACAAAATGATGGATGGAGAGGGAGAGGAAGACCAAGGAAACCTTGGATGGATTGTGTGAGGAATGATATGACAGAAAAAGGAGTAAATGATATCGTAACGCTTCACAGAGGAGAATGGAAGAAAAAAAACGTGTTATGACCCCAAGTAACATGGAACAAGAGCATAGAAGATGATAGTGAGTAGTACTGTCTCACTCATACTAAAAATCATATTTATCGCACCATGCGGGATGAGAAAATTCACTCTTCAAAAATTCAATTTTATTTTATTTCCTTTTTTTTTTTTTTTTTTTTTTCTACGTGTAATCTCTTTTTCTCGCGGCTTAAGTACGATGTCTGCGTCAATTTTTGAAATTAAGAAACAAATACATGAATCTATGTCTAAATGTTTATGACATTTGATGACTTATGGGCTCTAGAAAAAGAACCGATTTGTCTTTTTCAACCCACTTTAGTTCTTTCAGCTATAAGAAACTAAACGAGTGGCTGTCAGAGACTGCTTTTTGTAACACAACTTTGGTAAGGCGTACATATTGTATGTATGTCCATCGGCGAACTGCGACAGGCATTGTTGATTGATTGATTATAAATCCACTTTTTTGCAGCAACGTCAAATCGTCTCAAAACATTACATAACATCACGGCTGTAATCCCTAAAGGGTTAGGCAGAGGTGTACATTAAAGTTTCATGTAATAGGAGGTGAGCCTATTGCCATCAACCGGGCACAAATTCAGACTCCGTGGCTGCTAGTGAGAAATTCCTGTTTGAAAAACCGAGTAATATTTTGCCCGACCCGCGAATCGAACCCAGGACCTCATGCTCAGCAGTCGCGATTGCTACCACTAGACCAATGAGGTATCTCATAACTAATTATTCTGTCACATCATATTTTGTTTGTAAATTTCTAACCTTGTATCTTCCAAAGTGCTGGATGGATTTCGACAGTTAAGGTATCGTTATATTCGTCTTAAAAACCCAAGTGTCCTTAGATAAGTGTTTGAAACAAAAAAACAAAATGGTGGGTTTCTGGCGCGAAATATTGTGTTGTTGATGTTATATTTTGTCCCAAAAATATTTAAAAAATAATTACAAGTTGGACACCGAGCTACACTAAGTACCTATCCCAATCATTTGGGAACCTACTGCCAAATTATTATTATCAATGAGCTCAAGACGACGCTGGACGACGCTCGGGCGTGCTTCGTGGTGACCACGTTTTTGTGCGGACAACCTGGTAACAGAACAAGCTTATAACTTTGTGATTTTTCATGATACAGTTTTGAAATTTTGTAGTATACATAGATTCTTTACAAAAAAATACTAGACACGTATTTCAGGTTTCGCATATACTAAAACTAATGTTGTATATTAGTAAGTACATAATACAATTTGTAGTCGGGTATTCTAATACTTTTAATTAAATGTTACTTGTTACCTTCTTATTTAAAACATAACCAAAACAGAAGACTACTAGACTATTTCGACTTACCAATGCTAACTCGACACTCAAAGTGAAACTATCACACGTACGTATCTCGGTAGTACAGAGGCGAGTCCAAGGTTATAATCAAAGTTAGGAGCTTAGGCGCTCACCCCATCGTATATTGTGTATCTGAAGTCATTAATAAGTTGCGGTAGACTTGTTTTGTACCTCTGGCTTTGCTTGGAGCATATGCTTGACAATTTGCTAACATGGCATGGATTAGAGACCTGAATGTGATTTGGGATCCGATAGAAATTAGTTTTGTGTCCTCTGTTCATTACTCTTTAATTGCTTGCTTCTGATAAGACTGGAGTTGGACTTTTTAAAGATAATAGACAAAGATAGAGATAGTGGGAGGAGACTAGGGAGAGAAAAGTAGTGCAGTGGAAACATAAAGGTTAATAAAACTAACTAGTGGTACTCTTTTTCTTTTCTGTACTCTTTTATGGAAAGATTTGTGGAAACACAAATACAGGGTGTAAGGGACAGCCCTCCGTATACTGACATTTAGCTCCTTACTTTGAATCATATTCCACCGGAATTTTTCTCAGGATTTTTAAAATTGTTTTTTCAATGTAAAATTACATTCTCTGTTCGCAGCACTCTGGCCTGTCCCTTACATCCTGTATAGGTATGAGGATTTTTTCCCAATTGTGGGATTTAATTACCGCAAATCTAACACAACTGTGCGCGCCATGCGTTTAAAAAAGAGGCAAAAAGATTTTTCTTCACGCACATAGATTCTGTTTCTGGTCTTATTTTGAAACTAATAATGTCTTTATTTATCTAATAAGTAACTACAGAAAATCTTTTCTGCCCCAGTATACCAAATATTCCATGTTTTCACAAGGCAAGCAATTTAGACATTCAAGGAGGTAAACGCAAATTAATGTCACTACCCCGCAATTACCAATCCAACCAAGCAAACGACTTTCCTTTTGAATAACGTAATGAAGATATCAAAGCATCTATAAATAGAAGATGGTAACCTCTCCCTTGGGGTAGGCAGGAACTACAGAATGCCACAAGCTATGATCCTTAAGTACTACTTGCGCCTCGGCAGCGTTCATTCATCTCAGGAACGTTAATACGTCGATTTTAGAATCTAAAATACAAAAGGGATGTTTCCTGTGTAAACAAATATGATTCTAAACTCAAACTTAAAACTCTTTATTGCATTCATGTGTACATTTAGTAGAGTGACGATCTTCGCAGGGTGGCTGGTAGCTACTGGATGAGAGTCGCTGAAAATCGAGTTGAATGGCGTGCGATTGAGGAGGCCTATGTCCAGCAGTGGACTGCTGCAGGCTGATGATGGATGATGTACATTTAGTTGTTACATATAAGTAAGTAAGTTCCAACATGAAACCTATTTAGTCCGTGAGTTAGATTATCGAAAAATATTGGATACGTATTTTTTGTTTTATCAAATCAATAAAAATTGACGAAGATAAAACGCATCAAAGATCATGAGTGGGGGCCTGTGACGTCACTTTTCGGCAAAAAGTCAGTACTCTTTACTTACAAGTATGACGTCACACGAGTTTTCGACGCACTGTATCGTCTTCATTTTTAGTTTTCGTGAAAAAAGAAAAAATACGTGTCCAATATTTTTTGGAAACCTATCTGACGGACTAATAAGATTTTTTCAGGAAACATCCCCATTGTGTTGAATTTTTGTTAAATTAATCAGTAACATCAGATTTTAAAACATTCTTAAAATTATATTATTTAAGTTTAAAATTCAAAATCAACGTATTTACGTTACGTTTACACCGCGCGCTCGTGCTAGGGCCTCAGGTCATACAAGCACACCGGTTGAAATAGGGGGTTAGGTTTGGTATAGTAGTTTGCAAATTTATGCTATTTAACTAACAAAATTGCTTCCTCTCTCCTAATTCACTTATTTTGCTGTGCCCAACGGGGTCCATAATTATGATCTAATGATAAGTTTACCACCTAAGGGCTTTTTTATGAGCTGACGACGCGCGGTTTTGATCAGCGCGCGTCCTCTGCGCGTTATCAACACGTTTTAGCAGTTTTAAACGTTTGTATCGTTGCAAACGTGCGCTTACAGCGCGTTTCAATCGTAAGCAGAGTTGTCTCGAGTGACGCTATCGTAATACTGTGGTTGCAAATGGCGGCGGCTTTCTGTATGCGATTTCGATGCGATGTATCAGCGCGTTTGTAGCGATACAAACGCAAGGATCGTGTGCAAAGGTAATAACGTTCCTTCAGTCTTGCGTTTTCTGACCGTCCTGATTGCGTTCTACGCGTGTCGTCAGCGCATAATAAAACGTGGTGTGCAAAGGCCCTAAGAATACCTACATGTGGAATGCAATAAAAGGATTGAGTATTGAGAAGACTACGGGCCTGAACTTTCTGAAGTTTAATCAAAGCATCTATATGGCGGATCCGGTCGTTAGTATGGACATAAAATGATTCGCAAGTACGGCAGTGTGCAGCGGTGACATCACGCGACCTACTTACCAGCCTACCCACAACACAGCGTGCTTATACAGAGTCGGGCGAGCTTGCAGCGAGGACGAGGGGAATGTCTGATCGCAGCGGAGTTGAAACGTCCTAGAACTGTATCCGATTAATTGTGCCCCGTGTTATGGTGTTAAGTTTTAAGTAATTTCAAGTAATTTGTTAGTTTGCTAAAAACGATGTATCGCACCCAGTGTATTCACATTGCACGAAACCCATCGTCTGCCCTCATGATGAGCCTAATGGAATAAATCCTGACATATCCGACACAAACATACATACACAACATACACACACACATATAAATACAAAATGGATGGTCTACTCCTCAAAATATCTTCAATAATCAAACACAAACTCCCTCTGGTTCATTCTATATAAGTAAAGGGACTAATAAAGTTACCTGTGTAGATGCTTACGGTTTACGTTTTAATGGCCGGGTCGTCGGAGTGTCAGCTTTTACTATCATCCGCAGATTATATTCTGGCCAGTGATTTAATTAAATATTCAGTGTTATAGTGAAGATTTCGTTTATAGTTTGGCGGTAAGTGATTTTGTTATCAGTGTTAAGTGTCTGCTTTTTGTAGAGGTGTTTTAAGATTGATGTCTTTGTAACTCCACAGAGATTACTGTCTGAACCTTGCGGTAGATTTTTTTTTTTTACTTAGACTTTATTGTCCCACTGCTGGGCAAAGGCCACACCCATAGCCTTCCACTCTTGTCTCCGTGCAGTTTTCTCTGGGCAATCTCTCACAAACGCCTCTAGGTCGTCACTCCAGCGTTTTCTAGACCTCTCTTGGCGACGAGGCTCGTCTTCTAGCACCCACTGCGTAGCGACTCTGACCCATCGGTCCTGATGCATTCTATAGACATGGCCTGCCCAATCCCACTTCAACCTAGCAGTCTTTTTGCTCACATCAATGAGAACATGGCTCGTTTATTGCCTGGCGGATCGAAAATAGATTTATTTTAAGACAGAACCTAATCTGCATAAAAAAAATCAACATAATATCTCCTGGAAAATAGAAGAAAGTATAAACGAAGTAAGTAGGTTATTGAAAACTTGTTAGGAATAAAGTATTATCTACTCAATTTCATAGCGCTTGCTAGTGACACGTTATTATACCGATCAGTTTCACTTTGATTGGCCTCTTTATTAACTTGGCTTGACTGAGCAAACCTTTGCTGGGACCAACTCCACGAATAAATAATATTGTTGCTAAAACTTTGTCGAGTTTCTCGATGCAGATTCATGTTGATGGAATATTTATTAGAATTGATCTTGTAGTCTGGAAAAGTTATCTAAACCGGGACTTTTTTTTGTGATAATTCGGTTCGGAAACGAAAAAATAACACAACATAACATCGCGCCTTCTTTTCGTATTTTATGTGTAAGGCGCTGTTCTCACACAGCGTATAGTCGGCCGCCGAATGTGAGCGTTCAGTAAAAAATATACGAAGAAAATTGGAAAAGTGAACAGCGCCTAACTCTCATGTTATGTTATAGGGTGCAGGCTCATTTCCATTAACCGTACACAAGACAAGACTGATAAGTATTTTATGAAAACCAATATCACTTTTCCCGAGCATCGCAACCAGGACCTCATTCTAAGCAGCAGCGTTTGCGACCACTAAACCAATGAGGTAGTACTTAAAAATAATGAAATACAGGTTTAAATTAAGAAAAATATCCTTGCAATTACTTATGTGCACACAATCAAGCATACCACATGCATTAAAACAATTTTCAACGCTCAAAAAGTGCATTTAACACAATAAAATCACATGGTACTTCATCACTTTTCACAAAATCTCATAATCTCCTAGCTCATAATATTTCATCGTGCAGTTAGTCGGGGCCGCACTAATCTACGGATATAAAAAATGCACGCGAAATGGAGCAGATTTGTAACTGTTCGTAGTGCACCGGCTAACAGTTTGTTCAGGATCTCGTTACTTGGAGCGAGTGCCTAACTATCCCGAACTATTGGCTAGAAACAAACGAAGATGCAATTAAAAATAGTAAATTACTTAAATGCATTAGATTTGTCACCTTAATGAATAGGGGTGTTTCCTGAAAAAATCTAATTAGTTCGTCTGATAGATTTCCAAAAAATATTGGTCACGTATTTTTTCTTTTTTCACGAAAACTAAAAATGAAGACGATACAGTGCGACGAAAACTCGTGTGACGTCAAACTTGTAAGTTAAGTGTACTGACTTTTTACCGAAAAGTGACGTCACAGGCCCCCACTCATGATCTTTGATGCGTTTTATCTTCGTAATTTTTTATTGAATTGATAAAACAAAAAATACCTATCCAATATTTTTCGATAATCTAACTGACGGACTAAATATAATCATATTTTTTTTACACAGGAAACATCCCTATTGTGAACACAGTTGTCGAATCAAATCAAATCGTTTATTACTATATCCACTTACAGGTAGTAAATAAAAAAAATAGAAACAATTATGGACCCTGTCGGGCACAGCAATTTTTTTTTAATAAGTAGAGCGCTTTACTACTTTTCCTTGTTGTTAAGTTTGAATTATTTTATATCTTACTAGCTTTTGCCCGCGGCTTCGCCCGCGTGGATGTCGAAAAATATTCATAAACGGAACGTACCGAACAAATATAGTTACTTACCTTCATCCCCATTTTTAACCCTTCGGGGGTAGATTTCAATCGTCAGCCTAAACACAAAATTTGAAGATCCTTACTTCAAAACTGACGGACTTTCATATAAACTTCCATCCCCTATTTTACCTCTTTAGGGGTGGAATTCCCAAAAATCCTTTCTTAGTAGATACTTACTCTTCACAAAGAACACACCCTCCAAGTTTCATGTCTCTAAGACCAGCGTATTGGGCTATGTTTTGATATATCACCTAGTCAGTCAGTCAATCAGTTTACCATTTTATATAATTAGATAGAAGAAGATTAAGTATTTTATATTTCCAATCTATTAATATTTCAGTCTATTAATTACTTATTCTATTAATATTTTATATGCAAGTCTATCTATTCATTTCTGATGTATTTAATTATATTTAAAATTGCTTATTTCTTTACTTCGTTGTGGACGTCAGATAGGCAGTCGCTCCATGTTAATTACTGGTATTTACCTGCATCTGGTTAGACTGGGAGCCGACCCTAACATAGTTAGGAAAACTCTAGGACGATGATGAAATTGTGAACACCGTTACTTTATAATCTATCTCGCGAGATTATAAAATGTCAATAAAATGCGAACTGTTACAATACAACGCGTCCATATTCGGTAGTTTATAATCGATCAATGTCAAATCGATGTTCACAATCATACGATGACAGGTACATGATGAAACAAAAAACTCATCCTTAGTTGCAATACATGACAATTTTCGTTCTGAGAATGTAACATGTCGCTGAAATCCACAGAAAGGGTAACGGTAAGGGTAAGGGTAAGGTAAGGGACTTATAGAATTACCGTAAAAAAAAAAAAAAAAAAAAAGGGTAAGACGGAACAGTACCACTAGAACCTCAAGTTTTCGCCATGTTCAAAAGTTCCATGTAACAGAAGGCGGGCCTATTGCCGTCGACCGAGCACAAATCCAGACTTTAAGCTTTTCTACTTATATTTGTGATGGAAAAACCTAACAGCAGTTTGTCCAATCTAGGAATCGGACCCAAGTCCTCATGCTCAGCTATACCTTGCGCTTGCAATCACTATACCAACGAGATATTCATCCTGAATAGTATTTCAAAAATGTACACGTTCCGTCAACAATCAATCGTTATGGAGGAATTTTTGAACACTATAATTAGGTAGATTTTCTTCAATGGATAAACAATTGACACAGTGTTCCATTTTCATGCTGAAATGGTGCAAAATATTTCGTAAAAAATAAAAATCGTCTATCTTAAGATTTGAAGGTCAAACTGTTCATTTTAAACTAGCTTCTGCCCACGGAATCTTACTTCTGGGATAATAAGTAATCTATGTATGTAGAGTACATACATATATTTACATGTACTTGCTTATAACTTGCAAATATTTGTTCATAGTAATATTAATTAAAATGCATATGTGAAATATCTTTGTTTTAGATTGGACACCGGTGACACCAATCAAATGATTTATTAGGAATCTATCTAAAGACATAATACTTTGACATAATATTTAATTTCAATGTCGCGTATCACGAGCCAACACTAAAATCGGTGGAATAAACCATATTTACTGACACGTCTACATCAGAAAAATCCTACCTACTTAGTAATAGGTAAATACTCCCGCACCCCGCACGCCCCGCGCAGCACTGCGCGGCATGCGCCCTTCTACGTGAGCTTTGAAGCCCTATTTGACTATATTGGGGGATGATTTTGGAAAAACTGTGATACACGTATCTCATAATTTTAACTGAAGAGTATGTACACAAATTTTCAAGTCAATCGACTCCGAGAATAAAAAGTTTCACATAAAATTCAACACCCCATTTCACCCTCTTAGGAATAGAATTTCGAAAAACCCTTTCTTAGTGGATACCTACTCTTCACAAAGAGTACACTGTCCAAATTTCATGTCTCTAGGACCAGCGGTTCGGGCTGTGCATTGATATATAAGTCAATCAGTCAGTCAGTCAGGACTTTGAATTTTATAAGAATAGATAGATAACTAATAATGACCCCTATAAATTGCCGAGACATAAATGTTCCTTTAGAAATGAGAGTAGGTACATTAAGTTTATGCCGCTTAGCCCACACAGTAGGAAGCTATAAAAATAAGATGTCGGACTCAACGTTTAAATGAAAAATAATGGCCCCGTAGGTGAGGGAGCTAGAGAATTAAACCCCGAGCGTTGGTAGCATGCACTTTGGCTACTTACTTTATTTACCCAAGACAATATATGTGACGGCTACCTATTCTTTGTAACTAAAGGCCTAGATAAAATGACATTCTGCGATAACTATAATGGAAAACTCAAAAATGTATTGAATTGACATTAGCTATCGAAAAGTAGGCATACGTTTAGTCAATCCTGTTGCGAGGAATATGAAACGCTTTGTAAAGCAATCGGCTTTTTAGCCGTTCTGGTCATTCAAGTCTAATTTGATCTTTAATTACATTTTATTTGTTAGAAAAGCTAGGTACTCCAAAACTTTTTGGCCCCATCGGCCATCCGTTCTGCGAGCAATGTGCCCTGCCCACTGCCACTTAAGTTTGGCTATTCTTCGGGCTACGTTGGTGGAGTGGCGACCGCGAACCGGAAGAAGTTGCGTTGGAAGGCCTCCCACTAGGTGGATTGATGACCTGGTGAAGGTTGCAGGGATCCGCTGGATGCGAGTCACACGGGACCGGACACTTGGTGGAGGCCTATGTCCAGCAGTGATGATGATGATTTTAAAAGCTGCCGAAAACCAGCTGCAGTTAAGGAGCAGTCATACTGATACGGACTAATGGACCTGTTGTGGACACCGGACACTAAATAATAATTATTACTGTAAAAAAATGTATGGAGGTATCCTGTATTGGCGCCCGGAGCCGCTTCCGCTGAACTACGCCGAAAGTACATTTACATTTCACTACACGTAGAGATTAATTAAATGTAATCTGATGAAGCCCTCACATCAAGCTGGTTTTAATCTAAATTCTCATTAACCTGACACAAAATATTATACAACTTTAGCCTGTTAATTGCCACAGGGTTTCCCTGTAGACGATGAATAGATAGCAAGGAATCATCCCGAGGGATACAGACAATTATGAAACAATTTCGACTAAGCCAAACTCGAAGCAATATCGATTTTCAACGATTTCCGTAATATTAGGTACTTCCTTCAAGATATTTACAAGTTAACGTAACATCACGCTTGTAATCCCCGAAGGATAATTCAGAGGTGTATCTAATAGTAAACCCTCATTTCGCCAGTTATGTTTAAGTCCCATGTAATAAGTTGCGAGCCTATCACCGTCAACTGGGCGCAAATCCAGACTCCGTGGCTGCTACCGAGAAATTCCTGATGGAAAAATCTAATAACACTTTGCCCGACCCGGGAATCGAACCTAGGACTTCATGCTGTGCAGTCGTGCTGCTGAGCCTGAGGTCCTGGGACTTGCGACCACTAGACCAACGAGGCAGTCCTGGACCTAATCCTGTGCGAGGATAAATACAAGGTGGTCCTTGTAAATATTGGCAAGATTAAGTATTGACATAAGACTTGTAAAAAAGGCAAATAGGAACGGCTTACCGTATAATTTGACCATGGACCACTACTTTTAACTAAAGTTATAAGATGTCAGTAGCAGCCACGGAGCCTGGATTGTGCCCGAAAGATGGCAATAGGCTTGCCCCCTATGCATGACTTAAATGTAACTGGCGAAATGTTGGTGTACTATTAGATCCAACTCTGTAAGCCTTCGGGAATTACAGGCGTCACGTTAAGTTATAAGACGAAATAAAAATGCAATCATGCTACCACAAAAAAACATAAATGCTTTAAAGCTCAACCAGTCTCAACTGCCAGAGACCAACAAAAAACGATGATATATTACTTTTCCACACAAAAAAAAACAAGTAAAAACCTTAAACTGCACAAAAAAAGAAAACTTAACCGTAAAAATTCGGGGTGACTTTTATTCAAGCCATTTAGACTGTATTATTCCGGGCAACAACTCGAAAATATTCCACGGCATTGTTAGTGTGAGATGTTGTCGTCGCGGGTGCTCGAATATTTAGAGCTAATGTACGCGCTTTAGTTATGGCTTGGCTTATCAGGCACCTTCGTTTCGACTCGGAGTTTGGGGAAATTTAGACGACAGCTTGTGTAATCAGTTTTATTTAGAGTGTGTACTTCTTGATTTTATCAGAGGCTGGCGAAAGATCTGAGAGAATGTGTAATTTTGGCGTGGAATATTGTGGTCCTTGGGGGCTTAAGCAATATGTGAGCCAATCTGTTTTGATCTGTAGTTTATATTAAGTGCTTCTCGGAATACGTGGGTGTCGGAGAGTGCGAATGTACTATTAAACTGGATTTGTCTTGCGGATAATATTTCGTAGTAACTAAGCTAATCAACAAAGTTGGTCAGTTTTTCTGCATCCTAACTTTGTAAGTGAATTTATAAATGTGAAAATGAGTTTGTTTCTTTTGGACGGATTTTGACGTAATTTAGCATGCAGATAGATCACATTTAGGAAGTGCATTTCCAAGGTATTATTATGCATTTCCAAGGCATATATTTGATCACCACGCGGGCGATGAAGTGTTCAATAGTTTATTCATTTATTGGTTTACCAACAATTTTTTACACAGGTTTTATGCTAAAAGTAATATGCAAAATTGTAACTACAACAGTGCAACAATCACTTTTGGTAAACTCCACTCACTCACACACCTCCCTCCCACCTCCTCTCTCTCTCTCTCTCACTTATACGTAGTTAATCTTAAATAGTTGAAAATCGTTTTCTTAGCTTGTATTCAAGTTGAATACTTCTTAGGAAGCTGAGTTGAAGTTATCAATAAACTACGCAATATAATATGTACTTTCACCACCCAGGTGGTAAGTTTTACGCGAAAATAAAGGGTGTAAATAGACCCTTAGCACATCCAAAAGGCACTTGTTCTCCCTGTCTTTGCGATCATTTTTTTGTTCTAGACTATACCTGGAAACCTTCTAGTTACGGAGATATTGGGGGTCAAAGTTCCAACTTTTACACATTTTTTTTATGTAAGATTTTTACTTTACACACCTCCATGACCCCCGTAGTATTCAATCCACCCATCAGCACAATGCTTTGGGTGCTTTCCATCGAGTCTTACCTTAAAACGTGATTTTTCACCCCAAAAAAAAGTCGATTCCCAGCAATAATTTTTGCGTAAACTTACTTAGTTTGATGTACAGAATGCTTGGTTGACGGCTATGTGAAGGGTCTGTTTACACCCTGTATATTGCGTAGACTCCACTCACGTAGATCTTTGCACCAGGTATTTTTTATTAAAACCCTTAATATGACTAGTTTCTAACAACATTTCTGGGAAGTATCATGGCTTCTTGGTCCAAGATTATTATTATCCTCCAAAATAATAACCTCTATAACTACATACCCTTTGAACGATATACCTTAGAGACATACACAGGGTGGTACTTTACTAGCGACCGCAGTACATCCCACACTCGTAAATTTTATACGCCGAATTGATAGATAGTATAAAACCATGTTACGACGACAATCGAGGCTTAACGACCGACTCGGGATCAGCGCGTAACCGAATGCTAACAAAAATCATTTTCAAATCCATTGCTGGTTTACTGCAGTGTAATTAGAGGGAGTTAAAAAATATTAGATCAAAACACGCAATGTAGTGGAAAGTGATTGGTATTTCTAGTTTTTGGTGTGCGGTATTAGAATCATTTGATTATGAAGCATTTTGATAGTGGCCTTTGGGAATAAACGGTATCAGTAAAAATGGTTTAAACTTAAAAGTAGTGACAGCAAATTTTCTATTGTCTTGATGTTATCATCAGAGTCATTAAATACACAGATTAGGTTAATGTCTATCTTATCCTAATTACAAAGTGATTGCTATGATGTCACGTCACGCTACTTAATGGCGTTTTCCAAATATGTTGATGCTTTGGTCCACATAGCTGGTTCCAGGATATTTGCAGCTGTTGCTAGATCTTCAAAGTTCACAGATAACGTAAAGGCCTGTAATATCCGAATATCTAGATAGTGGTATACCTATTCGCCACAATTGCCATCAAGCAGGCACACATCTAGACTCCGAGGCTGCGACTGAGAAATTCCTGATGAAAAACCCATTAACACTTTGCCCTACCTTGGGATCGAAGCCAGGACCTCATACCCAGCAGTCGTGCTTGCGGCCACGAGACCAATGATGTAGTGCCCAAAGAACATATCTAGTCTTATCTGTCACTTACAGGATTTCTTATATGATTGTTCATTATTAATGCTTAGTGTCGAGTTCCAGTAGTGCGCGTTGCAAAAGACAAAGAAAGAGGGTAGATAGATTTGTCTGCTCTTAACAATTTATTTTCCATCCACCCGCATTCTCCAGTCAACCCGCGATCATGGCGCTTGCAACAGCGTCGAAATATCGGGAGCTCAAAATAATGAACAATCACGGAAGATATCCCGTAAGTAACAGTATAAGTTTAGTTGTAAACCGTGAAAGCTTAAAACAGTGTTTGAACATACCTGTCGACGTTGGAACTAGAGTGATCTAAGTGGCATGTTTACCAATACTGAGGTTATTACTTCCATGCCACACTAGTCTAAGTGCTCTTCAGTGCTTTTTTCCTTGAGAGATCACAACATTTTCCTATTGAATTGGCGCGGTCTGAAAAATGAAGGCCATGCCACACTGATCTAAGTACTGAGGTGCACTTACATACTGTTCTGCCCTAGATCACTCTGGTTCCAACGTCGTCACCTAGTCTGGCTAATCACTCAATAAATGAACTAAAGACTCTCAATGAATGAACAATCACAGAATTTATTTGCAAAATCGCCCAAATAAACACGGGCGGAACCCCAAAATTTCATCGACCGTAAGATTGTTTAGACAAGCGCTCAGTCTAGCTCAGTTCGTATACATTAAACTAGAAGGGAAATGGGTCGTGAGTTTGAACCCGTTGGGTAATATTACTAGACAGAACTTTCTACAGGGTGAAACTTGTTTGACTCCTAAAATATCTCGTAAAGTAAGAAACTACGGAAGCAAACTTGCGAAGGATCTAATTTCAGTAAAAGGAAAATATAGTTTGTTAAGTGCAATAAAACGAGGGATATGTTCTCGGATGTATTGAAATATCTGGTCTGGGATGGTCTGGGATGGTCTGGGATGGAAGAACTTAGAGTGCAGCTGTGTTTCGTCCCACGCAAGTTGTAAAAGTCGGTGGGGGAATTATCGGTGGATGGCTTGTAGGCGGAGCGGCAAGTACCTAGTTATTTTGAGTATCTTACTTCACTTAACTTTACTGTTCTACTAAAGGCTAATGGAAATTACTTGCCACTCAAGCCAGAATTAAATAACTTTCAGTGACGTTATCATATCCTTGTCCTTGTCTTATTTGGTATGGCGCAGCACATTTTTTTCTTCCATTTTACAGTCAGCTCATCATCATCATCATTTCAGCCGAAAGACGTCCACTGCTGGACGTAGGCCTCACCCAAGTGTCGCCACATTGACCGGTCCCGTGCGTCTCGCATCCAGCGGATCCCTGCATCCTTTACGAGGTCATCGGTCCACCTAGAGACAGCCACCTACAGTCAGCTGTCACTATATTATTAATTTCTTCTTAATTCATATCATGCATCGCACAATCCATACATCTTTTATTTTTTCTCCCTCTCCCTCTTCATCCATCAACATTTATTTATTCTTCATCACTGTTTTAATGACTGACTGTAACATCACCTGGAATTACGCTAGCTAAGCTATACAAGGTGGAGACGACAATACGACAATTTTGGCCGAAGTTTTTGAAGTAGCGAGTTGGCAACATGATGTGTTTAACGATTATACCGATGCGGGATTCGTTAACCTGTTGGTGATAGCCTATTACCTACACTATGTAGAAAATGCTAAAAAGGAAAAATAACGTCCTGTGAATAAACTGCATACAAAATTCAATAGAAAATATCCAATAATTTTTTATTGAATTTTTGTATGCAGACTGGGAACGTCATGAGGTACATACAGTTTAATTTATTGTCGCATTGTCGTCTCCACCCTGTATACTTCAGTTATGATCAATTTTAAAACAACAAATTAAGATAATAGGAACCTTGATTGCCACTTTAAAAGAATTTTAAAACACTCGCTAACACCTTACTTCTTCCTTCTACAATATGAAGTTAAGTTAAGAAATATACGTGACAGTTTGATCCTCACCAGAATGCTCTACAGCGGAATACCCATTCCGTCAGATGTAAACAATGCATGTACCTACAAATTGCACGCCACGTCCCAAGACATTACCCAGACTCACAGAGTAAGAAGCAAATGGAGTAATATTATGATGTGAGACACATCTGCTTAAACTCAGTTACATTCACAAATATTTGGAAAAATCTCGAGTAGTAGTCGCCTTGTGGTAACGCCCCTGATTTACGATTGGCAAGCCGTGGGTTTGTAGCCAGGCTGGCTCATTACTTTGTGTAAAATCACTGTTCTCAGAACAGAAGACGAAAAAAAAACATCAAGAGAATACCGGCATGTCGTAGATGAATTTGAAGACATGTGACATCTACCCACCCGCACTGGGCCGGCTTATTTCTCATAGACAGGAGGCCTGTGGCCAAACAGAGGTCATATTAAAGGCTGATTATGCTTACATCAAAAATACGTGGTCTGATGCAATGCTAACTATATCCTTTGACTGTTTTATATTTACATTTATTGTGTCTTACCCTTCCATTACAAAGTACATCAGTGTGAAGCTTCAAATAGTTAAAGTCTTCCAAATTATAACACACTAGAGTCTGGGTAATCAATCAACTTAATATATCACTGCTGCGCCTCTCTCAACTCTCCCAAATATTAACAAAGTTGGGATACTAATGCTTCGTTAATGACAATAACCCGAATGAGATCGCAAACACTCCATTATCATAATCCTCCGTGCCAACACCCGGCTATATAACTTCGTACCGTCATAATTTACTCACCAAGATTTTTATTCAATTACTTAGACACTCTGCATTCTGTTGACTGCAGAGTTAATATTTCATAGTTTGTGACACTTTGTGTTGGGAACAGAATTTATTTTCTTTTTAGGAATCCCTCGTCGAGTGGCGAACGTGCAACCTTTTTATTTTTATCTTTGGTCTTTGTATTAGAGCTTGGTGGTGGTCTATACTCGTAGTTGTAACTTTAATTATTTTCTAGTGCTTCAAGCACTTGTCGTATGATGAACAATTTTTTTTCACCTACATTAATAAGTTACTAGGTCAGGGGTGGGAGAGCCGTCTTATCTGTGAGTTACATTAAAATTAAAATAATACCAATCTGTTATTGCTGGCCCGAGGTCCATTCTTATACGGACGACATGAGCGAGCATTAATATCACAAGGCTTGCTCAAAACGGATTCCCGATTTTAATTTTCCCGGCTTATATTTATTAAAAACCCTCAAGCTGTTTTATTTCACTGATGTCTGTGTTGCCAGACAGTTTTTATAAAAGGGAAATAATTATACAATAGTACACGCTCGCACTTGAACCCACAACCTCGTGTATCAGAGACGAGGCCTTAACCACTGGGCCATCACGACATAATAGGAATAGTGTAAAGATATATTAAATAAGCATATTGACGAGAATAATTTTATTTTTATTGTGTTTTTCCACGGCACCCTGGTTTTAAACCCAACTCGAACTTGACCAATGGGTTTTTCTTAAAGTGGTCCCTGCTATATATTACAATTTTTATGAATTTCAAAGCGTTCTTCTATTAAATGAGTAAAATTTGTGTGTTTCGTGCGTTATATTAAAATGTCATCGTATAATTTTATCAAGTGATGCTCCAAAGTTATTTTGAGTAATTTCCTTTGGGGATATTGCTTTGCGTTTTTATATCTTTTACAGCTATAACGCGTTTTTCTTTGCGTGCCAATATGTCGTTATAAATCAATTATTTTAGATATGGAAGCACATGAATATATGAATATGAAAGCTAAGGAAATTGAATTAAAATGAGATACTTCGCTGATACAAGCAGAAAACTCATAACCTCTTACGGAAGGCGCTTTAGGTTAATTTCCTATTACTCTAGAAAGATTAAAGAAACAGCCTGTAATAGAATTAAAAGAAACTAGCCTTAAAGTAAAATTGGACGAATCTACAAGGATAACGTTTTTTGCCACTTCGCAACGTAACGCTAAAATGCGCCGAATCAGATTTTACAGTAATTTTCAAATCATTTATATCTTTTGCTCAAAATAGTTACAGCACTGATAACAGTATTTGTGTCACTTGTTTAATTTAGTACTTTACAATATTCTCTTACCTTTGTATAGATTCTTTTTATCGTTTTTTTGTGAATGTGTGGACATTGTAGGCTTTGTAGATTCCCAGCTGCTTGTTAACTTTTTATTTTGTTCTACATTTTTTGTGTAGTAAGCAACGATTTATTGTCGGGCCTACGCTGTCCCCCCATACTTAAGTACAGATGCTGTATCCATAATACTGTAACACCAAATGATTTGAAAAGAGTAACCATGGAGTTTCTTGCCGGTTCTTCTCCATAGGAAACGACCAACCCGAACCGTGCACCTTTTTGTCGACGTTTTATAAGTGCCCATCGAGGCCTATGTGAAATAAAATATTTTGATTTTGATTGGATAATTTGGTTTGTTCACTGCATGTTAGTATCCACCTACACGCAATGCGCCCGTGTAGTGGATTATGGCCCACTATCTCCCACAGACAGCAGGTCTGTTTCCCTTTTATATTATTTTTTATATTATGCTAAAGTTATGTTAATCCCGTTGAAAGTTGTTGCAGAAATACGTAACACTTTGATACACTATACTATAGTAACTATAGTCACTTTTATAAACTTTTTATTTTCTAGGATGGGAAATCATCCAAGGACCCCCCCCCCCCCGCCGGAGATTACCCCTTTTTTTTTTTTTTTTGGATGGGATATCTTCAAATGACCTCCCCCACTGTGGGCGGAGCGGAAGGGAGTGTCAGACTTGTACTGACTAAAACCCATCCATGTTCCTTCTTTGCTCTTTGTGTTCCAGGGCCACGGTATCTCTTTCGAACAGTCCCGCAGCCCTAACAGTCCCGCAGCCCTGAGATTACCCCTTACATACAAACTTACAATCCTACAATCCTACAACCTTACAAACAAACAAATTTTACCTTTTATAATATTAGTATAGACTAAACTTTCACATTGATGTTAAAATGATAAACTGGAGTCTACAGCTCAGCTCTGTTTACTCAGAGATATTGTGTTTACTGCCGATTCTAGACTTGAGTATTATGACCAATAAATAGCACGGTTATGCTTTTTTTTTTTCGGATGGGTTATCATCAAATGACCCCCCTGCTGTGGGCGGAGCAGAAGGGAGTATCAGACTTGTACTGACTAAAACTCATCCATGTTCCTTCTTTGCCCTTTGTGTTCCAGGGCCACGGTATCTCTTTCGAACAGTCCCGCAGTCCTGGCAGGCATCGGCCCTTGCGGACCCCTTTCTGTTTTCTGACATCTCTTTGAGGCGCGCGTGAAACACGAACGCGTCATTAACACGGCCTGTCGTCATAGGACGGCCAGAACACAATGTTTATACCTATACGGTTTTTTTTATATTTACTTCTTCTTAGCGTGTCGATGTCAATCTAAATAGTGTCGACCCAGAACTGAACTACTAGTTTGGTGCTTTCGGTAGCATCCATCAGTTTCTGTAGTGAACAAACAACAGGACACGCAGGACACGATATTAAGTGCCCCATCGTTTGTAGAACAGCACCACATTTACATGTACTTTAACCATGAGTACGCGGTGTTTGAAATTTGTTAAGAAAATACTAAAACTTGAGCTACCACGAAATGTTCCCATAACATTATAATGTATCCCATCAAACCTTGGTCTTCATATCCATAAACTGTCTCAGTGTGACGAGTAAGTACTTCACCGCTTTTACACTAAGTACAGTGCTTAAACACAGCACTATACGACTAAAAGTATCCATAATTTTGCAAACATAATGAACGTCGGTGAAAGCCCTCTCAAAACTAAAACAACTTTTTAATATAGAGCATCATCGTCTGCCTAGCCTTTTCCCAACTATATTGGGGTCGGCTTCCAGTCTAACCGGATGCAGCTGAATACCAGTATTTTACATGGAGCGACTGCTTATCTGACCTCCACAACCCAGTTAGTACTAGGTAATACGATACCCCTTGGTAAGACTGGTTGTCAGACTTTTTGGGCCACTGACTACCTGTAACGACTGTCAAAGATCTACAAATGGCAGCCGGGACCAACGGCTTAACGTGCTTTCCGAGGCACGGAGGAAACTCGGTATGTAATGGGCGGTCACCCATCCACAGACCAACCTAGGCAAGCACGGCTTAACCTGAAGATCGATCTGAGCGGCTGTTATTATTTAGCCACGAGCTCCTTTTAATATAGAGCAGTTGGCCGAAAATATGTTAACCGTGAAAGTTTAACACACTTTCGGTTCCCAAAAAACTAAACTGGTTCTATTTTTTAATATTCCGTACCTCAGTCGGCAAAAACGGAATAAGATCAGTTTGTTGTCCGTCTGTCAAGACCCTTTTTCTCAGGAACGCGTAAAGGCATCAAGCTGAAATTGATACCAAATTCTCATGTCAGCTACCCCTTGGAGTAGAAAAAATCAAACATGTAAGTCAACGCGATCAAAGGATATGACCGTTTATGTCATGTCGCATATTTTGCGATTTCACAAGGGAATCAACCTATAGGGTACTTCCCGCTGACCTAGTATCATAAAATTTGGCAAAAGGCAATGACTTACAGCATATGTATAGGAAAAAATCTAAAAACAGTAAATATGTAGTTTAATAACAAAATACCTACAAGTTTATACGAAACTATAAATATATTTTGATATATTATTATCTTTGTAGTATTTTATATATCCTTGTTTTTAGTATATGCGAAACCTGAATATAGTTTGTTCAGAATAAGTAACTGAATCGATTCCAATTATTTTTAAACCATGTTATATTTTGTCCCAAAAATATTTTAAAAGGTTTAAAAGCTGAACACCTAGCGACACTATGTACCTATCGCAATCATTTTGGTACCTACTGCCAAATTATTATTATCAATGAGCTCAAGAGGACGCTGGAGGTGCGCGCGCGGCGGAACCGCGTGGTGACCACGTTTTAGTGCGGCAACTAGGTAACAGAACAGGCTTATAACTTTGTTATTTTTCATGATACAATTTTGAAATTTTGTTCATAGATTCTTTACATAAAAATACTAGACACGTGTTTCAGGTTTCGCATATACTAAAACTAATGTTGTATAAATTTTGATATATCTTTATAGTATTTTATATATCCCTGTAGTTTATCTCAGTATATAATTTTTTTCAAATTTATGCACCTAAGTACCACTGTTTGTCTCTGCATCACCCAAAGGTTGACGGGTACAAAACACAATGGTATGACTTTGTGTTAGAAATGTTAAATAAATAAATAAACCCTCAGTGCGCGAGTCCTACTCGCACCTGGCCGGTGTTTTATTATTAAAAAAACTACTACATATATTCATCTGGTAGTACTGAAGGAAAACTTTTTCCTAAAATCAGATAGAACCAAAAGTAATATAGTAATCTCTAGTCTGGTCACGTTTTCTAAGCAATATTTGGCCACACTGGTCAGGCCAGATTGTTTGCCAAACCTACTTTTGATTACTCATGAACGCAGACAAGACACTCTTGGTCGTGTATTAAGTGCTCTCCATGACATAGACTCGATGACTCGAAGAGCTCTCAATGTGTATCCTAGGACTGAACAACTTTGACCGTGATCTATAAAGGGTGTAAATAGACCCTTAACATATCCGAAAAGCACTTGTTCCGTCTTTGCGATCATTTTTTGTTCTAGACCATACCTGGGAACCTTCTAGAACCTTCTTCTTAAAATACTTGTTTTTAATGTAAGATTTTTACTTTACACACCTCCACGACCCCGTAATATTCAATCCATCCATCAGCACAATGCTTTGAGTGCTTTCCATCGAGTCCTACCGTAAAACTTGATTTTTCACCCCAAAAAAAAAGGCGTTTCCCAGCAATCATTTTTGTGTAAAGTTACTTAGTTTGATGTACAGAATGCTTGGTTGACGGCTATGTGAAGGGTCTGTTTACACTCTGTATACGTTACATAACACGTACTTAGGCTTAACTTTATTCCAGTTACTGTCACATAAGACTACACAAGAGCAGGATAGAGATAGGAATAGGTTTAAGCGAAATCACGTGGTAAGTATCGTTTATAGATCTCAGTCTAAGACGAAAGATCTAGAAGACAGTGTATATAATATTATCCAACCACGCACTGATGGCACAACTTAACGTTTTATAAACTACTAGCTTAAATCCGCGGCTTCAACCGCGTGGCGTTCGTTAATTATACCACGGGATCGTACTACCGGTATAAAAATATCCTATGTTATCCAGGTTATAAACTATCAGTGTACCAAATTTCATCCAAATCCGGTCAGGAGTTTTTGCGTGAAAGAGTAACAAACATCCAGACATCCATATATCCTCCAAACTTTCGCGTATATAATATTAGTAGGATTATAATATTAGTATCTTGGTTGTGCTAAACCGTGACTGTATACATTTTGCATGCCTTACGGTAGAATCACTTGAAACATGTAAATTTTATACCACCATTGTAACAGTGTTTTCCGCAAAAATAAATGATTTGATTTGATTGATCTGTCTTTCTGTTATCCAACTACAAGACCCGGCCGGCAATAATGAGTTCTGGGACCAACTTCACGCAACCAAGTTCAGGCCCCGAAATGTTTTTCAAATAATTTCCACCATCTGGCTATTTGTAATTTAAATGGTTTGTACTGAAATACTTTGTACAACTAATCCAATATTGTTGAACAAGGGAACTTTTTGAATAAATTCTACACCTGTCCACTTCTTAGGGTACAGCTGCACTTGCAAACAATTACATTTGTTGGACAAAGTATAATTTGTTTTTATCCGCTGTGGTTTTCCTAAGAAAATTAACAATGGAAGAAGTAGTTTTTATTCTGAGAAATAAGTTTCATCTGAAAGTTACGGTAGTTGTAAATAAAGTCTATAAATTGGCCTTTTTACCCGACTGCGGCGAAGCCCAAAAGGAGGGTTATGTTTTTAAATTTTTTGTTTGTACGATGGAGTACCTCTTACTGATATAAATTATAGATTTGTCACGACTGTTATCAAAAAGATGGCCAAGTAGGTACCGACGCTTTTTTTTTTATTTGTTAGCCTGTTTGAGTGTCCCACTGCTGGGCAAAGGCCTCCCCTTTCTCCTTCCAAACCTCTCTGTCCTGACGTACCGACGCTTAGATATAATTAATTAAAAGAGAGCTTTACAGAGCAGAATATAGGATACATTCTGCTCTCTAAAGTTCATCATCAGCCTACAGCAGTCCATTGCCCTGGCCTCTTTAATCGCACACCATTCAACGCGATTCTCGGCAACTCTCATCCAGTTAGTACCAGCCACTCTGCGAAGATCGTCACACCACCGAGCCTGAGGGCGTCCCACCTTACGTTTGCCGATTCGCGGTCTCCACTCGATAACACGTCTACCCCAACGGTCATCGGTTCCACGGCTAATATGGCCAGCCCATTGCCACTCTCTAAAGTTACATGGTTCACATGTTTAACATGTAGTATATTAGTATTAAGTGTAGTATTTTAGTATTGATGATGATATTGCATCATTTTCTCATCATTTAATTGAGAATATGAAATTGAACAAAAAAAAAACAAAAGTACCTAATTTCCTCCGTACTTCTGGCACGGAGTCAATGCAGTTCTTTCTAGTAGTCATTATTCTCCCGTTCAACAAATTAAAAAAGATTTCTCACCGCAAACGGCTCGACATACTGTGACGGCACTTAATAAAAATTATTACGGCAATTGCGACTCCACTGGTGCTTGAATATACTGGAAATGTACCACTTATGTGAGAATAGTAAAGTGTGTATTATTATTGCGGTTCTCTACGGTTTAAAAATGGTCTCTTAGAATATGAAATTCTGTAAAAGTATTTTGTACTTGCAATTCTATTTACTTTGCATCTCATAAAAGGTACTTATGGCTGCAAGTTTTATCTGCTATATAAGGTCTATCTTTTCATACACGAAATATTTTAAGGGTAACTTCTATAAGGCGTAAAGTCGCCATAGCAATGAAAAAAAAATATACATCTGAGTGTTTTTTTTTACGAAATTATTATAATTCTAAAATTTTTTGAGACTTTTTGCATAAAACCTTTAAGATTGTTTTTTTTTTAATTTAGAATATGGGAGCTTATTCTAACAATGACAGTAGGTAAATACGACGTAGTAAACTAGCGTAATGGATGTTCAAAAATAAGGAGCTAGTATTCATTTTGTGGGTCAAGTAATTTTAAATTATTTGTTTTTTATAAATATACTCAGAAAAAATAATCCATTGAAATGGCTTCGTTATAGCCGTTAGATGATTCCCTGAAAATATTTCGTGTATGAATAGTTAAACCTTATATACAACTGAGTACTACATCAAAAAAAATGTGGTTGACAAAAATAAAAATCAAAGTCAAAGTTAAGTTTTTTATTTGTCAAACAGGTGAAAAAGGTGTAAGTAAATATTTTTGCCATCAACGGCATTCAAAATATTAAAAAAAAATGGACAGAATTGTTAAAAGGTGATATAGCTATCTAACATTAATTATTTCTTTATTTTTTTTTTATTTCTATGTAAGTTTCTAGGTATTAATTTTTTTTTTTTTATCACCTCACTATTATGAAGTTAAATGGCTTTCAAGGTATTTGCTTGTTATTGCAAGCAGCTTATGTCAGCCTAAACAGAAACAAACATGCTGCTAAAACACAATGATAAAACAACCTAGTCCACATCTTCGCAAAAACTGACAAGCCTAACCCAAAACAAATGACAAACACAATATTCACAAAAACCTGGTAAACGCCAGTCGTAAATCTAGACCTTAGAGTGCATTTGGCAAAAGAAGTAACAATTAATCTGGCCTGCACGATACGTGCCCTCTTGGAAGAGAGCCAATGTAAGCCTTGCCCAGTTTTCACGGAAACTTGCCACAACATGCATTATATTGGACAAAATTTGAATAAGTATCTGCCCGATGCAGAATTTTTGAAATAAAGTATGATCGATTTCGGAGACGGCCAATTTTCATAAAGATAGTTATGGGCTTAGATGGCAGGATGTTAGTGATTTTTGGCGGCTAAGTTAGTTTTAATAGCTTGGTTTTGTGCCAAGAGTGGGTTAGCACTTGTGGAAAGAGACGATTAAGGCAATTTATGAAGAAAAATTGGTACCACAATATCTCGTAAAAATTGGTGGAATTCTTACTAATGCCTCAATCAGGAAACCATCACCCGCCTAGACTTTTCCCAACTATATTGTGGTGGGCTTCAAAGCTAACGGGATGCAGCTAAATACCAGTATTTTACATGGAACGACTGCCTACCTGACCTCCACAACCCAGTTAGTACTGGATAAACAACAATATAATATAATATAAATAAAAATACTAAAATTGTTTGTCAGACTTTCAGGCCATTGACTACTTGCAACGACTGTCAAATATATGAAAATGACAGCCTCGACCAACGGCTCAACATTGCTTTCCCAGGCACGAAGGAAACTCGTTATGTAACGGGTGGTCACCCATCAACTTTCCAACCTAGGCAAGCGCGACTTAACCTGAAGATCGACCCGAGTCGCTGTTATGGCCGGCGGATTATTATTTAGCCGCGAGCTCCATACTCTATAAACTCTGCTCTAAAACGATGAAGGAAACCGACATGTAACATCCACCAATTCATGCTAGTGATGGATCAGATTCCATTCCCCCTCCCAGAGAGAAGGTCCCAGCAGTGAGACCTACATACATCACGCCTGTAATCCCCGAACACTTAAGCAAAGGCGTACCTAATAGTACACCTACATTTCGCCAGTTATGTTAAAGACCCATGTAATAGGGGCGAGCCTATTACCGTCAACGTGGTACTAAGACTCCGTGGCTACTGAGAAATTCCTGATGGAAAAACCCAATAACACTGCCCTACCTGGGAGTTGAACCCTGGACCTCATGCTCAGCAGTCGCCCTTACGACCACTCGACCAACAAGGCAGTATAAAGGGTGTAAATAGACCCTTAACATAACCGAAAATCACTTGTTCTCCCCGTCTTTGGGATCATTTTTTTGTTCTAGACCATACTTAGGAACCTTCTAGTTACGGAGGTATTGGGGGTCAAAGTTCCAACTTTTTCACATGTTTTTTTTTAAATACATGTTTTTAATGTTAGATTTTTACACACCTCCACGACCCCCGTACTATTCAATCCATCCATCAGCACAATGCTTTGAGTGCTTTCTATCGAGTCCTACCGTAAAACGTGATTTTTCACCCCAGAAAAAAAAGTCGATTCCCAGTAATAATTTTTGCGTAAAGTTACTTAGTTTGATGTACAGAATGTTTGGTTGACGGCTATGTGAACGGTCTGTTTACACCCTGTAGACTATTATAGGTTAATTAATTAATTAATAGTTAACTCAGGTTAGATACTAACAATATTCTACGTCGAATCCACCTCGAATTTATCTCACTTACGTAAGTACTTATAGTTATTCACTACTTACTCGTATCGCTCATATTTTGTCCCCTAAGAGATATTTACTCAACAAGAGCTTGAAGTTACGCGTGTACTGAACCCACAGTCCCGCACACTCCACTAAACTACATAAGTAGTGTAATCCGTTCTACTTATGGGACTTTTACCACTTTCTCGGTACAAAACGGGAAGGAAATAATAATGCAGTTGTTGGATATTATATACTGCGAAGTTTTAAGATATTATTTCGAGATAATATTCGTGCAGGGAAATAGTTAATCATATTCAGGGTGTTTTTTTAAACGTGGGCAATACTTTAGGGGCGTGTAGTACTCATGAAAATAAGCAACTTTTAATACAGGGTCGATCATGAAATCGCGAAAAAAATATCAGCTGCTCCACACATGATTGGTTGCGTAACTCGAAAAAATGTAGGCAACAGCAGACTTTTAAATCATAGTTAGTCCAATAGTAAGAGTTGCTCATATTTATGAGTACTTCACTCCCTTAAAGTATTGCCCACGTTTAACCAAACACCCTGTATACTGCGAAGTTTTAAGATATTATTTCGAGGTAATATTCGTGCAGGGAAAATATTAAATCATATAGACTTCTGTGGCGCTGTTGTCATGATAGGTGACTAAGGAATGATGTACCAGTAGGTTGCTTTTTGGTCTTCTAATCGCAAGCACTACTGTTGAGCCTTGAGGTCCTGGCTTCGATTCCCAGGTCGAGAAAATAGTATTGGTCTTTTCCGACACGGAGTCTAGGTTCCTGTCTGATTGATGTCCATACCGGCGCCCCTTAATGCACCGGACTTAAAAAATAACTGTCAAAATGTGGGCGTAGCTAGAGAAGCACACTTTTGCTTAATCCTTTGGGTATTACAGGCGTGATGTTATATTCCCAATGCACCATTAATATGAGCAGTTCACCATCTCTTTCATTCCTAGCTTACTTTCTCCTCTCCTGGGCAAAAGCCTATAGTAACAAATCTGAGAAATGTGTATGTGTGTGTGTGTGATAGAGATAGATCATTTTTAGCGTTCCGTACCCGAAGGGTAACCAACGGGACCCTATTACTAAGCCTCAGCTGTCCGTCAATCTGTCTGTCAGCGGGCTGTTTCTCATGATCCGTATTAGGTAGACAGTTGAAATTTTCACAGACAATGTATTTCTGTTGCCGCTATAACAAAACTTTAAAATAAATTAAAAATTAAAGGGGGCTCCCCTACTACGATGGACGGAACCCTTCGTCTGGAAGTCGGACTTGCACCTGGCCGGTTGTTTTATGCTTATCTGAGGCTTATAATCTTTGCCCCTGAAGTGATTATTAGCAGACCTCTGTTCAAATTGGCTATCATAGTTCTAAAACTTAAATAATTTTCATATTATTGTTATGAATTGCTATAATTTTTAGACGATTAGCCTAACATTCAGGTAACACTAATCCGGAATGTCTGAAATATTTCAGACCCTAAAGTTAGAGCCTCATGAATATACCTATTTAAACTGGGAATCTAATTTTCTACATAGTTTAGACCTTGGGTGTTAAACTTGATTATACAATAATGTAAATTCGAGATCTGTAACTGTACAGGTTTTCGAATAATAAATAGAAATAACTATTATTATAAGACGCTGCGTTGGAAGGCCTCGCAGAACGGATGGTCGATGGGGCCGAAAAGTTCTGGAGTGGCGACCGCGAACCGGAAGACGCTGCGTTGGAAGGCCTCTCACTAGGTGGACCGATGACGTCGTAAAGGTTGCAGGGATCCGCTGGATGCGAGACGCACGGAACCGGTCAATGTGGCGACACTTGGGGGAGGCCTATGTCCAGCAGTCGTCTTTCGGCTGAAATGATGATGATGATGATGATGAACTATAATTTAAAGGACCATGGGGGATTTTGTATGAACCCCGTTCCCACCCTGTTGTAACAGTCATGGAATACGTGTCAATTTGTTCAATGTGACCCAAAAAAGCCTAAAGTACATGTATTAGTTGCAAAAAACGGGTTTATTTATAATAAAAAAAATACTTTACTGCAAAAATATATTTATTTTTAAACAAAAATCATTTTTTTATAAAAAAAAGCAAAAAAAAATTTTCAAAAAAAAACAAAATTATCTATCCTACTAGACCCTTCAAATGACACTTATTTCAAATCTGTTGGATGGTGGGGACGTTTCTTCTCATCATCCATAAATTATAGTTACGTCTAGCTGACCCGACAGTCATTGTTCTCTTCAAATCAAAAGGGTTTCGGGCAACTTTGCAAATATTTCTTTCCCTAAACACTGTACTACCAATAAATGAAAAAATAATCCCAACTACACTGGGGTTTGACAACGGCTTTCGTGTGTAACCGGACGCAGCTGTCACGTGGTACAAAAAGTAATAACTGACTATAGACCATAGACCATTACTCCAGACATTATTAAGCTATTAGCTTAGTACATAAATACATACATAAATTCACCATTTTCCCATGTCGATACACAGAAACCACAGAACGCCACCTGCTACAACCCTTACATACTCCTTTCGCCACGGCCACGTTCATTCAACTTACTATTTAACATTTTTCCCCATAATTTCAAAAGCCTCATCAACAACCAAAACGCCCTCAAAACAGGCACTCTAGAACGTTCTATATTCCAATAAAATTCAGAATTTCCAAAGCTCTGGGATGCTTCGTATATCAAACGCTGTCCGGGTTACTACGCGGGATAAAACGCGTGTACGTAAGATTTATTGCCGCACCCGTTCAGGTGCTACTGGCTTTTAGTTCTCGACTACTGCTTTTATACCGAATTTTAGTCTGTTACCTCGAATGATACTGTTCCTAAGTGTTACTGGAGTTTATTTATCATTTCTTGTTTGTGTATGATTTGTTGGTTTGGGGTGTCGCGTTGGAGGGTTATAAAAGATCTGTGTCGTGTTGTACGAATGTAAAAGTAAAGTGGAGTTTATCTTACTTGTGGTTTATGCAAATATCTCCTGTCTTATTTTATTTCTTATATTTTTAGTATTTGTCATTTGTAAATCTTTGACAGTCGTTACGGGTAGCCAGTGGCCCCAAAAGTCTGACAACCAGTCTCACCCAGGGGTATCGTATTACCCAGTACTAATTGGGTTGTGGAAGTCAGATAGGCAGTCGCTCCATTTAAAATACTGGTATTCAGCTGCATCCGGTTAGACTGGAAGTCGACCCCAACATAGTTGGGAAAAGGCTAGGCAGATGATGATGGTGTTTTTGTATAAGATTTTAAACTATCATGGTCACTAACATTACTATGAATACTAATAACGGGATATTTACCGCCGAAATATCGGGAACTCATAGAAAACAGTAAACATGGTAAATATCCCGTAATTAGTATTAATAGTAATGGTATTTTTAGTATTCCAAAAATGTATGCTGTATTGGCTTCCGCACGTTTTTTCACAGGTGACCACTCAAAACCAGCTCTGTGCTGTGGACTATCATCACGCTGAGTGGTAACCTGCGTGTCGCAGTCAAGACGTGCAAGCTGTCAACTTTTTTTGCTCCGTCCTGTTCTATTTATAAATATTTGTTTTGCGTAGTATGTTTTTTTTTTTTGTCTCTTCAAGAAATAAATATTTTTTCTTTTTTAGTAAATAATTGAACAGCGGCATTGTTTCGTTTCGCTAAGGTAAAAAGGTAATGTGCGATCGCTTTCAACTAGTTTGGTTTTACTACAACGAATTTAAACGCGATTTTCACTTCTTTTTCGGTAGTTTCTGTCAGTCCCATACATTTTTGACTCTTCCACCGTAATTATGGCTGATAATAAAGTTTATTTGCAAAGGTCCTTAGGGTAGTTTTTAACGCCAGAAGTCTTTACTTGAGAAATAATTTTTAAATAGATGTCTGTTTCTCCATACAAAAATTGAGAAACATCAATTCTGTCGCGGTTTTTTTGTGTTATTCAAAACAATGACTTTAGCAAATAACGGCATTATAGTTATACCACGGCAGAATTTTACTTCGCGGATAAAATATATTTCAGAACAAACGAAAAAACAACCATTCTCCACGTTCAGTAAAAAAACAACTCGACAAGATCTCTTGAAAAAATATACGATGACTTCTTTTGAAAAAATATACCTAAGCCTGAAGCTGAAAGATCTCTAAGCAATTGGAATTTATTCTAATTGCTACCTTTGAATAGGTTGGCTCCTAAAGTACCAAATTCCAAGCGACAAAACCCTCTTTAGGTCTTCAAATTCCAAGATTATCGAAACGATTTTCTATAATCCTACTGATTGTTATTACTTTAATAATAAAGCCCTCATCTTTTTATCTGCGTAGACATAAACAGAAAACGATATTACATTGAAATGAATAAAAAGTCCATTTCGAATCGAGATATTAAACATTCGTAGCGAAATTAAGATGGAAATCTGAAGAGCCGTATTGTTCTTATGAAGGCAAAAAACTTGAGAAAAAATTATTATCGGCCTTATATCTGTCGGACCATTATGAAAGAGAATAAATATTTGAGATTTCGGGTCCTGAATGCAAATAGAAGACTGTTTACTAAACACACACATGCCCTTGCTTTTATCTCGTCTATGGCCGATTTAAAATAGTCATAAAAAGACGCCATTCAAAATGACAGCTGTCAATGTCAATGTGACATAACGCCTATGTAAAATATTTTGTTCAAGCCGTCCAACAAACTGCACTGGCCCAGCGAGGTGGATTATGGCCCACTCTCTCTCACTGAGAAGAGGCCTGTGGCCCAACAGTGGGAACATTGTTGACTGATTATGCTATGCCGTGGTTTAAAAGATAAGTCAGTCTGAGAAAAGTAACACTGCGCGTCTAACTGAACAAACGCTTATCGGTAATTCGACAGCACGTTGCAGATATTTAGATACATGATGATATTAAAATTAAAAATAGATATAACGTAAGTAATAAATTAAATAACCCAGACACGTTTGCGCATTCTAAATCATTACAAAAACAAAATATAAAAAAGCAATAAAAAATGTCATCACAATTTTAAACGTCATAGGATTTGTACGTGCGACTTTTTAATCGCCAGTAAATCCGGCTCTAAATTACATTTATGCATAAAATATTATATTCATAGTTGCACAAGCTGGTACAAACTCAATAACACGTGTTTCAATTTATTTGCATCGCCTAAACTAAAACATTTATTATTTCTACGAGTTTTTTAGATATTTGGTCAGTGGGTCGGCTTAGGGGTGGATTTGTAGGAGTTGAAGTATACACTTAGGAGCACTAAGAGCAGCAAAGAAAACAAAAAAAATAGTTGGTGATCACGTTGTCGAAACAAAAAGTAATTTTTTTTTTTGCTTTTTGTTACGACAACGTGATGCAATTTTTTTGTGTTTTATTGACTTGTAATTTCTACTTAATCTAAATGCTGTTGGTAATTTGTACGTTGATTAACTAAACCATAAAAAAACATACATTATCCTGGTGATTTCCAATGCAGTTAGTAGTGAATAGGGAAAATACTCTTATATTTCATTTAAAAAAGTTAAAATCTAGTTTTCAACTGGCTTTTTAAAAGGTTAAGCAGTTATTCAAAAAAACGTATGCTGATTTTTTTTATTTAACATATATTATTAAATTTGTAGAAAAAATAAGACCGTAAGCACAACGAAACCTCTAGCGCTTGAACGTGGACACCAGCCCGTTATACACAATATCACGATCATTTATGAAGGTAATTCGCGAACTAATGAGAAATAATAAATCCGTCCATATCGAGCCAACATACACTTAATAATCATTTCGATTCTTTCATATTAGTCAATTAGGCTATCGTTGATAACGAATTAGGGTCAGACAATATCATGATTGATATAGATAATTATTTTATCAAAGGCATTTCTTAATAAATAGTAGGTGTCTAGTTCGTTAGTAATAAAAAAATCACACCAAGAAAGATGAACACCGAAGAAAAAAAGTCGCAGAAACATTGCATCTAACTGCCTTAGCAGTACTTTCTGTTATTATGCCTTGTGACTGTACCTTCGCTTTTTTTTGTTTTTTTGACATTCAAAAGTGCCTGTGATGGTCTAATTGAAATAAATGCTTTGAGTTTTGAGTTTTAAGAACACGCTTGATATTCATACAGTAATCACCATAATTTAGGCATTTTATTCTGGAAGATAGAGATAGATAAAGCACAACAATATCGGTTTTGGGGTATTCCTCAAAGCGCGACTTGTGCAGCGAGTGGACTGTATCTTGCTTCGAAACACCTCTGGTTCCAGGACGGCGACAACTTTGTTCCTATTCCCGTGGCGGTTCGCTGGGGACTCCGGGAGAGAAGTCTTATTTGGTTTAAAAAATAAATAAACTATCTTTTAATCCATAAAATTGGACTGGGACTCAGAATATCCAAAACGAGCATAGATGTTTCCTGCGCTGACTCAAAAACACACTGGCCGGTCCACTGGCTAGCGGCGCTCGCGCGTCCCTTTCTACCCCTTCCTAATTTTTCCTAGCCAGCGGACCATTATTGTGGTTGCACAATGTCGCAACACGATTTCGCACACATTCGAAACGGCAAACTCGCGTCTATGCTCGTTATTGGATATTCCGAGTCCCCGCCCCCTTTTCCTTTATTAATATTTCTTATGACTAAGTACAAGTAGTGGCGGCGGCCCCGCCCGGGTTTACGTCGCTGTCGTGCACACAACTATTTTTAACTAGATTGAAAAAAAAATTATAAATCCATCATACCCCTGTCTATTTTTCATCATGGTCGTGCTTTGAGGAATAAACATTTACTATTTTTAATATAAGTTTGAGAGCGCAACTAATGGTTGCGCTTCGAGGAATAATTTAGTTGCGCTTTCCTCAAAGCGCAACTACCCCGACTACTACTACTATTCCTCAATACCCCGATGTTTTGACGTGTCACCATTGCACCCGACTGAAACATGAGCGGGTCGCTAGTTTGAATATAAATTAAACCCGCAGAACTAACGCTTTCGCACTTAAGCCACAATGTTGTCGACAACAACATCAAATAGGTTCCAGGATCCTATTAAACCTTTCCTAGAAGATACATCCCTAGGTACTAACAGACTTCATCAAGGCTTAGTGCATACTAAAAGTAAGACGTGGACTTAACTAAAGACTCCTTGAGACTTCAGATGCTTCATTAAGTCTGTCCTGTGCATTATTATAGTGAAGAAATAAGTCGTATCTTCACATATTGGAGTTTTGAGTGTAAAATAATGGAGATGAAAGGAGTTGGACATTTTCGGACTGCAAGACAGTTGGATTAAAGAATGAAGATTGCTTTCTTGGTATTACGAGGTGAGGATGAGGAGAGGTACCCATAAATCAGCATGTTGCGTGTATCTTCTCGTTCAACTTACCGCAGTGTCTCAAGACGAAAGTCCAGACCAGAGTGTATTGCCAGTGATTACATACGGGACCGAAACGAGGTCGCTCACAATGGGCCTCATCAGAATGCTTAAAGTCACCCATTGGGCAATGGAGAGGGCTATGCTCGGAGTTTCCTTGCGTGATCAAATCAGAAATGAGGTCATCCGCGAGAACCAAGGTTACCGACGTAGCCCGAAGAATAGCCAGACTTAAGTGGCAGTGGGCAGGGCACATTGATCGCAGAACGGATGGCCGATGGGGCCGAAAAATTCTGGAGTGGCGACCGCGAACCTGAAGACTTTGCGTTGGGAGGCCTCCCACTAGGTGGACCGATGACCTGGCAAAGATTGCAAGGATCCGCTGGATGCGAGACACTTGGGGGAGGCCTATGTCCAGCAGTGGACGTCTTTCGGCTGAAATGATGATGATGATCAGCATGGGTAGTGAGTACTCCCTCCAACAGTTACGTGTAGTTATGTACAGTTACGTGTCCTAAATTAAGTTACTATCATCAGCCTACAGCAGTCCACTGCTGGACATAGGCATCTTCAATCGCACGCCACTCAACTCGATACTCGGCAACTCACATCTAGTTAGTACCAGCCACCCTGCGAAGATCGTCGCTCCACTGAGCCTGAGGGCGTCCCACCTTACGCTTGCCAATTCGCGGTCTCCACTCAAGAACAGGTCTACGCCAACGGTCATCGGTTCTGCGGCTAATATGGCCGGCCCAGTGCCACTTCAGCTTAGGTACCTATTCTGAGGGCTATGTCGGAAACTCTGGTTCTCTGTCGGATCACCTCGTTCCGGATGCGATCTCTCAGAGACCCTCCAGAAGAAGAAGTTCCAGAAGTTCCTATGACACCGTGTTAATATCATCATCATCTGCCTAGCCTTTTCCCAACTATGTTGGGGTCGGCTTCCAGTCTAACCGGATGCAGCTGAATACCAGTATTTTACATGGAGCGACTGCCTATCTGACCGCCACAACCCAGTTAGTACTGGGTAATACGATATCGCTTGGTAAGACTGGTTGTCAGACTTTTTGAGCCACTGACTACCTGTAACGACTGTCAAAGATCTACAAATGACAGCCGGGACCTACGGCTTAACGTGCTTTCCGAGGCACGGAGAAAACTCGGTACCTATGTAATGGGTGATCATCCATCCACAGACCAACCTAGGCAAGCACGGCTTAACCTAAAGATCGATCCGAGCGGCTGTTATTATTTAGCCACGAGCTCCTCCGTGTAAATATAACACCTCTAAAAGGATGAAGTTAGACCAAAGTTCTAAAATCGTCCCTATTTTCACATCCACGTCTATTTCACTGCAGCTCTGGTGGTTTTGAACCGAAGATAGCCCGGCGACGGAAGCCAGTTGATGTGCGTTTCTTCCTTACACCCGATTTTACGATGTACATCGCGAATAAAGGGTTAAAATATCCGTTTACACCCACTTTAAAACTCACGTTTACAACCAAAATATATATTTTACGGTGAAGTCGTAAATAAGAGGGTGTTCAACAAAAAGCGATTGTCCTCTTTATTACGACGTTCTGTGTAAAAACTCGTCGTTTTCTGAGTGCGGTTATGTCTTGTAATGACATTGTAAAATGGTGGTTTTTTTTTTATAAAACACCTCTTTAGGTAATGATGGACTTCATTGTAGGGTCTTCAATTAGTGATTTAAAAAATATATGATAAAAGTATCACTCTGTGTTAGCGTGATAATTTTGAGCTGCTACTCACTTTCATAGCAGCGTACTACAACATAATGTAGTGTAGTGTGGATACACCATACTATAATACCATTTCCTACGAAACCACGTAGCGATGGTTACACGAAAAGGTAACGTTTAAAAACGTATCTAAACGTAACGTAAAAGAACGTATCTTTTTATAACTAATTGTCAAGAACTGATACACATGGTAAGGTCGAAGTTTCTGACTTGAACAGTAAAATTAAGGATAAATATTCAAACAATATTATTACTATCTATAACTTATTTTTATTTCAATACACATTTTTTTATTGTGGTTGGCTTGAGACAAATTCTGTTCAATAATCAAACATTCTTTTTTTTTTTGTAAGTCTGATTAATACAACGTGGGGCGCCGGAAACTTTTGGACCAACTAGATACTTTATTAAGACTTAGTTTTGTCCGTCAATCGAGAATCCCCTCAATTTCCTTAACATTCTCAATAGCCAAACATAGTTATTCCACACAAACCGCGACCATAAATCATAATAACCAACCCGAACCCTTCATAAGTTCATACAAATACAGTTTATCATCATTCAAGTCGCGAACAACTGAATAAGTGATAACTAAAATAAAACATCTGAACCCATCGAGTGCCCGGCTTTCGGCTCTCGGCTTTCGGCCTTCGGCCTGAATTATTGAACGCCAGTTGGAGTATGAATTATGCATCCAGTCTAGTTCTCTGAACACTAACTGAATGTAATCATGCTTCATTGCATTTAGATGGTGGACGAGTTGGTCATTTTAACTGTGTGTCTACATTGGGTTACGTGCTTTCGTATTTTATGTAGATTTTGGCTTATTTACCTCAGTGTACAGCAGTAGCGAAGGGTCAATTTTTGTAAGAGGTAAGCCGGAGTACATATCTTTAATCTATACGTATAAAATTCAATGTGATTATATTATTTGTCTATAGCATACTGACTGTGCCATTTTACAAAGGGAAGCCGGTAGGAATTGAGTTGTATGGAACCTTCGCCACTGGTGTACAGTAAGGATTATTGTAGCAGTTAGCGTAGCATGTTCTAGGTGCTGTATTCATTTTCTGCTCTAAGATTCCGTGGATTTCTTCTGTTAGACTAGATTAGTGTAACATAATTATGAGCAATTCAGCATGCATTAAGCATGGTTTAGGAGTCGTATCATACTTTTCAGAGCTGAGACCAAGCTGAAACTCTTCTGTAGAACCGTTTGATGTTTGCTGATGGCCCATTTTACTACTCTCATTGTAAACATCAATACATTTTTTCCAAATTGTCGCATCTACTTGTAACTACCGGCAGTCGTAACACAACGTAATTTTTATCCGATAATACTACTATGAGTGAATCATCATCATCATTTCAGCCGAAAGACGTCCACTGCTGGACATAGGCCTCTCCCAAGTGTCGCCAGCCACATTGACCGGTCCCGTGCGACTCACATCCAGCGGATCCCCGCAACCTTCACCAGGTCATCGGTCCACCTAGTGGGAGGCCTTCCAACGCAACGTCTATGTGAATGAATGAATTTAATTAATTCATTTTATTTCAGAAATAAAAATCCATAAAGAGTCCTGCTATCTACAGATTTCTTTTTTAACTTTTCTTTTTTATGTAGTCTTAAAACTATGAATGTATTACTAGCGCAACGAGTTAGACCATTTCATTCGAATCAACTCCGCGCGTTCCTGCTAGGCCCAAACAGATTGTTTCTCCAACTACAGTCAATAAAAAAAATCCCAATAAATCACAGACGATTAATCCAGGCAATAAAAACTGAATAATGCATACAGTCCTCCATTTATAATGTTGGCAGCTCATCGGAATCGGCCCTGAGTCACGCTTGCATTGATTAAAACAAATAATTGGTGTCGACGTTAAGCTCTTAATCTGCTCCACTGCGCGATCCACACGTAGCAAGGAAGACTGCTCCACCTTGTGAGAACTATCGTATTTTGATGGCGAAGTGAGGGGATTTTTTTTTTGTTACATTGCCCCACACTAGGTATGTCTCCTATATCGTGGGTGCGTTTACAAACATTTAAATTCAAAACACAAACAGCTAGACCCGGAACAACTACCTGTAGGCAATACAAATATTTGTTCCGTGCGGGAATCGAACCCGCGACACGAAGCGCAGCAGTCAATCGCTCAGCCACTGCGCCAACCGTGCCATCAAATTCAATTGTTTACTAAATTGACTACAAACATAAACTGTCCGTATTTTCAACAATTATTGATAGTTGCATGTAGTGCTTGTAACGCGATAAATTGCTTCACAATCAATGTCCTTTCATAAAAGTTTTAATACTATCTTTTGTATTTTTTTCAAAATTTTCGGTCTTGTAGTTTCGGAGTTAACCCTCCCCCCCCTGGGAGGGTAAATTTCCTAAATAACTTCAAAACATTTCCATCGCTTCACATGCATGACTGCACACAATAATTATTTTTGTTTTATTGTTTTTTTTATTAACATTTATTATATTATGTCCTTTAGGCGTTAAGCACAGTGTAAGTGGTCGATAGGTACTCGTAAATTATAACCGCAAGACTGGTAATTCAGATTGGATATGCCGTTTCCACTATCGGTTCGGCAACATGGCACGGTGTTGTGATGACGCTCGTGCCGCATCGTGTTTCATTATCCAGTGCTTTAAAACAGTATTTTTCAAGACAATTGCTTCCCTGTTTCTTGCAGACTGTCTAAAACGTGATAAGGTAACTGGTTCGGTGGTATGTGGTAACTGGCTCTGTGGTATGTGGTAACTGGTTCTGGTTGTGACTGTATGACAGGTGCTGTGTCACTACAGTCCCTATTATAAAAAATCTAATGGTTGTTACGTGTTAACGATGAGGGTATTTCAGAAATGGACCTTCTCATCTTAATGTTCACATTTACATAGCCAAAACAGTAATGGCGGCAGTCTCCTGCATTTTCTCTAGTTTACCAACAAAGTTAAAATTCTACCACTTATCGTACTTTTATCTCAAACGTAAAAGTCGAACCTCCAAAGTTTTGCGTCGCAGATTTCTCCTGGGAACAAGTTCTTAATGTCTGGGACCAAACTAATCTTCGAAACCTTATTATATTTTAAGTTAATTAAGGTCACCGCTAACTTATTATTAAGGTCCTATAAAATATTGCTTGTGCTTCATAAACATTAGGTTTCTGTAATGTCTTTGATTAAAGGTTACGAAAAAATAAAAACATTTTTAAAATAAAATATATTTAATTAAACAAATAGCTTTTGATCGCGGCTTCGCCTGCGTGGATGTCGATAAATATCCGATTACTTACCTACATACCCCTTTGTAACCGTTTGGGGGTAGAATTATCAAAAACGCTGTAACACGTATAAATTGGAATTCCCAAAAATCCTTTCTTAGTGGATACTTACTCTTCACAAAGAACACACCCTCCAAGTTTCATGTCTCTAGGACCAGCGGTTTGGGCTGTGTGTTGATATATTACCCAGTCAGTCAGTCAGTTTACCATTTTATATATAAGACTAGCTTATGCCCGCGGCTTCGCCCGCGTGGAGTTAGGGAATTGCCCACGGGATCTTACTTCTGGAATAATAAGTAATCTATGTATCGATCTACAATACATACATAGATTTACATGTACTTGCTTATAACTTGCAATTATTATTATAAAGTTATATTAATTAAATTAGATACATGAAATATTGATACCTTGGTTTGAGATTGGACATCGGATTTACTGGATTTTATCTGAAGAGTATGTAAACAAATTTTCAAGTCAATCGACCCCGAGAGTAAAAAGTTTCACAGAAAATTCAACACCCCATTTCACCCTCTAAGGGGTAGGAATTTCGAAAAACTAATACTAACTCTTCACAAAGAATACACCCTCCAATTTTCATATCTCTGGGACCCGCGGTTTGGGCCGTGCGTTGGTATATCAGTCAGCCAGTCAGGACATGGAATTTTAAATTGGAGGATGATTTTTTGATACACGTATCTCATCATTTTAACTGAAGTATATGTAGACACATTTTCAAGTCGATTGACCCCGAGAGAGTTTCACAGAAAATTCAACACCCCATTTCACCCTCTTAGGGGTGGAATTTAAAAAACCCTTTCTCAGTGGATACCTGCTCTCGACAAAGAGTACATTCTCCAAATTTCATGTCTCTAGAACCAGCGGTTTGGGCTGTGCGTTGATATATCAGTCAGCCAGTCAGGACATTGAATTTTAAATTGGGGGATGATTTTGGAAAAACTGTGATACACGTATCTCATCATTTTAACTGAAGTATATGTAGACACAATTTCAAGTCAATCGACTCAGAGAATAAAAAGTTACATAGAAAATTCAACACCCCATTTCACCCTCTTAGGGATGAAATTTCGAAAAACCCTTTCTTAGTGGATACCTACCTACTCTCCACAAAGAGTACACTGTCCAAATTTCATGTCTCTAGGACCAGTGGTTTGGGCTGTGCGTTGATATATCAGTCAGCCAGTCAGGACATTGAATTTTAAATTGGGGGATGATTTTGGAAAAACTGTGATACACGTATCTCAGCATTTTAACTGAAGTATATGTAGACACAATTTCAAGTCAATCGACTCAGAGAATAAAAAGTTACATAGAAAATTCAACACCCCATTTCACCCTCTTAGGGGTGGAATTTCAAAAACCCTTTCTCAGTGGATACTTACTCTCGACAAAGAGTACATTCTCCAAATTTCATGTCTCTAGAACCAGCGGTTTGGGCTGTGCGTTGATATATCAGTCAGCCAGTCAGGACATTGAATTTTAAATTGGGGGATGATTTTGAAAAAACTGTGATACACGTATCTCATCATTTTAACTGAAGTATATGTAGACACAATTTCAAGTCAATCGACTCAGAGAATAAAAAGTTACATAGAAAATTCAACACCCCATTTCACCCTCTTAGGGGTGAAATTTCGAAAAACCCTTTCTTAGTGGATACCTACTCTCCACAAAGAGTACACTGTCCAAATTTCATGTCTCTAGGACCAGTGGTTTGGGCTGTGCGTTGATATATCAGTCAGCCAGTCAGGACATTGAATTTTAAATTTTGGGATGATTTTGGAAAAACTGTGATACACGTATCTCATCATTTTAACTGAAGTATATGTAGACACAATTTCAAGTCAATCGACTCAGAGAATAAAAAGTTTCATAGAAAATTCAACACCCCATTTCACCCTCGAAGGGGTGAAATTTCGAAAAATCCTTTCTTAGTGGATACCTACTCTACACAAAGAGTACACTGTCCAAATTTCATGTCTCTAGGACCAGTGGTTTGGGCTGTGCGTTGATATATAAGTCAGTCAATCAGTCAGTCAGTCAGTCAGTCAGTCAGTCAGTCAGTCAGGACTTTGAATTTTATATGTATAGATAAGAAGATAGAGGGTTTTTTAGGGCAAAATAATGTAATTTTATCTCTTAATGGTGGTCCACAGACAGAGGCCCACCTTCCATCTTGCACCGTATGCTCTGTTGCCTTTACGCTTGATGACCGCATCAGTAATTGGAGTTAGTACCTGAATTTCAAGCCAAACATATGTATTTTAAAGAATGGAGGAAACAGCTTTGGAGCTATGGACTATCTTAATTAGCTGATAGCTATAGATACCTCTGCTTTTAACTTTTCGTACTAGCTAATCGAGCCATTTTCGTTAAGCTACCGCCTACACGAAGATGCCCGACACTACCATAGACACTTTTTACACTGTCTTTCATGTGAGCACAAAAAGATGTTCGAAAATATATGGGACAACAGGTTTTTTTTAACGGTTTCACAGTACGTCCCATGTAAAAAAAAGTTGAAAATTATAATGAGTAAGTACAATCAAACGAAGTGTTTAATTTATCGGTCAATGAGACCAGTCACCCTATCCTATAAAAATATGAGAGCCGTATTTTGTTCTTAGTTCCTTGACATCTCGACATAACATCACGCCTGTAATCCCTGAAGGGTTAGGCAGAGGTGTACCGTATAGTAGACCCACAATTCGCCAGTTATGTTCAAGTCCCATGTAAAAGGGGGCGACCCTATTACCATCAACCGGGCACAAATTCAGACGCCGTGGCTGCTACTAAGAAATTCCTAATCGAAAAACCTAATAACACTTTGCCCGACCTAGGAATAGAACCCTGGACCTCATGCTCAGCAGTCACTCACTACAAAATATAACATTGTGTTGTAGGGGGTACCTGCTATAGACCGACCGCTTTAATGAGTCCTCCGCCTTGCCCCATCAAAGGCACAATAGGCGTCCACAAAGTCCTAACAATATCACACAGGTTCTTTGCTTTAAAATAACCATAATCCACGTAGGTATCACGATACTAATTGAACCAATACGTGATCAAGATTCAGAATATTCCTTTAACTTGATACCTCGAGGACTCATCGAAGCGGTCGGTCTATAGTACCAAACTTTCCTGTAGTGAGTAGACATGGTAGGATTATTAGGCGGTTGTAACTCTTGTAATACGGAAAAGCGGGATCTTGTTTATTAACCGGAAAATATAACATTATATCTTATACACAACGTGTTACTATTGTTGTGGCAAGAAACATCTTCAGTTATGACCTGTTTTACGACCCCTACCAGTGGCGAAGGTTCCATACAACTCGATTCCTACCGGCTTCCCTTTCAAAACTGGCACAATCAGTATTTTATAAACAAACTAGCTGTGCCCGACATGCGTTGCAATGCACCTTTTTTAATCTACCACCTACCCTATCTACCCTGGCGGTATGAAAAATAGATAGTAGCCGATTCTCAGACCTACTGAATATGCATATAAAATTTCATAAAATCGGTCTAGCCGTTTCGGAGGAGTATGGTAACTAACATTGTGACACGAGAATTTTATATATCTATACATATAAAATTCAAAGTCCTGACTGACTGACTGACTGACTTGACTTATATATCAACGCACAGCCCAAACCACTGGTCTTAGAGACATGATATTTGGACAATGTACTCTTTGTGAAAAGTAGGTATCCACTAACAAAGGGTTTTTAGAAATTACACCACTAAGAGGGTGAAATGGGGTGTTGAATTTTCTATGAAACTTTTTATTCTCTGAGTCGATTGACTTGAAAATGTGTCTACATATACTTCAGTTAAAATGATGAGATACGTGTATCACAGTTTTTCTAAAAACATCCCCCAATTTAAAATTCAATGTCCTGACTGGCTGACTGATACATCAACACACAGCCCAAACCGCTGGTCCTAGAGACATGAAATTTGGAGAATGTACTCTTTGTGGAGAGTAGGTATCCACTAAGAAAGGGTTTTTTGAAATTCCACCCCTAAGAGGTTGAAATGGAGTGTTGAATTTTCTGTGAAACTTTTTATTCTCGGGGTCGATTGACTTGAAAATTTGTGTACATACTCTTCAGATAAAATCCAGTAAATCCGATGTCCAATCTCAAACCAAGGTATCAATATTTCACGTATCTAATTTAATTGATATAACTTTAAACTAATAATTGCAAGTTATAAGACCCTTACATAGGTTTCTGGTAAATTATCCGGCAGATACCAACTTTGTCATATTCTGAATTTATTTTACCTGCTGTGGTAATATCATTCTTTGTGTGACATGATCTTCTTTCTTTTTCTTTAGTGCCTAACCTGGTGTCAGAGTTTTTATGCCGCCCATGAGCTTCTTACTTGGCTTTACATGTCGTCGAGAAATATCTCTCAGGCATGCTGGTTTCCTCACGATGTTTTCCGTCACCGAAGCAAGTGATAATTATACAATACGCACATGAATCCGAAAAATCAATCCAATTTAGTACATATCTAACAGGCTTTATTAAAAAGACATCATTTGAATATGGGTATATAGATATCCTAGAAATAGTCTGCTAATTTGGTGTATAACCACACAACTATAAGATAGAAGTCCATTCAAATAAATAAATTGTTTATTACTAGAAAAAGCGATCACAAAGCATCAGGAATCTAATAAATAAGACGCAGCAACATTTAACCTAACTTTATCAGCAATTTCATCGTATAGTTTATTTTAAGCAAGAGTGCAATCACTCGTTTATTATAAGTACTATTAAAATCTTGAAATAAAATGTTATTTGAGAAGAACAAAATTTTAAAATAAAACAATCGAATATTTAAGTGCTCAAATAGAAATTGTCAAAGAACTAATATAGCGTAAAAAAGCTTGAGTATATTTTCATTTATAACTGTATTGGTTCTTCTAAATTGATTGCAAAGACTAAAACCTTTCAAAAGAGCCTCTTTGAAGTTTTATAGCAAAGCTGTAAGCCGTGCGATGTGTTGAAATCTTCGCTTTACTTTCACAAGCTCAATCTTTTGAAATATGGATATTGTTGACAGATAGATATTGAAAAAAACGGACGAAGTGCGTGTAGTACTGGAACCCTGCTGAATGTTCCGTCTCAAAGCTGTGCCCGGCTGCCTTATTATATTAACGGTGGGTATATTCTTTTCATAACATAACCGGGATTAAATCCAGACTCCGTGGCTGCTATTCAGAAATTCCATATGGAAATACCCAATAGCACTTAGCACGTGAATCAAACCCAGGTCCTCATGCTCCGCAGCCAATTTAAAATGTAATATTTTCTAGTTCAACCTTAGTTGATACAATACATAATATTCTTTAATTAATACAAGCATTCCTTGAGTTGATAGACGAGAATGAACTTCTCATTACTATTTTCATTGATCCTGCTAGGTCGGTACAAGAAATTACTTTTGAATATTTGTTTTTTCATTTGATATTGGGTTTGGCCATTTAGTAAACTTATATCAATATTTTGCAATAAGGGGGCTCCTAACTCTGTTTGCAGGGTTAAAGTAACCTAACACGAAGGGGATGGCGGGGTCTTAGTTCGCTCACTTCGCTCGCTCAATCAAAAGTAATGTCTTGTTACTTTTGATTAAAAGCACCATTCATGGAATCAATAGGTTTTACCGTAATTATTTATTTATGCCCACCCTCTGTCCCCACTACAGGGCAAAGGTTTCCGTAATTATAACTGATTTTATCACGTCTTATAACGAGGGTGATAAGGTTTCTCATATAATATAACAGCTATGTATGACGAGCTATATTTGTCAGAGGTACCAGTTTACGACCGCTTCGCTCATATTGACCACAAATCCCTGTTATTGTTCATTTAAGGGCAAGACGATGTTCTATGTATCTGTTTTCGCTTTGTTTTAAAATTAGGCTTTTTGAGAGAAACAGAGATATGGTGCATTGATTAATACTCCTGGTTCCATTTTGTATCAACTCCAAAGGTCTAGTTTATCAGAAAAACCATAATTATGGTGACATACGTACAGCTTAACACAGTGAACGGAATCTTTTATATGATTTGCTATTTCATATTACTAGTCCTGGGTTCAATGCCCGGGTCGGGCAAATGGCGGGTCGAGCGGGTTATTGAGTTTTTCTATCAGGAATTTCTCAGTAGAAGCTATGGAGTCTGGGTTTGTGCCCGGTTGTGGGCAATAGGCTCGCCCCCTATTACATGGGACTTCGAACATAACTGGTGAAATGTGGGTGTACATACTGTTAGGTACGCCTCTGTCTAACTCTTCAGGGATTACAGGCGTGATATTATGTTCATGTTACTATCCGAATTCCAACACGTGTTTACCAAAAATGTTACGTACACATCTTCCCAATATCACAAGGAACACCTCTTAAGATATTTTACGAGACATCGTAAAACATGTGGGTGTACTCTCCCCTTTATATAGAAACTAGCATTAAATGCCTTATGAAGCTAACAAATCAACAATTTATTACCAAAATCATGTTTCATTTGTAGCATTTAACGATTATCGTTGGTGTAAATAAATATTACAACCAGATGTATGAACGTCGACGAGGCAAAGGCGAGTAAGTAAGGATCGTCCCAGATGGCTTTCATAGTTACTGCCAAGTGCTAACCCACATGAGAATAAAATATCTGAATTTATGTTCTGCAACAGAAATCAGAAATAATTAGAAGTAGAGTTTATAGCTGCAGAATAAGGAGTTTTGATCAATATTAGAAACAGGATCAATTAACATCAAAAATAAAATTGTGTGAAATTTTCATACAAAATGAAAAAAAATAGATAAAGATTAAAGATATATGGAAAAGGTTTTTTGCAATTTCTGACTTTTTTAGCACTCCAACCTGGATTGGTCGGATAGAAGTTTTTGATCAATATTTCTAATATTGTCACACAACAAGATCGACTGGCATCAAAAATGTTTTGTGTAAAATGGCCATTTTCTTGCTAACTGTATTTTTTTTTTTGTAGTTGAACTCGTGGCTAAATAATAACAGACGCTCGGGTCGATCTTTAGACAGTCATTATAGGTAGTCAGTGGCCCAAAAAGTCTGACAACCAGTCTTACTAAGGGGTATCGTATTACCTAGTACTAACTGGGTTGTGGAGGTCAGATAGGCAGTCGCTCCATGTAAAATACTGGTATTCAGCTGCAACCGGTTAGACTGGAAGCCGACCCTAACATAGTTGGAAAAAGGCTAGGCAGATGGTGATGATGATGATGTATATTTTTCTGAAAATCTGTGAATGGGAATCAAAATTTCACGAAAAATTATGGATAGTCTCTTAAGTCTATTTTCGTGTAGCTGCAACGGTTAAGGTGGTTCCACTTACTGCCCCGCTGAAAGTGTCCACCCTGTATATATTTTTTTAAATTGATCTGTTATGGCGGAAAAATGGCAGATTTTCATTCTGCAGTAATAACACTGCAATGCTGACGCGGTAAAGCAAATTATTGGTAATTTGTGTAATGAGTAGACAAATAGCCTTGAAGATGAGGAACGTACTTTAACTGTGAGTCTTAGATCGTTTGTGACTAGCTTTTAGGATTATTACAGCTTAAACCACACCCATGATGTGATAGCTAAAAATATTTTAAAATGCTTCATCTATACAAATAAATAAAAGTGTCTGTTTGTAATTTTAAAATAACAGTTTTTTACTAAATGAATAAGAAAGTAAATCCGGTACTTACAACAAAAAAAAAACATTTTTTTATTTTTGTCTTTCTGTCTGTTCCGGCAAATCTCCGAAACGGCTGGGCCGATTTTGACAGAACTTTTACTAACAGATAGCTGATGTTGTAAGTAGTTAAGATGGTATTAGGGTTCCGTGCAAAAAAAATGAAATTGTTAACAAAATCCTATTCAAATTGGGAAGTAATTTAACCAGCTAGTTTATTGTTTATTTTTTTGTAATTTTGTATGATGCACGTCATGTCCCTGCGACAAATAAATATATTTTTTCTTTCTTTCTTTTACCAACTATAAAGAAAATATTACAAGACTGATCGCCCATCCTTTAGCCCCTGACCGGGTCAAGTCTTCCAATCTTCCCCCGTCATTCGATCTTGCAATAAAAACATTGACATAGGTTTCTCTACTGGAACTTTCTGCTAAAGTACGCAAAACAGATAACAGGAAAAGTTAAGCCCCGTTGAGTAAGCGCACTTGTAGGCAAGGAATGTGGATCAAGGCAACTTTCCCAGGGATTACCAACTATCCGTGATGAATTACATCTAGATATTGCTGAACTTTGCGCAAGTGAATGTCGGTTGAGGAATTTAAAATAGGAAGTTTTTTGAGGTAAAATGGATACAACTTTGATTTTTGTGGATTTTAGAGCAGCATAAGGGCCGATGCTCACTGCCAGCACGGCACGGCGTGTCATGGCAAAGAATTTTATTACTAATCAAGTTATTTTGAATCTTATTTCAATGATTTAGAATTCATGTTAGTTTATTTCGATACCACGACGCCGCGAAATGACGCGACGAGCCGCGGGATGCTGCGGCGCGACGTGTCATGCCGTTTCATTCCACGGGCTGCCGCGGCGCGGCATTGCATCCCGCGAGACGTATGGGTCACTTTGTGACGAGGAATTATGATTGCTAAGCCAATTGAAATGAAAGGTTCAAACTTCGAATTTCCAACTTCGAATCCGCGCGGAGCAAAACTGATTGATGCCAGAGTGGCTGGGCTTTCAGCAGGATGCCATGGGATGCCACGGAACGCCCCGGGATGCCGCAGGACAACCTGCCGTGCCATGCCGTGATACACCGTCAGTGAGCGCTGGCCCTAAGAGTCTATTATCGGGTTTCGACGACTAAATAAGTGATTTATTTTTTATTTTTCGAACAATTCAGGGCCTACAGTGGAAATTCCAACAGACAGTGCAATAGTATTTATGCATACATTTGAATGTGGTTTAGTGATAAAGAAGGCACATTTAGGTATCTGTATACACTCTGGTCCAAATAGTGACGTCATAAAAAAAATACTAGATTCCTCACGCTCCAGGGGGATAAATTCTATCTTTATTTTTACATGGCTTTTTCACATTCTTAAATGTTAACTGGAGACATTTATAATCTCACTAGCTTTTGCCCGCGGCTTCGCCCGCGTGGATGTCGAAAAATATCCCACCCGAAAAAAATAGTTACTTACCTTCATCCCCCTTTTTAACACTTCGGGGGTAGAATTATCAAAAACGCTGAGACACGTATAAATTAATTTTCAATCGTCAATATACAAAATTTGAAGATCCTAACTTCAAAACTGACGGACTTTCAAATAAACTTCCATTCTCTATTTTACCCCTTCAGGGGTGGAATTCCCAAAAATCTTTTCTTAGCGGATACTTAATCTTCACAAAGAACACACCCACCAAGTTTCATGTCTCTAAGAACAGCGGTTTGGGCTGTGTGTTGATATATCAGCCAGTCAGTCAGTCAGTTTACCATTTTGTACATATAGAAGACTAGCTGTTGCCCGCCACTTCGTCCGCGTGGAAATTTTGGTGTGCATGTGTGAGACTGCCACGTTGGTCTTGTGGTCGCGCGACTACTAAGCGTGGGGACCGATTCCCGGGCCGGGCAGTGTTAAAAAAAAAAGTTTATTTCAATTACATAAAGTTAGCACACACATGATTTGGAAGATCACCTCTTAAGCAAGGAGATGCTTGTTTTAAGGGGCATCCATTAATTACGTGAGGCGATTTTGCGACCCCCCTCCTCCTCTGGTGGGATGTCGTGAGATTTGGCTTGACCCCTCATCTCCCTCCTAATCTCACGTGAGATTTATCAACATGAGATTGGGTGATATTTGGCGCGAATCTGGATCTGTGCCCGGTTGATGGCAATAGGCTCACCCCCTACTACATGGGACTTCAATATAACTGGCGAAATGTGTGTGTACGATTAGGTACACGTCTGCCCAACCCTTCGGGGCTTTAAGGTGTGATATTAGGTTATGTGTGAGAACTGACTGCCAGATCAAAAGGTGATAATGTACTGATGACTACAAAAGGCGTTCTTTGGGTGCTGTAATTCTGGGCGGCAGAGGTCCGAAACAAAATTAAATGGCGTTGAGGCGACGATATGGCTTCAAAAATCGGTATATTTTGGCACTATACAACTTTTTTCCAAAGTGAACCTTGTTTAGCGCTTTTTATTGTAATACCGTTCTGTATACAACATTAAATGACTTTTTGCGAGAGCCCTTAGACCTCTTTAATTCGGCCCTGTCGCAAAATCCGTTCTTAGCGAACATCTACTAACTATAAACTACCTCACTGCCAAATATCAAGTTTGAAGCACAAAAAGTTAAGGACTTTCATCCAAACTTGCGAGAGCCCTTAGTCCTCTTTAACCCGGCGCTGTCGCAAAATCCGTTCTAAGCGAACGTCTACTAACTATAAAGTACTTCCCTGCCAAATTTCAAGTTTGTAGCACAAAAAATTACGGACTTTCATACTAACTTGCGAGAGCCCTTAGATCTCCTTAATCCGGCCCTGTTGCAAAATCCGTTCTTAGCGAACGTCTACTAACTATTAAGTACCTCCCTGCCAATTTTCAAGTTTATAGCACACAAAATGAAGGACTTTCATACAAACTTGCGAGAGCCCTTAGACCTCCTTAATCCGGCCCTGTCGTAAAATGCATTCTTAGCGGACGTCTACTAACTATAAACTACCTGCCTGCCAAATTTCATCTTTATACGTCAAGCGGTTTTCGACCTTTCGCTTTCATATATTTAGATAGATTTCTCATAATTAAACCTCTCTTTCAGTACCAAATTTTTAGTGCAAAGAGTAAAGACAAAAGGAAACAAAAACTGAATCAAACAAACAAAGTCACCGACTTCTGAAGCTAAAGTTATTTTTCACTTTTTTGTGTTTTTGAAGGCGGTTTTATTTTTTGCAAAAAAGTTTTTTATTTTTCCATTTTTAGTTGTAATATCCTATACAATTAATATTTGCTATGCATTTATTTTATATTGTCAACAAAAATAAACAAATCTGGTTATACTGCACACATCTGTGTACACCCTCGGAGCATACAGGCGTTATGTTAGGATATTGTGTAAACAATAAACATCTAAGCGATCGCAGCAATCACGGCAGATTTGCTGCCTAATTTTGTTGAGTTCCATTGTACCTATATCTCCGAAGATCAGCATCAGATCTTCACCAAATTTAAACGGGGCCAGCGCCGCCGAATAATATTCTTCCAAATAAAAAAGAAAACTTTGAAATAGGTTCTCTATTGGCAAAGGTATCGCTGAACTTACACACAATGATGATTACCAGGCATAATGCCTGCGAGTATGTGTGCCTATACAATTTAGAAAATTCCCTTGATTTCTCCAGGATCCCAACATCAGATCCTGACCTGATGACCATGGGACCACATGGGAAGTATACTGTATCAATCAATGCCCATAAAATTTGAGGGTTGCCCTTAATTTTCCTGGAACCCCACCATCAGATTCTGACTTGATGACAATGGGTCCACCTCAGGAGTATAGACTTTCGAATAAAAAAAGAATTTTCAAAACCTCCTCCTTCTTGGAAGTCGGTTAAAAATTGTCAAAGGAGTTTTGGTGAAACATTAGATAACCGTTAACAATACATGTCATGGTAATAGGCTTATCCCCAACAAAATGGAACTGAGCATACCTAATTATCAAAATGTGGGTGCACTGTACACATCTGCGTAGCCCTCAGAGCATACAGGCGCGATATTATGTTATGGTGTTGTGTAAACAATAAACATCCAAGCGATTGCAGCAATCACGACAGATTTGCTGTCTATTATTGAAGAGTTCCATTGATATCTCCGAAGATCACCATCAGATCTTCACCAAATAAAAAATGGGACCATCGCGAAATAATATTCTTCCAAACAAAAAAAGAATCATCAAAATCGGTTCACAATTGGCGAAACTAAAACCTATTTACGTAAATTATTTTTATCATAGAAATCGCGCATGAGGTTACCAACTAAATTTTAAATATTAATATCTTTTGCGTCTGTTGGTCGATTTTGATGAAATAAACGCTAAATAATACCCAGAACAATGCTTCTTATTTTGTAATATTTAGATTTTGAATACAATGAGGGGTTTTTACGTGATGCGCGCACAAACGAACAGACAAACCGAAAAACCGACAAACCGACAAACAGACAAAAATTTAAAAAAATATTTTTTTACTTTCTACTACTTATTTCTAGCACCTTCCAGTGATTTTTTTGTAAAAATATCTAATGTACAGACACGGATAGTCTACGATTTTATTATATGTATAGATAGATTAGCCTCAAGAGTAACAAAAAGCCCTGTAAAAATAAAGATCTTTTTTTTAAATCGGTTTCCACACAATTTTTAAGTAGCTATAGCTTGAAAACTATTAAAAATCGTGGAACATACATGGGGTATATTTTCGGATACCGCTTGACGTGCGGAATCTATTTTTTTATGACGTCACTATTTGAACCACCCATTGCAGTTATAGTTGGCGCATAATACAGGGTGGAGACGACAATGCGACAATAAATTAAACTGTATGTAACTCATGACGTTCCCAGTCTGCATACAAAAATTCAATCGAAAATTACTGGATATTTTCGATTGAATTTTGTATGCAGTTTATTCACAGGACGTTATTTTTCATTTTTAGCATTTTCTACATAGTGTAAATAATAGGCTACCACCAACAGGTTAACGAATCCCGCATCAGTATAAACGTTAAACACATGTTGCCAACTCGCTACTTCAAAAACCTTGGCCAAAATTGTCGTATTGTCGTCTCCACCTTGTATAAAACATAAAAGTTTTTTTAGCAGACTTAAATTCAAGACAGAACTTAAATTCTGAAATCTAGTCCTCTAATCCAGGACCTCAAACTTGCCAGCTGTGCTTCAAATAAAAAAAAAGATGCTTACAACGATAAGCATAAAATTTACGATTTGGGTTTGATGGATAGTGCTTTTACGATCCAGCTAGATATTTTGGAATTAGATGTACTCGTATCTCCAACTGGACCTTGTCTGCCAATATTTTTTTCAAAGAAAATTATTCTTTGTAGAGTTTCTTTAAAATAAGACGCAAGCTATTCGTATAAAATGTTAGGAATCCATTCACAGTTTCCATAACTTACAATCAATATATTGTTGCAAGTGAAATTATATAAAAAAAATATTATTTCATGAAATTATGGTGAATGGGTCGAGTTGAGGCGGTACTGACCCGGTGCAGTTCTTAAGTCAGTGTATATTGACCTTTATGCGCTTTAAAACTGAATCTTAAGCATATTTGTTATGTAGTATTTAATTTTGTAGGGTTACCGCTTCTTAAATAAAAGCAGAGTAAGAGCAGATTCAGTACTGTAACTGAAATTATGGCTACAAAGGAGGTGACTTCTGAGATGACGAGTAATAGAGAAGTATAGAAGAAGAAGACATGCTGTGCCGACCACAAATTAATTGGGATAAGGGCAAGATAATGATGATGATGACTTAATGTAACTGAAAAAAATAAACATAATATATGGATATAGGCGATTTAATAGGCTTCTTTTGGGTTAGCTCGTTCCATCGCCGACCTCATCTCTGGCCTCGGGACTAGATTGAGGTCAAGGGTAAACCATTTAGCATAAAAAAATTAAAAAAATATCTTTCAAGATTTTCAAGTACAAAAAACAGCCAATAAGTATTTTCTTTTACTATTTCACTGTAAATAACTACAAATAAACGATTCTGCCGTTTCCGATAGCAATTCCTTAGATTAAGACTCGGTAATTCTTTTATTTTACTGTTCAACTAACCGTAAAGCGTTCGGGCACACGAGTAGTGTTAAGCTAATCAGTGTACTTACTAGTCGCACCACAAAAACACAGTACTATTTAGTCTCTCTTAAGGTCTACACAACACAAGCGATAGATTGGAATCCTGAACGAAAAAGGAAGCGTAGCCGTCGTCTACAAACCTGGCGTCGCACCGTGTTGGCAGAAGCGACGAGCATCGTGATGACGTGGAGTGAAATGAAGCGTGAAGCTCAAGACCGTTCACGATGGAGGACTTCTGTGGATGTCCTCTGCCCCATCAAGGGGCATAGGATTTTATGAATAAAAGAAGAAAGGTACACACTATGTATGATATCACAGTTTTAAAATAACTCCGCAGCAAAATAATGATCAAGTACCGCGCATGCATTTTCATTATGCAGAATGATGTGTGTGAAGTGCTCCTTTAGAATCACGGCGTTTCCTATGTTACGAGCATAACGGCGCGACAAAAACCCTCCAGTTATGATCTGTGCCGCTGGCATAGTATGTAGCAGCCCTTACGAGCAACGTACTCGTATAAGGCTGACTACACATACATGCTAGAGAGTTTTCAAAGTGCAGCTCGGTGCAATTTCACGGTACATTGCATCTCAGTAACTAGTGGTGTGCAAAGCCTTTATACTGGGAGTAGTTTAATGGGAGCTTTGCTTTATAAATGTCGGTGAATATTCTAGGAAATTGCTGCAATTATATTCGTGATTCAAGATCGATATAGGTAGTTGAATGAGGCTCCTAGCAGTGAAGCCATCTTGGAGAAAATCTTAAGTAATTGATTTGTGGGTCCATTGTCTGTAAATACCAAACAGCCATTACCGATAATCATGCCACGATCACCTTACGTAATATACTCGTACTATAGCTTATTACCACTTGAAAAACTTATGTGCAGCGAAATAAAATCCACAATGAAAACATAAAAAACTAAGTAATTAATTAAAAACTGAAAACAACAACAATTAATTAAATTACAACATTTACTCTGACGGAGGCCGCGCTTTTCATTTTAGCCTTATTTGAGAAAATAGCGAAAAATAAATGAAAGAAAACTACTTACCCGGTTTCAGTGTTGAAAAGAAAACTGTTTTTAATTGTCCTCCCTGGTCTGCGAAACTTGCTTCCTCAAAATATTTTTCATTAAAACTGCGTCTACTTACTTTTAAAATGCAAAAATTTCGTCCGAACTTGATAAGTTTTCTATTTACATTTGAGAATTTACATTCGAGGTATTTTTATGAATAAACTGAACATAAACATAGCGATGTATTTTGGACCAAGAATGGAGCAAAGTTATGAGTTTTGGCGTCAGCACAGCCGTGCAAGATCCAAGAACAATTTGGCATCCATAATGGTCTTGGTAGTGGAGGTAACCTAACTAATTTCATAAGTACAAGATTGACCCACAACAAGACACACATCAATAGGTACTCATCTCTTTTCTGAAGAAAAACAAGCTTTTACACCAGGGTCCTGTGGTGATCATCAGAAATATTTTCACAGGCCACATTAATACTGTGAAAAAGCTTGCATAACATAAAGAGTTGCGATGGAAGGCCTCCCACTAGGTGGACCGATGACTTGGTGAAGGTTGCGGGGATCCGCTGGATGCGAGACGCACGGGACTGGTCAATGTGGTGACACTTGGGGGAGGCCTATGTCCAGCAGTGGACGTCTTTCGGCTGAAATGATGATGATGATGACACAAAGATTGATTGCCCTATTGGTCTCGTAGTCATAAGTTCACCGTTGAGATTGGCCTACGTGAACGAAATTCCGTCAAGAATAAGAAAATATTAGACTGAGGTAAGTTAACCTTCACAATTGAATAAAAGTAATGAAAAGTAACATTCGTGTAACATTATCCCAAATACGGATAAAAGGACCAATAATCTCCAATATCATGTAAAAACCTAGCTTACATTCCTGAAAGATTTTCTCAATAAAACGACCCATATTAAAGAGAACTGACTCAGAATATGAGAGTCATTCACACTCCATTTAAATAAGTTTTTCAATAAGATGAATAACGATTCTTGGGCCATGACTAACTATATTTTTTGTGAGCAGTTCGTACCAGATCATTTCGCTGAATAATTTATTATGGCAATTAATTTCTGAAACTTTTTATTTTTTCAGCAATTCGCTTTTGCACCGTATAAATCTTGTGAATGAGAATATTTTTAAATGCTTTCGGGCTCGTTATAAGATTTTATCTTGCTTGTAGATAATATTGATAGATTTACCTTTAATTTTTTATAACTTACTAGCTGTTCCCCGCTGTTTGACCCGCCACTTTTTACTGGTTTTTTTTGCTTGGCACCTATTGGTCATAGCGTGGTGTTATATAGCCTATAGCCTTCCTCGATAATTGGACTCTCCAACACTTAAAGATTTTTTTAATTCGAACCAGTAGTTCCTGAGATTTGCGCGTTCAACCAAACAAACAAACTCTTCAGCTTTATAATATTATTATATATATTTAACTACATTTATAATAAATATAACTTTATATATTATATAAGTATAGATTTTATTTTTAGTATGGAAACTGTACTTTAGATAAGTGCTGACATATTATTATAATCTATTTAATACGCTTCTACATAGTTGTACTTTTAAGATGTTTTCTTGCCGATTTTTACTTACTTATTAAATAAATAAAACAATAAATTCAGTAAATAAGAAACTTTTCTTGTAAATCTTACAAAGTGTGCCACAAAAAAAAACAGCTCAATCGTTTTTTTTAACTTAAACAATGCAAGGATTGCTTATCATCATACGGCCATTCGTGTCAGCGAACAGGGGCGACTGCTGCCGTATGTAGTCCATTAGAACAACGTTATCTACACCTAGGACGGTTACCTCCCCTCGGTTTTCACTTATCATCTGTAAAATTTAAATAAATTTTAACATTTAGAAGACACAGTACCGATTTTACATAAATTATTTTCGGTTTAACTTAAAAAATGAGATACTATCGCCTGATAGGTTTTTGACACGGGCATTAATAATCTGCGATAATCCTTTTTTTTTTTTTTTTTTTCGGATGTGAAATCATCAAATGACCCCCCCCCCACTCTGGGCGGAGCGGAAGGGAGTGTCAGACTTGTACTGACTAAAACCCATCCATGTTCCTTCTTTGCCCTTTGTGTTCCAGGGCCACGGTATCTCTTTCGAACAGTCCCGCAGCCCTGGCAGGCATGACGTAAAAAAAAGACAACTGAGTTTTTAAAAGCTGATTATTCTAGAATACGTAAGGCGCGATTTATACAGAAACGGCGTAAGATAAAGGCGCGGCGCAGATGCAGCGCTGGCATGATGCCGCTTCAAAACGTTTTCATGCAAAATGTACGAAAGCGACGGCGCAGGCACTCCATTCTTTCGTTTCCTTTTAAATTCCACGCCTGCGCTGCGCCTGCGCCGCGCCTTCACCTTACACCGTTTCTTTATAATTCGCGCTTAAGAAAACTAAATATTACACATAAGAACCGTTGTCGTCAATAGACAGGTTTGAAAATACGAGCTCTTAACTAAAAATGTGAACGCAATTTTCTGTTGTTGTATTTTGGCACATTGATACACTATGACAGAGGATAATTTTTATCCCCGTAGTACGTTTCCGTGGCATAATTTACGAGATGAAGACGCATGATGATTCAAAACCTACCCCGACACCTACATAACCATTGACCCAAATTAATATACCGACAAAAATGTATGAAACACGGAACATAAAATTTGAAAACTAACGGCCATTTTCACGAAACAAAAGAAGCCATATGTTAAGGACTCACAGTGTAATTTCCCCCGCCATTGGCTATGAAGTCAGTTGTAACAACTCTATAGGTCTTTTCAAGTGACAAAGGTTCATATTTGGGTACATCACATTCTATACAGCGAACGGATACGTCAAGTACTCGGCTGCCTAAAGGTCGGGCTCCATCGAAAACTGCTTTTAGTCCTGGAAGATTTAAAGTAGCTTATGACCGATTTCACTAACACTTGGCGACATTTAAATGAACGCGCAAATAAAAGCGCCGCTTGCTGAAATTCCAAAAGTGCAATAATACGGAGTGGAAGGGACACCGACGCGAAAACGGTTGCCGCGTATTCAGTACACCATTTGGAGCCCTCCCCCCCCCCCCCCCCCCCCGACATAGAATTTTTTTGGAAACGGCTGTTTCCTACAAAAGTGATTGCACTTTCAAAACACTTGCAAGGTCAAAATGTATGGAATAGCAGTTTTTTTTTTTTAATTACCGATGAAAAATTTATTTGTAGGGGGGGCTCCAAATGGTGTACTGAATACGGTGTCCCTTCCACCCTGATTTAGGCATCCATCTAGATGTCGCTTAATGTTAGATAAAACGGGCATTAGAGATAACGAAACGTAGATTTCAAGCGGAAAATCAAGGGGCAAGGGATTGAAAGATCGATGGGCTAGTGACCTTTACAGATGCGTTTAGGTGTTTACAGTTATCTTGCTACATTAGGCTTGCTTTATGAAGAGAATTTTGTAGGAAAATGTTGAAAAGCTAGCCTAAGTTTCTTGTTATTTCGCGCATCTATGATTTATTTTCTGATAATGGTTTTTATACAGGGTGTAAGGGACAGCCTTCCACAACCGTTGTCTTTTATTTCATTGTAAAATTACACTCCATTTATGTAAATAATACGGTTAAAACAAAAAATCGAACTCTACGTCGCGCTTGCCGTTCGCTACCTGCGTTTTGCCACGGTAACGATACATTGCGTATGAGTTTTATGAAATAATTTCTTGTACTGCGTTTCTTAGTATGATAATTAATTCATCCCATCAGTTTGTGGAGGGCTTTCCCTTACACCCTGTATAAAATACCGTTATCAGAAAATAAATCATAGATGCGCGAAATTACAAAAAACTTAGGCTAGCTTTTCGACATTTACCTACAAAATTTTCTTCATAAAGCAAGCCCACTGAAATATTCCAATTTCACGGCAACTTCGACTACATTATGGAGACAATATTATGCTAATGTTAACTTGTAGGTGAGCCTTGTAGGCTATTGATATTAGCTGATATAAGGGACCTTATAGAACGGTGTCAGGGTTTAAAATTATTAGATTCTTATTGAGAGCATAATCATTTTGCCTCTCACGTGTTGATCGTTAATTTACTTGGTAGATAATTTCATACAAATTCTGTTCCATTTTTGAATTTATTCAGTAAGTAGTGGCTATTCGGACATCGTAAAATAGGCCCTTAGATATTTTGCTAGTTTATTGTTTGGCATTAAGACCCATTATTATTTAGCCACGAGCCTCTCAACGAAACCACAAAAACGTACTACAGCAAAAAAAAATATCCTATGTTCTGCTTGTGCAGCCATTAAGTTCTGAAGACGTAAAATAAATACAGATTTTACTAGTACTAGAGTTACTTTCGCATTTATAACAACATTTTTTTTTTATTTTTTTTTTTTATTAGTATAGATTACGTATAGGGTTGTCACTCACACTGAAACCATCGCCGCCACCGCTGAGAAAGCTCTGCGATACCATCCTGTAGTATTTGTCGAGCTCAAGCGGCTCGTACCTAGGGACGTCGCACTCGATACACCTGATCGTGACGTTGAGAACCCTTGAGTTTACCGGCTGTGAGCCGTCGAAAGTCGCGCGCAACCCTGCGATTGAGCGATATTTGAAATAAGAAGACGATAAATTAGTGAGGAATCTCCTGAATGCTAACTTTGACAGCGAGTTTGTTTGACGGATTTTCTCTACAGCATCTATCGTACAAGGTTTTAATCAGATTTGATCGATTCTTATTGATAAATAGTCTTTCTAACCGGTCTTAACCGATTTGTGTCGATAAGCGTGCTTTCCCTATTTCAGTAGGGCTTCGTGAAACTATTAGTTTTTCCATAGCATCGTAAATGGTAATATATTTATTTTCACAAAATAATGAATCATCACTACAAACCAACATATCCCCAAGAGTTATTTGTTTAGCGGACCATTACATAAAATCTGCTGAACCGATATAAAATTGTTTTATACAGCGGTTATTTGTAATTCTAATAGCAAAAATCAAAATGGTCGATTCAGTTCACTGTTTAGGTTTCGGTAAACAATAATGGCCAGTATTTCAAGGGAATTCGTTTGTTTTAGTCCAAATTTTGCAGAACTCATTGTAAAGCCAACATTCAGTGCAAATATTGGCTATTTGAGTCAGTTTTCAAATCAAAGTCGCTAGCCCATCGAATCATCCAATCCACGCCTCATTTTAATTTGAAAATAGTTTTCTTGATTGCATAGAAGAAATTAATGACTTTATAACTTGAAAAAAATACTGTAATGTCAGAATGAATGAACCAACGCCTCAAAAGACACTGAATAAAATTTAGAAGATGCATTACAGTTTCGAAACTTTCATTCCAAGTTGATGTAAAATGCCTCAAGTTTTAAACTAGTTTTTTGTTCTAAGGCTTTCTACTTTGAAGAAGGCGTCATTTTCGTGATAGACTGTGTCTTTAGTAATAAGTTAGAAAACTTAATAAAAAAGTAAATATAACTAATTTTATTTTGAACGTACCTAATATACATTAATTTTAATTTTATTTTGAAGTGACATTTTAATTTGTCATTTTTAAATTTTAATCAATGTATAATTGTAATAATTGTAACTGTGACATCTTAATTTGTAATTTTCATTTTTTTTTAGATACTCTTGATTTTTTTTTATTTTAAATTTTGCGTGCCTATTTCCAGGCAGAATGTCATGGCTCACACCTATCTACTCCACCTGTATTTTAATTTAACCTGCATTTTTTTTTTTTTTTTTTTTTTTTTTATTCATTAGTCTTATTACAGGTTCGTTTGTTTTGTACCATTAAACCAGAGATGGTTTGTATTGTACTCACATTCGCTAAAACAACACTGCTTAATCACTACTACACAAATATAAGTAAAAATGATTTGATTGATTGATTGATTAATTGATTGAAAGTTACATTTCGATGATTACCTGAGACTTGCAACATCCTTGCTCCTGCGTAGGGGTCGTTGGCCACCGAAAACTCCAACATCTCCATAATATGTTCGCCTTTCAAGTCAAAAGCTTGAACGACGTTCTCAAAGGGCGTAGACAGTATCACCGACTCGAAAGTTATCACTGTAATATGAATTTTAAAATACTTAAAGTTGGAAAGTCTTGAAACGAATCAGCGTCTGGAAGGAATGTAATATATTATTTAGATGTTGAAAAGGGCACTTTAGTGGAAGTGAAATTTTGAGGAATAGTGTTAGAATTGCCTGGATGTCTGAAAAATAGACTTGCCAAGGCGTATCGTCTTAGCAAGTAACCTGGATGTAAAGGTGACATAGAAAGTCGCAGTGAATGTTAAATAAATTCAATGTATGAAATTGAACCATTTCCCCCACCACTTCTGATCACACCAACTCTTATCAAAGCGCAGCGATCTTACTCGAGTAATTTGAGTAAGTAACGATATTGGACAAACATAGGCAAATTATTACATTGCTACCAATTTATCGGTTCAGTGATCAAAATTGGAATAGACATAGATACTGAACAGTAAATTATACGAGTAGACCCATGGCAGCAATATCACGATTGCCTTAAATTACTATTAAACACAACAGCTACTATCTAAGAATGGCTATGGAAGTTGCAGACATGGAAAAGTCGACTGAAAACTCGAAGAAGTCAGCAGGTAACCGGTGTAGTGTTCGAAGTGCACTGCAATGGGCAGACGATTTTTAGTATTTTTTATTTTATTTTTTACATCTGTGTCAGATCTTACCTCCGTGATCAATAGCTGTTCTGATTCCACCTTGATTGATGACGCAGAAGTGCGCGTAGTTCCAGTTGTTACCGTCAGCTCTGCTTAGAGCCTGAAACAGTAGTGTTTTTTCATGACTCTGCTAAAATTCATAGGAGTGAGGAAGTTGATGGGGGAAGCTAATAAAGGTTGTCGAAGGACCGTTGACCGGTGGAACAAACGCGTCCTGCCCCCGTAGCATGACCACCGTAGACAAGGAAGAAATCCTTGTCTACGGTGGTCTACTTGTGACGGAAGGATCGACAAAATGACAGATTGTGTCGACACAATGACAGATTTCTTCGCACTATCTGTCATTTTGTTGATTCTTCCGTCACAGAAATCCTTGTCTACGGTGGTCATGCTACGAGGGCTGGAGTAGAGACCGCGTACAGGTAAGTGTAGCGTTGGACTGTCTCCAGTTAGGTGTGCAGACACTCCCAAAAAGAAGGCTGGGAAAGACTGAATGCGAAAGTCCTAATTTGAATGGGGTCTATGTCCAGGACTGGACAGACGGTGATTTTATTAGGAATTGGACAAAAAATGACGCACTGCATGCATAAACGCGTCGCAAATAAAGTTGCCAAGATTGCACTCGGAGCAAGCGCAGTCTGCTGATAGTTGGACCATCGATGAGCCAACTTCTTCGTTAGCTTTCTCCTCAATTTCAGGCAGATATTTGTTAATCTTCTCCAAAACATCTTCAGCTGGAAGCAGAAATTTTAAATTTAAGAAAACTTAATTATCTTATAGTTTATTTATATCTGAAGGTGAGAAAAGACTTATGCAAGTGTTTACTACAAAAATCACCTGACTCGATTTATTCACAATTATCCAAACCGTTGCTAAACAAACAACTTACCTTGCTCGACTTCATTTCCGATGTAATGAGGGTTACCGTCCCATCTTAGGAGGTGGCCACCAGCATCGAATCTAAGCTTGATCTCACCCAAATATTGCGTATGCGCAGCTGCTTGTACGATTAAGACCTGGAGATGGCGAAAAATTTAGTATCATGTAATATTGCAATGTAGAGCTCAATAATTGTGTTCTTCAAATTTTAGTACATATGACATAACATCACGCTTGTTATCCACGATGGATAAGACAACTGGCAAAGTGGGTGAAACCATAGATGCACTTCGTATCTATATCAGTATAGACAGCTCTGGCCAGCTCCGTGTAAGCCCCATGTAAGAAAAGGCGTGTCTATTGCCATCAATCGGACACCAATCCTGAATCTAAATTCCTGATGGAAAACCCAATATCACTTTACCCGATCTGGAAACGTAACCCAGATCTTCAGACTCAGGAGTTGCGTTTGCGACCACTAGGCCACACGTTTAAATTCCTCTAATTTAACTACACAAAACTTACTCTTCGAGTAGCTTGTTCCACTACAACTGGATAGGGCCCCAACGGGATGAAACCACTGTCTTCAGGGGCATCTCCATTGAACAACAGAGTGTGACTATGACCTCCAACTATGATGTCAATGTGAGGACCGGCATGGAGGGCTATTTCTCTGTTGACAAAATATGGATGGATTTAATACCTTGTATACAATTTTGAAATCATAACGCATACTATAATCTATACACCGTGACTTTTTAGTCGTCTTACAAAGGTGGTCCACTCAATGTACCCGACATAAACTAGCTCTAGGCGCGATTTGTTTTTTTTCCCCCCCAAAAAAGTTACAAAGAACAATAAATAATACATTAGAATAAAATTATGAAACATCCTGTTAATGATGTTTACCTGTCAAACGGGAGAACATACCTACCCAGCGCTTGAGTCAGTACGATCATCGCTCGCAACAGGGTGTTTTAACTAAGTCATACGTCATAATACTGAATAATATTTTTATTTTTAAATTATTCAAATCTCATAAATACCTATTTTTCTTTTATGAATGTTTAGTACTCATTGGATACATGAAGTGGGCTGCCGTTGTAAGACGACTAAAAAGTCACGGTGTATGTTCCCACTTCCGGGCCACAGGCATCTATCTATGAGAGGGAGGGATATAATCCATCACGTAGGCCCAGGGCAGCATATCACACTCATGTGTTCATTGGTTCTAAGTCATACACGGTTTCCACAGGACGTTTTTTTCCACCGTTTTGAGATCAGTGGTGTTGAAATAATGATTACACAGAGTGCCTTTATTTGCCTTTTTATAGAACAGTTTTTGACTTGCTGAGCACGAAATGTCTTACCTGTCGATATCTAGACCGCAGTGAGACAAAACAATAATAATATTCACGCCCTGAGCGTTTAGTTTCTCAGCTTCTTCTCTTACGGTCTCAACCTCATCTGTGAACTTCAGTTTACCTGTAGACGCCAAATTCTGGAAAATGCAAAGTGAAGAAGTAGAAGAGAAGAAGAGTAAACTAACTAAATACAAATATAAATAGAGAAATAATATATATAGAGAAGAACTAGAAGTACATCGGTAGATATAACAAGGGGTTAGAGTTTTGTGCAAATAAGTTACGTACCAAGTTAAGTACCAAGAGTTTGTAAAAGTATACTGATTTAAAAGAGTGTCCATGGAGTTTCTTGCCCGTTCTTCTCCATAGAGATCTACGTTAGGGAATGGGCAACTACAGAACTTTCACAGTTTTTATGCCTTGTGACTGGGACTGTAGCTATTGTTGTCTTTGTTTCGACAATTCAAAAGTGCCTGTAACTGGCCTATTTGAAATAAATGCTTTGATTTTGATTTTGAAGTAAATTCTTTCGAGGAATGTTTTGTTGAGTCAACGTTGGGGTATAAAAGAAAATGTAGCGACAAAAATGGCATGAGTATGGTTTGATAGGGTCATGTTTAGAAGGTAAATAAAAGGCGTCTAAGAAAATGTATTTTTGTACATAGAAGATGAGAGCAGTGCTCGTAACCAGCTTGCTTGTATGCTTAGAGTCCTAGACGGACGGACGCGAAAGAAACAAGGACTACGTAAGGATTATTTCAGGTTATTAATTTAGAACTTACATCAGTAGTAGCTATTATAACACCAATGATACCAATTCTTCTGCCATTTCTTTCGACAATGATACTCTTTTCATAAAGTCCATGCATCGTCGGTTCTTCATCATCAATGATGTTCGCTGTAACCACTGAGGAGTTTAAATGTTCCAAATAAGGAACGACTCCTTCGATTCCGTTGTCAAACTCATGGTTTCCTAGTACCTGTAAAAAATAGTGTGTTGTTTTTTTTTCAAAATCACGGGCTCGTTTCCTGGCTAGGGAAATACATTTTCCAAAAATCCAATGATGCAGTTTTAGTTTCCATCCAAATCTGGATCGAGACTCCTTCGAGTGTTTTTCGCTATTCTTCATAATTGCGGATTTGGCCATTCACGCCCACTTGAAAAATTCACCCTCTATACTTTCATATGCATTAAGTATAAAGCTGTTATTTTGAAATTACAAACAGACAGTTTTTTTTATTTGTATATATCACCGGAAAATAACAAGAACCGCCAATTTATAAATTTTCTAGGAAATTTATAAACTTTCGTAGGATTCTAAACTAGAGATAAATTGTATTATTTTACGGCCACATTTTCGCAAATCGCGGGACTTGGGGCACCCCCACTTTAGGTTAGGTTAGGTTACTTTAAACCCTGCAAACAGAAATAGGAGCCCCGTGCGAAAATGTGGCCGTAAAATAATACAATTTATCTCTCGTTTAGAATCCTACGAAAGTTTATAAATTTTCTAGAAAATTTATAAATTGGCGGTTCTTGTTATTTTTCGGTGAATATATACTTAATTCACAATAACAAATTTTCAAGATTCTAGAACACTATTACAATCCAAAAACTTACGTGAGCATCATGAGGCAGTATATTCATAAACTCTTGGGTGACGTCCCATCGTAGAATATTATACCAAATAGTTCCTTGAAAGCTATCACCTGCATTCAGGAGAAGAGAGTCGGGTTCACTGGCCAACCGCTCACGAACCAAGGTCGTGAGACGAGCGAAGCCCCCAATGCAAGGATTAACGGAAGGATTACAAATTGTTCCCCATGGGCTGGTTTCTACAAACCTGGAAACAGAGCAGTATTTATTTATTTATTAAAATAAGTTAAGAAGAAATAAGAAGCCATATTGATGACAGATATAGACCTCGCAGGAGATGGTGGGACGAGCTGGACAAAACTAACGACCCCTCTGGTGGTTAGTTTTGTCCACATTGGCCCTAAATCGAAGAATTTGGAAGTCATGGAGAGAGGCCTTTGCCCAGCAGTGGGATGACACAGGCTAACAGTATCAGTATGAGTATTGATGTCAGAACTTAAAGCAGATGATATTATTTATGTAAACACCAAGAAGGTGTGGTCATATTTAAGGGTGTGATTCAGACCAACAGACTGAACAACTTTCTCAATGGGGCCAATAACGTGATTACAAAAAAATATTCAGCGGTTCTGTGCCATACATTTGAGATGGTACGGACGGAGTAGGTTTGTATGGAGCAGCTGGTTATTTTTTCGCGATTATGATGTTGGTTCCAAGAAAAAAATACTGTTTGATGGTGTGTTTCACACCCTTAAAATGTATGTGCACACCTTTCTTATAAAAAGCAACAACTGTAGTCTTCGAAGGGTTAGGCAGAGGTGCCCAGTAGTAGTGTAGTTTCTGATGTTGTATAGTTGCTAAAAGACTAAAGCAATTTCGCAATTTAGCTTTTATCACACACTGCTAATAAAACAATATCAGCTGTTATTGAATATGATACTAATTGATACGATTTTCTGTACACGGGCAATAGGCATGCTGGTTTGTTATCATAATGCTATGTTAACACCGTATTTATTGGCTTAGATAAATTATTAATGCGATAGATTTTTAGATCAATCTCTGGGGGCTCGACTTGTTGTACTCCTTCTAAGTCAGATCGAGGTTGTACTAACGACTGCATTCTGCTGTTTCTAGCGTAATTTAGAAGACACTACTGTATTATTTGATTTAAATATAATTATTTATGTCCTTTTTTCCTACGAGAATTATCCTTTGTTTTTCTATAAAGACATCAATCAATATAACTTCTAAGAATTCTACCTTCATTACCGTCGTTATGAAGTTTGGCTTCACGTAATTATTTGACACACATATAAAATGAAGCAGTTTCTCACAATTCATTTTATTTATAACCAGTATTTTCTTCTTATACTGAATCAAAACAATAACAAACGCCAACACCACCAACGCGATTTCACAACTTATTTGATTACATTTTTTCTCAACAAACTCACGATTCACTCACTTAAAACAAACTTATTAATTAAAAACAAAAATAGAACAACACTTACCTCGCGTGAAAATCATTATAATGCAGTATATTCAAATCAAATTCCGCAGACTGAGCATTGAACAGAATAAAATGAGAAAACAACAAAAGTAGCCGAAGCATTTTTGCTAAACACTAGTAGGACGCACTATTAAACGTACATTATAATGTCGAAATAATTTTGACCAATCTACATGTATCATTTGAATTGATAAGATAAAAACACGATAAGGACGATAAAGTACATATTAATAAGGAATTGCATTAAGATAATGAAATATTGGTATCCAGAATAATGTCGATTGAGACGATCTTCGATGGAATTGAAAAATTGATTGCAGGGGCATGATTTTGCAATGCAATATGTGAAATAACAAACTTGACAAGTAACTTGTAAACAAAAATATTAATAAAACAGACCAAATTACAGAAATTCTTGCAATATCACGTTACGCACATGACGATCACGCTGTCAAAACTGAAACATATGTATTACCAAAATTGATTCAGGTATTTGTCCAGCAGCAGCTGGATATAAAGGCAGGACCGGCGAACACTTTTATAAGATCGAACTAGTACTAGAATAACTGACGTGCTTTTAAAGATAGACCAACTTAAGTGAAGATGGACGGGCCATATATTGCGTAGTACCCAAGAAAAGTGGAGCATGATTATCACTGACTGGTATCTTAGAGATGGTAAATGGAAAAGAGGAAGGCAAGAGAGGAGATGGGAGGATGAGCTAAAACTCACAGCCGGTCCCAACTGGAGAAGGGTTGGTAGAGATAGGAAGCAGTGGAATACTTTAGAGGAGGCCAATGCCAGGAGGCATACTGAACTGAGAGACATTCTCTGAGCACCACCATAATATAAACAACATACAAAAAGTTCAGGGTAAAAGGCTTATTGATTGATGGAGCTAGATTTAGGTCTATCATAGGATAGACCTAAATCATAGGATAGACCTATTCCAGCTCCACCGCCTTTCACAGTCGCCTGTCCCAGACAACTTTTCCAGGTCTTCGGTTCATCTAACCAAATTATGATGAATACTTGAAACTTACTGTTGTAAGCACCATGATCACGGATAAACTTGGCGCTTGCAACAATGCTGCTTATATCAGGAACTCGAAAAAATAATAAACATGGTAAATATCCCGTTTTAAGTGTTCATCATAGTGTTAGTAACCATGGCAGTTTTAATCTAATCTAAATTAAAATTCAATTCCTGTTTAAACTGTTTAATTTTATCTTAATTTTACAATAAATACAGAGCTTAGCTGCCTAAAAAATACTTAAGATAATGTTAGACTTGGCAAGGGTTGCTCATCGTTATACGGCCATCAGATTCGGCGAATACAGGTGACTGATGACGTATGTAGTCCATCAGCACTTCATAGTCCACTCCGAGTACTCTGACGTTCTTACGGTTTTCACTTATCATCTGAAATGTTTGGAAAATCGTTAATTCAGTGTACTATAAATTCTCTCAACTTAACGCTGAAACTCAGCAGTCGAGGTTGTTAATTAAGGACTTTAAAAAAACTCTATAAGGCTGAGATTGCTACGAATGTTGAAAAAGATTTGCTCCGCTCGCTGTCGACATTGTCATTTAAAGACTTGGCTGCTGTCTGTAAAGTATTACAGCTATTCCTAATGGTATCTTTATTAAAAATACCACTCCAATGCTGTAGCTGATGCATGGGTGTCTCACAAACTGGGCCAAGAGACTTTTCTTGCCCCGTCACCTCTTTACATTCGTCGGTACATCTAGAGAGGCGTCCCCCGCTTCACATTCCAAACTAAAAAAAGTAATATGAAAAAGGATTGAAATACTCACAGTAAAACCATCACCACCATTGCCAATGAAACTCTGCGACACGACTTTGTAGTATTTGTCGAGCTTGAGCGGCTCGTACCTAGGGACATCGCACTCGATGCATCTGATGGTGACGTTGAGAACCCTCGAGTTTACCGGCCGCGAACCATCGATAACTACGTGCAGTCCTGCAATGGAGCATTTGGAATTGATTAGTTTCAAATTATTAGTAAATGTAACAGCACAAACATTTTTGTTATGTGATGCACAGGAAGAAAAAGTCGTGAGAAATTTTAAGTATAAATGTAGATGGCTAAAAGAGTAAAGAAAAAAATGATGGCTAGAAGCAGGGTAACTACTTGTAGGTGCCAAATAATAGAGAAATAGGGAAGAAGATTATGCTGCGCCTTTACAAGATAAATTGGGATAAGGGCAAGAAAACTATGATGATTTACGACCTAGTTGCAGACCAATCCAAGACAGTCACTGTTACAGGCCCAGTAAACCATAGCGCTTAACGTAAATAATAAAACGTACAGTTCAGTTTCACGGTGTAGGTGAAACGAAGCACGGTTTGAGTAAAGTAACAAACATTTTGTCACAAAATGAAACCTAACTACGTTTATGTTTGTGTGTTAGTTCAAGTTTCCATCAAAATCATTACCTGCAAATTGCAACATCCTTGCGCCTGGCCAGGGGTCGTTAGCCACAGAAAACTCCAACATTTCCATTATATGTTCGCCTTTCAAGTCAAAAGCTTCAACATTGTTCTCAAAAGGATTTGATACCATCACTGACTCGTAAGTTATTACTGCAACAGTAATATTTAAATATTAGGATTCAATCAATCAAAAGTCTTCAAAACTTAATTTTAATGTATCTTGTGTTACAGCTATATTACCTCCTCTATTGATAGTTTGTCTTATGACGCCTCGATTGACAGCGCAGAAGTGAGCATAATTCCAGCTTGTGGAACCAGCGAAAGGTAGCGCCTAAAACAGTTAAAGTCCTATATTCGCATAGATTCATCAGGCGAAATGTCGGGTGTACTACTAGGTACACCTCTGCGTAACCGTTCCATCCGCACGTTTTTGCATCCGGATGTTAAGGGTAAAAAAATGCTTTACAACCTGCACTTGACTACAGGCTAAAGGCTTGAGGTTAGGCCTCTTGAGAGGGAGTCGGCCGTAATCCGTATCCATATCAAATTTTCGGTTTTAGGATAAGCCAGTTTCCTCACGGTGTTTTCCAACACCGGTTTCTTAAGATGTATCATCTAAAATACACTCGCTCTGTTCTTCTAGAATCTTCCACAGGAGAATCAAAAAAAAAACTTACTGCAAATATAAAAGCATCGCAAATAAAGTTGCCGAAATTGCACTCTGAGCATGTGCAGTTTGCTGATAGTTCCACCAAAGATGTACCAATTTCTTCGTTAGCTCTCTCGAGAATCTCGGGAAGATATTTGTTAACCTTGTCCAAAACATCTGCCGCTGGAAGTAGAAATAATGATAAGAATTTGTAGCGCAGAAATCAAAATACGTTTATGATAGGTGCCTCTTACATAGATGATAGCTCTCCGTGATACGCAGATGTAGAAAAATGGTCAAGAGAAGCACAAACACATCTTGACGTACCTTGTTCAATTTCATTTCCAATGTAATGAGGGTTGCCCGCCCATCTCAAAAGTTGGCCAGCATCGTCAAATGTTAGCTTAATCTCGCCTAAATATTGCGTATGGGCTGCTGCTTGTACTATGAGAACCTGCAAAAGTCGCAAACCTCCATCCTATAAATTGTCAACTTACAAATGTTATAACATCTTTTCGATAAATGTTCAAATTGTCTTACTTTTCTGGTGGTTTGTTCCACTACTACCGGATAAGGTCCATATGGTGTGAAACCACTGTCCTCAGGAACATCTCCATTGAACAACAGAGTGTGACTATGACCTCCAACTATGATGTCAATGTGAGGGCCAGCATGGAGGGCTATTTCTCTGTTGAAAAAGTGATTATCAGTGAATTAGGAATATTATAACTTAGCACAGTTCAACTGAGCCATTATAAATTTCTCAAATTTAGTCAAGTACCTGAACATCGTCTGCTGTTATTTCAAATAATAATTTTAAATCTGCGTCTCCGTACACTCCATGCGTCTCCACAAACTTTCTTTTACTTTTATAGCCACAATTATCATTTAGATGAATTTTTCGATCCATCCATCTTTTCTCTGGTCTACTTTATTTCTTACAGCTTATTTCTTACAACATTCATATTTAACTAACAATATTTTTCGTCTTAACTAGAAAAGTAATTATTAATATCCAAGTTCTAATACACTTACTTGTCAATATCTAGGCCACAGTGTGACAGAACTATAATGATATCCACACCTTGTGCGTTTAGTTTTTCGGCTTCTTCTCGTACGGTCTGAACTTCATCTGTGAACCTTAGATTACCCGTCGATGCCAAAATCTAAAAAAAAAAACATTTTGATTAATTAATAAAGCAACTATTTTATACTAGGTTTTCTGTTGTATGTATGAACTCTGTAAAAAGTAAGAAGTCTTTGATCCAAAAACTTCGAGTTTCTTTCTATAGTACAATTTTAGATTTAAACAAAGACTCCGAATATAACGAACTACATTGGTGTCGGCTTCCAGTACAACCGGATGCAGCTGAATACCAGTATTTTACATGGAGCGACCGCCTATCTGACCTCCACAACCCAGTTAGTACTGGATAATACCATACCCCTTGGTAAGACTGGTTGTCAGACTTTCGGATCACTGACTACCTGTAACGACTGTCCAAGATCTACAAATAACATCCGGGATCAACGGTTTAACGAGCTTTCCGAGGCACGGAGGAAACTCGGCATGTAATGGGTGGTCACCCATCCACGGACCAAGCTAGGCAAGCGCGGCTTAACCTAAAGATCGACCCGAGCAGCTGTTATTATTTAGCCACGAGCTCGTCATAACGACATAACGACATTACTCGAATATAACGACATTAATATGGCTTAAAAGAAATTATACTGTCGTCACGGTCAGACAAAGATATTATTATTTCGTGCTCAATTCTAACAGTGAAACATTAATTGTAGACAATATTATACTCCAAAATAAAATTTTCCTATTTATGATTTTGTACTTACATTAGTAATGGCTATTAAAACACCAATTATACCAATTTTTCTGCCATTCTTTTCCACGATGATACTCTTTTTGTATAATCCTTGCATTGTTGGTTCTAAGTCATCATTAATGTTCGCTGTTACTACTGGGGCCTTCAAATGTTCCAAGTAAGGCACCACTCCACTAATCCCGTTGTCAAACTCATGGTTTCCAAGGACCTGTAAAGACAATTAAAAGCTGATTATTGTTTCTTTAACTTAATCATCATCATCATCATTATTGTCCATAACCTGACTTCACCCATGGACGTAAACAGCTCCTTGCGCGGGCCAATTATCATGCACCTTCGTTACTTTATAAACTGTCACACAATCACACACTCGTTTACTCTTCTACTCTACCTTAAATAAGTACTATTACTATACATTTGCCAATCTGGTTTAAAAATTCTGATCCGTATACAGGGTGTAAACCTACCCTTCACGGAACCGTTAACCAAGCATTCTGTACACTAAAAGTATTTACTTCCGCTAAGTACGCATCACTAAGTATAAGACATTACTAACAAAACTACTTCTGGGGTAGATCTTGTAAAAAATATAAGACACAAAAACTAACATGGGCATCATGAGGCAGCATGTTCATAAAATCCTGGGTGACGTTCCATCTTAGAATATTGTACCAAATAGTGCCTTGAAAGCTGTCGCCTGCATTAAGGAGAAGAGAGTGGGGTTCACTGGTCAGGCGCTGTCGGACCAAGGTAGCGAGACGAGCGAAGCCTCCAATGCAAGGACTTTCCGATGGGTTGCAGGCCGACCCCGTTGGACTGGTCTCGACGAACCTGAAATACATCATACCTCATGTGTGATTTTTTTTCGCTATTAAACAATACACGGTGTAAACAGACCCTTCACATAGCCGTCAACCAAGCATTCTGTACATCAAACTAAGTAACTTTACGCAAAAATTATTGCTGGGAATAGACTTTTTTTTTGGGATAAAAAATCACGTTTTACGGTAGGATTCGATGGAAAGCACTCAAAGCATTGTGCTGATGGATGGATTGAATAGTACGGGGGTCGTGGACGTGTGTAAAGTAAAAATCTTGTAACAATAAAAACATGTATTTAAAAAAAATACTTGTGAAAAAGTTGGAACTTTCCCCCAATATCTCCCTAACTAGAAGGTTCCCAGGTATGGTCTAGAACAAAAAAATGATCCCAAAGACGGGAGAACAATTGCCTTTCGGCTATGTTAAGGGTCTGTTTACATCCTTTATGCTAGATATTTTAACCCATCCTATTCCTAATTAGAGTATCACCCACAAAACTGTCACCAATAGTACACTTACGAGAGAATCAGCGTAATGTTTAAACTTCGGGAAATCGGAAATAATCCTACTTCAGCTGTCAAACGCACGGGTCGGATTTGTCCAGTTTTGGTCTCGAATATTCGGTTTTGTTTTTTTTTTTTTTTTCTTTTTCTGGCCTCTCAATTTTTTCCAAACACAACAGTTTTCACTAGCAAGCACATAGCATCACGCCTATAACCCCCGAAGGGTTAGGCAGAGCTGTACCTAATAATACACCCACATTCGGCCAGTTACAGTCCAGTTGGACTTAAACATAACTGGCGAAATAGTACTATGGTATACCTTGCTTGTTAACTTTTTATTTTGTTCTACATTTTTTGTGTAGTAAGCAACGACTTATTGTCGGGCCTACGCTGTCCCCCCATACTTAAGTACAAAAGCTGTATCCATGATAATATTGTAATACGAAATGGTTTTAAAAGAGTAACCATGGAGTTTCTTGCCGGTTCTTCTCCATAGGAAACGACCAACCCGAACCGTGCACCTTTTTGTCGACGTTTTATAAGTGCCCATCGAGGCCTATGTGAAATAAAATATTTTGATTTTGATTTTATATGTTCTGCCCAACTCTGCGGAGAAATATAAAACTGATGATGACCTTGTTATCAAATGCACTCTGATGTATGAAAGGAAGGAAGGCCTCCCACTAGGTGGACCGATGACCTGGTGAAGGTTGCAGGGATCCGCTGGATGCGAGTCGCACGGGACTGGTCAATGTGGCGACACTTGGGGGAGGCCTATGTCCAGCAATGGACGTCCGATGATGATATGAAAATGACAAGTACGGCAAAGCAGAGTTTGATACATACCTCGCATGGAAATCATTATAATGCAGTATATTTAACTCATATTCTGAAGCACTTCCAGCACTGAATAACACAAAGTAAGAAAATACTATTAATGACCTTAACATTTTAATTCACAAGGAACATCACTCTTTTCATACATTAAAATGACTAAATGATTATAATAAATCTACATACTCAGTATTTGTTTATCAGTAATTACAAGATAATAGCAAATGACGATAATAATTGCGATTCAAAATATTTTAAATGCAGATGTAATTTAAAATCCTCGATAAAACATTACGAACTGACGTTATGTGGCGAATTCATGAACATGACCCTCAGATTAAGTAGATACGCAAATAATTATATATAATATACAACGTGTAACATAATAAACGCAAGAACTCTCGTGTGGTGTCTCAGACCATGAAACTGAACAACTTTTGTTCTATGACTTTTGGAAATTCATAACTTTTTTTTTAGTTTTACCATAAATGTGGGTCAGCTTATTGCGTCCGTTCCTATAGAAAGTATTTTTTTTTTTTTGCAAATTTCAAGAACTCGTAGAACAAAAGATGTTTAGTTTCATGGTACGAGAGACCACACGGGAGGTCTTGCGTTTATTACGTTACACCTTGTATATAATATATGTAAAGTAAAATAACTCAAGGAACTCGTGGCTTAATAGAAAAAGCCGCTCGGGTCGAACTTCGGGTTAAGCCGCGCTTGCTAGGGTGGTCCGTGGATGGGTCACCCATTCCATACCGAGTTTCTTTCGTGCCTCGGAAAGCAAGTTAAGGAGTTGGTCCCGGCTGCCATGTAAAATACTGGTATTCAGCTGCTTCCGGTTAGACTGGAAGCCGACCCTGGCATAGTTTGGATAAGACTAGGCAGATGATGGTGATTAAAGTAACTAGTCTAATAACCAACTGAAATACAGCATCGAAAAAGTCCTCTATTAAATTCTGAGTTATGAAGACTAAAAGTTATGAAAAAAAAATATTCACAAGTTTTTTTTTTTTAAATGCAACTTTTTAATGTTAGAACTTTATTTTAAATACCTCCATGACCTACTATTCAATGCATCCATTAGCACAAAGTTTAAGTTAAGTTTTTCACTGTACCGTAAAACGAGATTTTTCACCCTAACAAAAAAAAGTCGTTTCCCAACAATATTTTTTGCCAAGAGTGGCTACTGGTACTAAATACGTTTGTTTAAAGTCAGTAACCGTGGTGGACCGATGACCTGGTAAAGGTTGCAGGGATCCGCTGGATGTGAGTCGCACGGGACCGGTCAATGTGGCGACACTTGGCGGAGGCCTATTTGGAGCAGTTGATGTACTTCGGCTGAAATGACGATGATGATGACGGTCAGTAAGTACAGTCACGAGCACCAACATGTAAACAATTAACAACTTTTAAAAGTGTTTTTCTTCTACTGTTCTGATTAAAATTTCATGTTGTTACGAACATAGTATTCTGGAACTCGTATTTTTTATGAAAAAAGGTCCAATCTCCAAGTTACAATCGTTATTTCTCACGAAAATTGCTTTTAAATTTAGGAAAGCGTTTACATATTGGTGCTCGTGACTGTACATGGGACTTAAACATAACTGCCGAAATATGGGTGTACTTTTAGGTACAGCTCTGTATAACCCTTCTTGGATTACAGGCGTGGCATTATGCATATTGACCTCATATGCATAACATTACGCCAATAATACCATTGCCAAAATTAATATTCGTCAAGTTCTGCCAACATTCAGACGGGTGCGGCAGTAGAAGTAGTTATCAGGATCTTAAAAACAATAACACAGGTTACGGACTTCGAAAAAACCTGCTTCTACAATTGTACCTACAGTGCAATGTTCAACCTTATCTCAACTGCACATTTGCACAAGCATTTTTAATTTATTTCTTTTAAGGTTCACTATACGAGCAACTTTAATTCTCAACTCTACGCAAAGTCATTCCGAAAACATAAAGGGTGTAAATAGACCCTTAACATATACGAAAGGCACTGGTTCTCTCCGTCTGCGAAATTTTTTTTGTTCTAGAGCATACCTGGGAACCTTCTAGTTACGGAGATATTGGGGGTCAAAGTTCCATGTTTTTCTCAACTTTTTTTTTAAATACATGTTTTTAATGTAAGATTTTTACTTTACACACCTCCACGACCCCCGTACTATTCAATCCATCCATCAGCACAATGCTTTGAGTGCTTTCCATCGAGTCCTACGGTAAAACGTGATTTTTCAACCCCAAAAAAAAAGATTCCCAGCAATATTTTTTACGTTAAGTTACTTAGTTTGATGTACAGAATGCTTGGTTGACGGCTATGTGAAGGGTCTGTTTACACCCTGTATAATAGAAATTTGCTGCGACGCCAACATGGAGATATGGTTCGATAGGTCTTATAGACGCCGTCACATTCATTAGCAATTCATTAGCAATACACCATATTATTATTAGAGCGGGCCCATTTCGTAATAAAAAAAAATAAAAATAAAAAATATTGGACCCGAAACTGTCAAATTTTCCAATCAACCTTGAACCTAATGCTCTAGCGATAAAATTGAAAATCTATTAAAGAAATATGACAGATTGTAGTAACTTGATGTGCTGGCGTCTGTACAGACATTCACAGTATTTTAGTCCTGACAGCTACAATTCAACAGAAACCTTGTTGTAACGATGTAAAAGTTCACCATGATTTTAACAGTGATGCAAATTTAATGGTAAAATTACTGTGATATGCCTGTAGGACAAATCACCGGATCAGATGAAGCAATTTTAAGGCAACAATCTATATTATTTTACTATCTCCAGTTCACTGTCTCCAGTTCCACATTTTTCCAGTAATGTTGAAATCACATGTAATGAGGCCAAGCCTATTGCCGTCAACTGGGCACAAATCCAGAATAGAAAAACAATAAATCTTTAAGTTATAGAATCAGGCGTTGCTTTGCATGCATGGATTTTTTGGTCAGGATCTTATTCGCGGAGTTAAAACTACATAATATTTTGCATACATTTAACATACAACACACATACACACACACACACACATAATACACACACACACACATTTAATAGAAAATCAAGTCAAAATAACCCAATAACTCTTTGCCCGACGTGGAAACCAAACCTGGGACTATATGTTTAGCAGTCGACCTTGTGACCCTTACAACAAAGAGGCAGTGCCGGGCAATGTTTACCTAAAAAAGTTGCCCGTATGTAAGCTCAACAAAATAAACGTTTTAACCCCATTCCTTGTAATTAGCCAGCGGTTTTATCCTAAAATAACGCATGAGTTGGTCTATATCAGCAATAAGCCGGGATTAGCCACTCGAATCGGTCCGTATCTTAACGTGGGCCACTTGGCAAACTGCCAGGTCTAGAGTTTTGAGGGTCTCTGCATTGGGAGATATGAAGCTTGCACTGGGGAGTTCTACTTCCTGAATGAATAGGAATGTAAAGATTAGGTGCACTTGGTTTTAACTTTTAACTACTGATCTTTTCCTTGGCAAAAAATCTGTGAATTTTAAAATAAAAAAAATACGTTTAATTCAGAGTAATATAATGTCCATAATTTGTTAAAAAAGAAATGTGTGAAAAAAGAGTGTCCATGGAGTTTCTTGTCCATTCTTCTCCATAGAGATCTACGCTTTGGAATGTGCAACTACAGTACCTTCTCAAGTTATTATGCCTTGTGACTGTGACTGTAGCTTCGGTTTTTTTTTTGTTTTTTTGACATTCAAAAGTGCCTGTGATGGTCTAATTGAAATAAATACTTTGAGTTTGAGTTTGTTAGTAACATTATCTTAAAACTATGGGGTATACTTCAAAGCGCAACTATTTTGAAGTGCAACCAACTAAGCGCAACTAAATTATTCCTCGAAGCGCAACCATTATGGCGCTCACAAATTCAAATTAAATATATTATATGTTTATTCCTCAAAGCGCAATCATGATTGAAAAAAACTATGAATCTATCATACCCTCTATATTTTTCATCATGGTTTCCAGCACCACATTTCGAATGCGTCTATTACATACCTTTAAGTACATCGAAATCTCGCCAGTCATGTTAAATTAAGAAATAGGGGCGTGCCTATTGGCAGTAATCAGGCGCAAATAAAAAAACCGGGCTACTTCTGAGAAATACCTGATGGATAAATTTGGGAATCGTATCCTAGACTTTACACTCCGCAGTAGCGCTTGTAACCACTATACCAAGACAGTCATGAATGACTAAGAAATAAATTGGATGCAACAGAATATTGTAGTACAACGAAATAATCACGCAAAACAAGCTCTAACAGCAGGTGATCCCACAAACCACTTACTTCTATTCACAGCCAGCCACAAAGTAAATAAGGTCGAAAATCCCGTACCCTGAGCAGTCACCGTCACACATTTTGGCTCGCTCGTTAAACCATGTGAATAGCTAGTACGTGTCAATAGTAGTACATTGCAAACGCCGGCTTTTCGGTCACAAAATTTGCGGTTAAACAGAGCCTTAATGAAAGCCGCATAGCACTTTATTTATGTACTTAGTCTGTGAATGGGTGAAGGTGTAGTTGAAAATAAACCTTAAGAACTTACATTGCAAACTCTGATGGTTTTGTGAACGTTTTTGGACACTTTGCTGCATGCATTAAGAGTACTTGAAGACTTTTCTTTAGCGTTTATGGATAAATAAATAAATAATAATAAGTTTTGGTGAAAGTAACTGTGTTTTAACAGATTATTTATTTCAGACTTATTATTCTAGTTTATTTAATCTAGGATATAGAGTAGATTGACTAGATTGTGATTATGTTGTTTGGTGCTACGGAACCCTTTGTATGCGAGTCCGGCTCGCACTTGATCGTTTTTTTTGGCTGCAAGTGTCTAATCACTGGTCCAATGCTACTTGGCAACTGAATTGATGATCATAGTGTTGAATAATGAGGCCCTATTCTTCTTCTTCTTAGCGTGTCGATGGCAATCTAGATTGTGTCAGCCCAGAACTGAGCTACTAGTTTGGCGCTTTCGGTTGCGTCCATCAGTTCCTGAAGTGAACAAACAACAGGACACGCAGGACACGATTTTAAGTGCCCCATCGTTTATGTATACTTAAAAAGGTTTCTCATTTTTTTTCTTTTACGAGGGTAGCAAACTAGTTACCGCTAAACTGGTTTCAAAGGTGTTTAATATATAAACCAATATAAGACATGACAAGATTTCACAAAAAAAAGTGCTGTTTTTTTTATAAATCTATAAAAATACCTTAAGGGTGAAAAAAATCAGTATGTATGGCACGTAGCAGTTAGCGTTTCAGAAGTGTCTACACACCCTTGTAACGGTGTAACAAGACCCTTAACGAAGCCGAAACGCACTTGTTTTTACCGTCATTGCGATCATTTTTATGTTCTAGACCATACCTGGGAACCGGTCAGGGGGTCGTCTTAGGGGCGTATTTAACCTTCTAGAAGGTTAGGAGATATTGGGGTCTAAGTTCCAACTTTTGCACAAGTTTTTAATGCTATTACTTTAAATACATACACGATCCAAGTACTACTCAATGCATCTATCAGCACAATGTTTTAAGTCCTTTACATTGAATCCTACCGTAAAACGTGATTTTCCACCCTAAAAAAAAAAGTAATTTCCCAGCCATAATTTTTGCGTAGAGTTACTTAGTTTGATGTACAGAAAGCTTGGTTGACGGCTTCGTGAACGGTCTGTTTACACCCTGTATGTAAGTACTCAACCCACTCCATAAAACAGAGAACCACATAAAATTAAGCTTATCATTCAATTAATTACAGCAAACACATTCCCGTTTATTTTCTACCGAATAAGAAACGAGATCCTAAGCACACATGATTAAAATTTAAATGTTTGTATGGAACCCTTCTGGATTACTAGAGGGACAGCAGTAAGCTTATGTGAGTAATTTGGTTGATTATCATACTCTTGGATGTACTGGAACGCTAATCCGTTTGGAGATGTGGTGATTTCGGCAGTATTTTGTATGGACTGAACTTTCTAGATTGCGGTGTGTGGTTTACGTGTTTACATATCATAAATCATATCATAAATCATATTTTATTTCTGCAATTAGGTTTACCAAACTCTTTTACATGTCATGTTTTATTTTAAAGCTAGATGGGGCCGGTGTTTCGTACCTGACTACTCTGAGAAGAAACATCCGAAACAAACTCAGAGGTCACCGTCTCTTTTAAAGTCCAGACATTGCTCAAATCATATGATATAAGCTGATGACCGTGGCTTTGCCTGCCTGGAGTGCGGGTATTGACCACCGGGATCGTTCTACCTTGGTAAAATTATAACATCATGCCTGTAATCCCTGAAGCGTTAGGTAGAGGTGTATCCAGTAGTACACTCACATATCGTCAGTTATGTTTGAGTCCCATGTTGGCGAGCCTTTTGCCATCAACCGGGCATAAATCCAAACTCCGTGGCTGCTACTGGGAAATTCAAAACCCAATACCACTTTTCCCGACCTGGGACTCGAACCCAGAACCTCATGCTCAGCAGTCGCGCTTGTGACCACTAGACCAACGAAGCAATTAATTACGACTTTCTGACCACGAGTGAATAATGTTTTTGATTAAAAATAATTTTGAGAGAATTATTGTAAATTCGTTGATTACCTGTGATTCACAAATACTGTACTAACTGCCTCAGTCTTTTTAAATTATTTTTAATCAAATACTTTGTTCACTCTTGGTCAGAAAGTCGTAATTAAAACATTTTAACAATCCGTGAAATCTCTTTTTGAAATCCCCATTACTGCATTTTGACTCTCGGTCTATAGCGGAACGAGTGGGAAATAAAAAGTTCCAATCGTCACCACTGGGGAGGAACGAAACACTTTTTTCCCATTCGTACCCAGTGGGGACGACGAGGTGGGGACGACCGGGAATAAACCTACTCAACACTACTCAGACAGTATGTATGTGCGAGTCGTATGTTGAGTGTAATAATTACAATTATTTTGGACCATGTATACAACGTGTAACAGAATAAACGCAAGACCTCTCGTGTGGTGTCTCAGACCATGAAACTGAACAACTTTTGTTCAATGAGTTCCCGTAATTCGCAAAAAAAAAAACTTTCTATAGGAACGGACGCAATCAGCTGATCCACATGTATGGTAAAACTAAAAAAAAAGTTATGAATTTCCAAAAGTCATAGAACAAAAGTTGTTCAGTTTCATGGTATGAGACACCACACGAGAGGTCTTGCGTTTATTCTGTTACACGTTGTATAAGGTGTTAATAAATTAACCCTAAACCTCTTAGGTGGTAACTTGGACCATGAAACTGAACAACTTTCATTATAGGACCAACTCTGGAATCGCGAAAAAAAAATCAGCTGTTTCACACATTTCGGGTCAGTAGGTATTGCACTTTTGTATGAAACAGCTGATTTTTTTTTCGCGATTCCAGAGTTGGTCCCATAATAAAAGTTATTCAGTTTCATGGTCCGAGTTACCACCTAAGAGGTTTAGGGTTAATTTATAAACACCTTATATACCAACGGACATAGGTAACCCTAAGCCCAGTGTTAGTACATATCAATTAGGGGTTTAATACTAACACGGTCATGTGTTGTTCCATTCGACAGGTAACTTAATCTCATCCCGGATGAAATGTGGGTCGAGTGGGACGAATTGAAAGGTAGGTCGGGTCGAATAATTTACGTTTATTATGTATGAGGCTAGACAGAGATTTAAATGACAAGGATCGTCTGCAAATATGGAGTTTGTGTCCCGGTATAGTTATTGAAATATTATAATTTTGAATGTAAATCTATAGTTATTTAGTTAGGTACAATTGAAGCTTACTTTACATTATTTACTTATGCACAAAGTAGTTAATTTAGTAGGTAAACGTTTATAGATTGCGAATAATGTGAAAACAGAAAATATTCAGCGATTCTCAAAATTATTCGGAATCAATAATAAATTGAACAGTTTGGAGGAGGGGGGGGTAGCAGGCCTTGACAAAAACAATGAAAATAATACAATAGTGAATACATACCGGGTGCGTTTACAAACATTTCAACTCACATACACAAAACTTATACTGTCACTTACGGGATATCTTCCGTTATTGTCCATTATTTTGAGCTTCCGATATCACACACACACAAACAGCCAGACCCGGAACAACTACCTGTAGATCATACAAATATTTGTTCCGTGCGGGGATAGAACCTGCGACACGAAGCGCAGCAGTCAATCGCTCAACCACTGTGCCAACCGTGCCGTCAGTGACTCAGTTTCTTCTAGGCAAGCGTGTCCACCCTAGGCCGCATCATCGCTTCATATCAAGCGAGTTGAGGCCAAAGGTTTTTTTTTTTTTTTTTTTAAACTTTTCCCCACACTAGGAATTTCTCCTGTATCGTGGCTTTGTTAGAAGCATTTAAACTCACATACACAAACAGCCAGACCTGGAACAACCTGTAGATCATATAAATATTTGTTCCGTGCGGGGATCGAACCCGCGACACGCATCGCAGCATCCAATTGCGCAGCCACTGCGTCAACCGTGTCGTCAACGTAAGACTAAAAGACATGGCAACACAAATAAGAGACTTCAAAGACAACTTCGCAGCATGTCGTGTCCGTACTATTAACCAACTAAATGTTTTCAAAAGAACGGACAAAGTTTAATTCGCGCGTAGTTCCAAAGACAGATGGTCGTGCAAGGCGATTTCCGAAATAAAAGGACAGTTCCAATCTGTGACAGCAACTTTTTCAATCGAATGTTTTAGTCGCCTTCGTAAGTTCGTAGTTTCCGTTGCTACGACTTACTACAGAGATTATTTTCGAGACTAGTCTTACAGAGGTAACACCTTTTTTAGAAGAAAAAAGTGGCTGTGACATACAGACGGACACAGGCAGACAGACAGTGGCGTGCAGTAGGTTTCCTCAGAGGTTAGGCTAGCCGGAGGGCACCTCTGAGGAAACCTAAACCTAACCAAAAAAAAATGATGTAAAAATTTGAAAAAAAAAAACATTGAAAATAAGCCTGTAAAAATAAAAGTTATAAATACAAGAACTCACCACGTTATTCAAGGTTCTGAAGGTTCAAATCACGATTTTCTGACGATGCAAACTAGTTTCAATACGTGATTTACCAAATGTATTTAACTTTAAACATGCCTCTAGATGTTATTCTATTGATATGTCATGCTTTTTTGACGAGTAATGAAAATTATCCAAATCAATATATCCCTCACTCCACTTACTGGAAGTATTAAACAAAATGCACGGAAAACAATACAATTTATTTGTGTGTTAACACCCACACAGCCAGCTAAATGTTGCATAATTTTGAGGATTGAAATGACGAGTACGAGGTGAATTATTATATTTTTGGATTAATTCTCGCAATTGGTATACCTTTAAACACCACTTGAATCTTATCATTAAACGATAATTGCAAAAACTTATTGTTTTTAACTTCTAACAAACACATTATCACTACACACTTCACAACAGAAAATCATCTTTAAGTGTAAATGTACTTAACAAATAATATTTACATTAATGTACGTATCAAAACCAATTACTTATAAGTTATAACTTAGTTAAGATATAAAAACATTCAAGATCGCATATAAATTGCTTGGCACATGAAACAAATAAACAATATGGCTACTCAAGAAAAAAATATTTCGCAATCTGTTTTAAAAAAAACACTACCAAATAAAATGCATCATTGTCATACCGTGATCCTTTATAAAGGCGCATAACAAAATTTTGCCGGATAATAATACTGACAGACGACAGTAACGGTGGTGTTGTCATTACTTAATTTCCAAACACCCCAAAAATCAGAGCGAAAAATAAAATTCATGTAGTTTTTAATTATTTTTATAGGGGGTTTTTGCAAATCTTACAAATACAATTTATCATTTTTGTGGAAGGTCTAAATTCGACAATAAGACCATGTTTTTTTAATTGTATCTAGTAGTCATTAAGGAAACTATCATGTCTGTCTTTGTTTCTCGAATTCCCCGCAGTTCGGGGAAATGTCCTCAAATTGGGAACACTGCTCTAATGTCATAATCATTCATAAATCTATTTCGCGATTAGCCAATCATAGCACGTTGTGATCGTCTACAGTGGACGGAGTTTACGCCCATAATCTATACATGTGTGCCGTTCATGGCGTTCATACACACAAAAATATGCAACAGTGTGCGTAAGTTTTTGAATGAGATGTAGGCACGATCACTTCGTGCCTAACAGAATTGACAATTGATAGCCATGAACTTACTTCTAAGTTTGAGTTACGTTACCGTTCGCGACAAGTTGCTATAAGTGTTCTAACAGGAGTTTTAACTTTTTTTTTAATATTTTGTTTATTTTATTACATAGTTAAAATAAATGCACTTAGCATTGTTGGTAGGAATGGTAGGGTAGGCTTTGCCTAATTGCCTCTATGGACGGCACGCCCCTGCAGACAGACAGTCAGACATGACAAATCAATAACGGTTCCGTTTTTTGTCATTCGGCTACGGAACCCTAAAAAGTGGTCAAAAAACTGCACAGATTACCATTTATCAGCAGAGTGGACTACTAGCTCGTGGCTAAATAATAACACTCGCACGGGTCGATCTTCAAAGTCAAGCTGTGCTTGCCGAGGTTGATTCGTGGATGGGTGACCGGCATTACATACCGAGTTTCCTCCGTGCCTCTTTGGTTTCGGCTGTCATTTGTAAATCTTTGTCAGTCGTTACGAGTAATCAGAAACCGAAAGTCTGACATTCAGTCTTACCAAGGGGTATCGTATTACCCAGTTACTGGGTTGTGGAGGTCAGATAGGCAGTCGCTTCATGAAAAATACTGGTAATCAGTTGCATTCGGTAAGACTGGAAGCCGAACCCAACATAGTTTGAGAAAAAAAAATCTAGGCTAATGATGAGTAGACTACTAGCCCAAAGTACTGCAAGGGTGCCACGTGGTGCACTGCGGCCCCTACCTAGTGGGCCGCAGTCCACCACGTGGGCCCAATGCGGGATGGTGGTTTCACCCTGTACCTTCATCGTTTTTAGAGCAGTGGTAATAAAATACCTACATATCCTAGGCAATTGTGTAGTAGTCACCCTAGCTCGCGTAGCATGACCACGGAAGACACGGGTTTTGTCTACGGAAGAATCGACAAAATGACAGATCAACAAAAGGATTCTGTCATTTTGTCTATTCTTCCGTCGAAAAAACCCGTTTCTACGATGTTCACGATGTGGTGGAAGACAAAAAATCGTTTCGTGATAAATTTCTATCAGTAGAAGTTTTGCTTGGATCAGTACTCCCAGAGGTTGCTGTTCTTCTTTATAATATTAGCTAAGATAAAAAATAAGGCATTGAAAAATGTAGTCTAGTAAGTTGCAGACTTTCAAAACTTTGTTAGACTAATGACAGCAGTTTTAAGTTCATCTTGTTGAGAAACTAATTTTACTTGTGATCCTTTGTCGCATTTTTTAAGCCATTGTTTAAACTTTTAGACAATTGATTGACTGCTTGTTGAGAACATTTTGTTCAGCGGTTTCTAAACTTTTAAAACTAAAACAAAGCTTATTTAAAACAGGGATCAATCATTAATTGCCATAAAAGGGATTTGTAGATCTTTGTCAGTCGTTAGGTAGTCAGTGGCCCAAAAAGTCTGACAACCAGTCTTACAAAGGGGTATCGTATTGCCCAGTACTGACTGGGTTGTAGAGGTCAGATAGGTAGTTGCTCCATGTAAAATACTGGTATTCAGCTGCATCCGTTTGTACTGGAAGCCGACCCCAATATAGTTGGGAAAAGGCTAGGCAGATGATGATATAAACAAATATTTTTAGCTTCTGTTTCATATTTAAGTTGCGAGATAATGGGCTTCTTTTAGCTCGTTCCATCGTCGACCTCATCTCTGTCGCAGTATTATATTATCTGTGTCTCTGTCCTCAGTATTAGACGGCCAATTTAAGATTAAAAAAAAAACAATGAAAATATTATTCTGAATATTTAGTCCGTTTTCTAGTCTTACATAAATACAGGGTGTAAACAGACCCTTCACATAGCCGTCAACCAAGCATTCTGTACATCAAACTAAGTAACTTTACGCAAAGAATATTGCTGGGAATCTTTTTTTTTTGGGGTTGAAAAATCACGTTTAACCGTAGGACTCGATGGAAAGCACTCAAAGCAGTGTGCTGATGGATGGATTGAATAGTACGGGGGTCTTGGAGGTGTGTAAAGTAAAAACCTTACATTAAAAACATGTATTTTTAAAAAAAACTTGTGAAAAACTTGGAACTTTGACCCCCCAATATCTCCGTAACTAGAAGGTTCCCAGGTATGGTCAAGAACAAAAAAATGATCGCAAAGACGGGGAGAACAAGTGCCTTTTTTATCACACATTTTGAACCCAAATCCGAAGTGTACCACTATTATAGTCAACATTTCACCAGTTATATTGAATTTTAAGCACCATGTTATACGGGCCAGCACATCGGCAATATTTTACTATTGATACCTACTCTTAATAGTTTTATTGACACTTCTAACAAGACTTCAAAATATTTACAAATTGGGGTTTGCCTAAGTCAGGGCCCAAGCTAACTATAATTCTGATAGAAAACACTGTTTTAAGCTTTCACGGTCTACAACTAAACTTATACTGTCACTTACGGGATATCTTCTGTGGTTGTTCACACACAACAGACAGTAACAGACGCGACGACGACGACGACGACTAAGGCAACGATGACGTTGTGTCATTCATCATCATCATCATCATTTCAGCCGAAAGACGTCCACTGCTGGACATAGGCCTCCCCCAAGTGTCGCCACATTGACCGGTCCCGTGCGTCTCGCATCCAGCGGATCCCTGCAACCTTAACGAGGTCATCGGTCCACCTAGTGGGAGGCCTTCCAACGCAGCGTCTTCCGGTTCGCGGTCGCCACTCCAGAACTTTTCGGCCCCATCGACCATCCGTTCTGCGAGCAATGTGCCCTGCCCACTGCCACTTAAGTTTGGCTATTCTTCGGGCTACGTCGGTAACCTTGGTTCTCTTGCGGATCTCCTCATTTCTGATTTGATCACGCAAGGAAACTCCGAGCATAGCCCTCTCCATTGCCCTTTGGGTGACTTTCAGCCTTCTGATGAGGCCCATTGTGAGCGACCACGTTTCGGTCCCGTATGTAATCACTGGCAACACACACGTTGTGTCAGTTTAAGTTTATTCAGATAGAAATCTATCTATTTCATCAGTAAATGAATTTCTTCAAAAATCAAAAGAAATAAACTTTCCAACGCTACTTCCTACTCCACTAACTAGTTTCAGACTAAAGTTTATTCCTAGATCTTTGCTGTCGTGCCTGAAAATAGTTGTTTCAGTGCTGAAACTAGGTTCAATGGAGTGGCAAATCGATGCGCTAAGCTTACGCTGGTATCTACCTCGTTTATATCGTGACATACGAGCTCCACGCTTGGGTACTTACAAACACTTGAAAAATAGAAAAATATTGTTTGTTTAGATTCTGTACTAGGTTTTTCTTGCGGTTTTACTTCCTCCTCTGATGATCGGGATCCTCTGATGTGTGTTTCTTCGCTACATAGTATAAAACAAAGTCGCTTCCCGCTGTCTGTCTGTCCCTATGTATGCTTAGATCTTTAAAACTGCGCAACGGATTTTGATGCGGTTTTCAGTAATAGATAGAGTGATTCAAGAGGAAGGTTTATATATATATGTCGGATTTGTCAGGATTTTTCTGTTAGGCTCGTACATCATGTGGGCAGACGATGGGTTTCGTGCAATGAAAATACACTAGGTGCGATACACTGTTTATAGTAAACTAACAAATTACTTGAAATTACAATTTAATACAATTACACGGGGCACAATGAATCGGGTACAGTTCCAAGACGTCTCAACTCCTTTGCGATCAGACGTTCAATGTCCTTCTCGCCTCCGAGCTGTAACATCAGGGCTCTGTAGAAGCCACGCTGTGGTGGGGGTAGACTTGTAAGTAGGTCGCGTGACATCACCACCAGCGGACTTGCGATTCATTTTATGTCCGTACTAATGACCAGTTCCGACATATATATTTATATTGGACCCGTGCAAAGCCGGGGCGGGTCGCTAGTTATGCACAAACGCCAACACATCAAGCTATCCGAAACTGTCAAATTTTCCCAATCAACCTTGAACCTAATGCTTTAGCAATAAAGTTGAAAATATATTAAAGAAATTTGACAGATTGTAGTAGACGGAACGGACGTTCTGTACCAAAGAATAATGTATTATTATTTGTGTTTATTCAGTTCATAAACTTACGACCTTCTACTTTTATTGGTTTGTTAAAAAAAATACCCAAATCCTTATAATCATTTACATATAAATTTTTAAACTGACATGGTGTATTTGTTTTGAGTTCCCGAGATATTGCAGCGCTGTTGCAAGCACCATAATCACGGATATACTCATCCGTGATCATGGTGCTTGTTCTTGTTTTTTGATTTAAAGGAGTGTCCATGGAGTTCCTTGCCCATTCTTCTCCATAGAGATCTACGCTTTGGAATGTGCAACTACAGTACTTTCTCAAGTTATTGTGCCTTGTGACTGTGACTGTAGCTTCGCGTTTTTTTGTTTTTTTGACATTCAAAAGTGCCTGTGACGGTCTAATTGAAGTAAATGCTTTAAGTTTTGAGTTTGTGAAAATGTCAATTACATAACAGTGCAGAAATGCATTCAATCAATCCATTCAGTCAGTTAAAACTATTTTTAAAACATCCGTTAGAAATCTGTCAAAATATATGTTTACATATCCGTTTAAAAAATATTGGCATCAAGGTTATACTTAATTCCTGATGGAATAACCAAACAGTACTTTACCCAACCCGGGAATCGAACACGCATACACAACAAAATTTCCACGCGAACGTAGTCGCGGGCAACAGCTAGTACTTAATTACCTTATTATTATTGTTCTTAAGTCTTATACTCACTATCATGAAAGGGTGGCCTGTTCATTACCATGAGCAATGCCCAAAGTAATGGAAACTGATTAACCTAATTCTATTCTAAAGTCCACTGAAGTAAAGTTAAATTCAAAATGGCAATGTGTCCCATTTTAGTCAAAGGTTGGCAAATTAACGTGCGCTCGGCAATTTAAATGGTGGTTTTAGATTAAAGGCACATTCAAAGAAGTGCTTGATAAAGGTAATACTTTAAAAGAGGATTATCGGAAAGATTCTGAATTTGTGAACGTTGGAATATTAGACTTATGGAGGAAACCAGACGCGGGCTACGAAGATACTTTTATAGGATACTAGCTTTTGACCGCAGCTTCGCTCGCGTTAATTTATAATTTGACAATTCAACTTTTTTTTTTGTTATGCTAAATGGGCTTACTCTTGACCTCAATCTAGTCCCGAGACAGAGATGAGGTCGACGATGGAACGAGCAACACACTACTAAAGTTTATATTCTTTATCGTGTGGTTAGTGCCTAACCTGGTTTCAGAGATTTTGTGCAGCCCATGGGCCTCCGACTTGGCTGAAAGCAAAGTTCATAAGAACGTTATTGTTGTTTTCCTCGGGAACAGTACTTTTTTTCGGGATAAAAGGTACCCTATGTCCGTTTCTGTACCCCTGAAAACGTATATGCACAATTTCAGAATGATCGGTGCAGTGGTTTAGGCGTGAAAAGGTAACAAAAAAAAAGTGAATTTTTTTTTACAGTAGTGAACACGATTTTGAGTAGCATGTTCAGCCTATCAGTGGCGAAGGTTGCATACAACTCTATTCCTACCGGCTTCTCTTTGAAAAATGGCACAGTCAGTATTCTATAGACAAATAATATAATCACATTAAAGATTGTACTCCGGCTTACCTCTTACAAAAATTGACCCTTCGCTACTGCAGCCTATATAATAACGTTGCTGGGACACAGGTTTCCTCTTTGTAAGAGGGAGTGGGCCGTAATCCACCAAGCGGGCCCAGTGCGAGTTATTGTGTTGCATCATTTCTGAGCCACAAGATACAAACTGTGCTTAGTTTGTGGCTCACCGAATATCGTATACAAGGTGAAGGGGACATATTCGACGCAAAAACGATTACCACGTATTCAGTACCAATTGACAAAAAAACCTGCGGTTTCCTTTAAAAATACCTTTGCGGTCAAAATCTATGGTACAGCTGATTTTTTTTTAAATACCGATGATGATGAAATTTATATAAAGGGTGTATTTAGATCCTTAACGAAGCCAAAAGGCACATGTTCTCCCCGTCTTTGCGATCATTTTTTTTGTTCTAGACCATACCTGGGAACCTTCTAGTTACGGAGATATTGGGGGTTAAAGTTAAATCGAGTCCTACCGTAAAACGTGATTTTTCAGCCCAAAAAAAATTGTCGTTTCCCAGCAATAATTTTTGCGTAAAGTTACTTAGTTTGATGTACAGAATGCTTGGTTGACGGCTTCGTGAAGGGTCTGTTTACACCCTGTATTTGAGTTCGGAATGATGAACTGAATTCGTGGTAGTCGGTTATGCGTCGATGTCCTTTCCAGGCTGTATCTAATGTTACTTTTTGATGAATAAATTTTACTTTGTTATCTATGTCTAAGAAATTTCGGGTCTTCCTTGATTATGAGCGCAGTAGTGAAGAAATAATTTAAACCAAGTAAAGTATCTTCGACGTCACAACTCGTACACCACTGCATCTTAATTCTTCATAACAATACTGTAACACACACAAACACTCATTGTGTATACAGATTCATTTCTTAGGCCCAATACATTGGTCAGGACAGTGGCGAGCAGCCACTACAAGTACAGTGGCGAGTGAGAAAACCTTGACAGTGACAGTTGACTAGCTACGGACCGATCGATTTACACCACTGTTTTGCTTTGCTAAACAGTCGACTAATGTAAAAACGCATAACAGACGGTGATATTTCGGTAACTTACTTGTACATACATATAAAAGACGGCTTATTTTTGACCTTAGAAGATTTTGCTTAGTCTAGCTACTAGACTAGTACAACTACATAGATTCATCATTAAAACTGTCTTCACTTTATGTTATAAGAAACAGAACTGACGGCGTTCCAACTATCGTAGCCCTAAATGGTTATCTATACAAATAAATAAAATTGAAGTGTCTGTTTATAATAGCAAAGTTACAGCTTTCTACTGAATGTATACGAAAATGTAATTAAAAAACATTTTTTTCAATTTTTGTCTGTCTGTCTGTCTGTCGGTCTGTCTGTTTGTTCCGGCTAATCTCCGAAATGGCTTGACTGATTTCGACGAGAGTTTTACTGGCTTTTGAGTTTTACTTTTAGTAACTTAGGTTACTTTTATTTTAGAAAAATAATTAGAGTTCCGTGCAAAACAATTAAAACAACTAATTTCTGTCAATTCATTACTTTCAATATTCGCAACTACATAGTTAACAAAAATGTAAATAATAATTAGATCTCATTTCATCTCATTTAGTTTTTAAGTAAATTTTATATTGTATTCAAATTGTATTACTTTGTCATTAAGATCTGAGAACATTATTTTGTTGTCCTATGCTACCTATAATAGGCATACATACCAGTAGCGAAGGGTCAATTTTTGTAAGAGGTAAGCCGGAGTACATAATCTTTAACGTGATTATATTATTTGCCTATAAAATACTAACTGTGCCATTTTTCAAAGGGAAGCCGGTAGGAATCGAGTTATATGGAACCTTCGCCACTGATACATACCAGCACTTTTAAGTTATTTTTATTGTTTAAAATTAATTTTTAGTATGTACTGCTGTTGACGAACGAAATAAATAAACAAATTCTTAACAAAATCCGACTCCAAGAGGGATGTAATATTTTACGCGAACGAATGTCGCGCTCACCAGCTAGTTAATAATAAATAAGCCTTATAATGTCGTGAATTCGTGATAGATCGAGAGAGCCTCGTGTCATGATTGTTGATATCTCTGTCCTTCATGACGAGAATCTCGCGAAAGCTGAGAACGACGAAAAAATCAAGTAGGTGTCTTGATTTAGCACAATAATTGTCCTGATAATCATTACAGTCAATGGATTTATAGCATAGAGATTCGACCAACACCAGAAAGCAGTACTCCTGGACACAGCACACCATAGTGAGCAGGTTCCTCCCTCTGGAACCCTGACCACTGGCAGCCTGGCAGTCTTGTTCCTGGGATATCGATGGGTCATCTATTTTAATATCTTCATACTTTTTTTTTAATACTGTAATTAATAATGTGTGTAAAAAATAAATTAAGATATTAAAAAAGCTTTTATTGGTGTTCTTATTGTTACATGCTATAAGAAATTTAAAATATGAAGCAGGTTCCATACAACTCAATTCCTACCGGCTTCCCCTTGAAAAATGGCACAGTCAGTATTCTATAGACAAATAATATAATCACATTAAAGATAATATGTACTCCGGTTTACCTCTTACAAAAATTGACCCTTCGCTACTGATATGAAGTGTGCCTTATACTTTTAAAAATTAGTAAAGTCTTTTGCATTTTGTACACTTTTTCTTCTTTTTGATTACTTCATTCTTCTTCCATTCGTTCGTAAAAGAAAATAGGATAGGTCTTGGTTTGTCGCTTGACTTTTCCTTTTCAATTCGATATATTTTATTTACCTCGTTTTCGTCAAAATCGATGTCTAAGTCCGTTTTAAAGATTTTTTTCACTTTCTGTATTAATTCTTGGGTAGATTTTTCGTCTTCTTTTACTCCATAAATGATTAAATCGTTATTTTTCTTTTTTCTTTTCAGACTTACTAACTCTTTTTTCAGGATTACTATTTCTTTCTCCATGTTTTCTAATTTTGTTTTTAGGTTTTTATTTTCATCTATGATGGGTTTTTGTTTTTCATCCAGTCTATTCTTTAGTTCCATTGTATGGTTTTGCAATTCATTTTTCATTTTGTCAAATAAAAGTACAAATTGATCTTCCATTTTTCTTTTCGAATTAAATCTGCGTATAATGGAACGTGATAGGTAGTAGTTTTTATTTTCTTGGGTTGGCAACACAGAGATAGCTGTCACCGTCACTTAATCTTGTCTATGGTCGAGGTGCAAATTCCGTGATGTAATTTCTAACCTCTTTCCAGCGTTTTACTTGAGCAGTGTATTAGAATATTCATTATTTACGCGAAATCAACTTTTTCACCGCACTCACAGAACTTCAATTAATATTTCGTGACGTCGCGTTAAAAGGTGGTAATGGTGTTTAAACACGATATAATCAGGAGCAGCACAACTATGATGTTTACGATCTGACAACCGGAAACAGACGGCAAAAAAATATTACCCTTGGTTAAAACATAATTTCCACGCAGTTTAATCTCCCGATTACCGTTAAAACCCAACAAAACCCACACGTATTATTAAACCTTTTATCAAAAAAACATCAAGGAAAACACCAAAAATAAAATACAAAAAGTTTTTTAGCATAAAGCCATCCGGTTCTCACGTAGGACATATACACGTACCCGGCCGGTCGTTACGGGCCCACGTGTCCAGCCTGCATTGCCGTCACATTACCGCATAACCCCGTACACGGGAAAACGTGCTTTTATTAAAACGTACGTAATTTTTCAGGGCTTGCTTCCTTTTTGCTGGGCGCCGGCCATTTGTGGGTTATGCTGTCAATAAATGGGTAAATAAAACATATTACTCTTCTTTTTCTGAGTGAGATGTGGATTTTAGCATTGACTTTGTGGATTTTAGCATTGACTTTGTGGATTTTAGCATTGACTTTGTGGGTCACCAGTATAATTAGGTTCAAATCGATCAAATTACGTAGATACTAGGTTAGGCTATAACTAGGTTACTAGTTTAAGTCGTTGACTGAAGGGTCAAGCAGACAGGTGCGACGCGATTCTGCGATATATCTTCGTAGAACAATTTCTATGAAAACGCAACTGTGCACACTGGCGCGACCCGATTCTTTGCGACTCCATACACAATGTTCTACGAATACTTTGTTTCTTGTAGCGCGGCGAGTCGCGGCTTATTCCCCGGCGCACTGCTAGCCACGCCGCGCCTTTGTAGGAGGTTTTGCGGCGCGGCAATATCGCTAATCCGCATCGCTCGACGAGACACACTGGTCTGCATGGTTCTTAACACTGTTAAATAGGGGCTTCTGTAGTAAGATACTGTTCAAACTGCGCACCGTGTTACCTAAAACAAGAGGCAGCCGAAAACGCAAGCAGGCAGGTAACATGCCTATAACATGGTATTCCACGCCCGGATATAATATCCAATTATTTTTAACCGACGATACAACATTAGTTTTAGTGTATGCGAAACCTGAAACACGTGTCTAGTATTTTTATGTAAAGAATCCATGTACAAAATTTCAAAACTGTATCATGAAAAATCACAAAGTTATAAGCTTGTTCTGTTACCTAGTTGTGCGCACAAAAACGTGGTCACCACGCCGCCAGCCGCGCGCGTGCCTCCAGCGTCGTCTTTAGCTCATTGATAATAATAATTTGGCAGTAGGTACCTAAATTATGGCGATAGGTACTTAGTGTCGCTCGGTTTCCAACTTTTAACTTTTTTAAATATTGTTGGGAAAAAATATAACATGGTTTAAAAATTATTGGAATCGATTCAGTTACTTATTCTGAACAAACTATATTCAAGTTTCGCAATTTTAAAAATTATGTTGTATAGATATACATATTTGTATGTGTTGCTTACGTTAATCTAAGAGCTTATTTAAACCAAAAAAGTATTTTCTCGATTCGGTTTAAGCTTTCGTCCTTTTTCCGCGATTCAGACGCAAAGGTGAATTTCAACATTGAAATTGCCTTCAATTGTTTTTTGTGGCCTTCTTCAAACAATTGAGCAAGAAAAAAGGATTTCAATCTTTTTTCCATGTATCAAAATCGGGTATAGCGCAACCAACTAAGCGCAACTAAATTATTCCTCATAGCGCAACCATGATGAAAAAAAGAGAGATATCATTAATGAATTCATCCCCGCTCTATTTTTCATCATGGTTGCGCTACGAGGAATAATTTAGTTGCGCTTAGTTGGTTGCACTTAAAAATGGTTGCGCTCTGAGAAATACCCTATAAAAATTCCTACAACAGATAAGAAGTAATTTTTTATATGTTCTGTTTATGCATAATATAAGTATATTATCCTCTTCTGCAAATCTCGCAATCGAAGTAAGGTTTGCTGTAAGAAAACCCAATTCTGGGTTAAGCTCGCCTTTGTACATACGCTATATGTTGTTATTCTATGTGTATTTCTCTTAATTTTGTGCGCAATAAAGAATAAGAATAAGACAGCAAAAACACGTACATACATAACACAACATACCGTCGGATATTTTTCGACATCCATGCGGGCAAAGCCACGGGCAAAAGCTAGTCTGTACTATATAATATTACACGCACACTATCACTATTTTTTTTTTTATCTGTCACTATTTTGACCGATCTATGTGCTCCCGATTACCTAAAAGAATATTACAAAGAATTGGGCAGTTCACACGCCTGCAATCCCCGAAGGGTTAGGCAGAGGTGTACCTAATAGAAAAAACATCATTTCAAAAACCAGTTACTTCTATTCCCTAAATCGTCTCTTTATACCCGTCTTGGCCGCAAAGATATTATATGTTAATACTTTATAGAAACAAGGTCTCGTGTGAAGTTAAGCCCATTAGATAGTGGAGTACCTGCCAGCAAAGAACACACTTTTGTGCCTTTCATACTGCCCGGCCGGCAGTTACTACTGGTTTGCGATATTGCCATTCTTCTTTTTTTTTGGTTTGCAAATATACGGTGTGAACAAAGGTGTAATATGTGGCGTAGTAATACAATTGCGATAGGGCTTTTTGAGCTAAAAGATCACTTGAGCACTTGAATTTTCGACTGTAAAATTCTGTGTAGCCCTAAATATCAATTGCAATGGCATTTTAACTCCTCCCGGGGATTATGTATCTCATCAATTATAATGTAACGACATATTATTAGTAAATATATAAAATAGATGCTTAAGCCATTATCATCATATGCAGCTTTGTACAAATGTTCAACCCTCATGGATTGAACATTTTGTACATAGCTTTTGCGTCTATTTCTTCTACCTAAGGCGATTCTCACACGTACACAGCCCGACCGCGCGGATGAGCGGGTTACGTGTGATAGGCATCAACGATTTCATACAACCCAACGCGAAGTGAGGGTCCGCTTCACCGCACGACCGCGCGGACGGAGCGGTGTTGTGTGAAAACCACCTAAAGTCGACGTATTGATTACGTAATTAAAATGATTGCGATTCCAATAGTTCTGCTATTTTTAGAAGCATTTATTGTACAGAACTGCATGCAAATAGGACTGAATAAAATCAAAACAACTGAGCTGATTTGCTGTTTAAATTAGGAGCAATGTAAAAGTGACTTTCCCAATCCAATCCAATTCAAACTTTCTTATATGAAGTAACGCACAAAAAGCTAACTGCAAAATAATAGCTGTTCGCCACAAGCCTTCCCTTTGGTCAATTTGCTCGCAAGTCATGAACCGCAGCCATTTACCTAAGGTGACACGGACTTAGGTACCTACCTACCGAGTACCTAGTCCATGTCCAGTGGCCTGCGATAGACACTGTTAATTGGTCTGTGGGACACGGCTCGGAACTGTTACCGCTTCTAATATCGAATTATTCCAAGTTCAAATTGCTCTGGTCGGATGCCTGTGTAAATCTCTGCTGAAATCTGAAATTATATTCCTGTCTTAGAATCTCATTTTGTAAGAGCCAGGAGTATATTGTTATGAGTATAAAGGGTGTAAAAGACCCTTAACATTAACGAAAAGGCACTTGTTCTCCCCGTCTTTGCGATCATTTTTTTGTTCTAAACCATACCTGGGAACCTTCTAGTTACGGAGATATTGGGGGTCAAAGTTCCAAGTTTTTCACTAGTTTTTTTTTAATTACATGTTTTTAATGTAAGATTTTTACTTTACACACCTCCATGACCCCCGTACTATTCAATCCATCCATCAGCACAATGCGTTGAGTGCTTTCCATCGAGTCCTACCGTAAAACGTGATTTTTCACCCCAAAAAAAAAATCTAATCCCAGCAATAATTTTTGCGTAAAGTTACTTAGTTTGATGTACAGAATGCTTGGATGACGGCTATGTGAAGGGTCTGTTAACCCTGTATATTTTTTTACATAGAAAGAGATTTGTGAAATGTTTTTTTTTTTTTGTTACGCATGTCATGCCTACATACATACGCAAACTTACAACTTTTTCCCGTGGGAGTAGGCAGACACTAGAGAATACCACCTGTTATGATCCATACGTACACCTTTCGCTTTGTCCACGTTCATACATCTGGACACAGAGACGCCGGTTTCAAGTGCCGCGCCTGACATTTCACATGTCAATCTTTTTTTTTTTTTTTAAACTTTTCCCCACACTAGGAATTTCTCCTGTATCGTGGGTGCGTTTACAAACATTTAAGCTCACATACACAAACAGCCAGACCCGGAACAACTACCTGTAGGCCATACAAATATTTGTTCCGTACGGGAATCGAACCCGCGACACGAAGCGCAGCAGTCAATCGCTCAGCCACTGCGCCAACCGTGCCGTCAAATCTTCCGCCGTCAATCATTGTTAGAAACATTTAAAAAACGATAATGTTACTGTTTATTAACAGACTGTTAATTTAACAGTTAACTGTTTTTTAAGTGTTTTTTTTTTCTTTTAATTTTACTGTTTTCTCAGAAAAAAAAAAAAATGATTTTCTCAAATGATAAATTTACTTAAAAGGGCAAAGGCTTCCCCCATGACCTCCAAATCATTCGATCCAGGGCCAATGTGGACCACTGGTCGTTTTTTCTGTCAAGTTCTGATAAAGTTAGAATAATTTTTTTTGTTCACATCCGTTCACAAAAAATAATTGACAGAAAAAAATACTTACAAATATTCCTTCGAGAACTTGTGGTAGGGACCCGTCTATCTACGACAGAGGACAAAGTTAGTAGGTCCATCGAGGAACTTATCTAGTTTGTTTAGCAATAGCTGACCTCAATGTCGAATGTTGGTGTTTTTATTAAATAGCATAAATAAACGATAGTTTTGTCTAGTCTAGAAAGTTAGAAACCTACTTACAGTTCAAGGAATCTTTTGTAAGGATGTTTTTGCACTAGAATAACAGTATAAGACAATGTTTGCTTTTAGGGAAACTTTTTCTGTGTATTGGAAAAAACAGTACTCTTGTCCATTATTTTCAATAAATCCCAAAGTCAAGTCGACAATCTGAAAACATATTATTATATACGGTGTAGGAGACAGTAACACTAACTTTTACTATGGATTCAATACATGATTCCAGAGGCACTAGCACGCGCGCGGAGTAAACGTAAATTCGTCGATTTTTTATCGAAATGGAAATGCCCGCGCTAATTTGTCAACTGTTTTAAATTCAATTATTTATCAGGGTTCCTTACCCGAAGGGTAACCAACGGAACCTTATTAATAAGCCTCCGTTGTCCGTCCGTCAGTCAGCGGGCTGTATCTCATGATCCGTAATAGATAGACAGTTGAAATTTTCACAGAATATGTATTTCTGTAGCCGCTATAACAACAAATAATAAAAATAAATTAAAGGGGGCTCCCCTATTACGATGGTACAGACCCCTTCATGCGCGAGTCCGACTCGCACTAGGCTGGTTTTAATCAGGTTTTATTTTTGATTTTCGTGTCATATTTTTAATCATTACTTACCTATGTTCTTCGTTTACCTAGTCATCCTGTAAGAGTAGTAAATAGTAGTCCAGCTTCCTTATAAACCTGCTGCGTGATAAGACATGTTTATTTACCTAGGCTAAGCTGTGAATAAACTTGTGTAGGAGCTAATTTAGCTTTTTAATACAGAATAGGGCTAATATGTTTCAGTTTATATCTTACGGTGGTGTTTTTGTTCTTGTTCCTGCTAAAGAAGATTTTCTTTATTAAAATTACTAGCTTTTGCCCGCGGTTTCGCTCGCGTTTATTTAGAATTTGACAATCAATTCGGGTTGTACTCTGCTTGTCATAATATAATTCAATCATAATTAGAAAGACACGTGGCGCCATCTATTATCATAAGAACGTTTTTGTTGTTTTTCTCGGGAACAGTACTTTTTTTCGGGATGAAAAGTACCCTATGTCCGTTTCTGTACACCTGAAAACGTATATGCAAAATTTCAGCATGATCGCTTCAGTGGTATAGGCATGAAAAGGTAACAAACAAACAAACATTCTTTCACATTTATAATATTAGTTAGGAAGTTAGGATCACCTTTAGGTTCTCTTATTGTAATATTTTGCATAAACGGAACTGTTGGTATATCAATTCTTAAAAAGGTAAGGAAAAGTGCAAATTAATGTATCTGCATATTTATTCTTAAAACTCTTTTAATGTATTTGTACCTCATGTATATTCAAACCCAATCCTATTTAAATATACTGACACTGACAAGTTCCGGTAGCCATTTAGAAAGTGCCTTCATTTTAGGGTAGGCAAATACATTATATCCACAGAATTGGTATATTCTTATTCAATAACTTTATTTACTATAATGCACTTAGCCAAATCGACATTATCAAATATATTAAGGACATACAACATACACATACACATAAAACACATATAAATACACATACACATCATATACATATAGATTTCATATACATTTTGTGTGTACATAAATAAATAAATAAATAAATACATTAAAAAATGAAAATATTTTATTTCACATAGGCCTACTTGGGCACATAAAAAGGCCGAGAGAAAAGGTGCATGGTTCGGGTTTGTCGTTTCCTATGGAGAAGAACTAGCAAGAGACTCCATGGTTAGTCTTTTAAAATTATTTGTTTTTACAATATTATTATGTTACAGCAGGCCCAACGGTCACATTCCATTTGACACCTCGGACACATATAGTATCGTATGTTGCCGTAGAAGCGCCCTTAGTGAAATACATGATACTCCTCCCAGTATTGACACTTTTCACGCGACCTAAGTACAGTGAAGACTAATTTTACTTTTCAATCTTTGTCATCATAAAATAATCAGCTCCTCAAATCTATTATTAGTCAGAATATGAGCCGCAAATCCGATCAAGCGGATATCTAAATACCTGAGGCTACCTGCTACATTCCATACAATCCCGTAAATGCTTCATCAATTATTCGCCTCCCACTTGACCTTTGTCTGAATATTGTATGAACATCGCACCTTGTTTTAACATAGTTTAGGTTTTGGGTAAAACACGTGGGTTGTTCTGAATTGGGAGCTGGGGATTATTATTTTGTACTAACGGTAGTAACACGGGCTATTTATTTTTTCCCTTCTAACAACCTAATACTGGAGTAGTAGGAAGGGTAATCAAAATTAACGGTATTACAACTGGTAGTAAGATTGGTAGTAACTAGGGCAACAAAGGATATATAAAATGGTAAACTGACTGACTGACTGACTGTGTGATATATCAACACACAGTCCAAACCACTGGTCCTAGAGACATGAAACTTAGAGGGTGTGTTCTTTGTGAAGAGTAAGTATCCACTAAGAAAGAATTTTTGGGAATTCCACCCCTAAAGGGGTGTAATGGGGGATGGAAGTTGATATGAAAGTCCGTCATTTCTGAAGTTAGGATCTTCAAATTTTGTGTTTAAGCTGACGATTAAAAATTAATTTATACGTGTCTCAGCGTTTTTGATAATTCTACCCCCGAAGGGTTAAAAAGGGGGATGAAGATAAGTAACTGTTGTACGGTACGTTCCTGTCGGATATTTTTCGACAACTACGCGGGCGAAGCCGCGGGCAAAAGCTAGTGGGATATAAATATTTGGAGGGATTCGTGGCTAAATAGTAACAGCCGCAGAAGTCGATCAATGGTGAAGCTAGGCTTGCTAAGGTCGGTCCGTAGTGGGGTCTACTTTATTTTATTCTTGTAGATCTTTGACAGTCGTTACAGGAAGTCAGTGGGCTGAAAGTTTGAACCTGTGTTACCAACACGCGTCGTGTATTTCAAAAACTTGGTTGTAGTGATCTGATAGGCAATTGCTCGTGTAGAAACTGGCTGACAAATTGATTAATTTGGATGAATATTTTGAATTACTGACTCGGTTAGTATTGGGTATTAATATGATACCATATTCCCCAATACAATATGATACCATATTTCCCAATACAATATGATACCATAATTATTACTCAATACTAAATGGGTTGTGGAGGTCAGATAGGCAGGCTCTCCATGTAAAATACTGGTATGCAGTTGCATTCGATTAGAAGGCGACCCCAACAGGGTTTAGAAAAATCTAGGCAGATGATGATTTTTAATTACTGACTCAGCACCCAGGTGTAATATCATCTAAGTCACGACACCTGCGAATCTGCGGCAGATATTCCCGTTACGACCATGCTTCTAAAGGATGTAAATAGACCCTTAACATATCCGAAAGGCACTTGTTGTTGCCGTCTTTGCGATCATTTTTTTTGTTCTAAACCATACCTGGGAACCTTCTAGTTACGGAGATATTGGGGGTCGAAGTTCCAACTTTTTCACAAGTTTTTTTAAATACATGTTTTTAATGTAACATTTTTACTTTACACACCTCCACGACCCCCGTACTATTAAATCCATCCATCAGCACAATGCTTTGAGTGCTTTCCATCGAGTCCTACCTTAAAACGTGATTTTTTACCCCAAAAAAGAAGTCGATTCCCAGCAATAATTTTCGCGTAAAGTTACTTAGTTTGATGTACAGAATGCTTGGTCTGTTTACATCCTGTATGGTACATTATTATTATTTAATCACGGTTCGTGGTATTCTCGTAGTATAATTATATGAAGCCGAAACAATTCAGGCAGAATACATAAGTTTTATCCCAAAAAGACTTCAGAAGCTCGTCCATTAGCAAAATAACCCAAATACAATTACATTCAATACCCAAAATAGCTTGATAAACCTTGGTTCTGCAAGCTATTTTCGGTGCGGGGGTATTTTGCATGCGACTATTTGCAACATTCCCACATAACTGACGAGACCCTTTCTTGACCCTGACATACATGATGTATAGATAATGTACAGTCACTAAAACTTGCGTCTAACCACCGCCGTAAGTACTACTCCTGCTTTATTTTATTTATTTATTCAGTAGTACACCTACATTTTATCCATTTAAGTTGGTGCCAACATAAACTGATTATAGTTTTACCGTGCACCAAAATCACAGACTACATAATTTAGAGAGGAGGTACTTAGTTAAAAAGAAACTATAACTAAAATTAACAGCGGGTATTAGGCGAAATAATATGTAGAGGAAGTTTTTTAATTGATACAGGTTGTTCCTAAAAGCATTTGTTTTAGAAACAATGCAATTTTTTTTTTGTTTTATTGTTGTGTTATCGTGTATGCTTTAAACTATTTATCTATTATTAATTAAAAATATATTTTTATTAGTGCATCCTTATCTATGGTATTTATATTTTGTAAAAAATGTTGTTTTAATTTGTATTTTATGTTTTTCTGAGTTAATTTATATCTCTCAATCACATAGGTAGTTGATAAATAAGGTAAGCTGCTATAAACACTTGAAAACTTTCTCTGCTTTGATCTTTTTTTTTGTTTCATCCTATTGGTCGAAAAAGGGCGGTCAAACATCTATGACCATTAACAGAGCCTGAGATTTTTTTTAACCAAAATATTAAAATAATAAAAAAGGTCGCATATTTTTCGGTCCACTACTATTTCGTCTACACAAAAAGAGAACTTTTTTGTTTTGACTACTATTGGTACGCACACGGTAAACAGATATGGTCATCGTGGCTTTGTTTTAAAAATGAGCAGACGCAGTTTTGGTCGACTGTACGTACGGACATCAAGGGTCACATAATTCAAGTACATAGGAGGTACCTACTATCAGAGGAAATGTGTTTTACGTTAAGACGATGTCTTCCGTATTCTGTCCCCACCGATCAGAGATGAGTCGATGAATAAATAAATCTATAATTCCACTAGGTTGCGGAGAAAATATGAATGACTTATAAATAAAAATTGAGTCAATGAAGGTTAGGCAGAAGTTCAGTTCAGATCTTAAAAGCTTTTTCTTGAGTTTTGAAGTAGATAGTATTTTTCAAATATAATATTAGAGGAATATATAAAGAAGTACTTATTATATACTAGCTGTTGCCCGCGACTTCGTTCGCGTGGAAATTTTGGTGTGCATGTGTGAGACTGCCACGTTGGTCTAGTGGTCGCAAGCGCGACTACTAAGCGTGGGGACCGATTCCCGGGTCGGGCAGTGTTAAAAAAAAAATGTTTATTTCAATTACATAAAGTTATCACACACATGATTTGGAAGATCACCTTTTAAGCAAGGAGATGCTTCTTTTAGGGGGCATCCATTAATTACGTGAGGCGATTTTTCGACCCCCCTCCTCCCCTGGTGGGATGTCGTGACATTTGACTTGACCCCCTCATCTCCCTCCTAATCTCACGTGAGATTTATCAACATGAGATTGGGCGATATTTGGCGCGAATCTGGATTTGTGCCCGGTTGATGGCAATAGGCTCACCCCCTACTACATGGGACTTCAATATAACTGGCGAAATGTGTGTGTACGATTAGGTACACGTCTGCCCAAATCTTCGGGGCTTTAAGGCGTGACGTTATGTTATGTGTGAGAGCTGACTGCCAGATCAAAAGGTAAATGTACTGATGACTACAAAAGGCGTTCTTTTGGGTGCTGTAATTCTGGGCGGCAGAGGTCCGAAACAAAATTAAATGGCGTTGAGGCGACGACATGGCTTCAAAAATCGGTGTATTTTGGCACTATACAACTTTTTTTCAAAGTGAACCTTGTTTAGCGCTTTTTTTTCTAATACCGTTCTGTATACAACATTAAATGACTTTTTGAGAGAGCCCTTAGACCTCTTTAATTCGGCCCTGTCGCAAAATCTCACTTTTTTGTGTTTTCGAAGGCGGTTTTATTTTTTGCAAAAAAGTTTTTTATTGTTCCATTTTTAGTTGTAATATCCTGTACAATTAATATTTGCTATGCATTTATTTTATATTGTCAACAAAAATAAACAAATCTGGTTATACTGCCCACATCTGTGTACACCCTCGGAGCATACAGGCGTTATGTTAGGATATTGTGTAAACAATAAACATCTAAGCGATTGCAGCAATCACGGCAGATTTGCTGCCTAATTTTGTTGAGTTCCATTGTACCTATATCTCCGAAGATCAGCATCAGATCTTCACCAAATTTAAACGGGGCCAGCACCGCCGAATAGTATTCTTCCAAATAAAAAGAAATCATTGAAATAGGTTCTCTATTGGCAAAGGTATCGCTGAACTTACACACAATGATGATTACCAGGCATAATGCCTGCGAGTATGTGTGCCTATACAATTTACAAAATTCCCTTGATTTCTCCAGGATCCCAACATCAGATCCTGACCTGATGACTATGGGACCACATGGGAAGTATACTGTATCAATCAATGCCCATAAAATTTGAGGGTTGCCCTTAATTTTCCTGGGACCCCATCATCAGATTCTCACTTGATGACAATGGGACCACATCAGGAGTATAGACTTTCGAATAAAAAAAGAATTTTCAAAACCTCCTCCTTTTTTGAAGTCGGTTAAAAATTGTCAAAGGAAAGGAAAGTTTTGGTGAAACATTAGATAACCGTTAACAATACATGTCATGGTAATAGGCTTATCCCATACAAAATGGAACTGAGCATACCTAATTATCAAAATGTGGGTGCACTGTACACATCTGCGTAGCCCTTCAGAGCATACAGGCGCGATATTATGTTATGGTGTTGTGTAAACAATAAACATCCAAGCGATTGCAGCAATCACGACAGATTTGCAGTCTATTATTGAAGAGTTCCATTGATATCTCCGAAGATCACCATCAGATGTTCACCAAATAAAAAATGGGACCATCGCGAAATAATATTCTTCCAAACAAAAAAAGAATCATCAAAATCGGTTCACAATTGGCGAAACTAAAACCTATTTACGTAAATTATTTTTATCATAGAAATCGCGCATGAGGTTACCAACTAAATTTTAAATATTAATATCTTTTGTGTCTGTTGGTCGATTTTGATGAAATAAACGCTAAATAATACCCAGAACAATGCTTCTTATTTTGTAATATTTCGATTTTGAATACAATGAGGGGTTTTTACGTGATGCGCGCACAAACGAACAGACAAACCGACAAACCGACAAACCGACAAACAGACAAAAATTTACAAAAAAAATATGTTTTTACTTTCTACTACTTATTTCTAGCACCTTCCAGTGATTTTTTTGTAAAAATATCTAATGTACAGACACGGAAAGTCTACGATTTTATTATATGTATAGATTATTATATGTATAGAAGATATGAGAGGACGGAACCGGTCAATGTGGCGACACTTGGAGAAGGCCTATGTCCAGCAGTGGACGTCTTTCGGCTGAAATGATGATGATGTTATATATTAGTAGTATTATGTATTATATAGTGTCGTGTGTGTCTTTGGCGGAATTTCAGAGGGTGGCACTTAGTGTGTTGTCTACTGTCTAACTTATGCTTCTACCCAGACCCGTTAGTTAGGACTGGATTATTTGTAATTTATGACTACTTTGTTAGCTTGGGTCTCACCTGTAAAAACAAATGTATGTGTTAAGGAATAATAAATAAATAAATATAATACATATTAGAGGAAGTTTAAAAGTTGCGCCAGTTACAGAAATGTTGAAAGAGAATCGACTGTCTTAGTGGTCTGGTTGATGGTTGGTGGACTGTGTTGAGATGTGATGAGGCGGGACGAATCGCATGTGACTAAAAGAGTGATGAATGTAAATGTTGATGGATGGAGAGGGAGAAAAGACGAAGAAAACGAGGAATATATAGATTGTGTGAGGAATGATATGAAAGAAAAGGGAGTAAATGATATCGTGACGTTGATAGGGGAGAATGGAAGAAAAATTCATTACTTCATGCTTTTCCCTATTTTTAAACGTGGGAGCGCTTCGAGGAAATAAATTTTAATATTTTTAATCGTTCCTCGAAGCGCTCCTTTTGGGAGCGCTTGGAGGAACAAAACGGGAGCGCTTAGATGGGAGCGTTTCAAAACGGGAGCGCTACGAGGAATACCTCAAAAAAACGTGTTGCGCCGACCACCAGTAACATGGAATAAGGGCAGTCAGATGAAGATGAGTCTTTTTCAAATAGAACTTAATTAATGTATTGTCTTAAGTGAACTAGAACAATGCAACTGAAACTGATAATACAGACACTGACAGATTGAATGGAGGTGTCCATGTCCGGTTCCGCGTCCGCAACGGAACGGAAGTTTGTCCAGAACGGTTTTAAAGATCCTAAACTTAAGCAAGTGTAAATAAAACTAGAGAATTCGTGCAAAAACAAAGCATAATAGACACGAATTTATCAGACCGTACCAAACAATTCCAATGAATAATAAATTAAACATAAAACGTCGTGTTTGAATGAAGGTGTCCGTGTCCGCTACCGCGTCCGTAGTTTGTCCAGAACGGTTTTAAAGATCCTAAACGTAAGCAATTGTAAATAAAAATAGAGAATTCGTGAAAACAAAGCATAATAGACACGAATTTATCAGACCGTACCAAACAATTCCAATGAATAATAAATGTAACATAAAACGTCGTGTTCCCAGAATCTAGATTAGGTACCGTAGTACCTATTTCAGCTAGCCAAGACAACAGAAACAACACGTATAACCTAAACGTTTCGTCTAACACAGACAGAATCACGTTTATAATCCCAAATTACATCGTAGCCTCTCCTTGGAAGTCACAGGTGTCCGTTCGGCGTCCATAACAGTTTTGTTCAAAACCTTTTCTATAAAAAAGGCTCTTGTTTCTGAAAAAGGTTACTAAAGTTTTTATGGTTGACGCTGAAAACGGTCAATGGGTATTGACAGTACGAGTTATTGCGTGGGATAGGCTTTTTAGTTTTTTTTTGTGACAAGGCAGGTGCTCTTTTAGGATACCTACTAGGTTTTATGTTTAATTTTTTTAATGCTTGTCAAGTGAATGTTGCCTACACTGCCGTGGTATAACTATAATGCCGTTATCTGCTAAAGTCATTGTTTTGAATAACACAAAAAAACCGCGGCAAAATTTTAAACCGATGTAATTTTTACATGACAATGCCTATTAGAGATTCTCGATTTTTTTTATTTTTATTCTCGCCGCTATTTTTTTGTGTTATTCAAAACAATGACTTTAGCAGATAACGGCATTATAGTTATACCACGGCAGTACAGGCCGTCAATAAAATATTTGATGAATTAGGGTGGACAGTCACAAGGGGTCGTCCATTAATCACGTGAGGCTCAATAGGGGGGGATGGGGTTCGGAAAAAACTCAAAATATCTACTAGGGGAGGGGGTGGGGGGGTAGTGAGATATCACTTGTATTTATTTTTTCTTTGAACGCGCGGTTTCTAAGCCCAAAACCGGTGCGTGACCTTGACATTTTTATCACGGTGCTTAATTTTCCAGAATTAAATTAGATCTTACCTGTTTAAAGATAATATTCTGAATTTTTTAAGGTACTTGGTACCCAAAAGTTCACGTGATTTCGAAGTTCACGGGGAAGGGGGGGTTAAAAGTTGATAAAAACATGACGTGATTAATGGACGACCCCCAAGCATAAATACGTGAGACTGAAAATAGATTCGAAAGCGACTCTCGCCATAAGTTTGATAGGAATTGTGTGGTGTTATGAATATTTTATGTAGTAGTTTCAAAACCTAGCAAGGCGCGGTGACGATAGGTGGAGTATAGCTGTGACTGAGTGGAGTCCAAGGAATGGAAAAAGAATTCTTGGTCGTCCGGCGGCGAGATGGGTAGACGACATTGATGCCATTGTAATATCCTGGATGAGGCTGGCAGAATGATGATGAGTTTCAAAACCATACTTATTCGTCATCATCGTTCTCCTGCCCTTAACCCAATTTATTTGGGGTCGGCGCAGCACGTCTTCTTCTTCCATAATTATTTATTTCTCATCGTCTCATCAAAGACCTCCTTTCTAGCCATTTATCCTTCACACAGTCCATACATCGTTTCTTTGGTCTTCCTCTACTCTTATTACCATCAATATTCATACTCAAAACTTTCCTCACTTATATTCATACAAAAACCTTTTTTTTTTGTCAGCCTGAACTGTCCCACACCTGGGCAAAGGCCTTCCCCCATTCCTTCCACTTTTCTCGATGTTGTGCCTCTTCTCGAGAAAAATATGAAACATAAATGTCAGATTTTTATCTGACAACGCTTTTGTTCGTTGTCTGTGTACGCTACATAAAAGTAGAATCAACTTAGACATAAAGGGTGTAAATAGACCTTTAACATATCCGAAAGGCACTTGTTCTCCCCGTCTTTGCAATCATTTTTTGTTCTAGACCATACCTGGGAACCTTCTAGTTACGGAGATATTGGAGGTTAAAGTTCCAACTTTTTCACAAGTTTTTTTTCAAATACATGTTTTTCAAGTAAGATTTTTACTTTAGACACCTCCACGACCCCCGCACAATGCTTTGAGAGCTTTCCATCGAGTCCTACCGTAAAACGAGATTTTTCACCCCAAAAAAATATCGATTCCCAGCAATAATTTTTGCGTTAAGTAACTTAGTTTGATGTACTTACAGAATGCTTGGTTGACGGCTATGTGAAGGGTCTGTTTACACCCTGCATATTAAAAAAAAAACTTAACATTCTTGCAAGATTTTATTACAAGAAGCCTATTATAACCCAGATAATTAAATATCATTTTATGTCAAGCCTTCTTTTCTACTCGAATATTTATCCCGAATTCATCTCGTAACGCGCCATAATTCTCTCGTTTCCACATTTTATTAAGATATTTTTGTTAAGAAGGATTATTCCGCCGAGCCGGAACGAAGAGAAAATTCATTTAACGTGAGTAATACTAGAAAAGCGGGATTGAAGTCGCTGTAAGGAATCTATACATATAAAATTCAAAGTCCTGACTGACTGACTGACTGACTGACTGACTGACTGACTGACTTATATATCAACGCACAGCCCAAACCACTGGTCCTAGAGACATGAAATTTGGACAGTGTATTCTTTGTAAAGAGTAGGTATCCACTAAGAAAGGGTTTTTCGAAATTCCACCCCTAAGAGGGTGAAATGGGGTGTTGAATTTTCCATGTAACTTTTTATTCTCTGAGTCGATTGACTTGAAATTGTGTCTACATATACTTCAGTTAAAATCATAAGATACGTGTATCACAGTTTTTCCAAAATCATCCCCCAATTTAAAATTCAATGTCCTGACTGGCTGACTGATACATCAACGCACAGCCCAAACCACTGGTCCTAGAGACATAAAATTAGGACAGTGTACTCTTTGTAAAGAGTAGGTATCCACTAAGAAAGGGTTTTTCGAAATTTCACCCCTAAGAGGGTGAAATGGGGTGTTGAATTTTCTATGAAACTTTTTATTCTCTTAGTCGATTGACTTGAAATTGTGTCTACATATACTTCAGTTAAAATGATGAGATACGTGTATCACAGTTTTTCCAAAATCATCCCCCAATTTAAAATTCAATGTCCTGACTGGCTGACTCATATATCAACGCACAGCCCAAACCGGGTCCTAGACACATGAAATTGGGACAGTGTACTCTTTGTAAAGAGTAGGTATCCACTAAGAAAGGGTTTTTCGAAATTTCATCCCTAAGAGGATGAAATGGGGTGTTGAATTTTCTATGAAACTTTTTATTCTCTGAGTCGATTGGCTTGAAATTGTGTCTACATATACTTCAGTTAAAATCATGAGATACGTGTATCACAGTTTTTCCAAAATCATCCCCCAATTTAAAATTCAATGTCCTGACTGGCTGACTGATACATCAACACAGCCCAAACCACTGGTCCTAGAAACATGAAATTTGGACAGTGTACTCTTTGTGAAGAGTAGGTATCCACTAAGAAAGGGTTTGTCGAAATTTCATCCCTAAGAGGGTGAAATGGGGTGTTGAATTTTCTATGAAACTCTCTCGGGGTCGATTGACTTGAAAATGTGTCTACATATACTTCAGTTAAAATCATGAGATACGTGTATCACAAAATCATTCCCAATTTAAAATTCCATGTCCTGACTGGCTGACTGACATACCAACGCACAACCCAAACCGCGGGTCCCAGAGATATGAAAATTGGAGGGTGTATTCTTTGTGAGTTAGTATCAATTTTTCGATATTCCTATCCCTTAGAGGGTGACATGGGGTGTTGAATTTTCTGTGAAACTTTTTACTCTCGGGGTCGATTGACTTGAAAATTTGTTTACATACTCTTCAGATAAAATCCAGTAAATCCGATGTCCAATCTCAAACCAAGGTGTCAATATTTCACGTATCTAATTTAATTGATATAACTTTATAATAATAATTGCAAGTTATAAGCAAGTACATGTAAATCTATGTATGTATTATAGATAGATACATAGATTACTTATTATTCCAGAAGTAAGATCCCGTGGGCAATTCCCTAACTACACGCGGGCGAAGCCGCGGGCATAAGCTAGTCATTTATAATAATCCGTACTTTTTCTAATGTTATTACTGGTTGACAGAAGCTGATTAAAAGAGAGTAATTCGTATTTAAGATTAATGAAGCCTACATACCAAAGCATGCGGGCGGCGAGTAATGGGCGACTCGCTGTCCGACCATGGACCATGCCCGGGTCGACGCACTATGGGACCAAACTGTATTTTCCATCTCAAAAATGGTTCGGACAAATGTCGCGTTACTGAAACCGTTTTGATTGTTTTATATTCTAAGATGATAGAGCTATCCGATAAAAAAGTAAAAAAAAATAAAAAAATTGTTTTAGGCATATAAAGTTACACCCAAACTTTATACTTTGATAATCTTGTATTAACTAGATCACTCATTATGGAAGTTCAACTTAAGATATTTTCTATTTTCTTCAAGGGAATATATAAGTATTATACATTTTTGGATTGCTCAGGATCTCTAGTTTACAACTACGTTATGTTTGTATGAGAAATATTTTTTTATTTTTTTTTATTTAATTTTTAAGTGTCATAAGGAAATTTTTCGTATTTTTAATTTTCAAATTGAGGTTTCCTTGTTACCGATGGCTGCCGATGTCGAGTTAATGACATTTTTAGATTCCTTAACTATTCAGTAATACAAGGAAATAAAAAAAACCTGCGTCATTACTGCGCCATTTCGAGCTAGAAGCAAAAATGTCGACCGAAAAATATTTTCACATGAGTTTTTTTTTTTGCGGTAATCATTTTAACCACACGTATGGAAATGAGTCTGCATATTTCTTATAACCTAAGCTTTGAAAAGTGGACTGCATCGACTCCAGAGAACAAAAATATTAAAGAAGAAAAAAGAAGTACGTCCAAACTCGTTTCCGGGAACTGTTTGGTTTACACATTGATAAACTTCAATCTTCTTCTTCCAGAACTATCAATGTTCTGCAGAATTCACGGGTATCGATAAAGAGTTGATCAAGAGATTATACATAATTCTGCAAACCACGTCATCGGGATTTTCTGTAAACGCAGTAAAGTTTGGTGAATATAGGCTGGGGACTGCACAGTTATATGTGAGTAAATATAACTGGTACTATATGCCATATTCAATCCACACAATTCTTATACATGGTGCCAAAATAATCGAGCATTTTGCAGTTTTGCCAATAGGCCAATTATCTGAAGATGCTCAAGCAGCTCGTAATGAAGACTATAAGAAATATAGGTTAAATCACGCTCGAAAGTGGTCCAGATCAGCCGCAATGGAATACGTTCTGCACATACTGTTGTATACTTCTGATGATCTGATCCCTATATACCTAGCTAGCTTAAATAGATCAAGTGTTGTGATACCAAAAGAACTACTTAACGAAGCCAAAGAGCTTTTAGTATTGACAAGTGATGAGTAGAATAATGTTATTTTTTCATAACTAGTGTGTTTTTTTTTAGTTTTAAAATTATGTAATTACGTAGTTATTAACTTATTAACAATTTTAATTTAACCTAATGTAAGCAAACAATTAATTTTAATAAATTAATTTAATTTTTGTATGAAAATGTTCAACATTTTATTTTTGTAATTTTATTACTAAATAAATATAGTTTTTAAAGTGGCAGTGTATTCATTATCCAATAGCATAAGTATTCAGGAATACGTATACAAAATTTCAATTCAAAATGCCAAGAAACAAAAAAGTTATAGATTTTTGAGTTGGAACGCACCATTTGGTCCCATAGTGCGACGGCGCGTTGTGTTCCACGCGCGCCTCAAAGAGTGTCAGCATAATGATGGGGCCCCCCTCTAGAGGGCCAAAGCCTGCCGGGGTCGCGGGACTCATAGAATTACCGTGACCCTGGAACATAAAGGGCTATTGAAGGACACCGTGGATTTTAGTCAAAAAAAAAAAGCCTACATACCAAATCAACTTTCGTATGCGTTCAGTAACGTTGTCATGGCGCGCTTTAGTGTGGTGGGTCCCATAAGAGGCATATAGTATTCTACCATTGGTGTAACAATTGCTTCTTCTTGATAGTCTTTGTTTTAAAAGACTCGTATCCTGAGTACCCTATAACACTATGTGACTACACCGTTGATCTCGTTTATGTACGCGTTGGTCTCGTTTGTGTTCACAGTCACGTGACTGAATGCCTAATTTTGCTGAAAATACGTATTACTAATCTTTAGTTTTTTATAATAAATAAAGCGGTATTTTGTTATCTCCATAACATGATCTATCATTAGGGCCTACACCATCCGATTTATTTGTAGTGACCACAAGCCACCCGCGAGTACGCGTGATTGCTGAACGAGGGATCCTTGGTTCGATTCTCAAGTCGGGCAACGTGTGTTATTGGGTTTTCTCATTTGAAGTTTCTCAGTAGCACCTTGGACTTTACAAGTTTGTAGTGTGACAGCTCCATGCCTCGTAAAGTTCGTAAAGCCGTTGATCCCGCGCTAATACCCCAGATCATGTCGGATTGCCGTCCCATCGGACTATAAGGTTGACGGAAGAAGTAGTACACCTGTGTTGTTTCCACTACTGCACTGACTGTAATATCTCCTGCGTAGTTGACTGATATCCGTTGACCTGCGGAAATGATGAGTAATAGAGATGTATGGAAGAAGAAGACAATGCGCCGACCCCAAATAAATTGGGATCATCATCACATCATCATCATTTCTGCCGAAAGACGTCCACTGCTGGACATAGGCCTCCCCCAAGTGTCGCCACATTGACCGGTCCCGTGCGTCTCGCATCCAGCGGATCCCTGCAACCTATACGAGGTCATCGGTCCACCTAGTGGGAGGCCTTCCAACGCAGCGTCTTCCGGTTCGCGGTCGCCACTCCAGAACTTTTCGGCCCCATCGGCCATCCGTTCTGCGAGCAATGTGCCCTGCCCACTGCCACTTAAGTTTGGCTATTTATTAATAAATTGGGATAGCGGCAGGAATATGCTGATTGGTTGGGACTAAATTCTTAAACTTATTATTAATACTAGAAACGGGATATTTACCATGTTTCCCGAATCTAGTATTAATAATAATGTTAGCGGTACTCCTGGACACGGCTCGTATTGTTAGGAGGTTCCTCTCTCTGGAGCCCTGACCGTCGGTAGCTTGGACCCTGTTCCCGATACCGGTGGGCTACAATTTTTTATATTTTTAAATTTTTTTTTTTTTTTCTAAGGACTATTTGAAAATGTCAATAATTTGTAAAAATATAAATAAAGGAAATAATGTTAGTGACCGTGATAGTTTAAAATCATATATACTTAAACTTATTAAAAAAAATATGAACAGGCACTCTTGTTTCACATCAAGAAAGTTTCAGAAATAGTTTTTTGAAAATATTTCCGTTTACTATCTCTTGGCTCTTGAAGTATGGCAGAAGAAAAGGGAAGCCTAACATCATCACAATTTATAAATAGATAGAATAAAGAAACGAATGATATAATCAAATATAATAATTAATTTCTTTATAAATTAATGATATAATTACAATAAAAAAAAAAAAAAAAAAACCAGTCTACCTAATTAAATTGTTTTAGTGTTATGGAAAGTTGATAAAAGCGCTCTTCCTCTCTCCTACCTATTTATCTAATTTTGCTGTGCCCGACAGGGTCCATAATTGTTTCTTCTTAAATGTTTTTTACCACCTGTATTATGAACATTATGGATTGCAATAAATAATTTGAATTGAATTGAATCATCCACGGCTCGACTTCACCTACTGCTGGGTATAGGCCTCCCTTTGCCTGTGCCAAGCTCCACGTTCTTGTGCCAGCCTCATCCAGGATACTCCCGCAATGGCAACAATTTCTTCAGTCCATCTCGTCGCCGGACGACCAACACTTCTCATTCCAGTCCTTGGACGTCAGTCGGTCACAGCTTTACTCCACCTGCCATCACCACACCTTGCTGGGTGACCAGACCCGGCGGAGATCTGTGACCCATGGGTGATTGCGGGCTGAAAAGATGATGATGGTGGTGATCTCTTGATAAAACATGAACCTTTTATTTAGACTATTCATAAAACGAAACAAAAGGCTGTGTATGCAACAGGCTAATTACCAGCATTGGTTGTATAATTTAGCCTGAATGCCGCTGTTCAAAACTTAGGTTATTATCTAATTTTTTTTTTTTTTTTTTTTATTGTATTTTTAAAGCTTCCTCTCTCCTACTATATCTTTGTCTTTTGCTGTGCCCGACAGGGTCCATAATGATCTCATTTTTAATTTACCACCTAAGTACACTTTGTGGAATGCAAATAAAGTTTGAGTATTGAGTATTGAGTAAAACAGCTACCTACCGGTGTCCGGTGTCTAGTTGCAGTTATCTGTTGCGTATGCCGTTAATTTGCTAATTTAGTTAAGTTATATTTTAAAAAACTAAAAATTCATGAATTTTTAGTTTTATTTTTAGCAATACATAACATCACGCCTGTAATTCCCGAAGGGTTAGGCACAGGTGTACCTAGTAGTATACCCACATTTCGCCGGTTTTGTTTAAGTCCCATGTAAAAGGGGCGCGCCTATTGCCATCAACCGGGCAAAAATCCGTGACTGCTTCTGAGAAATTCCAGATGGAAACCCCCAATAACAATTTGCCCGACCCGGTAATCGAATCCAGGACCTCATGCTCAGAAGTCGCGATTGCGACCACTAGACCAACGAGGTCGAGGAAGTATATAATATATAATTAATTATGTTGAAAATGATTACTTGCTGGCATTATTAAACATGAGCATTTAATCATTTAGTAGATAATCATGTTATTACGTGATTGCTGCGATTTAGTAATTATTTCGTTAGTGCTTGATTTTTATTTTGTACTCATTTGATGATTTCCCATCCGAAAAAAAAAGTATGCATATCAGACTTGGAATTTAAATTGGTTACCGTAGATATTATTATCACAATAATATTTCTTTTAGGCTTTCAAAACGCCATCTTTGCCAAAATATGCAATTCAACGTGCTGTTATTTCATACCTGTCTTGTTACCGACATAAGGTAACTTATTCATGGCAAGCTAACATCATTAATGCTAAACTGCATATTGACATGCAATATTCTCTCTGAATATTCATGCGGGCCCTTTGTGGCTAAATGTACTGTAATTTTGTTAGCCTTATTGCAGATCAAACGCTGGTTTAAGCTTTTACGGTGTACAACTTAAGTTATACTGTCACTTACGGGATGTCTTCAGTGATTGTTCATTTTGAACTCCCGATATTTCGACGCTGTTGCAAGCGCCATGATCGCAGGTTGACTACCAATCGGCTCCGTTCGCTTGCCGTCGTATCTGACACGGTAGAAATGAAACTATTTGACTAGGCGCAGAAACGGATACGTTCGTAAGCGGCGGTACGGAGCCTATCGTATGCGTCGTCATCCTGCCGGACGAAATCAGCTGTTACCGCATCCGTTCGTATCCTTTCCGGTCCGTTGCGAGCCGTTTGGTGGAAATCATTCTTTAGAGTAACGTAGCAAATATTTGCTACGATAGCGTAGCCAGATATGAATGTGACGTCACGTTACTACGCCGTAGCACCGTAGCAATGCAATCCTTTCCGCTCAACATTTTCGTAGCAAGCCCACCCACAACTTTAAAATTAGTTTGTGTCGAACATGTGATTGTCGCACACTCGTTCGGGTCAGTTCGGTCCCGAGCTAATTAGCGGCGAACAAACATCATTAGCATACACTATGCTGCAGAATGCACGCTAAACTCCATTCCCTAGCGTAGGGGACGGCTGTTTGGGAATACCTTATGTAACGCTCTATTTAGTGTTAAATTGGAATAGCAGAGGGATTTGGAATTAAAGCGAAGGTAGTGCTTGCAAACGTTTGCTGCGAGTTTTGAACAAATTATACTGTGTGTTGGCTCGGGGCTAAATAATAATAGCCGCACGGCTCGATCTAGCAGATTAAGCAACGCTTACCGAGGGCGGTTCGTGGATGGGTGACCATCCATTACATACTCAGTTTTCTCCATGCCTTGGAAAGCACATTTTTTTTTCAACTCTAAGACATCAGTTAACCTAAAGATCGTCCCGAGCGGCTGTTATTATTTAGCCACGAGCTCCTCAAAATACACAACTCAACAACTCAGCTCTGTTACGACACAATTGCATTTATTGGAGCAACGTTGACGCTCATATCGGGATGTCGTACACGTACACATGCAACTCATACGACGACAGGTGGTGGTATGTACCAGCTTGTTGGCTATCAGTCCTCTTGTAGTTATTGAGGAATTGAGCTGACTAGTAGTTGGGTATTTTCTTCATGCCTGCGTCGGTGTTCCCAAGTTCATATGACCCAAATCCATTTAATTCGCGAGTTAATAGGCTTCTTTTGGGTTAGCTCGTTACATCGTCGACCTCATCTTTGTCCTCAGGACTAGATTGAGGTCAAGAGTAGGTCCATTTAATTTGAAAAAAAAAATGCAATAAGTTTTATTCTAAGAAAATGGTACATTTATTTGATTGCGTCATTAATCAGTCTACGTTAATTAAGGTAGTACATAAACATGTTATAGATTAAGACGTGCCACACATGACCGGGTCCACCCTATTTGCCATGCCCCGGACTGTTAAATAAAGGGTGTAAGAACACCCTTAACGAAGCCGAAAGGAACTTGTTCAGCCAGTCATTGGGATCATTTTTTTGTTCTGGACCATTCCTGGGAACCTTATAGTTACGGAGATTTTGAAAGTCAAAGTTCAAACTTTTTCACACACGTTGTTCTTAAAATAAAATTATAAAATGTTATAACTTTACAAAATGCTTGGTTAGCGGCTTCGTACAGGGTCCCTTTACACTCTGTATACATTCGAAGTTGCCACCCGGCCAGGACGAGCTGAGCATGTGCGTGACGCACTATTCTTGTAAAAATCATACACAGTCATAGTTTACGGATGCTTGTAACAATTTCACAACTAACTTCAAATAATTAAGTACTGATCTAAAATGCCAGCAACATCACAGAACACACGTCCAAATTAGAACAAAAAATAAATTTCAAACATTAAGACCACAGCCAAGGAACTCGAAACGTAGCAACTGTTTGAAATTCAACCAGCACTATTATACCCGAGGCTCCGACCGCGCTTGCCAAGAATTCCCCCGCCAAAGCGACTATAGCAATGAACAGGCGAAATCAAGGAAACGTACAAATCCTAGTATAAAGTAAAAACGAGATTTCTCCGTTGAAAGATTTTTTCCCCTTTCCGCGGTAAAAAGGCTTAAGTTCAGAAACTGTTTTACATAAAAGCTGGGAATATGCAATGCATTTTTATATGGGAAGGAAGAAGCGCACTTGCGGATCGTATAATATAATGTGCAACATTGCAGTGGGTAGAACGAGATTAAAACTTAGGTACCTGCTCTTTATTAACGTTTTGCCGGGCTTAATTTAGGCTTTGTGGGTTTCTTACAAGTTTTTTTTTTACTGCCTCGTTCGTCTAGGAATCGCAATCGCGACTGCTGAGCATGAGGTTCGATTCCCGGGTCGGGCAGTGTTATTGGGGTTTTTCATCAGGAATTTCTCAGTAGCAGCTACGGAGTCTGGATTTGTGCCCGGTTGATGGCAATAGGCCCGCCCCCTATTACATAGGATTTAAGTATAACTGGAGAAATGGGGGTTTACTTGTTAGGTACACCTCTGCCTAACCCTGCGGGGATTACAAGGCGTGATGTTGCCCACACTAGGAATTTCTCGTTTAACATGGATGGGTTTACAATTGTATTACCACAGAAGTCACGTCAGAAGTTGCCAGAAACTGTAAAATGAAACGTACACTGAAACAACTTTTATGAGACATATAGCGTTTATATTTTCTTAAACGTAATTTGTATCAGAGTCTTTTGATGAAAATGTTTTATTATTGAACATTTTTATTCGATACTAGCTGTTGCCCGCGACTTCGTTCGCGTGGAAATTTTGTCGTGTATGCGTGTTCGATTCCCGAATTGGGTAAAGTGTTGTTTGGTTATTCCATCAGGAATTATCAGTAGCAGCTACGGAGTCTGGATTTGTGCCCGATTGATGGCAATAGGCTCGCCCCCTATTACATGGGACTTCAACATAACTGGTGTAATGTGGGTGTACGATTAGGTACACATATGTGCCTAACCCTTCGGGGATTACAGGCGGTATGTGTGTGAGAACTGAAGGCCTGATCAAAATGTGATAATGTGGGTGATGACTACAAAAGGCGTGTTTTTGGGCGCTGTAATTCTGGGCCGCAGAGGTCTGAACGGCGTTGAGGCGACGATATGGCTTAAAAACTGGAACATTATGGTGCCATACGACTTTTTTTTCAAAGTGAACAATCAAACGCCTTGTTGGGCGCTATTTCTTTATTTATTTTAATACCGTTTTGTATACAACATTAAATGAATTGTTTAATGACCGTGTGAGAAGCATGAAGCACCCAAAAGAATCCCTGCCACTTTAAAGGTTTTTCCTTGGAATTTGTTGACCGTCATTGTAAAAGCCAATTTTAAGGGAAATTGCAACTTCTTAAATTGAAATGGCTAGTTATTTGGAATAAAGGGTATGCGGGGAATTAAACCGCTCTCTCCTTTAGCCACTCCTGTAATAATGGTGACTGTTATAATATTACTGCCCAGCTCTGTGATACGAAGCCTGGTTCCATTGCATGGTCTGCAAGTTGTCTGGGAGTTAACCCCAGGGAGTTGAGAAATTCAACGGGGTAGGCAGTACTATCATCATTAGCCATCACAGGGTCTATGAATGTCGACGCCGACGATCATATCATTTTTTTTTATTTGATTGACACACTCGTTCTTTGGCGACAGCACAACACACCACAACACAACCACCCTTCATTTTTTATATTAACAAATTTGAAGAAATGATGATGTGGATGTGCGTGCATCCTCTGTAGCCACTGGATGGGAAAATTCTTCGGAAAATAGAATTTTCCCATCTGCGCCCGATTCTAGACGACCCACTCCCATTTACAGCAGCATATTCGCAAAGACACCTGCTTCGTGGTCGTTGTACAGCTGGACGCACATGTTGCAAGTAAGATGGATCTTTTCGATCCCAGACAACAGTGGCGACGCCTTGAGACATTTATTGAGGCGTTTATTTCATACGCCGCTGTGCCCCTCTCAATAACTTGCAGTATCTGTCTAAAGTCGCCTGCGAGCAAAACGACAACGCCACCCATCAGCGCCTGGTTGCCGCGAATGGCCTGCAAGCTGCGGTTCAACGCCTCTTATGCACTTTAAACTTGCACTGCTACAAAAGGACTCTCCGGCCGCTGTAATGTTGCATGTTGAGGTATCTTCACTTGCAAGATTCAGCGGCAATATGAAAACGGAATGTGCAGTCCGGCCACCGATAAAAGTTGCAGCAATGTCCGAGGGAGCCACAGCCACAGCTATGTGACCGCACGGTTGGCGCAGTGGCTGAGCGAATGGCTGCTGCGCTGCGTGAATCGGGTTCGATTCCTTCACGGATCACATTTTTGTATGGCCTACAGGGGCTACAGGTAGTGGTTCCGGGTCTAGCTGTTTGTGAGTTTAACTGTCTGTAAACACACCCACGATACAGGAGAAATTCAAAGTGTGGGCCTGGACTGGGGCAAAATTTAAAAAAAACTTTAAAGCTGTATATAGCGGTCCTTGAGGAGTTGGGCCAGCAGAAGATTCAGCACAAATGCTATGTGACGGCACAGTTGGCGCAGCGGCTGAGCGATTGACTGCTGTCGCGGGTTCGATTCCCGCACGGAACAAATTTACAACGTCGTTGGTTTTATCTAATTTTATTTTTTGTTTTTATTTTAAAGTTTTTAGAGATTTTTTTTTCGGCCACTGAAAATTGGTCAATTAATATTTGTTAATTTATGATTACCTAACTGTCTTTGAATGGTTAAAAAAAACCAAAAGCATATTAATCTACTTTATAATGATTTGAAAATCATAAAGCATTAGAAAAAAACATTCGAAATTGCGAAACCTGGTTTACAGGGAGGTCTGTGAACCGTCAGCCTACCTCGCTTCGCTTCGATGACAAATGGGCTAAAATAGCCGTTCTTTTCTAATGCATTTTATGACAGTTGCCAGTTGGCAACCAGTTGCGGAATATGGACATAATTATTGGCACGATAATCTATCTCTGTGCCAAATATCATCTACATCCGTTCAGCCGTTCTGGCGTGATTGAGTAACAAACATCCATCCATCCATCCAAACTTTCGCATTTATAATAGAAGTAAGATACAAAAGACAGATATGATAAAGATACCTAAATATTTTTCAAGTAACGAATTACGTGTTTTTTTAACAATCAAGGCGCATCAGAAATCACACATTACAATCATCCACCCTCAAACAAAGACAACAAAGACGAATTTATTTTTGTGACCTAACAATAATAGACCTAACCGTAAATAATAGTTGTGCAAAACTAAGAACAACGACACAACAAAATAGTTTCAAATTAATTTCAATAACTGCTATTATTTTTATTGGGAGCGATAGATGAAATTAAAAACATCGAGTCTGACAGCACCTGTGGACAGCACACAACGACGTTGTCAGTTCAGAACACCATCGAACTGCCAGATTCAAACATGAGGAAAGAGATTTCACCAATGATTTAACTTTAGTCATAAGAATTTATTATATTTTACATAAAAAAGAGAAAATAAATAATAATAATCTCAAAAAAAAAAAATACAAACAACTACAAAAAGTATAATTATTTTACTGGGGATCGAACTTGCGACGTGATGCACGTAAAGCGGTCATGAAACCGTTTCTCTATTTGCTTCGCTGACATATACTTTGAAATAGACGTTGTTACGCATATCATGACTGAAACGATAAACAATTGAATAATACTGACATAATGCAGTATTGCTCATCCCCTTCAGCAAATAGGGTGATAATATATAGCCTAACATTTGAAGAAGCCTATTACAGACATTTGTGCAAAATTTGAACAGGATCTATGCAGTAGTTTTTGCGCCAGGTCGGAACATCGGACCGGATTTTAACGATTTTATTATATGTAGAGAAGAGATGTAGAGAAGAGAAGAGATAGAGATAGAGATAACTCTAAAAATAAAAATATTCCATGAAAAAAGTCTGGATCAGTAGCGTTTTTTGGAATACATTATTATTTTTGTCCTTCTTTTGTTAGGCAAAGTCAAGGTTAAAATAAGAATGAAAGACTGATTTATTAAAAAACGACCTATTTATTATTTTTGAAAAAAAGTTTGAAGAGTTCAGTTTTAATGTACAAAGATCCTAACACAATCACAACAGCGACTAAAATCCTAAGAAAGAACCATTGCCGAGTGACATGTTTTTTACCCCCGAAGTCTCCTTAAACGACACGTTACAAAAGAAAACCCTAGGCGTCTTTCAGTAAGAAACACCATTAAGTGATTTCTGGAGCGCTCCCGGGAACCTTCTAGTTATGGAGATATTGAAGGTCAACGTTCCAAAGTATTCACACTTTTTTGTTAAACAAAATTTAAATCCTACTCATCATTTGCCTAGCCTTTTCCCAACTATGTTAGGGTCGGCTTCCAGTCTAACCGGATGCAGCTGAATATCAGTATTTTATATGGAGCGACAGCCTATCTGACCTCCACAACCCCGTTAGTACTAGGTAAAACGATACCCCTTGGTAAGACTGGTTGTCAGACTTTTTGGGCCACACTCACTAACGACTGTCAAAGATCTACAAATGACAGCCGGGACCAACGGCTTAACTTACAAGGAATTATTTCAGGAATGTTATGGGAATCCAGTAAAATTGTTTTGTTTTATTTCCCCATACGGAATGTATCGTTACCGTGGCAAAACTCACGTAGCGAACGGCAAGCGCGACAAGTTCGATGAACTCTGTAGCTAGGCAGGAAGTGAACAGCTGATTTCACGCGTAGTTCGTTAGATTATTTCAACATCCGTTGTTGGATCTTTGATTTTAGCCGTATTATTTACATAAATGGAATGCTGCGCACAGGGAATGTACATAATACATTAATAAATAATAATAATAAATAATAAAATTTATTCAAAAATATAAGGTACAAAATTTACAGATTTTCTTAAATCTATGTCAAGTTCTGCCATGATGTGTGCCTGAACTAGGGAATCCTGTGTTTCAGGCGATTGGAGGTAACATTAATTGATTAAATAATCACAAATCATATTAAACTTATTGGAACTTATGTAAAAAAAAGGTACATATACAATTATATTATCTTAACTTAGTTAACTAATTAACAATAATATGAACAATATTTACTTTAGCACTAGTAATAACTTCTCTGTATCTTCATAGGACAGAGTTTGAAGAGCTTCCTTAAGGGTTTTCTTGCAGTTACTGTGATTTAAAGGGTAGATGTTTTCTTTTTCATTTAGCCTGTTATATAGTAATGGTCCGAGGTACATATAAAACTTCGCTGTGAAAGCATGTTTTGTACTTTTTTGAGGGCAAACTAAATCTTTCCGTCTTTTTTTAGTAAATTCAGTGCTGTATGGAAGTGCTGCGTGTTGTTTTAGTACAGTGCTCATAATAAATAACTGTCGAACTGTTAGTACTTCACAAGATTTATACAGGAGGTTAGTGGGGAAAAGGAAAGGGCGGCAAGTAGCCACCTTGAGAATTGCTCTTTGAGCTCTTTCAATGAGCAGTAACAGTGTTTTACTCGTCCCACCCCATGAAGTAATACAGTAGGTCAGAATTGACTGACAAAGAGCAAAATATACTTGTCTAAGTATTTTTGGATCTGTAATAAATCGTAGCTTTTTGAATACGAATATCAGCTTACGAATTCTACTATTTAGAGCTTCCATATGTTGTTTGAAGGAAAGGGTTTCATCTATTATAATACCCAGGTATTTTATTTTATCAGTCTTCTTAATATTGGGACACTTACACTGGCTATCTGCAGGAATTGGGCAACAGTGAGCATGCAACGCTGAGGGGATATTCGATATATGCTTGCGCATCGAAAACTTAATGTAATTTGTCTTCTCTGCATTTAGAGTTAGTGAGTTATTTTGAAGCCATTTATTTACAATATTGAAGCCGTGTTGCGCAAAATTGTAGACTTCAATTTCTGAGTCAGCCGAAAAAAGTAAAGCAGTGTCGTCAGCGTAAGTTATAATAGTGCCATGCTCTAGCTTAAGATTGCAAAGGTCATTTATGTAGATCAAAAATAGAGTGGGCCCTAGAATACTTCCTTGGGGAACACCAAAAAATGTGTTTTTTTTAACAGAGCTGACAACATCGCCAATCTTTACGCACTGGGAACGATCTTCTAAATAACTTTTGAATATTTTCAGCTGGGTGCCTCTTACACCCATGATCTCAAGCTTGCGCAACAGAATAGGAATGGAAACTGTGTCAAAAGCTTTGGCAAGGTCCAGGAAAATTCCTACTGTGTGGTTACCCTTGTCAAGTTCTTTCGCTAGATAGTCAGTCAGATGATGTACCGCATCGGCAGTTGAAACTCTAGGCCTAAATCCAAACTGCCGTTCAGAAAGAATCGATTTATCTTCCAAATATTTCAACAACCTTTTGTTTATTATTTTCTCCAATATTTTTGACATAGAAGGCAGTAAAGAAATAGGTCTATAATTTGTCACTTGCTCTTTGCTGCCTGATTTATAGACAGGGACAATTACAGCTTTTTTAAGACACTCTGGAAAATGACCTGAAGATAAACAAATACGGAAAATATAAGTCAGTGGTGGTATCAAAATGTCCTTGAATTTTTTAATAATTTTATTCGAAATGTTGTCCCAGCCAACTGCACAGTCTTCTTTCAAGGTCATGATTATATTTTCTACCTCAGTCTCGTCAGTATCTAGCAGCGCGAAGGATGTTAAAGCAGTGTTAGATGTTAAAGGTGTGCTCGTTAGGTTTTGGGATAATCCCAAATTTTTTTCTGCCAGACACTTACCCACATTAACAAAGAAATTATTTGCTATGTTAGCGGATTCCACCGGTGACGAGTGTGCTTGTAATAAACTTGAGGATGACTCATATTGTTTTGCGGTATAAGTTGCGTCTTTAATATATTTCCAGATCTTTTTACTATTTGTTCCAGCCTTTTCCAATGCCATTTTGTCGTAGTTGCTTTTAATTTTTTTAAGGAGGTCATTACAAAAATTTCGATATCTTTTGTACGAAAGTTGCAATACTGCATTTTCTGGATTAGATTTAGTTTTCATATGCAGTTTATCCCTATGTTTCATACAGCGAATAAGACCCGGTGTGATCCATGGTTTTATGTTGTGATTTTTATTGCTCAACTGCGATACGACTGTGTTTTTCTGAATTGCATTTCGTAAGTTTTCAATTACAAACAACATGCAAAACTGCGGGTCAGCGGAATTATAGACTGGATCAAAATCGATGACGCGTAAATCTTCTTCAAGTCTATTTATATTCAGTTTTGAAATTTTGCGAGTGTCTTGTTTAGGTAATTTACAATTTAGAGTTAGTAGGGCAGCATTGTGATCGGTTATTGTTGAGTTAACAACAAGTGCAAGTGAAGGAAAATTCGTTTTTAGCATAATATGATCCAAACAGGAGCCACTGTGATGTGTAGGAAAGCTGTGTGCTGGGAGCAGGCCATGAAAGGCGCATAGGTTGAGGTAGTCCTGAGCAGAAGCATCAGCACTTCCCGGAAGAATATTCATATTAATATCTCCAATTACAATAGTGTTTTTGATGGATGACAGGTTCTGCAAGGTCGCATTCAGAGAGTCAGTAAAATTGCTAGTATTCTTAAAAGAAGGAGGTCGATATAATGCTAATATCGCAAATTCCGATCCAATTTTAACTAACAATCTGTTACAGTCGTGCATATCTGGTTCCTCAACAGAGACGTTCAGATGGTTTCTAGCATAAACTATCACACCATCATTTTGGTTGTAAATTATGGTACTTCTATACATATTATATCCCGGGATGAGTGGTATGTTATATTGTTTGGCAAGCCAGCATTCGGTTAAAACAATAACGTCACAATTTATGTTTAGCCGTTGCTGAAATGTACTAAAGCTATCAAAATTCTTAAAAACACTGCGAATATTTTGTGTTAATACGGTTAGTGGAGATTTGTAGCCGGATATATATTGTTTGCAGTTTTCCGCTTCACAAACTTTGGACTCAGATACAGAGAAATTATCTAAATCATTAATTAAACTATTTATCATAACGGTAGATTAAATAAAAATATAAAAAATAAAAGTTCAGAAAAAATAACGAATTAACGGCGCTCTTAGGCGCCTCCATAATCTACAGAATTGATGTACCTTTTTTCAGCCATTATTTTCGCCGGGCAGTCAGCAGCACCTGTGTTATGCTTGTCTGGCTTTTTGAAATGCAAGCAAGTAGCGCATTTTGGTTCGTCAGCCTTCTTTGGACATTCTTTTACAGAGTGACCTTGATCACCACAGTGGCCGCAGGTATATGATGTCTGTCGACATGACTTGGCCGCATGTCCATACTGCTGACACTTATAGCATCGTGTGACCAAAGTAAAGTCTCTCACAGGGCATGATGACCAATTTACAAAAACTCGGTCTTGTGATATCAGGGCTTTGCGTATGATTGCAGGTACTTCAACAATGTAATTACATGTCTCGGAGTCTTTCTTTCCTGACTTATGACTTAATTTAACTAAACTCAAAAAAGTCTCAAGGCTGCAATCCTGAAGTTTTTCGCCTAGGTTCTGGTTGTAAACACAGGTAAAAACCTCATTTTCCTGCATGGATGTCGGCACTCCTATAATTACAACCCTAGGCTTCCTTTTATGGGGCTCGTCGACTGTTAGGCCTGATTTAGTAAGCTGCACCGATTGTCTCAGCTTCTCGATGTCGTCCTTCGTCTCGGTGCTGATGATAACACCGCCGTTCTTCGTCTTGCGCAAGCCTCTCACGTGGAGCTTCATTTGTTCGGGGCTGATAATTTTTTGGACAAGAGTCTTAGTCTCATCGCTGGTCTTCAATTTGTCACTCGGATAGATGGCCACAGAACTTACATGACTTGGCTGGATAAAAGTATTGGCACCTTTCTTTACCATCTCAGCAAAGGAAGATACCTGGGCAGATTTCGTCGAATCTTCGATGCACATCTTAAGGTTCTGTAGCTGCTGCGAAAGATCGTGTTGGTTTTCGAGAGTTCTGACGGTGTATTGCGATTGGAGGGCTCTAGCTTTGACGGACTGGTACATAACGGCCATCTGCGAGGTCCCGTGACTAACCTTCCGGCATAGGTTAGTGATGCGCGTTTTCTGCTCCACATTCAGCTTTCCCTCAGCTGCAATAGCGCACACTTCCTTCAGGCTCTGCTCGATAATAGCCATCCAGTTCTGTATTTCTGAAGTCGAGACAACTTCAGGGGCATCGTTCCTTCGGATAGGCGCTTGAGAGGAAGAGGCGGGTACGGCCAGGGGCTCAGGCGTAGAGGCGGGTACGGCCACGGGCACAGGTGTAGAAGGCGGGGATCGAGCACATTTACTACTCCGGTGGAATGGAGAATCCTCCATCGTGAAGTAGGTTATATTGTTCCTGTTAAATACCGGTCATTTCTGCTAATAATACACTTTCCACAAATGTACTGTACGAGTATGCGGTACTACTGGGTATTGGTAACTAGGTCACAATTTCGCAAGTGATTATTTGTTTATTGCAATTATTGTTCGATACGTCTGTTCACTACGACCGGCAATTTTGCAATCCCAAATTTTTTTCCCATTGAAATAAAGGAAGAGTAACTGAAAAAAAAAATTGAAAAAATAAAAATTCCGGCGGAATATGATTCAAAATGAGGAGCTGAATGCACGCTGTCAGTTTGTGAAGGACTGTCCCTTACACCCTGTATAGATAAATAACAGTGACACAGATTCCAACAGTTAACTTCATAAAGTAATTTGAACACACAAAATTTTCAGAGAATTAGCCGGATGAATGGATAATCACTAACCCCATTTTCGTTTCATTCGTTTTACCTTCAATATAATAAAGGACACTTCCGAAACATTAGCCATATAACTATGGGAATCCGAGTAGAAAATTCGACCAAAGCGATAATGATTTCAACCACTAATCGAATTATCGAACACATGGTACCTTTACCAATTAAAAACTCGTTTCATCCTCCATTTAATTTTAACTTAACAAATTAACAGTTTTAATGGCGCGTAATTATTTTAATACTTTTCCAGTTTGCGTTTTATTAATTCCCAAATTGTCCATTTCGAGATCTGTGTGAATAATTTGATATTTTAAAATTATTATACCTATCTTATATTGTCCCACTGCTGGGCAAAGGCCATTCCTTCCAACGGTCACGATTTTGCGCTACTTCTTTCCAATCATGAAGGAAGACATCCAGTTCGTCCCATCCTTCGTGGTCTGCCGCGACCCCGTGTCACTGTTTCAGGGCACCAATCCTGAGCTTTACGGGCCCACGGTTCGTTCAGCATGCGACATACATGTCCTGCCCAGTCCCATTTAAGTTGAGCAGCCTTTTGAGCCACGTCAACGATTTGCGTTTTGCATTTTAAAATAGTCATCATGACATTTTCTCATGAGGGTAGGTTTTTTTTTCTTTTTTCGGATGGGATATCCTGAGCTGGGACATTATGAGCTCCTCGATAATAATATCTACGGTCACGAATTTAAATTCCAAGTCTGCATACTTTTTTTTTTCGGATGGGAAATCATCAAATGACTCCCCCACTCTGGGCGGAGCGGAAGGGAGTGTCAGACTTGTACTGACTAAAACCCATCCATGTTCCTTCTTCGCCCTTTGTGGTCCAGGGCCACGGTATCTCTTTCGAACAGTCCCGCAGCACGACCCTTACATACTCCTGTCGCCCTGACTACATTCACACTTCTGGTAATACGGCACCCCGGTCACGAGTCCTACGCACCTGACCTATCTAAAGAACATCACTAATTAGGGCACTGCATATCCTTGGGCAGACGACATTGTTGTCATTGCGGGAATATCCTGGATGAGACTGGCACAAGAACATGGAGCTTGGCGGCAAAGAACAGCAGTGGGTGAAATCGGGCTGCGGATGATGATGATGATATCCTCCTAAGGGGTGTCCCGGCGTTACCTCTCACACCTGCCTTGTACATTATAGCTTTTGTTAGTCGCCCTTCTCTTGTGGTGCAAACATGATCAATCATTCTAAACATGCGATATCATTCCGCCATAACAAGTACCTAATAATAAAAATACATTAAAAATTTAAGAGGGCTAGCCCCTACTACAATGGTACGGAACCTTTCATGCGCGAGTCCGACTCGCACTTGGCCGGTTTTTTTATAATAGTTCAATCTTTTAACTTAGTAATAAACTTCTTTGCATTTTTTAAATATTTTTTCTATACTATTAAGCAAAAGAAACAAGATGGTTTCATAATACTGGCAGAAATAAGCACCGCACGTGTCGAAAAAACTGAATGGAAGCCTTTTCATGGCTGAACAAAAAGGCTTGTTAAAGTATTAAAATATAAAAACCAACGTTTAAAAAAAAGACGTTGGAGACGCGCCAGAATATTTTTAATTACGTTTTTGTTTTGTAAAGCCTAATTAAATGAATTCTTCAAATGTTTCAGCGTAAAACGTTTGACCTATCTAAGAGAAAGAGGTACGACCCAAATATATTCACAAATTCCAGACTGAAATAGAATTATAAATTAGTAAATAAATTGCTTGAACTGCCTTATTATTTACAAACAACAAATCTATAACAGTAATAAAAATATGTACAAGTATCAAAAAGGTTCCAGAGCGTCAAAAAATTCGTCCACATCGCTGTCAACAGGAAAAGTGCCCAGAAGGCTGGCAGCATTGGATGGCAATGCAATTGGACAGAGGACAGCAACGCCGGTAAGCTTACACTAGACATTTTGCGGACGCCGAGGCCTCCAAAACGAATTGGTAGGGTGGCTTACAGCATTGCTCGAATGTTTTGTAATTATGTTACGACTGTTTTAAGCATTCACGGTTTACAACTAAACTTATACTGCCACTTACGGGATTGATATCGGGAGCTCGAAATAATGAACAAACACGGAAGATATCCCGTAAGTGACAGTTTAAGTTTAAGTTACGACTTATGTACTGCACTGGTTCTGTCTTTGACTCAAGTAATATGAAAGAAGAAGAAAGAAAACACGGTTATTTGGTATATGCCACAACAACACAAAAAAATCCTAAACAAAAAGAAAATTGTATTATGTGTCTCACGGCTACGCCAAATAGGTCCTTTTCAGTTCAGCAAACTGCCGAACAACTATAGCCCAACGCTGATTTTCAACTGGACTAGGGGGGTTACCATGACCTCTTAAAGTAGGATAATTCCAGTGTGGGAAAGAGACAAAGCTATACAGGTCGTCAAGCGCCATCTCTTTCCCACACTGGAATTACTGCTGCTTGAAGACGCCATGGTAGGCCACCTGATATAATGATGAGTTACGTACTTTGTGTTAATAAGTGTATGTGTGTATGTGTGTGTATAAATGTAAATACAAAAAAGACAAACAAAAAATAAATAAAGACAGACTGATAAATTTTTAATACCACAACACAAGATTTCCAATCTCAATCCTTTACAGAAAAAAACAACAAAGAGGGATCGTCAAATGTAAATACATTGCAGCCCTTTGTTTTCAAATTAGTAGGCAGACCTCAAAACAGCGAAGTTGAGCCCATTGAGGCCAATAGCTATGCAAATTGATGGTTTTTCGATATTTCACGGCCGAACTTTTGGCAATCGAGCACATTTACTGAGTATCACTAACTACAAAGTCTCGTTTACGAAGAAAAATTGTTTTAAACGCGGCTAATGTCCAAAATGGAGGGGAGAATGAAGTCTTTGAAAGTTGGAAGACGAGGCAATTTGTCTGCGGGGACAAATAATGTTTTCTGGGTCATTGTGCCAAACTTTGCTTAAAATAGCGGTTTGTTTGTGCTGAAATTCTAAACTAGGCCGGATATTAAGGATTTTGTAATGTCAAGAGTAGAAAGTGCTGGAATCTAGATGATCGTCAAAATGTTTATTGCTTTCTTATTGTGCAGTTTTCAGGATTATGATAGATTAGCTTATGCCCGCGGTTTCGCCCGCGTGGAGTTCGATAATTGTCCCACGGGATCATACTACCGGGATAGAAAGTATCCTATGTGTTAATCCAGATTATAAACTATCTGCGTGCCAAATTTCATCCAAATCCGATTAGGAGTTTTTGCGTGAAAGAAAAACAAACATCCATCCATCCATCGCATTTATAATATTAAGTAGGACTAGCTTTTGCCGGCGGCTGTGTTCCAGTTATGTACGGAAATTAACCCACGGAAACGTTTTGAATGTAGCCTATGACACTTATGACACTCGGGGATAATGTAGCTTTCCGTAAGCGACAGAATTTTCGGAATCGGATCTGTAGTTCCGAAAATTACCCCTTACATACAAATTTTGACTCTTTATAATAATACTAGCTTTTGCCCGCGGTTTCGCCCGCGTGGATGTCGAATAATATCCGATTACTTACCTTCATCCGCCTTTTTAACCCTTCGGGGGAAGAATTATCAGAAACGCTGAGACACGTATAAATTAATTTTCAATCGTCAGCCTAAACACAAAATTTGAAGATCTTATCTTCAAAACTGACGGACTTTATAAACTTCCATCCCCTCTTTCACCCCTTTAGGGATGGAATTCCCAAAAATCCTTTCTTAGTGGATACTTACTCTTTACAAAAACACACCCTCCAAGTTTCATGTCTCTAGGACCAGCGGTTTGGGCTGTGTGTTGATATATCACCCAATCAGTCAGTCAGTCAGTTTACCATTTTATATATGCAGATTAGTATAGATACTAACTACCAAAACAACTGCTTAAAATAAGTCATTAGCAAAAATTTTACTTTGATATTGTTAAACAGAATAAAGCCATATGACCTTTACGCTGTAAATATAATTATTAAACTAAGAATCGATTGCTAATGTTTTCATAAAATTATGTGAAATGTAAACCGATGACCTGGTGAAGGTTGCAGGCATCCGCTGTATGCGAGACGCACGGGACCGGCCAATGTGGCGACACCTGGGCCTATGTCCAGCAGTGGACGTCTTTACGCTGAAATGATGATGATGGTTTGAAATGTCAAAAAACCAATAAATCATCAAGCAAAATAGTAAAAAAAATACAAAAATCTTACTGAACATTAAACTAAGATTATGAAAAACAGATTAAATTACCGTACCTAACCATACCTCTTTAGTCATTTAAATAACTCATTCAAGTACTACGGAGCTCACTGAGGGTCGACCACTTTTCAACCTTATTACTACGGGCATAAGGGTGAACGGTGGCAGGCCGTCAGTAAACTCAGTAGTACCTAGAACGAGTAAGATCAATCAAAACAAACCGACATCTTGACATGACGCTAATGTACGTCACGTGTTTTTTTTTTCTACATTTTAATATGGTAATGGAGAATAAAGTCGATTTTAACATAAATGTGCTGAAGAGTATGAAAAAGAATGAATATATCAGCGAGATTAGAATCTATCTGGATTGATGCATATGATCAAGGGATAAAAATACTTAGAAAATTATTTGAGAAAGAAAACACGTTTTCATATTACTGAAGATAGCGCTATTTGGCCACCACAACCTACACACATCCTACACTTAGTAGACATTAGATTAATTAGCTAAGATGATCGTAACATTGTAAGGTCAAGACGTCGAGTTAAGTTGAAGCATGCTAATAAGAATAATTATAAGAATAATTTATTTAAAAAGTATTACAAAAACTGTACATTTAGGCGCAGCAGTTTTATTTCTCATACAATGGTATAATTAGTACTTATAAGAAGTACACACTGTGTCTACATTTCTAATCCTACTTTCCTCTCGCAGGTCTGCTGGAAGAGATTTCTAATGAAATAAGCAGTACCTTTGTGCTCTTCTATCATATATTGTAATGTCTTATTAAGTTTTTTGTGTGTACATAAATAAATAAATAAACTATAATTAAAATAATATTCAACAGTTGCAAGTAATGATAATGTTCAATTCAGATGTTTGGCAGCGACCTGCCCGATCTAGGTTTATTTAAACCGATTACGCCCAATTATACATAGCACAATTTAATGAGGACAGTAAAATTATAAGTCAAGTTAATCTATTAACAACTAAGTATAATCAAAATTGGTACAAAAAAAACACTAAAACTAGCTTAAATATGTACAAATAGATACGAGGGGATTATATAATATAAACAATATAAAGCTAAGTAGTTTTCAATTCAATTAGTTTACTTGATTAGCATTAACATCTTAAAACCTACATTAAATGTGTTGAGTGACATAACAGCCATATTACAGTTTTTATTGACTATCATTTATCACAAAACATCATCATCATCTGCCTAGCTGTTCCCCAGCTAAGTAGAGGTCGGCTTACACTCTATTTCTACGAACATACTACTATTTTATGAAGACCGTTCGCGATGAGGAATGTGGACGCCCTCTGCCCCATCTAGCGCGCGTAGAACATTGATTCAAGTAGTTGGGTTAGTTATTTGTATAAAGTTACTACAGTTTAAACTCGACTAGCTTTTTCTGCGAATGTCAGTAGCATCAGCGACATTTGGCGCGAATTATACTGAAACGGCGTAAGGTGAAGGCGCGGCGCAGGCGCAGCGCAGGCATGATGCGTAAAAACAAAATGTAAGTAGGCGACATGTTGTGAATTACACTCAAGCGGCGCGGCGTAGGTAGGTACGCCGCCTTTCGTTTCGTTATAAATTCCACGCCTGAGCTGCGCCTGCGCCGCGCCTTCACCTTACGCCGTTGCTGTATAATTCTCGCCTTAAGTTGTTGGTACTATTTTTTTTTGTAGTGAAACCAGTGTAATCGAAGATAGAGGCGATGTTTTTTCAGACTTCAGATATCATTCATCATTTCAGCCAAAAGACGTCCACTGCTGGACATAGGCCTCCCCCAAGTGTCGCCACATTGACCGGTTCCGTGCGACTCGCATCCAGCGGATCCCTGCAACCTTCACGAGGTCATCGGTCCACCTAGTGGGAGGCCTTCCAACGCAATGTCTTCCGGTTCGCGGTCGCCACTCCAGAACTTTTAGATATCATTCTCGATCTAATAATAACTGATTCAACTGGAAAAAGCCTCGACCATTCTCATCATTTAATTCATTCGCTAAAAGAAAAACCTATTGGAGTCCATTGAATAAAAAACGCAAAAAATATAACAAAACGTACGATATTAGCTAGCGCTCTCTTGTTCGAATGAAAACTTCATTTCAATACGAATGAAAGTGTTAATTGAAAATGCTTCTCCATTTCTTCACTGCCTCGTTGGTCTAGTGGTCGCAAGCACGACTGCTGAGCATGAGGTCCTGGGTTCGATTCCCTTGTTGTGCAAACTGTTATTAGGTTTTTCCATCAGGAATTTCTCAGTAGCAGCCACAGAGTCTGGATATACGGTTGATGGCAATAGGCTCGCCCCCTATTACATGGGACTTACATAACTGGCGAAAACTGGGTGTAGTATTAGCTACACCTCTGCCTAACCCTTAACTCCACGTAAAATACTAGTATTCAGCTACATCCGGTTAGACTGGGAGCCGACCCCAACATAGTTGGGAAAAGTCTTGGCAGATGATCATTGGTGTTACCCCTTTTAGAAATACATGTGAATGTTTCGTAATAAAATACGTAACAGACAATATAAGTGACTTGTGTCCACAGCTTGTGTGGCTCGGCGATCAAACAATTTCCTGTGTGGCATTATTTGCAGAATTTAATAGATAGTGGTTTTAAATTTCCTGTAATGGAATTCGCAATGTGTTTAGTAGACAGGCAATTTCCGAAGAATATTAAATAACAAGCCTTTAAATGAAAGTTTGTTGTCAATAATCTGCAAGGAAAATGTTTTAACTTGCTAATCTTGCCAAAAAGCAATAGTGAAGCTGTGTTTCGTGTTCAAATCTTAAGTACGAAAATTTTGTTTGAGAAACAAACGTTTTCGATATAAGTTTTGAAACTGTCTGGTCACAAACATTATCATTAACACTAAAATCGGGAAACGCCTAACCGCAATAATTTCAGTTTATCCGTGATTATGTTGCTTGCAACAGCGCCGAAATATCGGGAACTCAAAACAATTAGTAAACATGGTAAATATTCTGTTTTCAGTGTTAATGGTAAACGTTTTTAATTCAATATAACACATAATCATTATCAAACATTTCTTCAACAAAATTCTTCATTCATTCTCATCATCATCTGCCTAGCCTTTTCCCAACTATGTTGGGGTCGGCTTTCAGTCTAACCGGATGCAGCTGAATACCAGTATTTTACATGGAGCCACTGCCTATCTAACCTCCACAACCCATGCAGTACTGAGTTATAAATACGATACCCCTTGGTAAGACTGGTTGTGACTTTCGGGTCACTCACTAACTGTAACGACTGTCAAAGATCTAAGAATGACAGCCGGAACCAACGGCTTAACGTGTTTTCCGAGGCACGGATGAAACTCGGTATGTAAGTAGTCACCCATCCACGGACCAACCTAGGCAAGCGCGGCTTAACCTAAAGATCGACCCGAGCGGCTGTTACTATTTAGCCATGAGTTCCTATCATTAACACTAAAATCGGGAAATGCCTAACCGCAATAACTTCAGTTTATCCGTGATCATGGTGCTTGCAACAGCGCCGAAATATCGGGAACTCAAAACAATTAGTAAACATGGTAAATATCCCGTTATCAGTGTTAATGGTAAACGTTTTCAATTCAATATACCACATATTCATTATCAAACATTTCTTCAACAAAATCCTACTAGTTATTAGATACACAATGCAACCTCATCATCATCTGCCTAGCCTTTTCCCAACTATGTTGGGGTGGGCTTCCAGTCTAACCGGATGCAGCATTTTACATGGAGCCACTGCCTATCTGACCTCCACAACCCATTTAGTACTGGGTAATAAATACGATACCCCTTGGTAAGACTGACTACCTGTAACGACTGTGAAAGATCTACAAATGCCAGCCGGGACCAACGCCTTAACGTGCTTTCCGAGGCACGGAGGAAACTCGGTATGTAATGGGTGGTCACCCATCCACGGACCAACCTAGGCAAGCGCGGCTTAACCTAAAGATCGACCCGAGTGGCTGTTATTATTTAGCCACGAGCTCCTCACGCACACAATGAAACCTAATCAAGCAAAACTAATAACACATTTATCATACAAGAACACATATTGCAGTATAACATTGCTAATAAAGAATTTCATTATCCTTTATGAGCCCACGTGGCTTCCTGTAGGGCAACACTTATGACCTCATTAACACTTTTATTGAGCTCAAACCACGTGTCCTTACTGTTATTAGCCGTTAAGCAGGGATAAGAAGCAGGGATAAGGAGCAGCCATAAGAAGGTTATATGACCATTTTTTTATATTTATGTCAGTTTCGCCTCTGATTACTAAGTTATGGATCTCGTGATCTTGTCACAGGATACTATCAAATTTTGGGAGTGTGAGGCTTACCTATAGGTATGTTTTTGTCATACATATTCTAGGTAAAATTAATTAATACGCGCTTTGGACGTGGAGTTGCGGACACCAGCCCGTTATACAATAGTTAATAAATTATTGATGGATGGAGAGGGAGAGGAAGACCAAAGAAACTGTGGATGGATTGTGTGAGGAATGATATGAAAGTTAAAGGAGTAAATGATAGCGTGACGGTTGACGGAGGAGATTGGAAGAAAAAAACGTGTTGCGCCGACCCCAAGTGACATGGGACAAGGGCAGGAAAATGATGAATTAATAAATTGTGTTATTTTATTTTATTGTATGTAATGGAGATCTATGTTGGAGTCGGCTTCCAGTCTAACCAGATGCAGCTGAACAGCAGTATTTTACATGGAGCGACTGCCTATCGGACCTCCACAACCCAGTTAGTACTGGGTAATACGATACCCCTTGGTATAATACTTTACAGGAAAGCACGATAAGCCGTTGGTCCCGGCTGTTATTTGTAAATCTTTGACTGTCGTTACAGGTAGTCAGTGGCCCGAAAGTCTGACAAACAGTCTTACCAATGGCAATCGCACAACCCGGTACTAACTGGGTTGTGGAGGTCAGACAGGCAGTCGCTCTATGTGAAATACTGGTATTCAGCTGCATTCGGTTGGACTGGAAGCCGACCCCAATATAGTTGGGAAAAGGCTAGGCAGATGATGCAGTAAGACTAATAAAAACACCTATATTCACAAACTAATCATCCGCTATGACATCTGCCACCCTCGCAACGCAATATAGTTTGCCATTCATAACCGTTCGCCTTTCTCAAGAAAAAAAGTAATAATTTATACAAATTCATCTCATCCTAAGATTTATGATATTCATGATAATACATTTGTCATACTTACCACCTTACCACCGAAACCCAAATAAAATACAAAATCAGGGATCAAAAGTCAACATGTACGTGATTTATGGAACAACTTGTATATCTACGTCTATTTATTACGCTGAAGCGACAAGGGACTGACAAATTACAATATATAACGGTTTTATAGTTTCATTTTCAAAAGAATTGTCACTATACATCATAGTAAAACATAGGGAGCTCGTAGCTAAATAATAACAGCCGCTCGGGTCGATTTTTAGGTTAAGCCGTGCTTGCCTAAGTTGGTCTGTGGATGGGTGACCGCTCATTACATACCGAGATTCCTCCGTGCCTCGGAAAGCACGTTAAGCCGTTGCCATTGGTCCCGGCTGTCATTTGTAGATCTTTGACAGTCGTTAGGCAGTCAGTGGCCCAAAAAGTCTGACAACCAGTCTTACCAAGGGGTATCGTATTACCCAGTACTAACTGGGTTGTGGAGGTCAGATAGGCAGTCGCTCCATGTAAAATACTGGTATTCAGCTGCATCCGGTTGGACTGGAAGCCGACCCCAATATAGTTGGGAAAAGGCTAGGCAGATGATGACATCATAGTAAAACATCTGCTGAATTTTCAAACATTAAACAATGTCACTAGGATAAAATAACGATTGCAGACACAACATAACATCACGCCTGTAATCCCCGAAGGATTAGGCAGAGGTGTACCTAATAGTACACCCACAAACACAAACAAACAAACAATGGCAACAAATAATGATTGTGTTGAAACTTATCTGTGAGAATGGTATATGGTAACAAGGGGTTGTATTTTAGTGGCAGAGTCGTAGGGGGTGTAACTCAGTGGTAGAGTGTCTGCTTCGCATGCTGAAAGTCCTGGGTTCAAATCCCAGTACTTCCAATTGCAACTTTTTAGACTTTGGAAATTCAATGAAACTTTCATTTTAACCTGTGACCCGCCATTGCTTTGCACGATATGTTAAATAAACAGAGACAATAATAAGTGAGTTTTTTAATAAACCATTTAATTTTTATAATCTAATTCGACGTCATATCATAAAACATCAAAAATCATGATCACAATTATCATCGTAAGTACAGCAGTTATTGTAATCGATAGTCGTGTCGGCCAATGGCTTAATAGCCTATAGCCGCGACCAATATCAAGAGGAGGCTCTCGCTTGGCAGCTGGATCAAGGGCTTGATTCAGAAAACAGAACTTCTAGACACGGCGCTTATTGTTAGGATGTTCCTCTCTTAAGAGCCCTGACCACCGGTAACTAGGACCCTGTTCCCGATGCTGGTGGGCTACTATTTTTATATTTAAAAACTAGCTGTTACCCGCGACTTCGTTCGCGTGGAAATTTTATTGTGTATGTGTGTTCGATTCCCGGGTTGGGTAAAGTGTTGTTTGATTATTCCATCAGGAATTTCTCAGTAGCAGCTACGGAGTCTGGATTTGTGCCCGATTGATGGCAATAGGCTCGTTTAATAATTATTATTATATAATTTTGTTAATAAAAAAATGTAAAACTGTAAATAGTATGTTAGAAAAATGCTAAAGATAATAATAAACACGCATTAAAATCCATTGCATAGTTTGAACAAGAACAAACGCGGCCATAAACACGAAAAATCTTTGTTTTATCTTATTTATTGTCGAAATCCGGAACTATTCAACTAAAACGCCCAATTAGACGACAATATTTTATGCAAAGCCCAAGCTATGTAAAGCTAATGCCGTAAATGCCTTGAGAGCACTAAAGAAACCTTTTTCCCCGTTCCTAGATTGGCCCGGAGCCTTACTTTTCTTTTATGCTCGATTTTTACTGCCTACAGCTTTTCATTGCTAATTAATTTGAATAATGAATCGGGATTACTGTAAAAGCTATTTAAAAGATAAGTAGCAGCAGCGCCGGTTGTGCAGGCGCTGCTGCTGCGGCTGCTGAGATCCTCAAGCGGCGCAAATACTGTAATCTTATTGGTAATTACAGTTTTGAGCCGTTTGGGGTCGAAACGTCATGGGGCCCGAGTCGCGTCTCCTTTTTAAGGAAATCTCTCGCCGACTGGTCGACACTTCGCGTGACCAGAGGGCTGGCTCTTTCTTTGGCCAAAGAATTAGCATTGCCATTCAGCGTGGCAATGCTGCCAGTCTTCTGGGCACGTTTCCAGTTGACAGCGATGCGGAGGAGTACTTTGACGCACTCTGAAGTGTCCTTTTGTCGTCGTTTTTTAGTTGTTTATGTTTTCTTATTTTAATTCTTTTTTTTCATTAGTTTAGTTCTATTTGTAGTCTGTTTAAAATGTAAATAAATAATTAAACTAAAGATAAGTTTTATCTCAAATTGTTAGTTATTTTTAATTACAACCAGTCTTACCAAGGCGTATCGTATAGCCCAGTACTAACTGGGTTGTGGAAGTCAGAGAGGCAGTCTCTCCGAGTAAAATACTGATCAGATAATATTCAGCTGCATCCGGTTAGACTGGAAGCCGACCCCAACATATTTGGGAAAAGGCTAGGCAGATGATGATGTCCCGAAAGACCGAAATTTGATTTAATACAAAAATAATGCTTATTACTGTTCTGCTTAACCCTTACGGGGGGGAGGTTAGTGGGTGATATTGTGATATTATGTCATTTATAATGCTCATTGTACAATAAACAAAACAAAGTGAATATAAATAATAAAAAATACAGAAAAGCAATATCACAATCCAGGTTGAATTAACTCTTCAATACTTAAAGAAAGGAAAATAACTCGATTTAAACTAAAACGTGACTATCCGGTTCAGGTATACCTGTACCCGGCAGTACAAGCTTGCCAACTTTCAAAGAAAATAGAATAAAAGTTCTAGATATAACCGTAGATGTGCTTGGAACAGCTGTTTAATCATCATTTCAGCCGAAAGACGTCCACTGCTGGACATAGGCCTCCCCCAAGTGTCGCCACATTGACCGGTCCCGTGCGTCTCGCATCCAGCGGATCCCTGCAACCTTTACGAGGTCATCGGTCCACCTAGTGGGAGGCCTTCCAACGCAGCGTCTTCCGGTTCGCGGTCGCCACTCCAGAACTTTTCGGCCCCATCGGCCATCCGTTCTGCGAGCAATGTGCCCTGCCCACTGCCACTTAAGTTTGGCTATTCTTCGGGCTACGTCGGTAACTCTGGTTCTCTTGCGGATCTCCTCATTTCTGATTTGATCACGCAAGGAAACTCCGAGCATAGCCCTCTCCATTGCCCTTTGGGTGACTTTCAGCCTTCTGATGAGGCCCATTGTGAGCGACCACGTTTCGGTCCCGTATGTAATCACTGGCAACACACACTGGTCATAGACTTTCGTCTTGAGACACTGCGGTAAGTTGGACGAGAAGATACCACGCAACTTCCCGAACGCTGCCCAGCCGAGTCGGATTCGACGATTGACCTCTTTCTCGAAGTTAGACCTACCTAACTGGACCGTTTGTCCCAGGTAGACATAATCGTCTACAACTTCGAGTGTAGAGTCTCCGATCTTGATAGGAGTGGGTGTTACATGGGCATTCAACATGACTTTGGTTTTGTCCATGTTCATTTTAAGACCCACTCTTTCGGAAGCTCTACTGAGGTCATCGAGCATTGTACTGAGGTCCTCCATGGTCTCAGCCATGACCACTATATCGTCGGCAAACCGAAGGTGAGAGATGTACTCGCCATTGACGTTGATGCCTAGCCCTCTCCAGTCCAGAACCTTGAAGACATCCTCCAGTGCAGCGGTGAACAGTTTCGGAGATATGACGTCTCCCTGTCTTACACCTCGCTGCAGAAGGATAGGTTCCGAGGTCTGGTCCTGAAGTCGGACTGACATGGTGGCGTTTTTGTACAAACTCTTCAGCACCTCGATGTACCGATAGTCGATTTGGCACCGTTGGAGAGACTGCAGTACAGCCCAAGTCTCGATCGAATCGAAGGCTTTCTCGTAGTCCACAAACGCCAAGCAGAGAGGCAGGTTATACTCTTCGGTCTTCTGTATAACCTGGCGCAGCGTATGTATGTGGTCTACGGTGCTAAAGCCTTTTCGGAATCCGGCTTGTTCGGGAGGCTGAAAATCGTCAAACCTGCGCGCGAGACGATTCGTGATGACTCTTGAAAACAGCTTGTAGACATGGCTTAGAAGTGAGATGGGCCTATAGTTCTTCAGCCGGGCATTGTCGCCCTTTTTGAAGAAGAGTACCACCACACCCCTGCACCATGCCTGCGGCGTTTTCCCCTCGAGTATGACGGAATCAAACAGCTTCTGAAGGGTCTTAAGTACCGGTTTTCCACCTGCCTTCAGGAGTTCGGCCGTAATTCCGTCCTCACCCGGTGCCTTGTTGTTTTTAAGCTGTTTCAGAGCCATCCTAATCTCGTACAGGCTGACATCCGGAATGTCTTCGGTATAGTGTCGGGTCAGTCTAGCTCTTGGGTCGTTAGCTAGATTTGCAACGGGTTTACTGGTTGAAGTGTACAACTGCCCATAAAAACTCTCGATCTCCCTCAGCAGCTCCGGTTTGGCGGATACGATCCTGCCATCGTCGGTCTTCAGTTTCGTGAGCTGGCTCTGCCCAATAGCCAGATCTCTTGAAAAAACCTTGGAGCCTTTATTCCGCTCAATAGCGTCTTTAATACGCTCGGTATTAAAGCGGCGGAGGTCGCGTTTCAAGGATTTAGAGATCCGTCTATTGAGCTGCCGGTACTTCCACGCCTCGTCTGAAGACTGCAGGATCATCTCGCGCCGCTCCTTCATGAGCTCGAGAGTATGATCAGAGAGTCTTTTGTTCTTCTGTGCACGACGTGTCTTGAAGAACTTAGACCCAGTCGTATGGACAGTTTCCACGAACCCATCGTTGCATTCGTCCACTGAGCTTCCTAGGCACTCGAAACGATTCTGGAGTTCAAGCTGAAAGCTCTCGGGGTTTTGGATCTGGATTTGTGCTGGACGGAGCGTAGACTTCATCAGTCGAGACCTTTCAAGCTTTATATTGATGTTCAATGTGCCTCTTACCATGCGGTGATCGCTCCCGGTTTTCACCGAATTGATCACAGAGACATCATTGAACATTTGCTTCTTGGTTGACATGATGAAGTCAATCTCATTTTTAGTTGCACCATCGGGACTCTGCCAGGTCCACTTCCTGTGCTCACGCTTTCTGAAGAAGGAGTTCATCATATAGAGGCCCTCCTTCTCCATAAAACTAGCCAGTTGGTGACCCCGGTGGTTCCGACGTCCAACCCCAAATTGCCCCACCTGCAGCTCATCCCCGTCTCGTTTGCCCAGTTTCGCGTTGAAGTCCCCCATGACAACGGTGAAGTGAGTTTTGAAACCATGCAGGGCTTTAGAGATATCCTCATACATGGTCTCCACTTCGTCGTCGGGGTGTGCCGAGGTCGGGGCGTAGACCTGTATGACCTTCAGCGAATATCTTGAGGATATTCTGAGTATAAGGTACGCCACCCTGGTCGACACACTCTCGATCTTCACCACGTTATTCACGAGGGACTTGTGGACGATAAACCCAACACCACCCTGGGACTGCCGGTCACCCTCTCGGAAATAGAGCAGGTTGCCGGATTTCAGGATTATCGTATCCTCCCCCTCTCTTCGGACTTCAGATAATCCCACAATACTCCATCGCAGCCTGCTCAATTCCTCTTCGAGTTCCGTTATCTTCTCGTCGTTCCGGAGTGTACGCGTGTTGTATGTTGCCAGGTCAAGTCGTCGGTATAGGCAGCCTGATCCCGTCCGGAGATTCTTCGCACCCCTTGCCACGCCGTAACCTCGACCGCTACCATAGTCGAGGGTAGACGGGCTGCCGGGTACTAGGGGCCATTTCTTGGTTGCGCTCATCATTGGGGGGGTTTTGCCATAATCGCCACGCTTGGCAGGCGGGTTGGCGATCGCAGTACGGTTGTTAAATACCGCAGAGAACGCTGCTGCCCATTCTCTGGTAAGTCCCTTAGTCGCCTCTTACGACACCCACGGGAAGATATGGGATGGTGCTATTCTTTTACGTCCGACACCATACGGAACCGCTGCTGTTTAATAGCCCGATAATTTATTGAACGAGATTCTCTACAAACAATCAGGTGCTGTTAACTGAAAAAACACTGTTTTTTTTGCTGTACGTGACAATATAAAAAAAAAAAAATTTAGTTTGGATGAAAAAAGAACAAAAAAGAACTTGGAATTATATAAGGTATATAAATAAAAAAACAAGGAATTCTTGAATGAAGTTAATTGATGAAAGTTCTATTGAGTCAAATTTCGACTTTGCAAATATTTGTAATTTTATTTTGATTTAAAAGAGTGTTCATGGAGTTTCTAACCCATTCTTTTCCATAAATATCTACTATCTAATGCTTTGAGTTTGAGTCCAAAATAATATTCTTTCCCGCTTAAAAAATCAAATCACAGATTCTTTTGAATCCAAAATCAGCATTTTCCAAATGATTTTAAACTATCATGGTCACTAACATTACTATTAATACTAACGGGATATTTACCATGTTTACCGATAAAATAACATAGAATCAAATTGAATAAACAAACAATCAACAATCAAATAATCAATCAATCAATTATTATAAACTACAAAAGCTCACATAAATTTGATGGATACAAAACCAATATTCATAAACTCATCTAAAAACTTAATTTGTAATCCCAAACTAATTCAGATGCAACACCAGTGGGCAGTCTAAAATTGGCATCGACAGCGCTTGAATTATACCAAAACAAGGTCTGGCAGGTACGGTTTGCAGACGGCATTAGCTGACCGAGATAGACTGCGGCGAGGCGGCTAACGTGCCCAAATCCTATTGATTAGCACCTCGGGTTAGAAGGGCATTCTAAAGTCAATGGAAATAGAAGCAAAATTCATGTATTATACTGAAATATCACTAAGATACTGACACTTTAGTTCAAAGCCAAAGATATTACAGCTAAAAAAGGTCTTAAAAATCTGTCCATAAAAATTTAGGTTTAACAATAGAAGACGACAAAGATCAGGCGATCCAGAATCTAATAAAGTTGAAATGAAAAATTCTAGAATGACATAAAACAGGCTCTTAGTTTGAAAATATAATCTAACAAAAAAAAAAAACCAGTGGGCTTAGACAAGAAACAACTGCTTTCAAACTACGTACCGTATTTCTAGAAGGACTTACGTCTTACAATAGGATTAATGTAAGATTTTCGGTAGCTCATAGTTCGTTCTCAAATGGACTTATAGTTTTATGTTTGACCACGCATAACTTTTAACAAACATGTCCGATTTTAACGATTTTTGGGGTTCTGTACCTAAGTCGGCAAAACGGAACCCTTATAGGATCACCGTTGTCCGTCTGTCCGTCTGTCAATACCCTTTTTCTCAGGAACGCGTAGAGGTATCAAGCTGAAATTTATATCAAATACTCAGGTCTACTACTCCTTGGAGCAGCGAAAAAATCAAACTTGTAAGTCAACGCGATCAAAGAACATGACCGTTTAATCGCGTTTATGTCGCATATTTTGCGATTTCACAAAGGAATCACAACTTATAGGGTACTTTCCGTTGACCTAGAATCATGAAATTTGGCAAGAAGCAATTTCTTACAGCACAGTCAAGGAAAAAATCTGAAAAGCGTCAATATGTAGTTTATTAACAAAATACCTACAAGTTTATACGGAACCCTCGGTGCGCGAGTCCAACTCGCACTTGGCCGGTTTTTTTTTATCCATTTTCGTTATGTCTGATAGAATGGTACTTTGTCTAGGTCCTTGTTCCTTAACAGTTATTGTGATAGAGATGGATTCAATAATTGGAAGCGTAATTTGGAAAATTCAGACCACAAACCTGTTTCGGACAGTATCTCACAGAGTTGTCTATGAGATTGATTGCGGCGAGTGCTCTAAGCCTATCGATTAGAAATGTGGCTTTGAAGGTATTAGTGCATCGAATAGTGTCATAATCAGTGATCGGAATAGGCTGACTATATTTGCCTAAACTTCGGAGAACAGAGATAGCAAGTGGAGACTTCCTTACAACTACATTTTTTTTCCCGGGATTTGGGAAAAATCTTCAGTAAGTTGAAAATATGCTTTATTTAAGATGTGTAGAGGCTATTTTTAACTAAACTTGCATTTACCAAATTTTCGGGATTTTCACAGTTCTCTGTTCTCCGAAGTTTAGGCAAATATAGTCAGCCTATTCCGATTACTGGTCATAACATAGAATTATATTATGGCAGGTAGATTGACGATTTTACATAGAATAGAATAGAATTTCTCTTTATTCGAATTTTTACGGCTATGTTAGTAAGCACTGATAATAACAAACAACACTACAAATAACGGTGGATCACTGCTGCGACAACCCATGAGCAACTGCACAACAGCGACCCACATAAACACAGTCTAGGCGACTGGCAATCAAGCTTGAGATACTGTTGGTGCTGCCCCACACCCTGCACACCAGGGAAGCGCACAGGGAAGCGCACGGGATTAGACATTTTATACATACATACATTTAAACATGGTATTTTTTATATAGAATTTGCCGGGATTTTGTTGTCCCAAAGTTTGGATGAATATTTTTCATCTGTTGGTAGAACTGTACGAAATCCCTAGAATTTCTAAAATTATTTTTAAATAACATATTCAACATGCTTATATTCAAGACAAGTCTAACATTCTCTCTTCAAAAAATATATTGGTCTCATCAATATTATTGGCAGAATATTTTTACACTTTTTACTCATGAATCTTTAATCCTGAACCAATTAGAAAAAGACGTCACTAAAACTTAGCACTTCATTCTGCAGCGAGTCAAACTTTCCCACGACTTCCTACCATCCAGAGGACTTCTCGACTTTGTCAAAATTTCACAAATTAAATTGTTTCGTACCCACAGAGGTGCGGGGCTAATTCGATCTTCTGTCTTAGTCTAAGATCCCTACTAAGATTGACTTTCACCCATCCGTTTACCGAATGATTTTTTTAGCAATCCTAGTGCATTCATTTTCATGCATTTTCATGTGAATACGGGTCGCCTGGTGAAATTAAGTCACGACTATTTAAAATTGCGACAACCGTAAGTCTTGTCCAATTTAACTTAGATAACCTAATTGCAACGTGTTTGTAATAAAAGATCGTGTTTGTGGTTATCTAATATATATGTCAACAAGGGACAAAGAGATTATGACTACCATGCATAAGGAACCAGACACGGCTGCGTGGTTGACACGAAATCAATATTCCCACGAAACGAAATCAATGAACCCAATCGTAATACGTTTCTTCATTTATTAAAATTACTTTTCATTGGATTAACAAATGGGTGAAGGTCAATCTTAGTCGGGATCTTGTACTATCTGTGACATTCCTTGGAAACTCTTCAACGCTGTTAGCTAAGTTTATTTCACCGCAGGAGTCGCCAACATTACGGTCGTTACATCTTTTATATTAATATAATAAAACACGAACATTATTTCTGTTTGTAACAGCTGAGGTGTTTCAAAATTCTTTATTTCTCTTTTATAATTTCTTGGCGTTTCATTATTCTCTAGTGTTCTTACGAGATGTTTTCAAACAAAACTACCTTTTCAGTAGTTGATGAACTTTTAATAATTTTAATGTTTTATGTTGTTTTACAGTTATTTATATTATTAAATCTACAATCACCAATCTGCCTTGAGCTAGTATGGTAATCCATTTCTCACGCATGCTTTCTCTGTTTGTGAATATGGCTCTGCCTTGGCCTCAATGAACTGGTAATAAAGAAAAAAAAAACCGGCCAAGTGCGAGTTGAACTCGCACACTGAAGGATCCGTATAAACTTGTAGGTATTTTGTTATTAAACTAAATATTTACACTTTTCAGATTTTTTCCTTTACATGTACTGTAAGACATTACTTCTTGCCAAATTTCATGATTCTAGGTCAACGGGAAGTACCCCATAAGTTTTGATTCCCTTGTGAAATCGCAAAATGTGTGACAAAACGGTCATACCTTTTGATTGCGTTGACTTACAAGTATGATTTTTACTACTCCAAGAGATAGCAGACCTGTGTACTTGATATTAATTTCAGCTTGATACCTCCACGCGTTCCTGAGAAAAAGGGTCTTGACAGACGGACAACAAAGTGACCCTTTGCAGGTTTCGTTTTACGGAACTCTAAAATACAGCCTATTCCTGTCCACTACAGTAATAGGTACAGTATCACTTCTTTATGAACAGTTCATTAAATGTTATTATTAATACTAGAAACGGGATACTTACCATGTTTACTGTTTTTAAGTTAGTGACCATGATAGTTAAGTTAAGTTTAGACCATTTAATGAACTATAAGATTTTATCTTATAGTTCATTAAATGGTGTCTTCCTTACTAAATGTAATATGGGTATCTCTTTATCTAAAGACGGCTTTCTTCAGCTTTGCGTCTTGAATCGAGGAGCATGTCTCGACAAACACTTATATGAAAACCAAGTACATTTTCCTAAAATAATATTCATGGTTATTATATGAATATTTCCTGACAGTGGAATTTGATCCTTTACTACTACATCTTAAAGCAGAAAATATGAATATTCATAAATGAAGAATATTCAAGCGTTTGACGAGTAAAGAGTTCCTCTTGTCTGCAAAAAAAAATGAGAAATGGCATTTATTTTGTGTTCATTGGTGTGGGAAATCAGAAAATCGAAAGTTCTTTCATGTTAAAGGTCGCGGTTAAATGAGCTATGAACGTGGGAGATTATACTGTTCGAGCTCATTTACACCGTATCGTATCATACAATGCGAAACGTCCTAGTAATATTATAAATGCGAAAGTCTGAGGATGGATGGATGTTTGTTACTCTTTCACGCAAAAACTACTGAACGGATTTGTATGAAATTTAGCACACAGATAGTTTATAACCTGGATTAACACATAGGATAATTTTTATCCCGCTAGTATGATCTCGTGGGACAATTATTGAACTTCACGCGGTCGAAACCGCGGCCATAAGCTACTACCTCAATATTCTAGTCACTTTTATTTTCAGAGGTGGACTCACTGTTAGGCATTTTCTATCAGTCATCTTTGGGTGGATTGGCTATTTATTACATAACATCACGCCTGTAATCCCCGAAGGGTTAGGCAGAGGTATACCTAATAGTATACCCACATTTCGCCAGTTATATTTACGTCCCATGTAATATACAGGGTGGAGAAGACAATGCGACAATAAATTAAACTGTATGTAACTCATGACGTTCCCAGTCTGCATACAAAAATTCAATCGAAAATTACTGGATATTTTCGATTGAATTTTGTATGCAGTTTATTCACAGGACGTTATTTTTCATTTTTAGCATTTTCTACATAGTGTAGATAATAGGCTACCACCAACAGGTTAACGAATCCCGCATCGGTATAAACGTTAAACACATGTTGCCAACTCGCTACTTCAAAAACCTTGGCCAAAATTGTCGTATTGTCGTCTCCACCTTGTATATTATTGACTATTTATTCTTGTTTCAAAAAAGCAATATAGCTACTTTATATTTATTTCAATGAAATCTGTCCCAGGCTCTTTTTAATTTTCAAGGAATCGATCAGTCCGAAGTGCGAAGCGCTGTATTTTAACGAAATAGTTTCAGTATACTATCTCATGATTAATTTACATTATTGCGATTTCAATAAAAGTTGAAATAAAAATGTATTGTAGATACTACGCTTCATTTTTCATTTGATAAAATTTTAAAATCGGTTAGTTTTTGTCACAAAGCCTTATTACCGTTCAAAATCAGAGATTAGTCATTATTTGTCAGTGCACGGTGTAAGACGTAGTCACTTGTTCTCATAAAATCAATTCTTTATATTTCTTTTGTTCCAAAAGATAATGCTACAAACGCCATGTATAAATCTTTATGGTTTTTCCTGTTTAAACATTTGCAAAATTATGCCGGTTCAATATTAATGAGAATAATTTTTTGCTTAATTGTATGAAGCTTATTCTATGCAATACATAATTGTATGAAGCTTATTCTGTGCAAAACACGACATTACTTCTATTATAAAAAAGTCTACCATGGAAGTCAAATTTTGCAATATATTTTCCAAGAGTTTATTTATAGACCAACCGCGTTAATGAGTCCTCGCGAAGGTATAAATTTAAATGGAATATTCAGAAGGTTGATCACGTATTGGTACAATTAGTATCGTAATACCTACGTGGATTATGGTTATTTTAAAGCAAATAACCTGTGGGATATTGTTAGGACTTTGTGGACGCCTAATGTGCTTTGCATAGGGCAAGGCGAAGGATTCATTAAAGCAGTCGGTGAATAGTAGATCCAGTACCTCTGAAAATAACAAAGTTGCCACACTAATATTTTGGCCGAGATATAAGAGAAGACTTTAAAAAAACTCAACTGCTTCGTTGATCTGTGGTCGCAAGCGCGACTGCTGAGCGTGAGGTCCTCGGTGCGATTCCTGAGTAGGGCAAAGTGTGGGTTTTTCTTCAGGAATTTCTCAGTAGCAGTCACGGAGTCTGAATTTGTGCCCAGTTGATGGCAATAGGCCATTTACATGGGACTTAAACAGTACTGGCGAAAAGTGGGTGTACTAATGTGTACATCTCTGCCCAACCCTTCGGGATTACAGGCGGCATGTTTGATTTTTTTTTTTTGAAGCTTTGCCCCACACTGGGAATTTCTCCTGTATCGCGGGTGCGTTTACAAACATTTAAATTTTTAATTCACATACACAAACAGCCAGACCCGGAACAACTACCTGTAGGCCACACAAATATTTGATCCGTGCGGGAATCGAATCCGTGACACGAAGCGCAACAGTCAATTGCTCAGCCACTGCGCCAATCGTGCCGTCCCCAAGATTCCCACAAAAACTCCATACTTTTCATTAACCATCTTATAAACTAATTAATAATTAATCCTTTTTCAAAAAAAGTCCAACCCTGGATTAATTAGTAAAGTTGATTCATTTTAAAAATTTAATTATTCAAGTAAATTGAAAACCAACTGTTTCCTCGAAAAGTTTCGTTAATTAGACCTTTAATGGTAAGTAACAAGATTTCGTCTCTTTTTGGCGGTTTTTATTAAATTAATTAATTGTTCACAGTGAGTTTTACAACTTCCTGGTTGATTTTTTCTTAAGGCGCTTCCTCGAAAATAAATCTTAGCTCGACTGATCTACTAAGCGAGCGAAAAAAAAGAAAGAAAAAAAGAAAGTGATGCAATTACTTTTGAAACGCAGAAGAAGAGATGGCTATAATGTGCATGCGCGCGGAATAAAACGACGTATGTGCCAAAACGAATTAACTCCTTTTTTAACAAAATAAAAGAATTAAATTTAAAACTACTTTGAGTAAACTTTGATATATTATGATAATTCTCTATGTTTTATAGAAAATTCCATTGAATAACTCTTAAGCGTTACGCCGTGATGTCGAAAAAAGTATAAAAATAGATATAACTTTGCAATTTTTTTGTAAAAAAAAACGAATTGAAAAAATTGAATTGTGTATTCTTTTTACATGATACTAGACCAAAGAATCAAAAAACATATACCAAAATATTAAATCTCTATTCCAAATACTTATTAAGTTACACGTAATAGAAAAAACACATTTTTTTCAGTATATCACCTTAACTTCACAATCTCTTTTGCTTATCAAGGAGTTGTCAGAAATTGACTGTTTCGCTCCAACATTTATAATAATTAGTGTCAATAATGAATAGTCTGAGCAAACTGAAAGTAACTAAAGATTGAAATTCCTTAATTTAGTTTTAGATTTCTGATTAGAACAAAGTCAAATCAAAGTTGGCAAATGAATTGAAAACCTGTTTTTGACACAAATCGAAATAGTTATTTTGATGGACGTCAAGTGCTTTATAAATACCTAACTGTTTATAGTCTAGTAGCTGTTGCCCGCGATTTCGTTCGCGTAGAAACGCGCGCGCCTTTTTTTTACTTTTTTCGTTTCTTTTTTTTTTATTTTTATTTTTTTTGATTTTGATGATTTTGAAAAAAAATTGCCTATGTCCCAAGATATAATATAATCTACCACCTTGCCAATTTCATTACGATCCGATCGGCCGTTTAGTCGTGAAATGGTAACATACAAACAGAGCTACTTTCACATTATAATATTAGTATTGAAGTAAGGATCATGCCTTTAATGTCGAATAGTTAAGTAACGTTTTATAAGGATCGTTTTTACAACCATAAGCTTAAAAATAAATTTCTAAAAACGAATTCAATCAACCCGAATATTTTGCGTAAATCACCAAAAATCTAGACGTATCTGAACTTCAACCTAGATCCATTAGTGCTTCAACGAAATGAAACCGACTTTGAAAGCTTGAAGTCCATTAGTGCTCATATAATCTGAATGGCTCATTAAAGCATTAAGTGCTGGTACGGTCGACCACACGTAGAAGTTACGAAAATCTGTTTTACTGAAACAAAGTAAAGGCGCTGTCGAAGTTAAATTGCTGCCTTGGATGTGCGGTCGACTGTACGTCCGGCTGTCAAGGTGGGAGTACAATTTGTTAAGTCAGGAGTGGTTTGCCTCGTTATCAGACTACTAAAAGTTGCCTTAGTTTTGGTCGACTTGTAAAACATTTACAAACGGAGGCTGCCTTTTGCCTCCATTCATCCAAAACAAAAGTGCGATGCCACTTTGTCGGGGTCGCAAATTCTATTACACTATTTGTAGTAACGATTCTTTAAGTGCCTTACTTGACTACCTCGTCGGTCGAGTGGTCGAGCGACTGCTGAACATGAGGTCCTGGGCTCGATTCCCGGTTCGGGCAAAGAGTTATTGGGATTTTCCATCAGGAATTGCTAGCAATAGGCTCGCCCCCTAATTAATGGGACTGAAACAAAATCGGCGAAATGTATTTGTACTATTAGGTACATCTTTTCCTAACCCTTCGGCAATTACAGACATGATGTCATTCGTATGTGATTCTTTAATCTCGATATAATTATGTTTTCACTTTTATTTATTCTACAATTGATCTTAGCCTATAATTCTTCCTCTACTTTACATTGTGATACAAAAATGATCTCTACTCCTTTACTATTCTTAATGTCTCTCGTAGAAGATACACATACCCTACGTAAGACGATAAAATCAGCGGAGTAATTGCTTACCACACTTAGAGCTCATGACTAAATAATAACAGCCGCTCGGGTCGATCTTCAGGTTAAGCCGCGCTTGCCTAGGGTTGTCTGTGGATAGGTGACCGCCACACATACCGAGTTTCCTCCGTACCTCAGAAAACACGTTAAGCCAACGGTCCCGGCTGTCATTTGTACATCAGACGGTAGAAGTAGCCAGTGGCTCGAAAGTCTGACAACCAGTCTAACAAATGGGTATCGTATTATCCAGTACTAACTGGAGGTCAGATAGGCAGTAAAACACTGATATTCAGCTGCATCCGGTAAGACCGGAAGCTAACCCCAAAATAGTTGGAAAAAGGGTAAGCAGATGATAGTGACATAGATTGGCAATAAATCAAAATCAAAGCATTTATTTCAATTAGGCCATTTACAGACACTTTTGAACTGTCGAAACAAAGACAACAATAGCTACAGTAGGCATAAAAATATGAAAGTACTGTAGTTAATACCATTTATATATGTATATAGTATACAGGGTTTTGTTTTGTTGACATTATTTTGTTTGTATTAATATTTTAACTTATGTAATAATTTGCACGCCGTAAGGTAGACTGTAGCCGATCTCATTAATTTATGTACAACACCTAATCTGTACCTACTTTCATAGCAAACAAATTCTGATTCTGATTCCGATGAATTTTTTAAGTGGACGTGGATGGCCAAATCCGAAACTATGAGGAAAAGCGAAAAGTTCTTAAAGGAGTCTCGAGCTCGATTTTGACGAAAACTAAAACTGAATCATTAGATTTTTTTTAAATCAATTATCCTAGCCAGGAATCGAACCCATTGATAGATTGGAGTTTCTTGCCCGTTCTTCTCCATAGAGATCAACGTTAGGGAATGGGCAACTACAGTACTTTCACAGTTTTTATGCCTTGTGACTGGGACTGTAGCTATTGTTGTCTTTGTTTCGACAATTCAAAAGTGCTTGTAACTGGCCTATTTGAAATAAATGCTTTGATTTGATTTGATTGACTTGATTTGGTCATCCACGCCCACTTTAAAAATTCACGCTGTACATTTTTTTTCTTTTTCTTTTGAATTTATTTGTCAATTCAAAAACATTCATTTTTATTCACGTTGTTTTTCTTTTTAATTTAAATTTGAATTTATTTGTCAATTCAAGAACATTTATTTATTCACGTTGTCGAACAGACGAATTACTTAAAAATAAAGGAATTTCCTTCAAAACCCATCGATAGAAAGTACGTTACGTAATTGGTGTACTGGTTCCTTTTAGTCGTCGTTACTACGGAGACATTGAACTCATAAAACCCCTTTTTTGCGAGGTCAGTGTCTTCGTATGACGTACATAACATCACGCCGCCTGTAGGTATACTACAAGAGGTAAGTAGAAGTCTATATTACATCTTAACATCGCCAGCTATGTTTAAGGACTTTGTAATAAATACTGGAGAGAGCCTATAGCCATGAACCGGGCACAAGTCAATTGGTTTTGAATAACTGAAAAGAAAATGAATGAATTAATGAATTCAGACTCTGAGCTTGATGATGGAGAAACCCAATATCATTTCTCCCGAGTTGAGAATCAATCATCATCATCATCATCATCTGCCTAGCCTTTTCCCAACTATGTTGGGGTCGGCTTCCAGTCTAACCGGATGCAGCTGAATACCTGTATTTTACATGGAGCGCCTGCTTATCTTTGAGTTGAGAATCAATCCTCACTCCTCGATGGGCACTTATAAAACGTCGACATAAAGGTGCACGGTTCGGGTTTGTCGTTTCCTATGGAGAAGAACCGGCAAGAAACTCCATGGTGCATCCGAGCAAGGAACCCGAGCTCAATAGTTTGCACTTACGACCGCAAGACCTGAAAAGGCAATTATGTTTTCGTTGAATTCTGACTTTTAGTATGGTTGCTCAGCTAGTTAACAAACCTGTAGTCGGCCCAGCAAGCTTTGGAAATCTAAACGGGGTGGATGGGACACCGACGCGAAAACGGTTACCACGTATTCTTATTTATTAAATTTTTTATCGGTTATTTAAAAAAAACAGCTGTTTCCTACAAAAGTGTAATACCTACACGGTCAAAATATATGGAACAGCTGTTTTTTTTTTTTAAACGTTGCTCCACTCTAGGAATTTCTCCTGTATCGTGGGTGCGTTTGCAAACATTTAAATTCACATACACAAACAGGCAGACCCGAAACAACTACCTGTAGGCCATGCAAATATTTGTTCCGTGCGGGAATCGAACCCGCGACACGAAGCGCAGCAGTCAATCGCTCAGCCACTGCGCCAACCGTGCCGTCCAATTGTAATAACCGACGAAGTGGGGAGGGCTCAGTATGATGTACTGAACACGTGGTAACCATTTTCGCGGCGGTGTCCCTTCCACCCCGTATTAAGCCACAGCATATCTGAAAGTTTGTCTAAAATATTCCCGAACATAGTCAAGCGAACTCTAGCCAAATTTTACTGCAAATAAGACCTCTGCCAGAGAGTTTATGTTCCCGAAAATTAATCCTTTTTGGTCCGGGTTCGGTCATTCACCCCATCCTAGTTCGCAAATATAGTCTGAAAGTGTAATATTTTTATCAGTAATAATTTTCGTATTTCCACAGCTTGATGCCTATTTTTATGGTCGTGCTACCCCTAATTTGTTAAACTGCTAGTTCAATAGTCTGGTTGTTGAACCCCTCTCTAAAATTAGGTCTAGACAAAATAGGACTAGCTGGAAATTAAATAGGTCGAACTCATTTATTTGCTGAAATATTCTTTTTAATTATCCGACCGAGTTATGTGTTTGGCCTGTATGTACATATGTGTGTATGTATGTCCGTCTCTTTGTTCCCTCGTAACTCCTAAACTAGTGAACGGATTTGGATAAATTATACGGCGTTAGATTTGTCTTGGTGGCGTGAGTGTCACTGGCTTAATTTTTAAATACAAAGAAGAATGGCGGACTTGATTTATATGCCGTCTATATAAACTAAATGTTTTTACTCGTATTTAATCAAAATAAATTAAATCGTTTATGAACTTTATATGCAAAATAGCACGCTTTGAAATTAATTGGGTATGTGAATAAATTAACAAGAACACAAAGTCTGTCCTTAGATTTGTACTTGTGTCCTAAATGTTTAATGAACCTTTTAAGCTTACAATTAACTAAGTAACGTTTGCTTTCTTAGAATTTACTTGAGTATTTTAGAATTTGGAAAGCTTTAAATATTTACAGTAGAATGTTAGCTTTAATTTCTTGCTTCAGCGTGCCCCTTATTTTACAGGGACTGTGTAGTGTGTCAAAAACATTTGTTTGCTGTTAGTCTTTATTATATGAAACATACATTTTAGTATTTTGTTATTTATATCTTACTTCGCCCGCGGCTTCGCCTGTGTATTTTTTAGGGTTCTGTACCCGAAGGGTAACCAACGGGACCCTATTACTAAGCTTCCGCTGTCCGTCCGTCCGTCTGTCGGTCAGCAGGCTGTATCTCATGATCCGTAACATGAAGACAGTTGAAATTTTCTCAGAATGTGTATTTCTGTTGCCGCTATAATAATAAATAATAAAAATAAATAAAAAATTAAAGGGGGCTCCCCTAATAAGATGGTACGGAACCCTTCATGCGCGAGCCTGATTCGCACTTGGCCGGTTTTTCTTCACTTTATTGTTGATTGTACGATACCTATTATCCTCGCACAAGTTCAAGCAATAAGTTGACAAAGTTCCATCACAATCGGATGAACGATATGGCAGTGCATTAAATACGAAGAAACTAACTAACATGTTTTTACATATATTAGATTAAGCAACCCTTCAAACAAAGAATGGGTCCTCATTCGGACACATCTTTCGGCACTTAAGGTTGTACTACATATTTTTTTTTTTTTCGGGGGGATACCTTCAAAAGGCGACTGGTCTTTGGGGATAAGACCAGGGAGTGTGGAATTTTTACCGCGCTAAAACCACCCCGGTGGTCACCATCCGCACATGTGAGGAGGCACCGTTTCCCTTTAAAGATCTAGGTTGTACTACCCAGCTAATGATGTGCAGATACGCGGGGAAACCCAGTCTTGGCGAAAAAAAGTCTTCGTTCAGAAATAAAATGAACGAATGGGCCAGAGTCACAAGTTCTGCAGAGCTGAAGCACCCAAAGAAAAAGATGCAGACAAGTAAACACATTCAGAACTCTTTCATTGCATAAATAAAAATGCTGAACGAAATGTCCTTTTTTACCAAATTGGCGTGCATTCCGGCAATTACGAACGAAGAAATACTAATCTCCTTCAACTGTCAGCGGAAGATAGTAAGTGGCTATAAATTGTGCAACATGTTGGCACACTGTAACTAATGTTTCACCTTGTTTGCGCTAGATTACAGAATTGTCGAGTGGCGGTCTGGGTGAAAAATCCCTTTATTTGCAGCGAAGAGCTGGGAGATTTAGACGTGCAGGAATGTGGTGGTAGCTGTGCTCTTGCAATTTGTGGATAAGTCGGTGCTTATTCTTCTCTGTACACAAGCGTCAAATTAACCGTGCTTCCTTAACCGTATGTGTACTAGGATAGTCCACTCCTGCTAATGCACCATTTTTTTCCTCTTACCTACGCTACTTAGGTACTTTTTACGGGACCCTATTACTAAGTCTCCGCTGTCCGTCTGTCTGTCTGTCAATGGGCTGTATCTCATGATCCGTAATAGATAGATAGTTGAAATTTTAACTGAATGTGTATTTCTGTTGCCGCTATAAAAATAACAAAAATAAATTGAAAATTTATGGGGGCTTCATGCGCGAGTCCGAGTCGCACTTGGCCGGTTTTTTGCAACTTCTACTTAGGTACTTGTCGCATCTGAAATTTAAAATCAAAATCAAAATCAAAGCATTTATTTCAAATAGGCCAGTTACAGGCACTTTTGAATTGTCGAAACAAAGACAACAATAGCTACAGTCCCAGTCACCAGGCATAAAAACTGTGAAAGTACTGTAGTTGCCCATTCCCTAACGTAGATCTCTATGGAGAAGAACGGGCAAGAAACTCCATGGACACTCTTTTAAATCAGTATACTTTTACAAACTCTTGGTTACATCATTCATGTTGAGATGGTACATTATGTGAGAACGATGTAGCAAGATGTGTACGTTAAAAGTGTCCATAGTAAACAATTCAAAAAAAGAAAAAAAAACAATTCAAATAAGCCGTGGCAACCAAGAGATGACCAGTCACAACTGACAGCGCCCGTTCACGAACATGACGCATGTATCAGCACCATTCAACTCAACCATTTTGAAGGGAACTAAATGATCCGACACACGCGCCACCATCAGCGAGACATTTGAGTGAGCATGACACACTCCTAACCGCCAGGGCACATTTAAGTCAAGAAAAGACGTAGGTTTCCCGCGAATGACAGCTTTCTATTACATAGTACTCACACAATATGGGCTATGCGGCTATATAATTTTATCAAATATCCGTTCTTTTGAAAACTTCTGGATCATAATACTGTTCATCATTCAACGCTAGATTTGAAGACGCCATCCTAATCCTATCCTAACTTATATTATAAATGCGAAAGTAAGTTTGTTTGTTTGTTTTACCTTTTCACGCCTAAACCACTGAACCGATCATCCTGAAATTTTGCATATAATTTGTTAGGTGTACAGTAACGGACATAGGGTACCTTTCAACCTAAAAAAGTACTGTTCCCGAGGACAACACCAAGTACGTTCTTATGATAATAGATGGCACCACGTGTCTTTCGAATCATGATTGAATTATATTATTACATGCAAAGTAAAACGCGAATTGGTTGTCAAATTCTAAATTTACACGAGCGAAGCCGTGGGCAAAAGCTAGTCTTCACATAGAACTCAATCACTTCAAAATTTGAGTAGATACCTTAAGGTACCTGGTTAAAGTTATACATATTGAGTAAACACAAAACCAATATACACATCTGAATCAATCAAACCCGCATTACAATGAGCACAATCTACAATACAAACTACAAGATTGTGTAATAAAGTTAGCTAACCCGTCGCATGCAATTAGAGGGGCCCGTAATTACTTTATTGGTGACCAGGGGACATGCCGGTCACGTGTACCGGGGCGTGCACAGGTTAAAGAAGAAACGGAGATGTGGGAAGCGTGTTTGTCGCTGTGATATGAGCAAAATGATCATACAAACAACGAATAGGGCTATACATAGTTGTTTGTTACTGGTATAAACCTCGAAAGCAATTAAATGTTAAAATTATTATTTGCAGATATAACACGGTTGTTACATAACATCACGCCTGTAATCCTCGAAGGGTTAAGCAGAGGTGTACCTAATAGTACACGCACATTTAGCCAGTTATGTTTAAGTCCCATGTAATAGGGGGCGAGCCTATTGCCAGCAACCGGGCGCAAATCCAGACTCCGTGGCTGCTACTGATAAATTCCTGAACACGGTAATGACAGCTACTAGCGATATGCAGAAGGAAAACACTTAATAAACAGATTGAAAATAAATGAGGAAGAAGGATACACAGGGTGTAACCAGACCCTTCACATAGCCGTCAACCAAGCATTCTGTACATCAAACTAAGTAACTTTACGCAAAAATTATTTCTGGGAATCGCCTTTTTTTTTGGGGTGAAACATCACGTTTTACGGTAGGACTCGATGGAAAGCACTCAAAGCATTGTGCTGATGGATGGATTGAATAGTACTGGGGTCGTGGAGGTGCGTAAAGTAAAAATCTTACATTAAAACCATGTATTTAAAAAAAACCTGAAAAAGTTGGAACTTTGACCCCCAATATCTCCGTAACTAGAAGGTTCCCAGGTATGGTTTTGAACTAAAAAATGATCGCAAAGACGGGGAGAACAAGTGTCTTTCGGTTATGTTAAGGGTCTATTTACACCCTTTATACACATCAAAATTAAACCGCGCGCTCTAACGCCTCGGATCAATATGCTAGATCAACTCTCCCTTAAGTCGAGCCAAAGACAGAGTGGCTTGGCAGCAGCTTGTCAGCGACTCCGTCAAAGCCTTTAAAATAGGCCTTATTTATCCATGAAGAAAACGAATAAGAAGAGAAGATCCTATCTGCCTGTCTTCTAAGATCCCAAAGACGTTAAAATTACTGGCATGCCTGCCCGCACCGACACTTAATAAGAGGCCGTTGTGCTCCCCTATTTTACAGATATTCAATATTGTTGGGGTGTTGACATGCTGTATCATTTGTGGGCATTTCTGTGGCCATTTTGGGGTTGTAACGGGTAGGTTTAAAGGTATTGGTTTTGTAATAATAGACGGAATTACACTCATTGGAATGTAAAACAGGACAGGAGTAAGGGAAGCCACCAAAAGGCTTCAATATCTACCAATAATAATTAGTTGTCCTAAATCCTATTGTTTATTTTATCAGATTATATTTAGTTAGTTCATTCTGTCGTTCGCGCTCATAGTGACTAGCCGTGTTGTACAATTATTAAATACTCAGAGAAAACAAAGCAAAGTAAATTCTACCTTAGCGTTAAGTCAATAAAGTAGAAAATCCGCTATTCGACGCCACACATCACGCACCAGTCGTTTGGACATCACGCACCAGTCGTGTGGACAACACAAGAGCGACGTGTAGTATATGCAAAATACCAAGATGTTACGTACATCTCAACAGAATATAACATTGTCTTCATCTCAACCGGATCTGGCAAGTTATTCAGACCAAGACCGTGAAAATAGTTGTTCATCAAGAAAAAGAAAGGAACGTAGTGACGCGGAAGACCTTGATGACTTGCGATCTGAAATCGTGACAATGTTAAGCGATTTGAAAAAATCCCAAAACGATAAGTTATCTTCATTGTCCGACATGATCAAAGACCTAAAACAACAGAATCAAGAAATCATAAAACAAAATTCGAGTATGAAACATGCACTTGAGAACACGACACTACTGTATAACGAGCTAAACGGGAAATATGAAAACATAGTACTCGAAAATAATGAAACAAAAAATAAAATTATCATACTTGAAAATAAAATAGAAGATGTTCTGAGAAAACAACTTGAAACTTCATTGGAAATAACAAACATACCGTTTAGTGAAAATGAAGACCTCAACTTGATAGCTAGTGAAATTCACAAAAAACTTGATGTATCAATTTCAAAGGAACAAGTCTCCCAAATATATAGAAAACGATCAAATCAAAATAAAGCGATTGTGGTTGAATACAAGATGACGCAGTTCCGGACAAATGTGATACAGGCTCTTCGTACTTACAACAACAATCACAAAGATGACAAATTCAACACCGAGCTGATCAAGTTGCCGGGTGAGAAACAACCAATTTACATCTCAGAATCTCTAACTCCCGCCACGCGACATCTCTTGTATCATGCTAAACAAGCTCAGAAGAAACATTGTTTCAAGTATTGTTGGATTTCCTACGGTAAAGTTTTTATAAAAAAAGATGATGGATTGCCAAGAATACACATCAAAGCTCTGGAACAAATTGAAGACCATAGAGCCGATTCTGATCCTAATACGCCTACCCACAATCTAAGCAAGTGACTATTTTTTAATACTTTTAGAGTATTTTTTTATGTTTTACTTTTTCTTAGTTTATGCATGCTTTCAAAATCCATATTCTCAGCAAAAAAAATCTATAACTTAACCCTGCCAGCCATACACACAATACACAAGTACAAAAACAATTTATTACTTAAAAACCATCTACGCATTATCAAATATCTCAAACACCCAACAAAACTCTGTGCTCCGATAGATTTGGCGAGTCATTTCGTTGTCAATATTCTAATACCAACAAAACGCAGTAAAGACTATGGTTGACTTGCAAGTAATTTCGTCGGACATTGATGAACAAATCAATGTCGGCAACGCATTGGTCGCCGAATTTCCGGAACACTGTAAATCCGCTCTTCATATGACTCATCAAAATGTTACTATATTAACGCAGAATATTAGAAGCTTGCATAAAAATGGTAATGAACTTTTAGTTCTTCTTAAGCGCCTGGATATTGCCTATGATCTAATTATATTGACAGAATGCTGGCTTTCTGATACTACCGTCATACCGACGATCGATAATTACGTCTCTTATTCTACAAAAACATATCTAAATAAAAATAGCGGCATCGTCATCTATGTTAAGAACAGTATAAACTGCTCTACAACAGAACCATATTATTGTCTGGAAGCAAATTGTTTAATTATCACTAGCGATATCGACTTAGCCATAGTTGCGATTTATAGACCACCTTCTTTTAAGAATTTAAATTCATTTCTGGGATCTTTGGATGAAGTGCTAACAGGTCTAAAACATTATAAAAGTATTGTGTTAATGGGGGATATTAATATAAATATCAACGATAACCTGCATGGACAATCTTTGGAATATACTAACTTATTGGCTTCACATGGTCTCTTAGCATCACACACCTTTCCTACTAGAGAAGCAAACTGTCTTGATCACTGTTTTATCAAAACAAAATACAAAACTACAACCATAGTTTGTAACAGTACATTGACGGACCATAACTGTGTAATGACTGCAATACCTCGCACGCCAACGGCTATAAAGAAACCTAATAAAAGATTGTACATAAAATGTGACTATGATGCCGCTGTTACAGATTTGGAGCAGCTTGATTGGATAGACATGCTAACTCTGCTGGATTCAAATGAAATGACTAACCAATTCCTTAGTATCATCAGAGAAACCTTAAAACGACATACTTATACCTATAAATTATCCAGTCGTAAAACAAATATCAAACCCTGGATAACACCAGGATTGTGTCGTTGTATGAGAAACCGTGATAAGCTTCACCATAAACTTAGATTAAATCCAGATAATGAGGTGTTAAAAATTACATATAAACGTTATCGCAACACTTGTAATAATTTATTGAAAACTTTAAAAAATAATCATTTTAAAACCGAATTAAAAAATAGTGAAAATAATATAAAAAAACAATGGAACTTAATAAAAGATATGTGCAACTTGGACAGAACGGATACTTCAGCAGCGGACCTTTTAAGTAAAGAGCAGGACAGTCAGAGCTCACTGAATCACATAAATAACTATTTTGCTGCAGTTGGCGCCGATTTGGCCAATAATATACTATCTAGAACTAAAACAAATGAAAAGGATCTTAGCAAAAATTTAAATTTAAATAAGAAACCCCTGCATTCTTTTATGCTCTTCCCAACAGATGAAAGTGAAGTTAAACGCATTATCTCCAATCTTAAAAATACTGGTTCGTCGGGGTGGGATGGTATAACAACAAAATTCTTAAAAAAAGCGGTGAACGCCATTATAAAACCAGTTACTGGTATTTGCAACACCTGTTTTACCACAGGGACCTTTCCACTGGCTCTAAAAAAGTCTGTCACTGTTCCAATTTTTAAGTCTGGGGACAGAAACAACGTGTCGAATTATAGACCTATTTCCTTGCTGCCTAGTTTATCGAAAATCCTAGAAAAACTTATCAACTGTAGACTAAAGAAATATTTAGAGTCAAATGGATTTTTCTCGTGCAATCAATTTGGATTTAGGGAAGGCAAATCTACCAGTGATGCCCTACATAAGTTAACTTCCTTTATTGTTGATGGCTTGGATAGTGGAGATAGAGTCTTGGGTATATTTTTGGATCTCGCTAAAGCGTTCGACACGGTTTCCGTTCCTATTCTCCTTGCTAAGCTGGAATACATGGGAGTTCGGGGTATGCCGCTGGCTTTGTTTGTGGATTATTTAAGTAACCGCAAACAGAGTATCAAGATCAATGATGAATATAGCCAAGAGGTCGATATGGTATACGGAGTTCCACAGGGGAGCGTGCTAGGCCCAACGCTCTTCTTGGTCTACATTAATGATCTTTGTGACCTTTTTATCAACACGGGACAAATTGTCACATTCGCCGATGACACGGTTTTATTATTTAGAGCAAAAACATGGGTGGATATGAATAGCATAGCAAATCAAGGAATGCGCTCAGTGGCAACATGGCTTGATAACAATTTGCTAACCTTGAATGCCCAAAAAACCATGTACATCTCCTTCAGCACATCAATTAAAACTCAGCCTTCAGCAAACACCATGGATATAAAAGTACATAAATGTCAGAACGTACTAACATGTAACTGTTACGGTATTAACAATACCACCTCCACTAAATATCTCGGTGTTGTTGTTGATCAGTATCTGAACTGGAAAGAACAAGCCAAAAAACTAAGTGCCCGTATGCGAAAACTCATTTACATCTTTAAAATACTCAGAAGTGCTTGTACAATGCAATTACGCACTACTGTGTATTACTCACTTTGTCAGTCTATTGTAAGCTACTGTCTAACTATCTGGGGTGGTACATCAAAAACTACTTTACTGGTGGTAGAAAGAGCTCAACGTGCGCTGCTCAAGGTAATGTGTTTTAAAAACTACAGGTATCCTACTGATCTGTTATATAAGGAAAATAATGTACTTTCTGTACGGAAACTATTTATCCGGTTTTTAATTATTGCACAACACAAAATCAAACCTGACTCCGGTTTTAGGCGAAGGTTGGATGTAGTTTATAATACTCCCAAATGTAAGACTAAGTTTGCTCAAAAGTTTCCAAATTATCTTGGCCCCAGCCTATATAATAAAATAAGCAAAAAAATAAAAATAAGAGATCTAAGCTGTCGCGAATGTAAAAAGTGTATTGATGAATTTCTTAAAAAACTAGATTACTATGAAGTGGAAAATATTTTGAGATGATATAATGTGACACATACTCACGCACGCATACACACACGCACACACACACACAAACATACACACATATTTTGTACAAGAAAACACAAAGTATGGCCATACCAAAGTGAAAAGAAAAAGCAAGGATAAAGTTATATTTTGATTTTACCTATTTTTTATTTTACTTAATATTATAATTGTTTTTTTATTATTTTTTTTTTAAATCAGTCTTTTTTGTCTTATATAAGGTAACAAGACAACAAGAAAACAATGCAAACATTTGTAAATAAACTTAACATCTAAAAATGTTGCTTATACTATGTCAATTTACGCTACTACCCACCAATATTAAAAAAAAAAAAAAAAACTAAGTGAACAACAATTTGAATGTTTGTTACATTTTACCCACAGTTTTGCTTTGTATTATTTAAAGTGAGATATCTAATTGTTCTCTCTCAAAACGGCTTATTATAATATTGTTAACTGAGAACGAGGAAACCTGTCCCACCGTAATACAGTTTATAACTAGTACGGGGGTCAGCGTGAATCGGTTTCGAACAACCAGAATTCATTAGTGTGTACTGAGTTACTATATAATTGAGTATCTAATCCTTTAACTTAATAGAAAATAAGTGCTCGTGTAAAATTTTTTGTAAGGTTGTTATTCTTTTGGCAAAATAAAGATTATGATTATTATTATTAGTTAGTTTACTTTATATAAAGGGTGTAAATAGACCCTTAACATAGCTTTTTTTTTTTTTTTTTTTTTTTTTTTTTTTTTTTTTTTTTTTTTCGGATGGGAAATCATCAAATGACCCCCCCTACTCTGGGCGGAGCGGAAGGGAGTGTCAGACTTGTACTGACTAAAACCCATCCATGTTCCTTCTTTGCCCTTTGTGTTCCAGGGCCACGGTATCTCTTTCGAACAGTCCCGCAGCCCTGGCAGGCATCGGTCCTTGCAGACCCCTACATCGTTGCTGACATCTCTTTGAGGCGCGCGTGGAACACGAACGCGCCATCGACACGGCCTGTCGTCAGAAGACGGCCGGACGGCGAGCTAGCCCATAGCTCGCCGTCCACAGGCCCGCGCCTACGGTGGCCGGGAGCCACCACGTGACCCCCGACGCCCAGGGCGTCTCCCGCGGCGGCTGGGACGTGAGGTTCTTTCCCTCTCACGTCCCGCCACCTCCTTCACTAGCATGACTGCTTCGCAGAAGGAGGTGACGGCTTCCCATTCCCTCTCGCTCCGGACCATGGCTTGAACCAGGGCCGGACGCGAGAGATCGCCGCCGCCGATCGCCGCAACGAGGACACGACGGTGCTCCGCCCAAGCGGGGCAGACCTCCACGGTATGTTCCACCGTGTCCTCCGGACGATCCTCACAATGGAAACACCCGGGCGTTTCCTCCCGCCCGATCCGGTGCAGGAACCTCCCGAAACAACCGTGTCCGGTGAGGACCTGCGTCAGGCGGTAGGTAAGGGCGCCGTGGCGCCTCTCTAGCCACTCCTCAAAGAGGGGACTTATCGCCACTATGGTGGCGTGCCCTCCCTTAACATAGCTGAAAGGCACTTGTTCTCTGTCTTTGCGATCATTCTTTTGTTCTAGACCATAACCTGGGAACCTTCTAGCTACGGAGATATTGGGGGTCAAAGTTCCAATTTTTTTCACAAGTTTTTTTTTTTAATACATGTTTTTAATGTAAGATTTTTACTTTACACACCTCCACGACCCCCGTACTATTCAATCCATCCATCAGCACAATGCTTTGAGTGCTTTCCATCGAGTCCTACCTTAAAACGTGATTTTTCACCCCAAAAAAAAAAAGTCGATTCCCAGCAATATTTTTTGCGTAAAGTTACTTAGTTTGATGTGCAGAATGCTTGGTTGACGGTTATGTGAAGGGTCTGTTTATACCCTGTAGATTAGTCCTTTTTTGTAAATATTTAGTTTTAATCTCTACATCTCTTCTCTTCTCTACATATAATAAAATCGTTAAAATCCGGTCCGATGTTCCGACCTGGCGCAAAAACTACTGCATAGATCCTGTTCAAATTTTGCACAAATGTCTGTAATAGGCTTCTTCAAATGTTAGGCTATATATTATCACCCTATTTGCTGAAGGGGATGAGCAATACTGCATTATGTCAGTATTATTCAATTGTTTATCGTTTCAGTCATGATATGCGTAACAACGTCTATTTCAAAGTATATGTCAGCGAAGCAAATAGAGAAACGGTTTCATGACCGCTTTACGTGCATCACGTCGCAAGTTCGATCCCCAGTAAAATAATTATACTTTTTGTAGTTGTTTGTATTTTTTTTTATAGAGATTATTATTATTTATTTTCTCTTTTTTATGTAAAATATAATAAATTCTTATGACTAAAGTTAAATCATTGGTGAAATCTCTTTCCTCATGTTTGAATCTGGCAGTTCGATGGTGTTCTGAACTGACAACGTCGTTGTGTGCTGTCCACAGGTGCTGTCAGACTCGATGTTTTCAATTTCATCTATCGCTCCCAATAAAAATAATAGCAGTTATTGAAATTAATTTGAAACTATTTTGTTGTGTCGTTGTTCTTAGTTTTGCACAACTATTATTTACGGTTAGGTCTATTATTGTTAGGTCACAAAAATAAATTCGTCTTTGTTGTCTTTGTTTGAGGGTTGAACAAAACCGAAGGTCGACTTGGAGCGGGTAGTGAAAATTAAATACACTGGACTGGTTTTAAATCACTTATAATCAACCGAACCGAATCACAATGTACTGGATGTACTGCTCACAACAACAAAACAAAAATAATGTCTTAGACCTTATACTATCAGCGGTAACGAAACCATGAAACCATAGCGACTTCTAATTTGACTACAACGCCATCTATCGAGCGATGTGGTACTATTATTTCGAAACTTTAAATAAATGTTGATCGCTGTGATTCCGTTCTCACTGTTTAAACCTAAACATACCGCCCACCAAGGACATATTACAAATTGTCCTTCCCTTAATTTAAACCGCCCACCATGCAACATGTCTTCTGAAGTGGGATGCACAGGTACAAATCTTAATACAATTACATATTTAATAACGTCATACAACACGAGCGATGGTATATAGAAGGCAAACAAATTTTTTACAAACTAAATGAGTTCTTAAAATAATTAACAATACATATCCTTAAATATACCTCACATACACACATTTTAAGTTGCTACAGGTAGAATAGCCAGTTTAGAAACAGGTCTCTTTATCAGGGAATTTTTAGTTTTAACGGTAACGATTCGAGTAATTCCGTCAGGACCATGGTGTTTTGATTCAATTTTGCCCAGCAACCACTTGCCAGGAGGCAAATCATCCTCTTTTATCAAAACTATGTCACCTATAGCTGGTTCTGGGGTTTGATGAGCCCACTTATGACGTTGTAAAAATTGGTTTAAGTAATCTTGTGACCATTGCCGCCAATAGTCCTGCAACATTCTCTGGGTGAGTTGCCACCGTCCCAGACTAGAAATGTTAACCCTTTCGATATTCGAATCGGGGGCAAGGACGAGTGGTTCCCCAACCAGGAAATGGCCCGGAGTTAACACCGTTAAGTCATTTTGATCCACACAGGAAAGTGGTCTCGAGTTGAGGCATGCCTCAATTTGGGCCAACACCGTCGTTAGTTCCTCGAACGTTAATGTGGAGTTCCCTACAACCCTTCTGAGGTGGTATTTAGTGGACTTGATTCCTGCCTCCCATAGACCGCCGAAGTTTGGAGCGTGAGGAGGAATAAAGTTCCACTTTGTACCGTTATTTGCCAAGGCCTCAACCAATTCGGGAATGAAATTGGAATTTTCTTCTTTAAATAATTCTTGCAGCTCTCGCGCAGCGCCAACAAAATTGGTACCATTATCACTATGTTATTCTGCACAATGTCCACGCCTCGCTACGAACCTCTTAAAGGCGGCTAAGAAACCTTTAGACGTCATGTCACTGACTGCTTCGATATGAACCGCCCGCGTAGACAGACAGACAAAGACTGCGATGTACCCCTTGTACGACTTATTGCCTCGCCCTTTCGACATTCTGACGTTTATCGGACCAGCGTAATCGACGCCACTGTACAAAAAAGGTTTATTAGGTGTAACACGAGGAGATGGTAATTGTCCCATTAGTTGACTTTTGACTTTATTTGTGTACCTAGCGCAAGTAACGCAATTTCTAAAATAGGCCTTTACTAATGATTTAACTCCTACAACCCAATACCGAGATCTTAAGTAAGCAATCATGGCTTGAGGCCCCCCATGCATCGTTTTTTGATGCGCCTCGCTTACTAGATGCTTCGTGAGGAAGGCATCTTTCGGAATCAGTATAGGATGTTTTCGGTCATAACTCAGCTGAGATAGTTCTAATCTACCTCCCACTCTAATTATTCCATTGGGGTCCAAAAATAAGTTTAACGATTTGTACTTTCTTCCCGTTTTACCTAAATAACCCATTTTCTTAAGTTCTTGTATTTCATCTTGTAACTCTTCTTCTTGACCCTTTCTAATACATATATCCATCGCCTCCTCCAGTTCTTTCGTAGACAACTGTTTAGTTCTTTCCTTGTCAGAACAATCCAACCGTAAGTGCAAGAACTTCCTACAGTAGGCTACTACCCTGATCATCCTTGAAAGGGATGAAAATCTATCCCAAAATGAAATTTCTAAGACGCTTGTATGCACGTTAACTTCTTCTATACGTGTAACAAGATGCTTTGGTCTTTTGTATTCTACTATCGGTCCGCTTAAGAAAATTGGACCTTCCCACCACAGCGAAACATCTTTAAGTTCCGAGGGAGAAACTCCACGTGACGCCCAATCTGCTGGATTTTGCTTGGATGCTACGTGCGCCCAGTGATGTGTATCCAAGGTGGTTAAAATGTCCGAAACTCTGTTGGCAACAAAAGTTTTCCACCGACTTGGATGACAATTTAACCAAGCCAACACCACTTCACTGTCTGTCCAGGCATGCCAGTCAGCCTTTGGTATATTCATTACCTCACCTACCTCCGCAATCAACTTTGCTGTGAGGACCGCCCCACACAACTCTAACCTCGGAATGGAAACCTGTTTAATCGGTGCTACCTTTGTTTTGGATGTGATTAAGGAGATATGAATATTTCCCAAGTTATCAATCACTCTAAGGTAAACTACGCCTGCATAAGCGTTTTTAGATGCATCGGAAAACCCATGCAACTCCGACTTCCGAATATTGGAACCAATATGTAACCATCGCGGGATTTTTATGCTAACAAGAGAAGCTAAACTATTGCGGTAAGTATCCCATTCTTGTAATAAATTGTTTGGAATTTCTTGATCCCATTCTAACCCAGCTAACCATAATTTTTGAATTAACATTTTTGCTAAGATTACGCTTGGTGCTAACCACCCTAACGGATCAAATAAACGTGAAATGTCCGAGATAATTTTCCTTTTTGTTACAGGTCCCGTTACCGGCGCGAGTTCCACAGAGTATTGGAAACAATCATCGCGAGTGTTCCAGGTAAGTCCTAGTATTTTTGTTACTTCGTCTATTTTTATTGTTAGTTCTTCATCGTTTCCATCTCTAATTTTATTTAATAATTCCTTGCAATTGCTTTTCCATTTTTGCAATTTAAATCCTCCCTTAGCTAGTACTTGAGATAATTCCGTGTAAATTTTAAACCCATCTTCTATCCTTTCAGTCCCGGACATCAAGTCGTCCATGTAAAAATCATTCAAAATTATTTTAGCTATGCTTGAATTATCTCAGCACTCATCATAAGCTAATTGTTGTAGTGCCCGTACAGCTAAGTATGGAGCCGAGGCCGTACCGAATGTAACGGTTAACAATTCATACTCTTGTAACTCCTTTTCAGGATTATCCCTCCAAAGTATCCGTTGATATGGCGTATCCTGCCTATCCACCAAAACCTGCCGATACATTTTAACAATATCCGCTACTATACATATCTTATGGCCTCTCCAGCGCATAACAGTATGACGTAGTTCATCTTGCAAGTGCGGACCAATCATTAGGTCATCATTTAATGACCTACCATTAGTTCCTTTACAGGAGGCGTCAAACACAACCCGCACCTTTGTAGTATCTCTATCTTCACGAACTACTGCGTGATGAGGTAAGTAAACAGCCTCTTTGTTATATTTTTCTTGCTCTGTTACTTCTGCCATATGGTTAAGTCTTAAATATTCTTGCATGACATTCGCGTAGTCTGCCTTTAATTTATTATTTTTACCTAACCTGACTTCTAATCCTTTTAGCCTTTTTGCAGCAATCACTTTGGATTCAGTGCCCCTACCAACCAGAATTGGTTCGCGTAGCGGTAATCTCACTATGTACCTGCCATCTTTATTTCTTGTAGTGGAAGTTGTAAATAACTTTTCACAATTAATTTCCTCCTCCGTTAGCATCTTTTTTGCTCCAGATAGTTCCTCTAGTTCCCAGAACTTCCTCAACAATTCCTCATCTTGGACGCTGGCATGCATCACGGTAATTTGTGAGTAAGTCTGTACCTTATTGTCAACTTCGAATGCGCCCGACAATATCCAACCTAAGGTGGTTTCCTGCGCTAAAAGAGTACCGTTTGTATTCTTCTTGACTCCGTTCTGAATGACTTGGCTAAATACCTCAGCGCCCAACAACACATCTATTTTATTAGGCTTGAAATATTCCGGATCAGCCAAATCCTTATCGCTCAAGTCTACTACCCATTCTACCCGACTTACTCTTGAAGAGGGGAGAAGAGCTGTTACCGACTTCAGAACGTGAGCCTTGACTTTTATTTGAAAAGACGGATTAACTCTCGACCGAAGATTGATAAGCACCATGGATGTCGAAGTTGTACTTTTACTTCCACCCACACCTAACACCGTATTTTTTGACGGTATTTTATTTAAGCGTAAGTACTGAACCGTGGATTCTGTAACAAATGAACCTTGGGATCCCTGATCCAGTAACGCCCTAACCACACGGTAAGTCCCATTCTTCGACTCAGCCGTGACTAAAGCTGTAGTTAATAATACAGTTTTCTTACTGTGTCCTGTCGCAAGACACGAGACTAGTGGTTTATCCTCCGCCTTATTGGCGGCCTCGATTTTCTCATTAACTACTGATGAGGTTTCCGCGCGAGCAGCCCTACTACCTTCACCAATATCAGACCCTACCTCACCCTGTGGGTGTAAAATTGTATGGTGGCGGCGTTTACACACCTGGCATCTAAGAGTGTTTTTACAATTCTTGGCAGAGTGGTTGTTATATAGGCAAACAAAACACAAATTATGTTCCCAGACGAAGTTACGCCGAGCTTCATTTGACTCCTTACTAAATTTAGGACAAGATGTGATCTTATGATCGGCGGAACAAAAGTCACATGATACTGACTTCTTATCTTTTAATACATGAAACGATTGTGTTCTCTTTGGGTGTGGATGTCTGTCCTTGTTATCCGACTTGTCTAAATTTTCCAGACCTCTAAAGCGACTATTTAAAAATTCCGAAAACTGAATAAACGTAGGTAATTTATCACTTAAGTCCGAAGCCACCATGAGTTCCCAAACCTTCCTGGTCTCTTTGTCTAATTTTTCACTAATTATGTGCACGACAATAAGATCCCAGGACGAGACATCTACCCCTAAATTACTTATTGACTCCAAACATTCTGAAGTAGTATTTAAAAGCCTTTTTATTTCGATAGCCGATTCACAAGACAAAGTCTTTTGACTTAGTAATCTTTTCATAATACCATTTGCTATAAATTTTTTATTATTGTACATTTTCTCTAATTTAGACCAAGCAATTTTATAGTTTTCAGATGTAACCTTTATGTTCCTCATCTTATAGATTTTTTCATCTGCAAAAATATATCCACCAATTACATCAGTTTGGAGGAAAGTTTTACTATGAACTCTGACCATTCTCCGATTATACTAATGCTAAGTCAAAAAATCCTATTAAAAGAAAGCCACTTAACCTTGGTTAATAAGTCCACAGATTGGGACAGTTTTGCTCTTGATCTAGATAATATTATCGACCTTAAAACTCCGATAAAATCGCAAGATCAGCTTGACTCAGAAGTAAACAAATTTATTATTAATATTCAACAATGTGCGTGGAGCAATACACCTCAGCTAAAACGCAAATATAAGGGATTTATCCATCCTAAAGAAATTGTGGATTTACTATAAGAGAAAAGAAAACAAAGGAAGTTGTGGCAGCAAACAAGGTTCCCGCGTCATAAAACAACACTAAATAACCTAACTAAACGACTAAAGAGAAAAATTCTACAATTTGAGGATGAATCTCTGAATACCAACCTTCTTCAGCTTACCAATGACAAATCAACGGATTACTCACTTTGGAAAGCAACGAGAAATCTAAAAAGGCAGATTATACAAATACCGCCCATCAGAGATAGCAACGGAAAATGGGCAATAAGCAATGACCAAAAGGCGTTCCGATTTGCTCAACATTTAGAAGAAACCTTTCAACCCAACGAAAGCTCTGTAGAAATACATGAGAGTGTAAATTTATCACAAAACCAAAGAATCAAGCTTGTGACTCCTAAGGAAGTAATGAGAGAAATTCAAAACAACATTAGCTCAAAAAAGTCTCCCGGTTACGACCTCATCACAGGGGAAATTCTAAAACGCCTCCCACGCAAAGCCATAGTAAAGCTGACCAAACTAATAAATGCTTCATTTATCTTAAAATATGTACCTGAGCCATGGAAGGTTGCTGAAGTCATTATGATTGCGAAGCCTGGGAAACCTCCCCACGAAGCATCATCATACAGACCCATTTCTCTGTTACCCGTACTATCAAAGTTATTTGAAAAACTGTTATTAAAACGGATAAAACCAGTAATAGAAGATAAAAACCTAGTTCCAGATCACCAGTTTGGCTTCAGAGAAAAACACTCAACGTTAGACCAGGTACATAGAATAACTAATGTTATTGAAAAAACGCTAGAAAATAAAGAAGTCTGTGCTACCGTGTTCTTAGACGTCGCGCAAGCTTTTGACAAAGTTTGGCATGAGGGTCTCATATTTAAGCTCAGACGCATGCTACCAGAATTTGTAGATATCCTAGAGTCGTATTTAACTAAAAGAATGTTTAGAATACGCCAAGAGGACGCATATTCCGAGCTAAAAACCATAAAAGCTGGGGCGCCTCAAGGAAGTGTGCTTGGCCCAATTTTGTACTTGTTATACACTTGTGACATCCCAGAGCTGGAAAACAGCACCATAGCGACCTTTGCAGATGATACTGCTATTATGGCCACCGGATCAAGCCACAGAGAAGCAGTAGAGAAAGTTCAACTAGCTGTGAACAAAGTTTACGACTGGACACAAAAGTGGAAGATCAATCTGAATGAGTCAAAATCAGTTCACATTAACTTCACAAACAAACACAGTGACTACCACCCACTCTACATAAATGGTATGCAAATACCTTATGCTAATACAGCCAAATACCTTGGCATAACTCTCGACGCCAAGCTGCGTTGGAAAGCCCATATCAAAAAGAAAAAACAGGAACTCGATATTCGTTATAAACGTTTGTATTGGTTACTGGGAAGGAAATCCTGTTTATCAATACATAATAAGTTGATAATATACAAGCATATTCTGATGCCAATTTGGACGTATGGTATCCAACTTTGGGGCTGTACTAAGCCAACCAACGTCAAAATAATTCAACAGTTCCAAAATAAAGTACTCAGGGCTGCTGTAAATGCACCCTGGTACATAAGAAACGATGACCTCCACCGTGACCTCGACATGGAATTCGTCACCACCATCACACAAAAATTTGCTGAAGCCCACGAACACAGACTCCATCGACACGTGAATGTTGAGGCAATCCAGCTGTTAGACAACACAGGCATAGTGCGTAGACTCAAGAGAACTAAACCATTTGAATTAGTGTAGTGTAAGTGAATCAATAATAGTAACAATGTTGTGCTATTTATATAACACATGAACAAAGTGTTTCATCAATTTTACCAGACTCTAAGGAAGTGTTACGAACGTGTGTAAAAGTGCATACCTAATTATGGACACTATTCTTAGCATTAACATAATTTATAACGTAGCATAATAAGTTAGATTTAAATTGTTTATTAGTCTTCTTAGGCTAGATTGCAATTAACTAGTAAGAACTTGGTTCTTGCTAATAAGGAAAAAAAAAAAAAAAAAAAAAATGTTCCTCAATAACTGCTCAGCCTCCCCACTTAACTGTCCCTTTAAATAATAAAATCTCTGTGCATCGTCTAGTGACGGATTCTCGTGCACCAATCCAAAAAATAAATCCCTAAATGTTTGCCACTCTGAATACTTTCCCGAAAAAGAAGGGATTTTTATTTCTGGCAACTTAACTCTGCTAAAACTCTTTTCACTGTGACAAAACATAGACTTAGAATCCTCATATAACGACGTTGTTCCATTAGATAATAATTCCCTTAATTCGCTTTTAAAATCCACATAAAATTCCTCGACTTCATCATAAAGCCCATTTTTTATATAGCTAGAGTTCGACAATTCCACCTTTTTTATTGTACTTAATATTTCTTTATGAGTAGCCGTGAATGTACTCCATAATTGTTCCAAATTTTCAATACGGGTCTCTAAATATGCATGAGTTAATCGCTCTTTAGGCGCTTTCTTTAAATTGGATTTAGCCTTATACATTTTGGCACTAATGTCCTCCTGAATAACAAGGAAAGAATCCATTTTGCAACAATTATAGGATACAGATTTAACCGGAACTATATTTTTACAAGTCTATACACCTTAAGTCACTTGGGTCTAAAATCGGGCATGGATTCCCCGTCAGAACCACTTTTCGCATAAAATTTTACAAGTCCTAATTTTCTACTTAGCAGATAATCTTCTGGTAATTTCAAGAGTTCAACTTCAAATGATGCACTTTTTTTATTGAGATTTTAAACTATTCTTCCTGATAAAGATTTCAAATGTACTCACAATTTTTTCTTCACCATAACTTCACTCACTGACACACTGATGATGTCGCGCTGTACTGCACCACAATTGGCACGCTGTTGTACTGCACCACGAGCACCGCCAGTGGCGCCCTCTGCTCGGCCACGATCTGCCGCTCGTCACCTCCCTTGCGTCGCTCCTCCGGATGGTGCTACCAGATGTGGCTGCTCCACGCTCCACCTGGCTGCTCCCTGCTCCAACCGGTTCCACCTTCAGCTCCTGGGTACCTCTCACCTGGAGTACCCCACTTGAAGGGGATGCTCTGGACAGCGATCCACTGCCCAGTAGTGACGCGAAGGGTGGTAATCTCTACCACCACCGGAGACTACCAAAAACACTCCCGACTACTCCGACTCGAAGGACCATGAACAAAACCGAAGATCGGCTTGGAGCGGGTAGTGAAAATTAAATACACTGGACTGGTTTTAAATCACTTATAATCAACCGAACCGAATCACAATGTACTGGATGTACTGCTCACAACAACAAAACAAAAATAATGTCTTAGACCTTATACTATCAGCGGTAACGAAACCATGAAACCATAGCGACTTCTAATTTGACTACAACGCCATCTATCGAGCGATGTGGTACTATTATTTCGAAACTTTAAATAAATGTTGATCGCTGTGATTCCGTTCTCACTGTTTAAACCTAAACAAGGGTGGATGATTGTAATGTGTGATTTCTGATGCGTCTTGAATGTTAAAAAAACACGTAATTCGTTACTTGAAAAATATTTAGGTATCTTTATCATATCTGTCTTTTGTATCTTACTTCTATTATAAATGCGAAAGTTTGGATGGATGGATGGATGTTTGTTACTCAATCACGCCAGAACGGCTGAACGGATGTAGATGATATTTGGCACAGAGATAGATTATCGTGCCAATAATTATGTCCATATTCCGCAACTGGTTGCCAACTGGCAACTGTCATAAAATGCATTAGAAAAGAACGGCTATTTTAGCCCATTTGTCATCGAAGCGAAGCGAGGTAGGCTGACGGTTCACAGACCTCCCTGTAAACCAGGTTTCGCAATTTCGAATGTTTTTTTCTAATGCTTTATGATTTTCAAATCATTATAAAGTAGATTAATATGCTTTTGGTTTTTTTTAACCATTCAAAGACAGTTAGGTAATCATAAATTAACAAATATTAATTGACCAATTTTCAGTGGCCGAAAAAAAAATCTCTAAAAACTTTAAAATAAAAACAAAAAATAAAATTAGATAAAACCAACGACGTTGTAAATTTGTTCCGTGCGGGAATCGAACCCGCGACAGCAGTCAATCGCTCAGCCGCTGCGCCAACTGTGCCGTCACATAGCATTTGTGCTGAATCTTCTGCTGGCCCAACTCCTCAAGGACCGCTATATACAGCTTTAAAGTTTTTTTTAAATTTTGCCCCAGTCCAGGCCCACACTTTGAATTTCTCCTGTATCGTGGGTGTGTTTACAGACAGTTAAACTCACAAACAGCTAGACCCGGAACCACTACCTGTAGCCCCTGTAGGCCATACAAAAATGTGATCCGTGAAGGAATCGAACCCGATTCACGCAGCGCAGCAGCCATTCGCTCAGCCACTGCGCCAACCGTGCGGTCACATAGCTGTGGCTGTGGCTCCCTCGGACATTGCTGCAACTTTTATCGGTGGCCGGACTGCACATTCCGTTTTCATATTGCCGCTGAATCTTGCAAGTGAAGATACCTCAACATGCAACATTACAGCGGCCGGAGAGTCCTTTTGTAGCAGTGCAAGTTTAAAGTGCATAAGAGGCGTTGAACCGCAGCTTGCAGGCCATTCGCGGCAACCAGGCGCTGATGGGTGGCGTTGTCGTTTTGCTCGCAGGCGACTTTAGACAGATACTGCAAGTTATTGAGAGGGGCACAGCGGCGTATGAAATAAACGCCTCAATAAATGTCTCAAGGCGTCGCCACTGTTGTCTGGGATCGAAAAGATCCATCTTACTTGCAACATGTGCGTCCAGCTGTACAACGACCACGAAGCAGGTGTCTTTGCGAATATGCTGCTGTAAATGGGAGTGGGTCGTCTAGAATCGGGCGCAGATGGGAAAATTCTATTTTCCGAAGAATTTTCCCATCCAGTGGCTACAGAGGATGCACGCACATCCACATCATCATTTCTTCAAATTTGTTAATATAAAAAATGAAGGGTGGTTGTGTTGTGGTGTGTTGTGCTGTCGCCAAAGAACGAGTGTGTCAATCAAATAAAAAAAAATGATATGATCGTCGGCGTCGACATTCATAGACCCTGTGATGGCTAATGATGATAGTACTGCCTACCCCGTTGAATTTCTCAACTCCCTGGGGTTAACTCCCAGACAACTTGCAGACCATGCAATGGAACCAGGCTTCGTATCACAGAGCTGGGCAGTAATATTATAACAGTCACCATTATTACAGGAGTGGCTAAAGGAGAGAGCGGTTTAATTCCCCGCATACCCTTTATTCCAAATAACTAGCCATTTCAATTTAAGAAGTTGCAATTTCCCTTAAAATTGGCTTTTACAATGACGGTCAACAAATTCCAAGGAAAAACCTTTAAAGTGGCAGGGATTCTTTTGGGTGCTTCATGCTTCTCACACGGTCATTAAACAATTCATTTAATGTTGTATACAAAACGGTATTAAAATAAATAAAGAAATAGCGCCCAACAAGGCGTTTGATTGTTCACTTTGAAAAAAAAGTCGTATGGCACCATAATGTTCCAGTTTTTAAGCCATATCGTCGCCTCAACGCCGTTCAGACCTCTGCGGCCCAGAATTACAGCGCCCAAAAACACGCCTTTTGTAGTCATCACCCACATTATCACATTTTGATCAGGCCTTCAGTTCTCACACACATACCGCCTGTAATCCCCGAAGGGTTAGGCACATATGTGTACCTAATCGTACACCCACATTACACCAGTTATGTTGAAGTCCCATGTAATAGGGGGCGAGCCTATTGCCATCAATCGGGCACAAATCCAGACTCCGTAGCTGCTACTGATAATTCCTGATGGAATAACCAAACAACACTTTACCCAATTAGGGAATCGAACACGCATACACGACAAAATTTCCACGCGAACGAAGTCGCGGGCAACAGCTAGTTATTCTATAAGTTAAGGAAACCGGCATGTCCTAGAACCAAAAATTCGAAGACATGTGACATCTACCAACCCGCACTGGGCCCGCGTGGTGGATTATATAGCCCATACCCTCTCTAGAGAGGAAGCCGTGTGTCCCAGCAGTGGGAACATTATAGGCTGATTATGCTTATGCTTATTCTATAAGTAGATTTAATTCATTGATGTATATTTTATATACGGGGTGGGAAAAAAAACAGCTGCAAGAATAAATGGTTTAAATTAAATACGTGTTACGGGCGCGAATCATATTTTGTTCAACATGCCTGAGGCTGACACTGACCTGCAAATTGCAAAAAAAGGTAAGAAAAGTTTAATTTTGCGGGCTGCCCTGGCGCTTCCAACTTAGGAAACATTTATCTCTTCGGCCATCATTGCCATCCCCGACAATTTACCTTTCATTTCATACTCTTGCGCCATCACATCTGCCAAGCTCGTCGTGCTGTGCTGGCGCTGCCGCTGCGGCTGCAGAGAATCTCAAGTGGCATAAATATAGAAAATATTTATGCCCTTTGTGGTAATTATATTTTCGAGCCGTTTGGGGTTGAAACTTTGGGGTCGTGGGGTCCGAGTTCTCATAGCATGTTTAAGGAAATTTCGAAACGCCTAGTTGACGCTTCCCGTGACCCAAGGGCTGGCTTTTACTTTGGCCAGAGGCTAAGTGTTGCTATACAACGTGGCAACAGCGCCAGTCTCTTGTGCACATTACCAGCTGACAGCGTTGAGGAGGAGTTTTTTGATGCTCTTTTATAGTTTGTTGTTAGTTTACTTATTTTAGGTTATTTAATAGTTTTAATTAATAATGTATTTAGTTAGTTTAATGCCTAATAAATTTTTCATAATCTAAATCAAAACATTTATTTCAAGTAGGCCAGTAACAGGCACTTTTGAATTGTCGAAACAAAGAGAACAATAGCTACAGTCCCAGTCACAAGGCATAAAAACTGTGAAAGTACAGTAGTTGCCCATTCCCTAACGTTGATTTCATGGGAAGATTTTAGAAAACTGTTAAATTACAAACTTTTACATTAACAAACGTGTACCTAACGTAGTTAGAAATTAAACTGCCAAACCGTAACATAGCACAATCGTAATTGGTGTTAACACTAACCGCCTCCGGGATTTACACCCTCGTAAGTAAGGGGCCGACTACCCCTTTACGTTCACGCGACATCCCACAGACGTAGGCAGGCTATTACCATAGACTTAATAGGTTAGGGGATGTTATTTGATTATTGATCGATTATAGAACAATTTAAGGGTCTTGAACTATCATGGTCACTAACTTTATTATTAATACTCGAAACGGAACACACACACATGGTAAATATCCCGTTTAAATACCCTGGTCCCGATACCGGCGGACCCCTGCTCCCGATACCGGCGGACCACTATTTTTTATATTTTTAAATGTTTTTTTATATTGTTTGATGTTAGAATATTTAAAAATGTGTTTAATATGTGTAAAAATAAATAAAGGAAATTTAAGGGTCAACTTTGAGTCAAATGTTAGCCAGTTTATAGATTATCCAAACTAACATTATAAATGCGAAAGTAAGTTTGTTTGTTACCTTTTCACGCCTAAACCACTGAACCGATCAAGTTGAAATTTTGCACCCAAAAAAAAGTACTGTTCCCGACGAAAACAAACGTTCTTATGATAATAATAGATGGCGCCACGTGTCTTTCGAATCATGATTGATTTATATTATTACAAGCAGAGTACAACCCAAATTGATTGTCAAATTCTAATTTAACGTGAGAGAATCCGCGTGCAAAAGCTAGTCAGAAATAATTTTAAGTAGCCCATAGATATGAAAATAGAACATGCTCGTAGAAAGACTGGTATCGTTAACCTTAGTAATATGAACCAAATACTTTGAGCGTCACTTATTTGAATAGGTTTTTTATTCTGCCCAACCCCCGTAGCATGACCACCGTAGACAAGGATTTCTTTGACGGAAGAATCGACAAAATGACAGATAGTGCAAAGAAATCTGTCATTGTGTCGACACAATCTGTCATTTTGTCGATTCTTCCGTCAAAGAAATCCTTGTCAACGGTGGTCATGCTACGGGGGCTGGTTTTTCATGCATCGTCCTCATCATCGTTCTCCTGCCCTTATCCCAATTTATTTGGGGTCGACGCAGCATGCTTCTTCTTCCATACTTCCATACGCAACAGAAATAATGTGGATCTACCTTTACCAACAGTATGTTAGTTCCCGAAGAGTAAGAATCAAAGAAAACTTTAGGAAATCCAACTCGGACTGAAAATTCAAAACCAAGTATTCAAAAATGCAAGACCAAACGTTTACCAAACTCAGAGCAAGCTGCAGCGCAAACTACCAAAACTTGAAAGTCAGATCTGAGATAGATAGCGGCAAGATTTCAAATATTATGTAGACGAAACTCTTCGTCCAAATGTATGCGGAGCACGGCGTGAAACCAAAAACTCGCCGTGAAGGATGAATATCGATGAACGCACGTATGCCAACACTGCTCACGAATACGCTAGGATGAGCCGTCATACTTTTGGAAACTGAACTCTAAGGAAAACGTGGATCCATTGCTATATTCGTTGACTATAGATTCAGTTACACTTGTATTTCGCCGAGTGTCTTGAAACATAAACAGAGGCCCTAGCACAAACGCGCGGTGTAAACGTAACGTAAAAAGGTTAATTTTAAAATTACAAAAACTCATCATCATCAACATTTTAACCGAAAGACGTCGCCACATTGACCGGCCCCGTGCGACTCGCATCCAGCGGATCCCTGCAACCTTTACCAGGTCATCGGTCCACCTAGCGGGAGGCCTTCCAACTCAGCTTCTTCCGGTTCGCGGTCGACACTCCAAAACTTTTCGGCCCCATCGGCCATCCGTTCTGCGAGCAATGTGCCCTGCCCACTGCCACTTAAGTTTAGCTATTCTTCGGGCTACGTCGGTAACCTTGGTTCTCTTGCGGATGTCCTCATTTCTGATTTGATCACGCAAGGAAACTTCGAGCATAGCCCTCTCCATTGCCCACGCTACAAACACTCGATTGACATTTAATCCTAACTTCCTAACTATCCTACCAAATAATATTACAAATGCGAACAGGTGGTCAGTGGCCCAAAAGTCTGACAACAAGTCTTAACAAGGGGTATCATATTACCCAGTACTAACTGGGCTATGTAGGTTAGATAGGCAGTCGCTCCATGTAAAATACTGGTATTCAGCTGCATCCGGTTGGACTGGAAGCCGACCCCAATATTGTTGGGAAAAGGCTGTGCAGATGATGATGTGCGTATTGTTACTATAGGTTACATTTCACCTGCACTATAAGATCCTTTGACACTATAGTAACAAGGACAAACCATATTCATGACCTCAAAGGGGTCACCTAGAGCCAATATCAATTAATAATGCATGTAAACGACAGTTGGCTGAGGCGCCTGCCGGAATATTGGCAATTATGCCACAATTGGGCGCTAGTGCGACGCTAATGCGGCCACATTAACCTCTGATGCGATATGCAATAAATGTCAATAACATTCATAGGTGCTATGTGCAGTGTACATGGTTGCTGCTTCAATGAACTTGCAAGACGACGTCCACAATAGGTTTTTGAAAGCGTTTATACAGAAAGTGGGCAACGTCGCAAATAGCTGTCAAATATTTCGCTGTTTTGATTAATTTGGCAATATTACTGTATGGAAATAAGAAATATGGCACGCAACATTTTGGATGAACGCTCTTAACAAGCGAGTTCGTAAGCCGCCATTATTTGGTGTGACCGTTGGACTGCCAAGTCATAGATCTCGAGTTGAACCCTAGACAGTTGTATAATTAAGGAGCTCGTGGCTAAATAATAACAGCCGCTCGGGTCGATCTTGAGGTTAAGCCACTCTTGCCTAGGTTGTTCCGTGGATGGGTGACCGCCCATTACATACCGAGTTTCCTCCGTGCCTCGGAAAGCACGTGAAGCCGTTGGTCCCGGCTGTCACTTGTAGATCTTTCACAGTTGTTTCAGGTAGTCAGTGGCCCGAAAGTCTGACAACCAGTCTTACCACTGGGTTGTGGAGGTCAGATAGGCAGTCGCTCCATGTAAAATACTGGTATTGACCTGCATCTGGTAAGACTGGAAGCCGACCCCAAACAAGTCGGGAAAGAGCTAGGCAGATAATGAGGCAATTGATGAGTAATCCATCTATTGATAGCATGGGGAGACCACTCCAGGTAAAACAAAAGTAACGGTATGTAATGATGGTCACCCATCCACAGACCGACCTTTGCAAGTGCGGCTTCACCTTAAAGATCCGTGCGGCTGTTATTATTTGGCTACTGTGGACACCTAAACGCGTCCGCTACCACCCTAGTCAACATGTATTCACTCTGGACGAGACCTAAGTAACATCTTGCTATTCAACGCATTTGCTCTGTAAGTCGAGTTCAGTCAGTAAGAAGCTTACTCAGCTCTCGAGATAATTTTTGCTTTCAAAGACGAACAAATTATAAGTGATATTAAAATATAACAAGAAACTTTGAATAGTAATAACTGGTTTATTTTCTCTTGACGTTAGTTCTCAAGTTGTTATTTTGTGTTCTCAAATTGTTATTTTGTAGCGAGAAATTATTTTAGTTATGAAGCACGAGAATGTTAATATTGAATGTCCATGAAAGATTGATTAGATTGTGAATATCTATAATCATCAAGTTATTTTGATTACGAGATTAAACCAATCTATGCAATTCATGTTATTTTGATTACGAGATTAGACCAATCTATGCAATTCATGTTATTTTTTTATTTCATAAAGTTTTTTTGTGTGTGCGTCTTTTTATTCAGGTACTATGCTTATGTACATTATTCACAAACTATAAATAGACTTAATCTATATATATAAAAATAAATTCCTATTTCCCTTGGTCACGCTGTCACGCGTGAACGGCTGGACCGATTTCACAATTTTTTTTTTGTTGTTTTTATTATTGTCAGGAGAAGGTTCTTAGGTGGGTAGTAGGTAGGTAGTAGGTAAGTAGTGGGTAGGTAGGGGGTAGGTAGGGGGTAGGTAGTCGGTAGGTGGTAGTGGGTAGGTAGTGGGTAGGTAGGGGGTTTGTAGTGGGTAGGTAGTGGGTAGGTAGTGGGTAGGTAGTGGGTAGGTAGTGGGTAGGAAGTGGGTTGGTAGTGGGTAGTAAGTAAGTAAAATTTTAAGTAAGTACGTAAAATTTATTTGTTTTGTTGTTGTGGGTAGGTACTAGATAGGTAGTAGGAAAAGGTGCATTGCACAGCTAGTATAATCATAAAAATATGTACAAGTATCAAAAGAGAAAAATAATTACAGGGCGTCAAAAAATAAATTCATTTGTATCGCTGTTGGGGAGGCGCCCAGAAGCCTGGCAACATGCCACGTTGGATGGCAATACTGAGCCCTCTGGTTACGTGAAGGGTCGACAAACAGCCTGGCTATATCTCGGAAAACTACATTTTTGTAACGTAAGCCCAGTTTGTGTACATGTCTCTCTTGTAGTATTGCTCCAAGTGACCGTTCCTACGTATAAAGGGTGTAAATAGACCCTTAACATAAAAGAAAGGCACTTGTTTTCCAAGTCTTTTCGATAATTTTTTTGTTCTAAACCATACCTGGGAACCTTCTAGTTACGGAGATATGGGGGGTCAAAGTTCCAACTTTTTCACAATTTTTTATTTTTAATGTAAGATTTTTACTTTACACACCTCCACGACCCCCGTACTATTCAATCCATTCATTAGCACAATACTTTGAGTGTTTTCCACCGAGTCCTACCTTAAAACGTGATTTTTCACCCCAAAAAAAAAAAGTCGATTCCCAGCAATAATTTTTGCGTAAAGTTACTTAGTTTGATGTACAGAATGCTTGGTTGACGGATATGTGAAGGGTCTGTTAACACCCTGTATTTTTACCATTAATTTAATAATCTGAGGAACGCCGCTGACAAGGTTATTTATTACGCGCTTAAATTAAAAATGTCGACCAGCTACTTTTAACAAGATGTTGTTCATAAATTCTTCGGAAAATTGGGGGAATCTACCAAATTTTCTATAAACATACCAATTCCTCCACATTAGAATACAAAAATAACGCCAGTTATAAAACTGGGCAGTTATTTTGATTAAAACCGAAGTTTATTTATACCAGTATAGTCGGCAATATAAAAAGCCATTCATTTTCATCGCGAACCCATCCGTTAGGCTGGAACCGTAAAAAGCAAACTGAGCATTTTATTACGGGTTGCCCGGAGCCGATCGATGCTTATTCTTAATGGCTGATCCTGCTAATAGTTTGTGGGGTGAGCTCTATATTTTTTCGAAGGTTATCTATGATCTGTAACCCCCGGGATCCTATTACTAAACCTCCGCTGTCAGTCCGTCTGCCTGTCACCGGACTGTATCTCATGATCCGTAATAGGTAGACAGTTGAAATTTTGCCAGCGGCTAGGACTAACCTAATCAAGTTTACCCCTATGTCGCGAGCCGCACGTATTATTAATATTATCAAGGTATCGGAAGATATATTTGGGCAAAACCTGCCGGCATTTGTTCAAAGGGCACAAATAATAATTGAAGGGGGTGTCCAACTATGAGCTTGGTCATGGTTGGGTATTGATATTTTTACTATAGCTATTATAATTTTTAATATTTCTTTTTAATGTAATTTTACTGTTTATGTTGTTTAATTCTGTGTTGTAGCTTCGTATTGGACTTGGTCTGTAATGTTGCTATGGTTGGTGGTAAATAAATAAATTTTCACGATATGTGTATTTCTGTTGCCGCTGTTATAACAAAAAATACAAATTCAAGGGGACTCCCCAACTACGAAGATACGGAAACTTTCATGCGCGAGTCCGACTCGCACTTGGCCAGTTTTTTTTTTAAAGATTTTAGGACAAAAAGAAAGGAGCCAGCAGATTTAGAATAATTATCTAGAGGCCATACGACATCCGTTTAGTCTTCGATGTTGGTAGAAAAAATTATAAAAATATTTTAGGAAGACTCAATCGTACACACGGCGGCACATCAAGCTGTACACAACCAGTATAACCTGACTTTGCTTTGTATGAGCTTCCCTTACGTTGAGAGATCAGCTTAATATGGTATTGCATAGCTTGACTGGCCGCCGTGCGTACTACAGTTAATTTGGAACGGTACGCTGTTTCAAGAAAAAAATTAGAAAATCTTGACGAAAATGTAGAAAAAAAAAACATAATTTATAGAACTTATTTCACGTTGATGCTGCATATTTTGGCACTTTTGTTGCATATTTCAAGCATTTATGATGCATATTTCGACGATTATTAGTTGAATATAATCCGGTTCCTACTGATGATGATTAAATGTAATCCACTTCCTGAATTCGCCACCGCTGAGTATAGGCCAGTAGCGAAGGGTCATTTTTTGTAAGAGGTAAGCCGGAGTACATATCTTTACTGTATGGAATATTATTGGCTATAGAATACTGACTGTGCCATTTTTCAAAGGGAAGCCGGTAGGAATCGGGTTGTATGGAACCTTCGCCACTGGTATAGGCCTGTCTTTGCTTGTACCAAGCTCCACGTTCTTGTGCCAGCCTGTCCCTCAATGCCGTGATGGCAACAATGTCGTTTGCCCATCTCGTTTGATCAAAGGTTATTAGATCAAAAGGTTAATTTGCCTTTATTGCCGTAACCCGTAAAAGGTTAACACGCTGTAGCCGCGGGTGACGGGCTACGGTCTAAGAGACTGTTTGTTCCTGTGTCCAAATAGTTATTTATTGTGTTCAGCAATTGATTTACTATTTCAGTCATTTCGAGTACCTAAACTAGTACTGTCACTTACGGGATTTATTTAACACTTCAAGCACAAATTGGCGTACTTAATGCCATAGGCATTTTCTACCAGTCAACCTTTGGGTGATGCAGAGACAAACAGTGGTAGGTGTATCTGAAAATAGTTTTAATTAATAATAAGATTAGCTATAAGTAAATATAAAATACTATAAATATATAAGAAATACTATTAATACATATCAAAATTTTGATAAATGAAAATAGAAATTTACACGAGTATACTAAAATAAAAACACAAACAATAGGGAAAACATTACCGTCGTGACGAAACTGCCAGCTTCTTCCGAATGTACTCGCGAACTTTAAATTTGAAAGATACGCGATTGGTTACCATCCTGGGGAAGCGCATTCCACAGAGATATAGATTGGACAAAGAATGATCGGTGAATGAAGTCAGTGCGGTGAGAGGGACATTGAAGCATACGGTTTTGCGATGATCGCAGGCTCCTATTATGGTTGGCGCAAATATACTGAAAGTGGGGAGCAAGGTAACTAGGGGAAGTGGGAGAAACAAGAAAAGAAAACAAGGTGGTAAGCGCCCTTTGCTCCCTACGCTGACGTATAGGCAACCACTTAAGAAGAGTCCGGTGCTCGGAGACATGATCATATTTACGCAAATTGAAAACGAATCGAATGCAGTTATTTAGAAGACGGTCAAGTTTGTCGGGATATCTTCCATGATTGTTCATTATTTCGAGGTCCCGATATTTCGACGCTGTTGCTAGCGCTATAATTGTGGGTTGTCAACAACAATCACGGAAGATATCCCGTAAGTGACAGTACAAGTTTAGTTGTAAACCGGGAAAGCTTGAAACTGTGATTACAAGTACCTGCCCAGCTGACAGAAACTGTATAGAACATAACATCACGCCTGTAATCCCCGAAGAGTTCGACAGCGGTGTACCTCATAGTCACCCGCATTTCGCCAGTTATATTAAAGTCCCAGGTAATAGGAGGCGAGCCTATTGCCATCAACTGGACACAAATCCAGGCTCCGTGGCTGCTACTGATAAATTTGTAATGTAAAAACCCATTAAAACATTGCCCGACCTGGGAATCGAACCCAGGGAGTCATGCTCAGCAGTAGCCCCTGCGAACTCTACACGAGGCAGTCAAAACAAACAGAAACTGTTTTTGAATATAGTAGTCTGTTGGAAGAAGAGTTGTTCGGTCAGCGACAAAGACTAGGATAAACCCAATCATTTCATCATCATCATTTCAGCCGAAAGACGCCCACTGCTGGACATAGGCCTCTCACAAGTGTCCCATCATTTAAATTGACACAATTATTCGCTAAATTTACTATTGTATACTTTTACATTCCCGTCAGTTCTGATTACAGTTAAATATTCAGATCAATAACTAAGATTTAGAAAACTCAAGTGTTAATCTAGTTATCTCACTAACTGTACCTACAGCCTGTACGTTGGTTTATCGTTAATTTCGTGATGTTTTTAATTTACTAAAACAACACAAAATTTTGGTGCCAAACCTATCATTTATGAAATTATTATTCCGTGACATTTTCAAATCGCTAGCATGATCACAATATTATATTACACACACGTAATCAAGAGTAAACATTTTTGACCTGACAATATTTACCCAAATATTAAAGCGATTCCCCAAAATGAAGTCAAATTCAAATTGATGTTAGAAATCAAGTAACTGTCAGCAAAACTAACGGTCAATAAACGTTAACAACTAAACAGATAAATCAAGATTAATTAATTTGTGGAGTTTAGTGCCTCGCCTTACTTTGTACACGACTGTTAGAGTATTCATCGAATATAGAAACAAAGTGCTTTAACAGATCGGAGTGTTAAGCACAGAATTAACACTGGATGGATGAAATGGCGGCAGGTCACACATTCCCTTTAAACTCAAGGGGAAGATTTATAAAACCAAAGTTAGACCTGCTGTCTTGTATAGATCAGAATTTTGGGACACAAAAGGTATGAATGAAAAGCAGTTACATGTGGCTGAGATGAGAATGCTAAGGGGGATGTGTGGTGTAACGCGAATGGATAAAATAAGGAATGAGTAGAAAATCTAAAAGTGGCGCCGGTGACTGAACAGTTGTGTGATAATCGGTTATCGTGGTATGGACATGTGATGCGAAGAAATGAGGAAAATGGACCCTTGGGTCGAACCCTTGTGTCGAATGTAATAGGAGGTTACGAAAACCATATATCGACACATGGTCTGCCAGACAATATATAGCAATAGGTTTGACTTAAGCTTTTTAAAGGGTTATGTAACGACATAAGCCATCCAGGCAGACAAAACTGTTTTATTCCATTTTTTATTTATTTATTTATTGGTGTCTAATAGTCTGTCTGATTTAAATATATTTTCTGGATTCTGTCAATTACTATCTGGGTGACTTTAAGCCTTCTGATGAGGCTCATTGTGAGCGACCAAGTTTCGGTCCCGTATGTACACTGGCAACACACACTGGTCATAGACTTTCGTCTTGAGACACTGCGGTAAGTTGGACGAGAAGATACCACGCACCTTCCCGAACGCTGCCCAGCCGAGTCAGATTCGACGATTGACCTCTTTCTCAAAGTTAGACCTACCTAACTGGGCCGTTTGTCCCAGGTAGACATAATCGTCTACAACTTCGAGTGTAGAGTCTCCGATCTTGATAGGAGTGGGTGTTACATGGGCATTCAACATGACTTTGGTTTTGTCCATGTTCATTTTAAGACCTTCTCTTTCGGAAGCTCTACTGAGGTCATCGAGCATTGTACTGAGGTCCTCCATGGTAAGGATAAGGTAACATGCTGGATAAGGTACAGCGTATTCGAAAAATGGAGCAAATCTGTAGACTCCTTTAGACAGCTAAGTGCCTATAGCTTGTCTTATTTATACTTTAACAAGCTTTCTTCGTTAGATAACCTTATCGATTCTGTTCGGCTTATTGACTGGTGGTCGAACATGGGTTTAGTGTGAGTTTTGGACAAACTGTTGGCTTAGTCTATTTAGACATTGTTTAGATAAATATTTACATTTATTTATACAACTGTACATTGCTATCAACGGTAAAAGTGCCCAGAAGGTTGGCAGGGCTGCCACGTTGGATGGCAATGCTAATTTTTATTAAATAAAGAAATAGTACCTACTTACTATTCCCATATCATATTATTTCTTTAACTTAATTTATCCGCGCTCATTACAGTGGCACAAACTGTCATTATGAGAGCTTATGAAAAAACTAGAATAATAAATGAAATACCTAAGGAGACGATATTCGGGAGATAAAAATCTTTGAATATTGTTTCTTTATTTACAGAAGAAACGTAATTGAGTTTTATTTACTTACGAATTTCGAATCTATACATATAAAATTCAAAGTCCTGACTGACTGACTGACTTATATATCAACGCACAGCCCAAACCGCTGGTCCTAGAAACATGACATTTGGACAGTGTACACTTTGTGACGAGTGAGTATCCACTAAGAAAGGGTTTTTCGAAATTCCACCCCTAAGAGGGTGAAATGGGGTGTTTAATTTTCTGTGAAACTTTTTATTCCCTGAGTCGATTGACTTGAAAATTTGTGTATTTACTCTTCAGTTAAAATTATGAGACACGTGTATCACAGTTTTTCCTAAATCATCCCCCAATTTAAAATTAAACGTCCTGACTGGCTGACTGATATATCAACCCCCAGCCCAAACCACTTATCCTAGAGACATGAAATTTGGACGGTGAATTGTTTGTGAAGAGTAAGTATCCACTAAGAAAGGATTTTTGGGAATTTCACCCCTAAAGGGGTAAAATAGGGGATGGAAGTTTGTATGAAAGTCTGTCAGTTTTGAAGTTAGGATCTTCAAATTTTGTGATAAGGCTGACGATTGAAAATTAATTTATACGTGTCTCGGCGTTTTTGATAATTCTACCCCCGAAGGGTTAAAAAGGGGGGTGAAGATACTATGTTTGTTCGGGTGAAATGCAACTCAATTTTGTACAACCGATTGAGCTGAAATTTTGCACAAATCTTTGGTTCTGGTGACAATACATTTTTATGACATACATTCCTTAATCCTGCAGCCAGGATCGTCTCCTCAAGAGAGAACTCTTCAGCGGTTAGTAGCATGGCCACGAAACTTTGTTTACGCGTTCAAGTTTGATAGATAAAGATGATTTTATCATTAATCTTTAATCTTCTTTCTTTCTTCTTCTTTTTTTCTTTATATAAAATGGTAAACTGACTGACTGACTGACTGACTGGGTGATATATCAACGCACAGCCCAAACCGATGGTCCTAGAGACCTGAAACTTGGAGGGTGTGTTCTTTGTGAAGAGTAAGTATCCACTAAGAAAGGATTTTTGGGAGTTCCACCCCTAAAGGGGTAAAATAGGGGATGGAAGTTAATATGAAAGTACGTCAGTTTTGAAGTTAGGATCTTCAAATTTTGTGTTTAGGCTGACGATTGAAAATTTGAATTCCCAAAGTTCCTTTCTTAGTGGAAACCTTCTCTTCACAAAGAACACACCCTCCAAGTTTCATGTCTCTAGGACCAGCGGTTTGGGCTGTGCGTTGATATATCACCCAGTCAGTCAGTCAGTCAGTTTACCATTTTGTATATATAGATGTGTATCAGTTTTTCCAAAATCATCCCCCAATATAGTTAAATAGGGCTTCGAAGCTCACGTAGAAGGGCGCATGCCGCGCAGCGTTGCGTGGGGCGTGCGGGGCGCGGGAGTATTTACCTATTACTAAGTAGATAGGATTTTTCTAAGGTAGACGTGTCTGTGAATATAGTTTATTCCACCGATTTTCGCGTTGGCTCGCGATACGGGACATTGATATTAAATATTATGTCAAAGTATTATGTCTATAAATAGATTCCTAATAAATCATTTGTTTGGTGACCCGGTGTCCAATCTCAAACCAAGATATTTCACATATTATGTAATTTAATTGATATTACTATGAACAAATATTTGCAATAGCAAGTACACGTAAATCTATGTATGTACTATACATACATAGATTACTTATTATCCCAGAAGTAAGATTCCGTGGGCAGTTCCCGAACTCCACGCGGGCGAAGCCGCGGGCAGAAGCTAGTATCTTATATAAAGGGTGTAAAAAGACCCTTAACATAGCCGAAAGGCACTTGTTCTCCCCGTCTTTGCGATATTTTTTTTTGTTCTAGCCCATACCTGGAAACCTTCTAGTTACGGAGATATTGGGGATCAAAGTTACAACTTTTTCACAAGTTTTTTTTTTTAATTCGTGTTTTTAATTTAAGATTTTTACTTTACACACCTCCATGACCCCGTACTATTCAATCCATCCATCAGCACAATGCTTTGAGTGCTTTCCATCGAGTCCTACCGTAAAACGTGATTTTTCACCCAAAAAAAAGCCGTTCCCCAGCAATAATTTTTGCGTAAAGTTCCTTAGTTTGATGTACAGATTGCTTGGTTGACGGCTATGTGAAGGGTCTGTTAACACCCTGTATATAATGCTAGTACTGCACGACTGCCTCGTTAGTGGTCGCACAAGTGCGACTGCTGAGCATGAGGTCGACTCCCGGATCGGGTAAAATGTTATTGGATTTCTCCATCAGGAAATTCTCAGTAGTAGCCACGGAGACTGGATTTGTGCCCAGTTGATTTCAATAGGCTCACCCCCTATTACATGGGACTTAAACACAACACGCGAAATGTGAGAGTACTATTAGGTACACCTCTTCCTAACCCTTCTGAGATTACAGGCGTGATGTTATGTTAATTCTATAATGCTAGTTAAAAAAAATAGGATTTATAAATCTATACATATAAAATTCAAAGTCCTGACTGACTGACTGACTGACTGACTGACTGACTGACTGACTGACTGACTGACTGACTGACTGACTGACTGACTGACTGACTGACTTATATATCAACGCACAGCCCAAACCACTGGTCCTAGAGACATGAAATTTGGACAGTGTACTCTTTGTGAAGAGTAGGTATCCACTAAGAAATGGTTTTTCGAAATTCAACCCCTAAGAGGGTGAAATGGGGTGTTGAATTTTCTATGAAACTTTTTATTCTCTGAGTCGATTGACTTGAAATTGTGTCTACAAATACTTCAGCTAAAATGATGAGATACGTGTATCACAGTTTTTCCAAAATCATCCCCCAATTTAAAATTCAATGTCCTGACTGGCTGACTGATATATCAACGCACAGCCCAAACCACTGGTCCTAGAGACATGAAATTTGGACAGTGTACTCTTTGTGAAGAGTAGGTATCCACTAAGAAAGGGTTTTTCGAAATTCCACCCCTAAGAGGGTGAAATGGGGTGTTGAATTTTCTATGTAACTTTTTACTCTCGGGGTCGATTGACTTGAAAATTTGTTTACATACTCTTCAGATAAAATCCAGTTAATCCGATGTCCAATCTCAAACCAAGGTATCAATATTTCACGTATCTAATTTAATTGATATAACTTTATAATAATAATTGCAAGTTATAAGCAAGTACATGTAAATCTATGTATGTATTATAGATAGATACATAGATTACTTATTATTCCAGAAGTAAGACCCCGTGGGCAATTCCCTAACTCCACGCGGGCGAAGCCGCGGGCATAAGCTAGTGTCTAATAATGTGTGTGTGTGTGTGTGTATGCGTGTGTGTGTAATAATTAATTAACAAATATCCCATTTGTACCTAAGTCAAAAATTAAAGAGATCAAGTTATGAATCAGTAGGGATAATTATCTGATAATAGGGTTGTTTCCTGTGTCAAAAAAAATAAGATTCTATTTAGTCCGTCAGTTAGATTATCGAAAAATATTGGATACGTATTTTGTTAAGCTATGACGAAGCGCGCGAGCAGTGCCCTCTAACTATGTAATTGGTAAGTTTGGTTGTTGTGTCGCGCCGCTAGCACGGATTGCATTGTTGAATCGAAACATATAAAATAAATTAGATTACTGCTGTAAAAGTGTCTAATTTACCCATACCCTTCAGGTTATGGGCCCAGGAACAGTCAGTGAGTGAAAAACAGGACATATTAGTGAACAATTGCAGTGATTTGAACCAAAACAGTTCATCGTAATTGAAAGTTATAAACGCGTGTAGTTAAGTGAAGGTCAATTAGTGTAACGCGGACTTTCAAGTTACGTTCGCCGTCGCCGTTTGTTTACTAAACTTTTGTCGCGAAGATTTTTATTCATTGCTATTGTTTTGATTTTGGAGTTGAAGAAACTTCATTATGGCTACATCTATAAAGACCGACCCGATCTATTGATCGACTTACTGGTGATAATTATGATACATGGAAAATAGAGACGACAAAGAGCAAAAGACAACAATGTTGTTCAGTACTATCGAAGAGGTTATGCAAGGTGAGAAAGTAAATCCTATTTGGTGCATTGACAGTGGATGCACAGGTCATATGTGCAACGAGAAGCAAATGATCGAGGATTTTACGCGGCTAGATTCAGAGCTAAATTTAGCTAATAGCGGCGCGACACAAACACAAACACAAACACGAACACAAATTACTGGGACTGGTAAGGTCAAGATTTCTGTAGACACGGGCAGTGAAGAACGCCAGATTAATATAGAAAAAGTGTTCTACGTATCCGACTTACGAACAAACCTATTATCAGTGGCTAAGATGACTGATCGCGGGTTCGAGGTTCACTTTAGGAAGAATGATGCGATTGTGATTGATGACAATGATAAAATTCATATGCGTGCAGAAAGAGTTGGAAATCTGTACCATGTTCGAATGAGTAAGAATTCTGTTAATAATATTGAAGCAGTTAAGAATTCAATAGACATGTGGCACCAACGACTCGGACATCTCAACGAACGCGACTTGAAAACTATGGCGAACAATAGTTTAGTACACGGGCTAACATTTAAGGATGGTGAAAAGTTGTCCCAATGTGAGATTTGTATTAGTAAAAAAACAGACATGCACGCCTTTTCCAAAGAAAGGAGAAGATAGTACCACCGAATTACTAGAAATAGTGCATAGTGATGTTTGTGGCCCCATGAATCATCGGTCGTTTCTCAGATAAAGAACAAAACCTGGGAAATTGTACCACGACCAAATCAACGCAAGGTTATTGGAAGCAGATTCGTGTTTAGTACCAAAAGTACTGGCAAGAAAGTACGCCTTGTCGCAAAAGGATGTTCACAACGGCCAGGGGAGGATTTCCATGAGACGTCTTCGCCTGTTGTGAGATCCTCATCCATAAGACTCATAGCTGCTTTGTCGGCTGAGTTAGGATTGGACATACATCAAATGGACGTAGTAACGGCTTACCTGAATGGTTCACTAGATGAAGAAGTCTATTTGGAGATTCCAGATCAGTTAAGCGACGTTCTAAAGAAAGTAGTTGCGAAAGAAAAGGTCGGTTCGCAGAAGAATATAATGACAGACAAGGATATACTACAGACAGCTAAACGCTGGCATGAAACTCTTGATGAATGTGTGGATAGTGTGTGTTTATTGAAAAAGTCTTTATACGGCTTGCGACAATCAGGTTTGCAGTGGTATAAAAGGTTAGCCAGAATGTTGAATGATATTGGTTTTCAATCATTGCCACAGGAACCTTGTGTGTTTGTTGCGAGAAAGGGTGAACGACTAATGTTAATTGGTATATATGTCGATGATATGATTCTAGCGGCAAATGATAATGTATGTAAATTTCGAAGATCTGCTCACGACTTCGAGGGGAGGTGTCAAGCTATGACGAAGCGCGCGAGCAGTGCCCTCTAACTATGTAATTGGTAAGTTTGGTTGTTGTGTCGCACCGCTAGCACGGATTGCATTGTTGAATCGAAACATATAAAATAAATTAGATTACTGCTGTAAAAGTGTCTAATTTACCCATACCCTTCATATTTTTTGTTTTATCAAATCAATAAAAATCGACGAAGATAAAACGCATCAAAGGTCATGAGCGGGGGCCTGTGACGTCACTTTTCGGTAAAAAGTCAGTACACTTTACTTACAAGTATGACGTCACACGAGTTTTTGACGCACTGTATCGTCTTCATTTATAGTTTTCGTGAAAAAAGAAAAAATACATGTCTAATATTTTTAGGAAATCTATCTGACGGACTAGTTAGATTTCAGGAAACATCCCTATTATTCGATAATTATCAAAGAAAATTAAGGCTCACTGCGGAGATAGTCTACCTGTTGTACAAAAGAGCTTGGATCCCAAGGGAGGATAATGAAGTTATCGTGTTATGCAGTCTTCCGCCGGAAGTGCTAGTTACCTGCCACTGGAAGGGCTTCAGTATGTTCAAAGATTGTATACCTGATTCTATTTGCTAAGAATAAACTTTCAGGTGACCATGATCACAACCTTTTCTTAGGGCTGTATCCGCGCCTGAAATAGTTACATTAACACACACTGTTAAAATAATGACGACTAACCGATTATTTCTTTACATAATATAAAACAAAGTCGCTCCCGCTGTTTGTGCGCTTAGATCTTTGAAACTAAGCAACGGATTTTAATGCAGTTTTCAGCAATATATAGTGATTCAAGAGGAAGGTTTACATGTATATTGCACCCGTGTGTAGCTGGGGTGGGTAACCTTTGGTTTTAGGTCTACGTAATAATACTGTTTTAAGCTTTCACGGTTTACAACTAAACTTATACTGTCACTTACGGGATATCTTCCGTGATTGTTCATTATTTTGAGCTCCCGTTGATTTTCCATCCACCCGCATTCTCCAGTCAACCCGCGATGATGACGCTTGCAACAGCGCCGAAATATCGGGAGCTCAAAATAATGAACAATCACGGAAGATATCCCGTAAGTGACAGAATAAGTTTACGTAATAATAGCACACCCGTATTTCCCGAACGACTAGGTAGAGGTGTTACTCTAGGTATACCGGCTGTTATACTTTTGTCAATGTTGAATGTTGATGTTTTAATTCCATGTAATAGGGGCCGAGCTTATTGCAATAAAACAAAATGGAAGTAATCAAATAATTAGAATTTTCTTTATTCACTTTTCATGACATGTTTTTAACATTTTTAAATATTTCTTTAAAAAAAACTTTATAAAGCTTTTAAAAATATAAAAACTAGTAATCCGCCGGTGTCGGGAGCAGGGTCCAAGCTACCGGTTGTTAGGGCTCCAGAGACAGGAACCTCCTCACAATGCGTGGCGCAGCGAGGAGTACTGCCTTAAGAATTATTATTAATGCAATTAGATTAGGTTTCATCTGAGAAATCCCTAAAAGAAATACTCTTTGACCAACCTAAGAATCGAAGCCAGAATCAGGCGGAAACCGCATAGCACTTTCGACATCAAACCAACGAAAACAACAAAAAATGAATAGCAATCAAACAAAAATATTTATTAGGCATTAAACTAACTAAATACATTATTAATTAAAAACTAATATATAACCTAAAATAAGTAAACTAACAACAAACTATAAAAGGGCATCAAAAAACTCCTCCTCAACGCTGTCAGCTGGTAATGTGCCCAAGAGACTGGCGGCGTTGCCACAAAATCAAAATCATTTTGCAATCAAAATGAATGCAAAGAAAAACCCGCCCTATAATTGCGTACATCCTACCGCGTACTGTTTTATTCATATTTTTCCCCATTATACTCCGGAGTTAGAACAACATCCTTCTCAGATTCAACGAGAAGATTGTTTCTTTACCCGCGGGGACGGAATATCGACTGTATACGGCCCGTTCACGACCTGATGTCGTGTTTCAAGTAATACACGCGTGAGTCATTTTTTTCCTTCGCGTGACCCGCCGCGCCGTAATATTAACGACAGACGCGCGAATACGCGATTGTCACAACTCTTCACGAAGCTGTCAACCAAGCATTCTGTATATCAAACAAGTAACTCTACGCAAAAATTATTGCTAGGAAACGACTTTTTTTTGGTGAAAAATTACGTTTTACAGTAAGACTCAAAGTAACGCACTCAAAACATTGTGCTGATAGATGTATTGAATATTACGAGGTTCGTGGACGTATTTAAAATACAGTTATAACTTTAAAAACTAGTATTTTTGTTTACTTTTGAGAAAGTTGAAACTTAGACCGTCTCCGTAACTAGAAGGTTCCCCAGGTTCCAGAAAAAAAAGATCGCTATGATGGGAGAAGTGCGTTTCGGCTTCGTTAAGGGTCTATTTACACCCTTTATGACATGGCTTCAGTATCTACTATCGCGTTGGTGGCATGCTATAGTCTAAGAAATTTCTTGTATTTTGTTTTCACCGCCCTACCGGCGCTGTCGCAGTACGCGTGTTGCTTGAACGCGTAGTTCGTGGCCAAGCCGATAGATACGGAAGAGTTACGCAAATATTATGGCAAGCTCTGCAGGGAAATACATACAAGCGTGGCTCGTTATTTGTGGTGAAAGTGATGCGAGTACAGATTCTTAAGGAAGCTGTAAACAAATCTGCTAAACAATCTTTCTCTTTTAGAAGTTTTTAACTTTCGACTTCATTTTGGTCTTAATTTTACGAGATCAAGATACTTTTTAGTGTCAATTGAACGTGGTCATAAAGACTCAAGTCCACTTTTTGCAGTTATTTCTCAATAGATTCAATCTATCTACATTAATTTAATAAAGCAGAGGAGTTTGTTGCATATAATATCACGTTTGCATTTCCAGGAAGGGTAAGGCCTAAAGTTGAAGGCCCGCACTGCCGCACAAGGGGCAAAGGCTGACAAAGCGTTTCGTATTTGAACATTTATCAGGATTGACATAATCTTTTCGGTAGAATTCAATACATACTTGTCTTTTCTAGACTTACAACTCTCTGGGGTACCTAGAGGACCTATAACTGGCGATATGTTGGTGCATTTTGCCAGTTATGTCTAAGTCCCATGTTAAAGCGGGCCTATTGCTATCATTGTTTTAAAACATCAAAATACAACAATTCATAAAACCACAGAAAAAACCGGAGTCATTATCATCTGCCTAGCCTTTTTCCAACTATTTTGGGGTCGGCTTCCAATCTGAATACCAATATTTTACATGGAGCGACTGCCTGTCTAACCGACAAATCCAAAGTAAATCCGTATGATAAACTAGTTACCGACATGCCTACGATAATCTTGTTAATAGAACATAAGAGATTTACCTAATATCTATTCTAAATCTCACATTCATTGCAAAGACTAATCGGTATTGGTATCACATTAGCCTTCCAGACGTTTCCTTAAGCAGCCTTTAACAAAAAGGCATGAAGTCGTTGCGCTGGTGTGAAATGAAAGGTGTTCGGTGGAGCGCATTTCCTTCGCTGGAACTTAGACCGTCCGCTTTTCAAGAGCTTAGACCAGGAGCGTGACACTGTTATAAAAAGTAATGTCATGTAATAAAAAAAAACAAATGTTAAAAGAAGCAGTTGCCTGAAATTAAACCATTGAAGATTTTCCATTCTAATCTATAAACACTAGATGTGAATAAGTTGGTATTAAATAATCTTAGTGCTTGAGACCGTTTTAGATACTTCAATTTGGAAATTAATTGTCTATTTATGTATAACCTTGCGTTACTTTATCTTAAGAATTCTAGACAAGTGGCAATTAACTTTCAAAGCATTTATATTGAAATATATCAGTTTTGTAAGTAGGTTATTAAAAATACTTTTACAGATATTTTTTTTTTTTATAATCTTAATTATGTCGATGATTTCTATCTGACTATTCTAAGAAAAAACAGCCTAAACAAACTCTCATTTTGGAAGTTTAGTAACCCAACGCATTACTAAACCATTATCACTGATTAACAATCACTTAGTCTAACGTTTTATTTTTTAACCTTTTTATTGTGTAAATTTAAGATTTATATATGTTTTTATTTTGTTTGTTGTGTGCACTTGTGGCATGTGCCAAATAAATATGTCTTCTTTTTTTCTTTGTTTCTTTCTTAAGGTTCGTTTGAAATAACCCTGGTGGAATACCCTTAACTGAATAAAAATATATGGACTTCCCATACAAAATATCGCATCAACTGAGGCAATTAGTATAAAGGTTAAATTTTCTTTTTTACTCATTTTCCTTAGGGCATTTTGTCCAGTTTGATGGTCTGAATCACCATCTCAGAGGTATTATACTTTTCTTGCTACATCCTGTATGAATATACAGATATTGAACACAGGGTCTTTCATTTATGTTACTAAATTCGAATAAAACAGTTATTATCAAAACAATCAAAACGATTTTACAGTTAGCGGTATTATTCCGAAGCACGTAATCAAATAAAACTCGCCTCGGTCACAAATCAATATTCAATTGAATTAAATTCTCTCGATGCCATGAATAGTAATTTCAATGCATTTTAAGTGACTTAAAATGGTTTGCCTATTAAGAAATTTAAACTTTTTCTTTATTATTGACTTGAGTATTAGGTAAACAGTAGCATACTGGTTCAAACCAACTTTTTGTACTGATTCTGTACTGATGGCAGACCAGCGAAGGTTAGTAAAGGTTGTATAAATAAGGGACTGAAACAAAAAAAAAAGTCTTAAAACTCCAAAAAAAAAAACAAAATAGCCTGTTGGCTATTTTGTGTTTACATGTCATTATTTAGATTAGTACTTATCTTATACAGTTTCTAGTGAATAGTTAGAAGTTAGTTATAGTTTCTTATTTTTGTCTTTACTATAAGTTTGTATTTGGTATTTTTATTGAGTCTTGGAAAAAAAAATCTATTAATCCTGCGATGCATTATGATGATAAAGGTCCTCTATAACTGAACCAACCCAACTGTCACAACAAAATTAATTATTCAAATATTATAAATATGTTGAACATTAAGGTAGGGGTGAAATACTGACTGGCTGACTTCGAATAGTTAAAATATAAATAAACTTAAAAAATACACTTCTTAGCTTACAATACTTTATGAAAATTTCTACATTAATATTCACCACACATTTTTCTAAATCTTTATTCAGGCAAGCTCCTGCACTACAAAGTACTGTCGTCGACAGCTGTCAAAGTCACAGTGCAATTTAATTAGTCCAGTCTTACCACAGAGCAGTTAGCAACGGCAGCATAACAAGGTGAAATGTTTATAAATTGTTGCCGAATTTTTTGCCCACAGTTTGCAACTGAGCTAGTTAGAGTACGAAATTAAAAATTTTTCATTGTTCCGTCGACGCGAAACTTTTCCTTATGGAAACATTGAGCTTGACTGTACTTTGTTTTGTACTGCTTATTAAAACTGGAGTACGTTATTTAAGTTTTAAGATGGTCGTTTAATATTAATCGCCACTTTGAGAAGTTGATGAAGAAATTAAAACGACGCAGTCCCTTCAAAAATGACCATGCTGTGAAAAATAAAGAGACAGAAAGAATAACTGAATTCTTTCTGACTGTGGTTATTTGTATTCGTTCAGAATTCCATTAATCTTAAAAATTATATTAGTAAAACAAGTAGGTTAGACAAAAAGGCAATCAACTTTCTCCACACTGACATTCAGGAGACCATTCCTCACACAATCCATCCATCGTTTCTTTGGTCTTCCTCTCCGTCTCCATCCATCAACGTTTATATTCATCACTCTTTTAGTCACATGCGATTCGTCCCTCCTCATCACATGTCCATACCAAGACAGGCAATTATCTTTCAACTTTTCTGTAACTGGCGCAACTTTTCCTCTAATATACTCGTTCCTTATTAATAATTTTCAATACAAAAGTTAAAATTAGGTCATGAAACTTTGCAGGATAGTCGATCTATGTGAAAAGCAGGAGGTATCCAGCAGTGGCGAAGGTTTCATAGAACTCGATTCCTACCGGCTTCCCTTTGATAAATAGAACAGTCAGTATTCTATAGATAAATAATATTAACACATTAAAGAAATGTACTCCGGCTTACCTCTTACAAAAATTGACCCTTCGCTACTGGTATCCAGTTTGATTTTTTTAAACCCGTTGTTTTCATCGTAAAAGCCATTTAAACAAACTACAAGTCAATCTCCCAAACAAATGACAAGAGCGACAAGATAGCTACTAGTTATTCTAATGAAGACAGTTGTCGGCCTCAAATAGTTTATGTTAAGCGAGTAGCGAGTACTAGCGAGGGACGGAGGGAGTGAGGAACGAGGCAAACAAGCCTCTTGATGTGTCTAACCGCATGAGGTAACAGAATTGCCAAGTGGGTAAACTGATAGAGGCACACTGAGGGCTGAAACAGTTTATCGTAACAGGTTATCGTTGGGATACCAAAGATATCATTACGATAACCTGGTATCCTAACGATAACTTGGTATCCTAACGATAACCTGGTATCCTAACGATAACTTGGTATCCTAACGATAACCTGGTATCCTAACGATAACCTGGTATCCTAACGATAACCTGGTATCCTAACGATAACCTGGTATCCTAACGATAACCAGGTATCCTAACGATAACCTGTTACTTACAAATGCACATATAAATGCGAAAGTAAGTTTGCCTATTACATTTTCATGCCTAAACCACTGAAGAGATCATCCTGAAATTTTGCATATACGTTATCAGGTGTACAGAAATGGACAACCACCTTTGATCCCGAAAAAAAGTACTGTTCCCGAGGAAAACAACAATAACATTCTTTTGATAATAGATGGCGCCACGTGTCTTTCGAATCATGATTTAATTATATTATTACAAGCAGAGTACAACCCGAATTGATTGTCAAATTCTAAATTAACGCGAGCGAAGCCGCGGGCAAAAGCTAGTTCCCAATAAAACTATTCCTCCCGTTACACAACGAGCTCGCCCACTGAGGCTGTAGAGCGTAGGCGTATTCCGCCCGCCCTAAAACAACCAGGCACATAGACTCCTTATTTGAAATGCAAAGGGTCGCATGTTGCTACGCTTGGGACAAGTCCACACCGGTTTGTGGGAGACGGTCATTTGTTTACGGTTTTTCGTAAAATTAAAAGTTGAAATATTGAAGATAATTCATGTCAATACTCAATACTCAAGTTTTTATTGCATTCCATATGTATTACATAGATGGTGCAACAAGGTAAAGATCAATATGGACCCTGTCGGGCACAGGACAGACGAAGAGGGCTAAGCAACAATTCAATAATATTATTATAAATTATTAGACATTATAAATTTAATTGGGTGTATAATTATGAATATAATATTAATAATACATTATTAGGTTTGTTCATATCATCATCATCATCATCATCACCATTTCAGCCGAAAGACGTCCACTGCTGGACATAGGCCTCCCCTCCTCCTCTCCCTCCTCTCTCTCTTGTTCATATAGGTATAATATATTAGTTATATTTATTTATGTGTAGTGTTATATTTATTTATGTTTGTCTTTCTTTGTACCCGAGTACGGCGAAGCCAACAGGAAGGGTTATGATTTTAACAGTCTATGTATGTATGTTTGTATTTACGTATGTTCCCTAAAAATTGACCCTTCGCTACTGCAGTGTAGTGATGATGAAAATTCAATGTCCTCTTCATCATCAGCATCATCCACAGCCCGACTTCACCCACTACTGGGTATAGGCTTCTCTTTGCCTGTGCCAAGCTCCACGCTCGTGTGCCAGCCTCATCCAGGATATTCCCGCAATGGCAACAATGTCCTCTACCCATCACAACGCCGGACGACCAACACTTCTTATTCCAGTCCTTGGACGCCACTCGGTCACAGCTTTACTCCACCTGCCATCACCGCACCTTGCTTAGTGTACTGCCCAAGTCCATTGGAGTTCCATAATGCGAGTTTTGTCCTCACCTGGGTTCAAATCCTCAACCGGTGACTCATACCAAGGACATAGAATCCATTATCCACCACTGCTCCAATTAGGGCCTTTTGATGGCCTGATAAACCACTCACTTATATCCCTCTTCATTGTGAACGTATTCTTAGGGCCGTATCGATTCAATCGGCGACCGTTTTAATTTAAACGGCATGGCCAGAGATTGCCAGTTTGTGGCGACCGATTGGTTTGCCGACGACTGGACTACGTTTTCTGAGAGAATTTAATATGAGCAGCGCGTGTTACTTGATTAAGGCTTTTAGAATACATTGGAATACAGTTTATTAAGTGTTAAAGTTAAACTGTTTTTCTTGCTTTGAATGGGCAACTTATTTGTCATTTTGCGAAAGAGACGTTTTGCGCCTGAGCCGTTTGATTGAGTAACTCATGTCTCGTCATCATTGACTTGCTCTTATCTTACCCCAATTTGTACACTACTCGTGGAACTCCAATAGCAACTATAAAACATCGGATGCCGTCACCAAAACTCAATGAGTCAATGATTCGTCAACCGTATAGGTGATCGTAGGAAAATCTCAACATCGCGATTCAGGATTCTGACGTACAGAACAGCGCCATCTAGTTACAAAAAATGAACTAAATTTCATCAAACAGCATAATTATCTTCTTCTGCCATATTTCTTTATTAGTTGCGATCTCAGTAATCACCTTCATTTCCTAGACTTTTTTTTCCTAGCCTGCACTGTCCCACTCCTGGGCAGGCCTCCTTCCATTTTTCGCGAACCCGCGCTCCAGTTCTTTCTAGTCTAAAATTTCATATTTTTATTTTAATAAATCAGAAATAACTTTCATGACATAATTGGCTGTATTATTTACTTAATGTAGCTATAAGGACTTTTCCAATTTTCTGCTCCAATGAAACCGAATAAGGTAACATCAACACAAAACAAATAACAAAAATGGCGGAGACTTTTTCCAACAAAAAAAAAACCTGATAATCTTATTATTTTCATCCTACCTAGCTAAAAACAAGGACTACAAACTACCGTTCCACGAAATTCACGAAAAATCCTTACCTTTTCCATTTCAGCAAAAATCGAAAACGAAACGAAATGTAGGAAAACTACAGTATGAATAAACTCTTTCTCGTTTCGTGTATTTCGACTTCAAGTCGAGTTATTCAATGGTCTGATATCAAAACATTGGATTTCGCGCCGTGCTCGCTCATCAATACAAATGTCTGTTACACTTTGGTGACACACGGATGGAAGGAATTTACATCAAATACCTTCATATTCCTGGGTGGGTTCGAACCGAGGCAGGCGCATTACTTGGTGTAATTAATTTCATCACCACTGCTCTCAAAACGGTGAAGGAAAACATCGTAAGGAAACCGGCATGTCCTAGAACCAAAAATTCTAAGACATGTGACATCTACCAACCCGCACAGGGCCAGCGTGGTGGGTTCATTATCCCATTGCCTCTCATAGAGAGAACGCCTGTGTCCGAACAGTGGGAACATTATATGCTGATTATGTTTATGCATGCCTAGCCTACATATGTATTTCTTTGTGATGGGCCTTATTCGCGAACCGGAAGACGTTGCGTTGGAAGGCCTCCCACTAGGTGGACCGATGACCTGGTGAAGGTTGCAGGGATCCGCTGGATGCAAGTCGCACTGGACTGGTCAATGTGGCGACACTTGGGGGAGGCCTATGGCCAGCAGTGGACGTCTTTTGGCTGAAATGATGATGATGATGGTCCTTATTATAGGGTATTTGAATTTAGCTGTAAAAAAGGTACAGAGAGGGACTATCTACGTTCATCCAGAGAAAATCTCTTATAGTACTGAGGAAAGAATAAAAAAGTAAGTGCAGCCCCACTGTTACCCTGACTGGCAAACTGCCTTTAATTTTAATCGTTTCTATTTTAAACAACTGCCTATAAAATGTGTAAATAGGCCCTTAACGAAGACGAAAGGCACGTGTTCTCCCCATCATTGCGATATTTTTCTTGTTCTGGACCATACCTGGGAATCTTCCAGTTACGGAAGTATTGGAGGTCAAAGTTCCAACTTTTACGCAAGTTTTTTTTTAATACTGGTTTTTAAAGATTTGACTTTACTTTAAATACCTCCATGACCCGTTTACTATTTAATGCATCCACCAGCACAATATTTTGAATGCGTTACATTGAGTTTGCCCGTAAAACGTGGTTTTTCACCCCAAAAAAAACAGTCGTTTCCCAGCAATCATTTTTGGGTAGTGTTAGTTAGTTTGATGTACAGAGTGCTTGGTTTAACGGCTTCGTGAACGGTCCATTTACACCTTGTAATGTGAGCGAACTTAAACATATCTATTAAAACCGTTTACTATGTAGTATGATTATTTGCATTTATCAGAATATTCTGTATCTTGATTGGTTTTTCAAAAGTGATTCCTTGATCTCTTATTTCGTGTCAAAAAAAAAAATTGTTCAATTTATATTGCCTATTCTTCCAGCCCGTATATCACCCCCAAACTCAATAACACAAGACGATGAACCGCCATCAGGTTTCGGGCTGAAGGCGCACTGACTAGGACGTCCGATGTTGCAGCTTCGTATTTACCTACTCTCAAGCTTTACTCGGAAACGTAGCTGTTTTCGAACTGTTTATATTCAACCGAGAGCCATGAATAGAATGGGATGTATTGACTCTAGCTGTTTTGTGGTTAAGTTTCTGAATAACATTAAGTGCGAAATTCATAATCGTGAAAATAGCATGAAAATTGCTCTTAGATTTCTTCGTCTAGTTATTCATTTATTCGTTCATACTCTCACTGGAATGCCACATAGCAATTGCACCAATGGGAGCCAAAGAATAACTAAACTGAATAAGCTGCTTTCATCCATCCTGTGCGCTGTGGATGTAGAACGGGCGGCGCCGGCGCGGCTGTTGGCAGCGGTTCATGCTCACTCACGCAGCGTCAGGTCACCTCTCCTCCATTGTTCCACATTATACACTCCAAGAATACATTCGAGACTCAATGGGTTTTTCACATTGAAATTGATAAAACGGGAAAAAAATATGGATGACTGGATTAAATGTCTCTGAACTCGACCGTTGCTTACTTAGCATGGATTTTTGCACAACCTAGCCAAATTAGAAATAGGTAGCAAAATGGGATCAGAAGATTGGAATCACGCCATAAAATCAACTTTAAATCGTTCGTGGTACGAGTTCCAACCTCTACAAATCTTCTTGAAAGAGGACTTTTGGCCGAAAGGTGTCGTACATAGACTTGTCTGAGGACGGTTGTACGCGACACCACGCAGCGAAACACGTCGCCGAATACGTTACTTGTGCAGTTATAGTTTAATAAGGTTTTTAATATGTATTAGTTTATTATTGTTTAAGATTATTTTGTCACAAAATAATCTAATTGCCTTAGAAAAAAATGATTGATTGATAATCATGCTGTAGTGTTCCTGCTGATGCGACGGTCTACTCTCTGTCAATTTCATAAAAAATAATGGGTGTCTGATATTTGATCATAAAAATCAACCGGACCCATCCAAAAATAGACACACCTGAAAATAGACGTAGAAATACGACACATCTCTAAGTAATAAATATTTCGAAAGGGAACATTCATAAAATATGCTATAAGAAATAACGCAATCAGGCACGTATTATCAGACATCATTCAAGCAATCATTCGAGGTAAAAGTAATTCTACGGAAGATACGAATCCTCTCCGACTGCTCTCTGGTGGATAGCGTGGTGGATTTCTACACATTCTCTTGTTCCCACTATTTCCCAGCGGTAACATTGTAGGCTGCTTACACAATACAGAAATCATATCATATCAATCAATCAAATCAAACCCTAAAAAAATATATATATATTGTGACGGATTTATTAATAAAAATGTAAACGGAACGAAGTAGCCTGAAACTCACGACACAGGGAATTCTAGTGTGAGTTTCAGGAATAATCTCTTAAACAATAAATTATTTTTTCCTTTATTTATATTTTTACAAATTATTTATATTTTTAAATATTCCTTAGAAAAAACAATTTAAAATATAAAAAATTGTAGCCCACCGGTACCGGTAACAGGGTCCAAACTACCGGCGGTCAGGGCTCCAGAGAGAGGAAACTCCTAACAATACGAGCCGTGTCCAGGAGTACCGCTTTCTGAATCAAGCCCTTGATCCAGCTGCCTAACGAGAGCTTCCTCAGGTATTGGTCGAGGCTCTTGGCAATTAAGCCATGGGCTGATACAACTATCGGCACAATGATCGCTGAGTCCACATCCCACATGTCTACAACCTCGTGAGCCAAGTCAAGATACTTGATTTGCTTATCTTTCTCGGCTTTCACGAGGTTCTCATCTAAATTATTCTTATTCTTAAATCATATGCAATTAAGTAAAACATGTAAAACACGGAATCCTTTTACCTAATTCCATAAAAAACAAAGACCAACTGAAGTCGTAACATAAAGCTCCAACATAAAATAAAATCCGTTTTACTGACAAGTCTGATCAAATAAAAGCGTTAACTGTATTGGAATGCCGATATCCACGAACAAAGTGCTCAGCTCATCAAACCTTTAACACTACCTGCCTTTGAATGCTTTCAATGTTGCACTTTATCCGGGATTTAAAAGATCTTCTAGAAGAACTACTATAGTCCTATTTACTCAGGTGTTAGATTAATAGAAAATCACTTATTTTAGAAAGTTATTATACAGGGTGTAAGGGACAGCCCTCCACAAACTGATGGGGTGAATTCAGTATATCATACTAAGATGACCGGTACAGGAAATTATTTCAGGAATGTTATGGGAATCCAATAAATTTGATTTGTTTTATTTCCTCATACGATATCGTTAACGTGGCAAAACGCACGTATCGAACGGCAAGCGCGACGGCGAGTTCGATAAAATCTGTAGGTAGGCAGGAAGTGAACAGCTGATTTCAAGCGTCGTTCGTTAGATTATTTCAACATCCTTTGTTGGATTTTTTATCTTATCCGTATTATTTACATAAATGGAGTGCTGCGTACAGGGAATGCAATTTTAAATTCAAATAAAGGAATAGTAACTGAAAAAAAAATTTAAAAAAACCCGGTGGAATATGATTCAAAATAAGGAGCTGAATGCATCCCTGTCAGTTTGTGGAGGGCTGTCCCTTACACGCTGTATTATGTCGATTGCGTAATTTGTAAGAAAATCTGGACTTAAAAAGCTGCTCAGTACCTATATGCTCTTCAATTTTACAAACAAACATAGACTGCTACAGTACCTTCCTGTTGGCTTCGCCAGAATTCAGTTGAAAATATTTTGTGTCAAAAATTCCTAAAATATTCCTATGAGTATCGTTTTATTAACCGATCTACACTTGTTGTCGGCTTCGTTGATCTAGTGGTCGCTATCGTGACTACTGAGCATGAGGTCCTGGGTTCGATTCCCGGGTCGGGCAGATTGATAGTAGCAGCCACGGAGTCTGGATTTGTGCCCGGTTGATGGCAATAGGCTCGCCCCCCATTACATGGGACTTAAAATAACTGGCGAAATGTGGGTGTACTATTAGGTGTACCTCTGCCTAACCCTTCGGGGACTACAGGCGTGATGTTATGTTGGTATGCTACGCTTGTTGTTTCCTTTTCATGCAAATACAGATTTATATTATCTTGTCGGCTGCTAGTCTAGCAGAATGCAACTGAATACCAGTATTCTGCAAGGAGTACTACCTGCATACTACTGGGTAACAGGATAACATACCGACACTTACCAAAGTATTAAATCCATACTTCTATACTAAGGTTAAAAATGTGAAAGTAACTCTGTTTCTTTGTGTGTTTCTTTGTTACCTTTTCACGACTAAACAGCTGATGGGATCGTAATGAAACTTGGCAAGGAGATAGATTATATCCTGGGGAAGGACACAGGCTATCTCTTTTTTTCTCACACATAGGACACGCACGAAGTCGCGGGCAACAGCTAGTAATTCATAGTTACACAACTATCTATACGACATGTCCCATATTTCCTATACACAATAGAATCGTATCCTCATATAACGTAGTAGTGAGAAACTCATTCATACTTTGTAAAGCAGAGTCGCGTCTACCATCAGACCTTTAAGGTTTTACATGCATGTGGTATATGCCAATGACATAGAGACCGCAGCCGCGCTGGCAGTGCCTTTATGATTGAGCTCAGAACTACTTATTGCTATAACTTTCCGGCTCTGCTTCCTCAAGGAAAAGTGTTTTTTCCACCTTTGACATACTTTGACATACAATAAAAGGATTCTTTAAAAAAAAAATACCCGTTTCTAGTATCAATAATGCAATGATTCTTGATATGTCTTCTGATTCTCATTAAATAAATAGAACATGGTTTATTTACGTACGAACATAAAACACATAAATCTACTTCAAAAATGTAATGGCTGGTGCTTTTGTTTTTATAGATCTTAACCAGTTTCATTTGCTACTTTAAACCTGGGAGCTAGTAAAAGTAACTAACAATGCAAAATATATTTTGATAAAATAACAATATTGTCAGATACAGATTACAGATATAAGTAGATTACGGAACACCACGCTGCGCTCCAAAACAGGAATTATTGATGCAGGCAAAGTGGCTGCCAGGCTCAAATGGACTTTAGCGGTTCACGTAAGACGCATGTATAACAGGGCAAAAGCTTCCAAGAAATGGGTGCCTGTGGATGGACATCACCACCGAGGCCGGCCCAGAAAAGGTAGCGAGATGCTCTTGTGACGTAGTAATTAAGCATTAGCTTATAAGAATATATACTGTATCATTTACAAGAAGGTTTCAATAATAAACGGAACGTAGAACAATCAACATCTCTTTAATTTGCTTAAGTCCCGTCCTTACACTCTGGACGCGCACTGCGGTAACTGGCAGTGGGACATTAACGGCTAATAAAAAAAAAAACAATATCCTCAGGGTGCTGTTTAATAAAGCACTAAATACGTGAAAAACAAATAAATGCTGATTTTTATCTGACACTTTTATTTATTTTTCGAAATAAATTCTTGTTTAACAGCCCACGAAACTACAAGTTTCATCAATACTTCATCTTTTAGCACTATTCGAACACTATAACCTCAGCAAGGTCTCATAAAACGTAGAAAAGTGCCTATAAAGGCGCCATAAACTACTCCATACTACCACAGATTTCGAACTGCTAGGTATTAGCACTTCAATTTCCCATCTGGTGCCATTGACTTCTTCAGTGTGCATCGTAAAATGCTCTGCCACCAATACGGTTTATGCAAACTATTCGGTTTGATCTCGCAAGTTTTCGTTAATACTGCTTTTAAACTGGCTGTAGTAGTGATAGCCTGGTGGTGTGACCATCGGAGTGCCAAGTCATAGGTCTCGAGTTCGAACCCAAGATCTCCACTGCCAGGGCTGCGAGACTGTTCGAAAGAGATACCCGTGGCCCTGGAACACAATGGGCAAAGAAGGAACATGGATGGGTTTTAGTCAGTACAAGTCTAACACTCCCTTCCGCTTCCCAGAGTGTGGGGGGGGGGGTCAGTTGATGATTTCCCATCCGAAAAAAAAAAAGATACGCACCTCTGATTTTTCAGATTCGTGTGTGTATTGTATAATTATAACTTGCTTCGGTGAAGGAAAACATCGTGAGGAAACCAGCACGCCTGAGAGATATTTCTTGACGGCATGTAAGGCCAGGTCACAGACCCATGGGCGGCATAAAACTCTGACACCATGTTAAGCACTAACCACACGATAAAAGAAGTAGAAAGAATTGTTTTTTTTTCTATAAACTCACACATTTTTCCTATAACTGTAGGCAAGGGCGGATCCAGCTATCATGTCAAGGAGGGGTCACATAGTTGAGATCTAGTCATGACAGGCTCGAATTCGATTACAATAATAATTCAAATTAAGATGAAAGTGTTTTATTGCTATATGTCAAAATATATTTACTTAATTAAATAACAAAATCAACTTTTCTCTTATACCTTCTTCCAAAACGTTTTAAAATTATAATTTTTCCCAGTCCCCAGGGGTCATAGGGGTCATGACCCCCCCCCCCCTGGATCCGCCCTTGACTGTAGGTAGAAACTGCAGAACCTGCTGCTGCTAAACCTTTACATACTCCTTTGGTTTAGTCCACGTCAAAGTCAACAGCTTTTACCTGACGTTTCTGAAGAACATCACCACTGAGATCAGTGTATTTCCTTCTAGGGCGTCCTCTTCTGGCTCTTCTTTTGTTAGTCGCCTGTCATCTTCTCACCACAACCGAACCAAGTAGGAATATTTTTTTAATTTTGTTGTTACTACACCAGACACCTTTTGCTTGAGGAGCTCGTGGCTAAATAATAACCGCCGCTCGGGTCGATCTTCAGGTTAAGCCGCGCTTGCCTAGGTTGGTCCGTGGTATGGTGACGACCCATTACATACCAAGTACCAAGAGCCTCGGAAAGCACGTTAACGTAACGTCATCATCATCATCATCATTTCAGCCAAAAGACGTCCACTGCTGGACATAGGCCTCCCCCAAGTGTCACCACATTGACCGGTCCCGTGCGACTCGCATCCAGCGGATCCCTGCAACCTTGACCAGGTCATCGGTCCACCTAGTGGGAGGCCTTCCAACGCAACGTCTTCCGGTTCGCGGTCGCCACTCCAGAACTTTTCGGCCCCATCGGCCATCCGTTAACGTAACGTGCCGGCTGTCAATTGTGCCAGTACCCAGTACTATAGGGTTTTAGAGGTAAGATAGGCAGTCGCTATGCATTCGGTTAGACTGGAAGCTAGCCCCAACACAATTTGGAAAAGGCTAGGCATATGATGACACCTTCTCCTTTTGCTTCTCGCTTTTCACCACAAATCCTGAACCAATATCACTTACATAGTTTCGAAACCTTACTGCATTTACCTATAGATTAAACAGCGCCAAAATTGGAATCCCACTACAAGTACAAAAGGTACATCTAGTTCAATTTTAGCGCCTTAACAAACTATAAGGCAACGTGAAACAGCGGCGTCCGTCCGCAGATTGCTATGAACGGAGTGCCAGGCGTTTCAAATTGCTTTCCACTACGACGGTACACGCAAATAGAACTATCCGTGTAGCTTTTGAAACTGTTTAGACTTAAACGAAATTACTAGTGGTTTAGTGGTGGTAGTGGTTTCTTGGTGGAACTCAAAACAATCAGTAAACATGGTAAATATAAATTTCTAGTGTTTATTTTATTTTATGCTATTCGGGAAACTTACAGCTAATATAAACAATGTTCTTAAACAATAAGAATTTGAAGGCCATTTACAAATTTCCACAGATAAACACTCTTGAAACAAAAAAAGACAACAAAAAAGAAGTTAGGAACAAAATTCTATAACATAAATTAAACAAAAAAAAAGCGATCTATTAATAACAACTACAAATTAAAAATTAAAAAAAAACAAAATTCCGACGCAAACAATTACCTTTCCGTAAAAAAGCTTTTTGTTAACAAATGCTTAAGCCGAGAAACACTGGTGTTGAAAATGTCCAAATCATGTTCACCAGTAAGTTTATTAAAGCTCCTGCTCGCACGGATTAGAAACGAATTCTGCCTGTACGCAGACTTGGAGTGAGGGACTGTTTGCTGGCACTGTTTTAAGCTTTCACGGTTTACAACTAAACTTATACTGTCACTTACGGGATATCTCTCTCTGTCTGTCTCTTTCAATCATGGAAGATATTATTATCCCGTAAGTGACAGTACAAGTTTTTTTTTGATACGAGTATTGTTGTCAGGTGTGATTAAATCGATCGTCAATTTAGTCTAAGGTATCGTGTTAATCAGCTGTTAGTACTATTATTTATTCTGTGGTGCAGCTAGCGAGTATGAGGTCCGTATTTCTTTCTTTAAAAAAAATACTTTGCCCCACACTAGGAATTTATCCAGTATCGTGGGTGCATTTACAAACATTTAAACTCACATACACAAACAGCCAGACCCGGGAAAACTACCTCAAAATCATACAAATATTTGTTACGTGCGGGGATCGAACCCGCCGCACGCAGCGCAGCAGCGAAACGCTCAGCCACTACGCCAACCGTGTCGTCAAATTTCGACGCTCGGATTTTGTTTCTCCCATAATCAAGTTACTTTTAAAATTAATTACTGTGCTTATAGGCAACTTAAAAATGAGGATAACGGCGTCCTTCGAATCTTACCTCAAAGTCATATATATCCGCTCATGCTTTTAATACATTCTATCTTCTATAATGTAAATAAAAGTCAATTGACACATGTATGTGTGACGGAGCATCACTTGATCCAGAGGAACAATTTGGCAGTTCCTAGGGTTCCGTACCCGAAGGGTAACCAGCTGGACCCTATTATTAAGCCTACGCTGTCCGTCTGTCCGTCCGTCTGTCAGCGGGCTGTATCTCATGAACCGTAATAAGGAGACAGTTGAAATTTTCACAGATTGTGTTTTATGTTGCCGCTATAACAATAAATAATAAAAAAATTAAAGGGGACTCCTCTACTACGATGCACGATGGTGCGGAACCCTACATTCGCGAGTACGACTTACACTTGGCCGAGTTTTTTTTTTTGTTGTGTTCGTAATTGTCAGAACAAGGTGTGTATGAAGGTCGCGGGACTTATAGAATTACCGTGACCCTAGAACATAAAGGGCTATTGAAGGACACCGTGGATTTTAGTCAGTACAAGTCTGACAGTCCCTCCCGCTCTGCCCTGGGTGGAAGGACTCATTTGATGATTTTACCAAGATAAAAAAAAAAAAAGGTGTGTATGAAAGAATGTTGCTAACAGCACTTTTTATTTTCCTCATTCGATAAATGCACCCTTGCGAAGACAGGCGCGTTGCTAGAAGTTGATAAAACTACCATTCGAAATATATTTGCAAACAAAATGCAACTGAAGCGATTCGTTTTTATTATAAAACGAAATAAAAGACCATCAATCGCACGTGCAAACAGCAACGACATATGTTTACAACCAATTAACATTATTACGATCAATGACGTCAGTCAATAAATAGGTAGGTACATACACTTATGCAGTAGGTACATAACTGTGAATTGTATAGGATAACCTGTATATAATTGCCGAGGTGAACTCCGGAGATCGAAGCCATGACCTCAGTGTCGCATTACGATGCACTAACCACAAGGCCGTCCCCGTTTACATGAATGATGAGTAGAATCACTCAGATGACAGACATTAGGTACCTACTTATACCTAGGTACAGGTAACATTGATAAAGAGACATACTGCCCGCGAAAAAAATTTTGGTAAAAGACAGAAAATTATTGGAGTGTCTTAAAAACATCATAATTACGCTTGTTATCCCCGAAAGGTTAAACAGAAGTGTACACTCACATTTCGCCAGTTGTGGTTAAGTCCCACAAACGTAATAAGGGAGGAGCCTATTTCCATTAATCGGGTACAAATCTGACTCCAAGCTATTACTGAGAAATTCCCGATAACAATTTATCCAACCTGAGAATCGAACCCGGGACCTCATGCTAAACAGTAGCGACTAGACCAAAGAGGCAGTGGCTTAAGATACCTTTAAAAAGTCGTGAAATATACAGACGTCAGCACATCATCCACCCAGTTAGTTCTAGGTAATACGAAACCCCTTGGTAAGATTGGTCGTCAGACTGTTTGTCCCACTGACTACCTGTAAGACTGTCTAAGATCTACAAATGACAGCCGGGACTAACGGCTTAACGTGCTTTCTGAGGTACGGAGGAAATTCGGTATGTAATGGGTGGTCACCTATACACAGACCAATCTAGGCAAGCATGGCTTAACCTAAAAATCGATGCGAGCGGCTGTTATTATTTAGCCACGAGCTCCTCCAGAGTCGCATCTACCATCAGACCTTTAAAGGTCTTATATGTATGTGGTATCTGCCAATGAAATAGAGACCGCTGGCAGAACCTTTATGAATGAGCTCAGAACTACTTATTGCTATAACTATCATTCTCTGCTTCCTCAAGGAAAAGTGTATTTTTGTTGTTATTATTTAGCCACGAGCTCCACATAAACTCGCGGCTATTCCCATGAGGTAGGCAGAAACTACAGAAAGCCTACTACGATCCGAAGTATGCTAATTATCCTTTCACCCCATCCACGTTCATCTGGTAATTAACTTAATAGTCTTTCAAAACACAAGCCGGAAGCTAAAACAAAATAAAAACAGACGTAAAATACTTAAGTTAAAACTGGCTTTCCGAAAGCCATTAACAAGCGGCACCACTGCGGTAGACTTTCGACTCGCAGAAACAAAAAGGGTTAGTCCACAGTACACGGGCAAGTCGTAAACCGGTCCCTTAAACAGATGGTACACATAAGTGCAATGAATGATGGAAGTTTCAATGACGAGGGTAAAAGAAGTGGGGAAGAAGGCAGGGAACAAATTTTATGCAGTCTGGAGTGAATGGGATAGTTTCAAGGAAGCGTGGTCCATCGTCGACGCCATCTTCTTTTACCATCTGCACGTAGTAAAACGGAAGAATCGACAAAATGACAGATTTCTTTTGTTGACCTGTCATTTTGTCGATTCTTCCGTCGACATAACCCGTTTCTATGGTGGTCATGCTACGCGTGCTGATAAAGGTCGAGTCTATAAAAGCTAAAAAGACAAAGGTTTACAGATCATCATCATCATCATTCTCCAGCCCTTATGCCAATTTATTTGGGTCGGTGCAGCATGCCTTCTTTTTCTATACTTCACTATTACTCGTCATCTCATCAGATACCTCCTTTCTTACCATAATATCCTTAACACAGTCCGTCTATCGCTTCTTTGGTCTTCCTGTACTCTTATACCCATCCACATTCATACTCAAAACTTTCCTCACGACAATTTTAAAGGTTTACAGATATTGGAACAAAAAAAGTGGTTTAATGTTCCCCCTGTCAATTTAATGGTTACACATAATATTATTATGTAGCTGAAGGTTATTTATCTATTTCCTAACAGAACTTGAACGTGTCAGAAGTGGCAGGTCAAAGGTTACGATAAGGCTAAAATATAGAGATATAATTGTTACTACAAACTTTCACATAAAGTTGAAAACATTACAGATAAGATCTTTACTACAATTTAACACGGGACGGCTCAACTCCGCTGCGATCAGACATTGAATGTCGTCGTCGCCTTTAGCTGTAAACATCAGGGCTCTGTAGAAGCACGCTGTGGTGTGCGTAGAATTGTAAGTAGGTCGCGTGATGTTAACACTGGCGTACTTTCGATTCATTCCAATTCCGTACTAATACATATTTATTTTATTTTTGTTATTTGAAAGGTGTCTTAGTTGAGTGTTTTTAGCTGTTCCTAGATAATCTGCTCAGCCGTTTTAAGATCATCACCTCTTTTCTAGTTGATGAAGAGATATTTATTTATTTCAATAAGTAAAATATAAACAATTTCTACAGGTCTAATCGATTGGAAATCTGCTTGGATTCAAATATTAAATTTAAAGGCACAATATTTCGATGTGACTAATATATTTATTAAGTAGAGTAAATTAACTATACTTTTACATTATTAATCAAAAATTATTAAATAAACTAACAACAAACTATAAAAGGGCATTATTATTTTCGATATTATTTTTTCCTTTTTAGCGATTTTTTTAATCGGATCTCTCTGGAAATCTTAATTTTTTTAAACAAAAGATCGCTTAAAGCTAAAATTAATGTGTGGGGACAATTTTTGTCAAAAATGCCTTTGCAATTTTTGTGGTAATTTCATCACTATTTAAATCATAAATCACGATGATTGGTAAATTAAGTGTTTTTGATTCAAGGATTAATGCTGTGTCATTAGTCTTGCACGTGTATTGGATTTGTGTACTTACACAGGAAGATGTTCACTACACAAATGTTCTTTTAAATATATATTTTCAGTACGCACGGAACTATCAATGGTGCTACACGCAAGTCATGGAACAGATGGCAAACTAAATGAATACGAGGAAGACGGAAAACAAAGCTAATTGGTTAATTAATATTGACAAACAAGTGCGGTTAATATTTTGTTGATTGTGAAATTGAAACTTTTAAAAAGTAAGTTGGTTTTTTGTTTATGAAATAATTATATGTTGGGAATTACTTGCAAATAATATTGTGTTGTGTTCAGTAATAAGAATCAGTCATATGTGTCATAATCGTTAACGTGTTAATATAATCGTTTGTTTTTGTTTGTCAAGTTGAATAACTTACGAAAATAATGGCTGACTTACTGACAGACTACAAAACAGCAAAAGTGTGTATGTATATACGATCTTATTGTAGGCAAGAACTTCTTTGACTTTGAATGTTTCCAACATATACATTTTAGCATATTATCATTGGGATATTTGACATGAAATCACATTATCACTTTTTTTTTTTACATTTTTTCTTTCATTCTTTATTTTCTTTAAAACGAACTATATTACTAAAAAAGTAAAAATATATTATTATCAATTTAAAACTTGCTTGTTTGTAGACTGAATGTAAATTCTGGTTGGTATACCGACGAACAAAATGTGGTTTGAATCTCCGTTTTAACAGCTAGCTACGTTTATTTTCGGACATGTAATAAAACAACACGGAGTTTCCGTGTGATGTATCTTACGAAATCGCTCGTATTAGCAGATTTGGGACGGCAGCCTCCGTTTGACTTTGAACCCAATTGTCTTTCATTAGTTGAGTCCAAGGCCAAACTTGTTGTGATCTTCTATATATATAAATCTTCTATATATATAAAATTCAATGTCCTGACTGACTTACTGACTGACTGACTGATAATATCAACGCACAGCCCAAACCACTGGTCCTAGAGACATGAAATTTGGAGGGTGTATTTTTTGTGAAGCATAGGTATCCACTAACAAACGGTTTTTCGAAATTCCACCCCTAAGAGGGTGAAATGGGGTGTTGAATTTTCAGGGAAACTTTTTATTCTCTGGGTCGATTGACTCGAAAATTGGTGTTAACACTCTTCAATTAAAATTATGAGCAGTAAGATCATAAGCTAGCGGGCATAAGCTAGTATGATCATACAATGAACAGTTTCGCTTAATCCACAATTTTACGATAAGTGATCGGTATTTTCCGCTTCTAAAGCCTTGTTTTCATTGAGATATCAAGTTGTTCAACAATGTTTCATCAACATGTTTGCAACATGTTGAGGGGACGAGAAACATGTTGCTAGCAACTTTGAATGTTGCAGTCGTTTTCGCAACGCTCAAAATATTCAATGGAGATTCCATTTGTTGGTAGTAATGTATGTAGCTGTTATCGTGTAAAATTATCATTATTCATTTATAGATTCCTAGGTACTTAAAAATATGCTATTTCATATCAACATTTTCTAAACGATCAAGTATGTAATTATAAATTATCATTTAAATACGATATTTATAGTCGATATTTTAGTCATGTGAGTCTGTTATCATAATTATGAAATAAGTATCTATTCAATGATTTGCATTTAATTTAATACTAAGCCTAAGCCGTCTGTCTGGCTACGCATCCGCCTCTCCGTTGTCCACTGATTGCCTCTTTTCAACCACATGGCCCACATTATGACAAATAATACAAAAAAAAAATAAAGTATTGGTTCATTCAGTCTGGGTGTAAAAAGGCCGTACAGAATACGGAACACCATGTTGCGTTCCAAAACAGGAGTTAATGACGTAGACAAAAAGGCTGTTAGGCTGAAATGGAACTGAGCGGGTCACGTAAGCCGCAGGCATTACGTCTCCACGCAATCGGTGCCTGAGGATGGCCGAGGCCGGGCCCAGAATGAGGTGGCAAGATGACCTTGACGTACATTGCGGTGGCTGGTTCTAGGTGGCGGACAAAAATAGTACCTAGAAACCAGTGGCGAAGGTTCCATACAACTCGATGCCTACCGGCTTCTCTTTGAAAAATGGCACACTCAGTATTCGATAGGCAGAAAATATAATCACGTTAAAGATTATGTACTCCGGCTTACCTCTTACAAAAATTGACCCTTCGCTACTGCTAGAAACATATGTTAGAGCCCTTTGCCCAGCTGTGGGACCTAAACGGCTAATAAAAAAATAGTATTGTTGGTACAAATCAGAAATGAGGACATCCGCAAGAGAACCAAGGTTACCGACGTAGCCCGAAGAATAGCCAAACTTAAGTGACAGTGGGCAGGGCACATTGCTCGCAGAACGGATGGCCGATGGGGCGGAAAAGTTCTGGAGTGGCGACCGCGAACCCGAAGACGTTGCGTTGGAGGGCCTCCCACTAAGTGGACCGATGACCTGTTGAAGGTTGCAGGGATCCGCTGGATGCGAGTCGCACGGGACCGGTTAATGTGGCGACACTTGGGGGAGGCTTATGTCCAGCAGTGGACGTCTTTTGGCTGAAATGATGATGATGATGATGATGATTGTTGGTACGGAATCTTCGGAAACGAACTCAGTAGTCCGAGATAAAACAACGTAGACTTAATACTTTATCAAACACGGAAAGCCGTCTGGTTATTACTTGAGACGTACTTTTTTGAGAAAAAACAACGATTAATGTTATTTTAAGTACAAATTATCCGCCTTTATTTACAGCATAACATTCTTCTTCTTAGCGTGTCGATGGCAATCTAAATTGTGTCAGCCTAGAACTGAGCTACTAGTTTGGCGCTTTCAGTAGCGTCCAACCAAAACACATCTTTTTAGAATAACATTGAAGAGGCAATTTTTTCTTACCTATAATAATGCTAATTTTATTTAGTGACGAAGCTAAAATGTCAGTTCTGTAATATTAGACAGCACGATTTTGAAATCATTCGACGGACCTCGCACGAGCGCACGGAGTATACGTAACGTAAGTGTCTAAGCACACTATGCCGAAGTTACGCGACCGAAGTTCGGCGGCTGATTTTACGTTCCGACGTATTCGGCTGATATGACACACCATAAGTGCCGAACTTACGCGGCAGAAATTCAGTTCCGCAACTTTGTGTGTGTATTCAGTGTCTCGAGCGCTGTCGGGCGGCTCCCCGTTGCTCCCCGCCCCCGGATCTTCGTCGGCAATCGAACCGAACTTCGGTCGTGTAGTGTGCTCACAGAATAAGATGCCGCTGAACTTACGCCCGACCGAAGTCAGGCTGTACGCTATGACGCTACGTAATTTTGGCATAGTGTGTCGTCAGTAATTCAAATAGCATTGCAGGCGTAATTGTGCTGATCTTCGGTCTCGTAACTTCGGCATAGTGTGTTTAGACATTAAATGAGCGTTTTTAAAAATGATATGACATGTGTTAAATCATAATATTCATAAAGTGTTAACACTTGGCTTTCGATACTTATTACGTTTGCCGCGTCAAATGAAACCAAAGTGGTATTAGAATACCTGTGTTTACTATTCCAAAAACGTTAGAATTTACGTTATCTACAACATTAGTTTTAGTATATGCGAAACCTGAATATAATTTGTTCAGAATAAGTAACTGAATCGATTCCAATCATTTGGGTACCTACTGCAAAATTATTATTATCAATGAGCTCAAGACGACGACGCTGAAAGCGCGCGCACGGCGGCGCCGCGTGGTGACCGCGTTTTTGTGCGGACAACAGAACAGGTAACAGTAATATAGTTTTGATATTTTGTACATAGATTCTTTACATACAAATACTAGACACGTGTTTCAGGTTTCGCATATACTAATGTTGTATATTTACTTTGCCAGTCAGCAGCTGGAGTTTCACTGCTTTATACGCAGTATTTTTCTACATATTTAACGTCACACCAATTTCCTTTTTATTTCAGATGAAGTACAAAACAACAGCTGGCTTAATTTTACTAAGCCTGCTTGTATCAAGCGAGGCTTTACGCATCCTAGTATGTTATCCTATGACATCGAAGAGCCACAGCATATTGGGACATGGAGTTGTCAATCGACTGCTGGAAGCTGGTCATGAGGTAGGAGCCTAATTGTAATTATTTATTATTTTATTTTTGAATTGTTTTTACTATGGACACTTTTAACGTTGTGTACGTTAAAAGTGTCCATAGTAAGTGGCTACATCGTTCTCACATAATGTACCATCTCAACATGAATGATGTAATCAAGAGTTTGTAAAAGTATTCTGATTTAAAAGAGTGTCCATGGAGTTTCTTGCCCGTTCTTCTCCATAGAGATCTACGTTAGGGAATGGGCAACTACAGTACTTTCACAGTTTTTATGCCTTGTGACTGGGACTGTAGCTATTGTTGTCTTTGTTTCGACAATTCAAAAGTGCCTGTAACTGGCCTACTTGAAATAAATGCTTTGATTTTGATTTTTGATGATTAAGAGAAGACTGACGAATGGGTATCGTATTACATAGTCCTAACTGGGTTGTGGAGGTCAGATATGCAGTCGTTCCATGCCTATATGTATTCAAGCCTGGAATGGAAGCCGACCCCAAACTAGTTGGAAAAGGCTAGGCAAATGATGATGTAAGAGAAGTCTGAAGTGTCCACTGATTCAAGACGGTTGAAAGAAAAAACTGTGAGGCAGAGAAGTGTCTTAAAACCGAAATTCCGAAGAAATGTGACATTCGGCAACCCACACCGGGCCCGCGTGATGAATTACGCCCCAGTTCCTCTTTAATATCATTAGGCACATTAGGCGATAAGTTAAGTGGCATAGTGGCGACTTAGGTAAATGTCTTCCTTGTGAATAGTAAAGAAGTAGCTCGGAATCGTGACCGCTACAAGAAGGTATGGTTCCCGAAGCCAGTCAAAATAGTAAAAGGTATATTGCGATCTTTGAGTTCCAAAGTACAAAGACGAGTTAACAAAAGTGAGGAGTTTCAACAAGATCTTAGCTGCGATTAGATTCTAGCCACAGATTCTAGTACTAACCTGATGAATACCACGTCCTTGCTCTAAGGTACAATTATGCAGCAGATGCAAGGCATTAAGAGAAAAACTATTTTTACGTCATAAATATACATCATCATCTGCCTAGCCTTTTCCCAACTATATTGGGGTCGGCTTCCAGTCTAACCGAATACAGCTGAATACCAGTATTTTACATGGAGCGACTGCCTATATGACCTCCACAACCCAGTTAGTACTGGGTAATACGATACCCCTTGGTAAGACTGGTTGTCAGACTTTTGGGCCACTGACTACCTAACGACTGTCAAAGATCTACAAATGACAGCCGGGACCAACGGCTTAACGTGCTTTCCGAGGCACGGAGGAAACCCGGTATGTAATGGGCGGTCACCCATCCACAGACCAACCTAGGCAAGCACGGCTAAAGATCGATCCGAGCGGCTGTTATTATATAGCCACGAGCTCCTCTCGTACGTCTCCTTGTCATAAATACACAGGAAGGTGTTATTTTTTAATTTCAAAATTCTGGATCGCGCTATGAAAAATATCCGCGAGTTAAGGGCCATATAGAAAAACTCGACAACAACAGTCGGGTAGTCTGTAGCCGACCCAACACCGGGAGGATTCTTCCTTTTCTATGGAGTATTGAGGAACTTTACACCCTGTTCTCCGTACTCTGTTAAACCGACCTACTACTCAAATGTTGGGGCCAATACCTCTGGTCCACCACAGCTCTTGTGATATCATAGTCAGATATACCTAGATAACGCAAGAGCACCTACTTCGCTTGCCCAACGCGCGGCTTAAGTATTTTATGCTTAACGTGGCTACTATCGCAGTACTTAAGCTAATTTGTTTAAAACAAAAATTAAACACAACTCAAGAAGTTAAGCGTCTAAACACACTATGCCGAAGTTACGCGACCGAAGTTCAGCCCAATTACGCCTGCAATGCTATTTGAATTACTGACGAAACACTATGCCGAAATTACGTCGTGTCATAGCGTACATCCTAACTTCGGTAGGGCATAAGTTCGGCGGCAACTTATTCTGTGAGCACACTACGCGACCGAAGTTCGGTTCGATTGCCGACGAAGATCCGGGGGCGGGGAGCCGCCCGACAGCGCTTGAGACACTGAATACACACACAAAGTTGCTGAGCTGAATTTCTGCGGCTTTTATTCGGCACTTATGGTGTGTCATATCAGCCGAATACGTCGGAACATAAAATCAGCCGCCGAACTTCGGTCGCGTAACTTCGGCATAGTGTGTTTAGACACTAAATCTAGACACTTAAAGAACAAAAACGTTATCTATTTTGTATAGTCACTTGTTTGTATAGTACCTAAATAGTGTTATGACGTCATGGTAGGTAGTCAAACAATGACACGCTTGGTTTTTAAATGGATCGTGATACTTGCGTTATCTAGGTATATCTATCATCATCATCTGCCTAGCCTTTCCCCAACTATATTGTGGTCGGCTTCCAGTCTAACCGGATGCTGCTGAATACCAGTATTTTGTAGCGACTATCTATCTGACCTCCACAACCCAGTTAGTACTAGGCATAGACTAATAATTTTTTTTTCTTTCTTTCAGGTGGTCCACATAACATCTTTTCCGCGTGGTAAGGTGGTACCTAATCTGAAGGAAGTCAATACCTCGTCCATAGCTGAGCCATTTTTAGCAGATAAGGAAACCAGTAAGTTAAATAACAATGATATTACAAAGAAAGATACGCTACGTTCATACTGAGCGGTGTTCAAATATCGTTGCGTTGTTACGACTGCGATAGATAATACGGAACGTGTGATCCAGAACGAGTGAGCATTGCGCTAAAAGTACTTAAATTACGACAATTGTCTGAATTTGTCTGCAACAATTTGCGTGCGCTAGTGCGATATCTACCTCTTTTTATTTATAATGTCATTGCTAAATACAGATTATTCTGATACACGATCTTAAGTTATGTAACTAAGATGACATAGTTACTAGAATAAACTGTCATTAGTACTGCTCCATTACACAGATTAAACCGATTTTTATTTTTTTCGCTATTTTTGGGAGGTTTTTTTTTATTCATTTTGTCCCATGGTAAGACTTGTTCATTCTCATACTCATACTCATTCCCATTCCGATTCTCATTCCCATTCCCATTCCCATTCCCATTCCCATTCCCATTCTCATTCTCATTCTCATTCTCATTCTTTTTTGTACACAAAAAACAAATATACATAAAAATTGCAATAATACGCAAGTAAGTACGCATGCTGTAACCATAATATTGTAATATCAAATGATTTGAAAAGAGTAACCATGGAGTTTTTTGCCGGTTCTTCTCCATAGGAAACGACCAACCCGAACCGTGCACCTTTTTGTCGACGTTTTATAGTGCCCATATAGGCCTATGTGAAATAAAATATTTAGATTTTGATTTTGTCACCACATTGTATAGCCTGAACAGTATGTTTTAAGATTTTGGAATCGGTATTCTAATTTCCAAAACCTTTTCATTTTCAGCTGAAGCATTCAAATTGAAGAACTTAGTTGGCAAAGATAACTTTGGAGAGTCAATTATTTTTCTGTACTTTGTTTTCATAATACATAGAAGCTTTTTGGAGGAGCCAAGTGTTGTCAAGTTGTTTAGTGACCCCAATGAGAAGTTTGATGCTGTGATCCTAGAATGGTTCTTCACTGAAGTCAATTCTGGGTAAGTCTTGTTTCATTAAGGTAACTACTACTAAGGCACGCCACAATAATGGCGATAAGTCTCCTCTTTGAGACGCTAGGGAGGCGCCACAACACCCTCACCTTCCGCCTGACGCAAGTCCTCACCGGACACGGTTGTTTCGGGAGGTTCCTGCACCGAATCGGGTGGGGGGAAATGCCCAAGTGTTACCATTGTGAGGATCGTCCGGAGGACACGGTGGAGCGCACCGTGGAGGTCTACTCCGCTTGGGCGGAGCACCGCCGTGTCCTCGTAGCGGCGATTGGCAGCGGCGACCTCTCGCGTCCGGCCCTGGTTCAATCCATGGTCCAGAGAGAGAAGAAATGGGAAGCCGTCACCTCCTTCTGCGAAGCAGTCATGCTAGCGTCCCAGCCACCGCGGAAGACGCCCCGGCCACCGTAGTTGCGGGCCTGTGGACGGTGAGTAACGGGCTAGCTCGCCATCCGGCGACGACGCGCGCGGCTCGGCGCTTCCTGCCTCAACAGTAAATCCATTTTCTTCCTAATAAACGTCAACCACGTACCTATTGTTCAATACATAGCTACAGTAAAATATTTTCCTTATGTCTTACATCTTAAAAGCCACCCAAATCACACAAAGCATAACAGCTTTATTCTAGAAGACACACTCTTCTACTATAGCAATTTAAAGTTTTTTACTTGCTCCTCAGAATCCCAGCACTATTCGACTGTCCCTTGATCTGGGTATGTTCAACGGAACCTAACTGGCATGCCCTGAGGATAATGGACGGTATCACCAACCCAGCGTACACTTTAGACCTGTTCTCACAACACAAACTGCCGCTGACCTTCTGGCAAAGAGCTGAGAGCCTGTACAAGGTTGTGAAGAAAAACGTGCAGCTGTAAGTGAAAGTAATATTTCTATTTGAATTGGCGTATAGATTTCCCATCAACCACTTGCCTAGAGCCTTGGGGATGAGTTTCATAAAAAGGTTTAAACAAAAATATTTTAGATACAAAATAACAATATAAGTCAACTTCTACGTTTCTAAGTTCTATCGCTATTCTTCTTCTTCAGGAGAATACTGCCTTAGTGTTCACCTTCTTTGTAATAGAAAATCTTGTGAAAGATTCAAGAGTAGAATAGAATAGAAATAATTTATTTGCATTGAATGTAGGTACATATATGAGTTGTTACAGTAGTCATTATTTGCTCATGCCCCCGTAGCATGACCACCGTAGACATGGATTTCTTTGACAGAAGAATCGACAAAATGACAGATAGTGCAAAGAAATCTGTAATTGTGTCGAAACAATCTGTCATTTTGTCGATTCTTCCGTCAAAGAAATCCTTGTCTACGGTGGTCATGCTACGGGGGCTGGTACATCTCTATCTCTTCTCTTCTCTTCTCTATCTATACATATAAAATTCAAAGTCCTGACTGACTGATTGACTGACTGACTGACTGACTTATATATCAACGCACAGCCCAAACCACTGGTCCTAGAGACATGAAATTTGGACAGTGTACTCTTTGTGAAGAGTAGGTATCCACTAAGAAAGGGTTTTTCGAAATACCACCCCTAAGAGGGTGAAATGGGGTGTTGAATTTTCTATGAAACTTTTTATTCCCTGAGTCGATTGACTTGAAAATGTGTCTACATATACTTCAGTTAAAATGATGAGATACGTGTATCACAGTTTTTCCAAAATCATCCCCCAATTTAAAATTTCATGTCCTGACTGGCTGACTGATATACCAACGCACAGCCCAAACCGCTGGTCCTAGAGACATGAAATTTTGAGAATGTATTTTTTGTGGAGAGTAAATATCCACTAAGAAAGGGTTTTTTTGAAATTCCACCCCCTAATAGGGTGAAATGGGGTTTTGAATTTTATGTGAAACTTTTTATTCTCGGAGTCGATTGACTTGAAAATGTGTCTACATATACTTCAGTTAAAATGATGAGATACGTGTATCATAGTTTTTCCAAAATCATCCCCCAATTTAAAATTCCATGTCCTGACTGGCTGACTGATATACCAACGCACAGCCCAAACCGCGGGTCTCAGAGATATAAAAATTGGAGGGTGTATTCTTTGTGAAGAGTAAGTATCAGTTTTTCGAAATTCCTATCCCTTAGAGGGTGAAATGGGGTGTTGAATTTTCTGTGAAACTTTTTACTCTCGGGGTCGATTGACTTGAAAATTTGTGTACATACTCTTTAGGTAAAATCCAGTAAATCCGATGTCCAATCTCAAACCAAGGTATCAATATTTAACGTATCTAATTTAATTGATAGAACTTTAAACTAATAATTGCAAGTTATAAGCAAGTACATGTAAATCTATGTATGTATTATAGATAGATACGTAGATTACTTATTATCCCAGAAGTAAGATCCGTGGGAAATTCCCTAACTCCACGCGGGCGAAGCCGCGGGCACAAGCTAGTTAAGATTATACAGGGCGTTTGTTAAGACAATGTCAGTGTTATTAGAAAAAAATATTCACCCAAGAAGAATTAAATATTAAAATTACTTGGCTAATCGCCTTACTATACAATGTATGTGTGTACTAAAAGGCACACGATTTATTTAAAAGAAGTGAATTCAAGCGAATTGCCACGTTTTTATCAGGAAATTGAGAATAGTGTCTTTGTATGTCATAATGAATTAAGCCTAACAAGCAAAATAATTAAATTTCTACAAGTGTAATCTCCTCTCGCCTTAAAAATACTTTTTTAAATCCAACTAAAAACAACGTCATAAAAACCGTAACCAAAAAAATATCGTGACTAAATAAGACTCGTGCAATAACAGTAGGTACCGGTTTTTATACTACGACCAATATAATAGAGAATTAAGTGCCAAGAATATAAATTAAGATTGAAATGCGTAATCGCATTATGACTCACAAAATAAAATTAAGCTATCTATGTGTGTATCACTAAAATTCCTAGATTAGCAAAGATATAAATTGTCAAGTGATTGTGATACTTCAAACTACACTAAATGTTCCACACTGTCTAAACGTAAGCATATAAATAGCTTTAAAACTAAATATGACGTCATCCCACTGCGAAACCGGTTCTGATCATTTAGACAATGTGGAACAAACATAATTGAGTACAAAAATAGTGCGCTATGGTGCAAAAATAGTGCGCTATGGTGCAAAAATAGTGCGCTATGGTGCAAAACATTTGATATCAACTAATATATCTATCTTCTATCTATATATATAAAACAGTAAACTGACTGACTTATTAACTGACTGGGTGATATATCAACACACAGCCCAAACCGCTGGTCCTAGAGACATGAAACTTGGAGGGTGTGTTCTTTGTGAAGAGAAGGTTTCCACTAAGAAAGGATTTTTGGGAATTCTACCCCTAAAGGGGTAAAATAGGGGATGGAAGTTTATATGAAAGTCCATCAGTTTTGAAGTCAGGATCTTCAAATTTTGTGTTTAGGCTGACGATTGAAAATTAATTTATACGTGTCTCAGCGTTTTTGATAATTCTACCCCCGAAGGGTTAAAACGGAGGATGAAGGTAAGTAACTATTTTTGTTCGGCTGGGATATTTTTCGACAACCACGCGGGCGAAGCCGCGGGCAAAAGCTAGTCTCTACATATAATAAAATCGTTAAAATCCGGTCCGATGTTCCGGCGCAAAAACTACTGCATAGATCCTGTTCAAATTTTGCACAAATATCTGTAATAGGCTTCTTCAAACGTTAGGCTATATATTATCACGCTACTTGCTTAAGGGGATGAGCAATATTGCATTATGTTAGTATTATTCAATTGTTTATCGTTTCAGCCATGATATGCGTAACAACGTCTATTTCAAAGTATATGTCAGCGAAGCAAATAGAGAAATGGTTTCATGACCGCTTTACGTGCATCACTTCGCAAGTTCGATCCCCAGTAAAATTATACTTTTTGTAGTTGGTTGTAATTTTTTTTGATAGAGATTATTATTATTTATTTTATCTATTTTATGTATATTTTTCCACGAGAACGAAGTCGCGGGCAACAGCTAGTAAACAATAAAATTATACAACTTCAATTTAAAAGCTTTCACAACAAGTCAACAAATTCAGTTTAATTAGATGGAAACACTGCCTTCGTATATTTTGGGTGGTGTTCTAAGGCTCCTAACAACACGCCTGTAAGACGTTTTGTTAATTTCAGTGTACTGGGTGGTCCAAATAGTGTCGTCATAAAAAAATAGATTACACACCAGAGATTAGAGTTAAATTATACCCCATGTATGTTCCGTGATAGCTTTCGATATAACTCGAAAAAGCTATAAAGCTTTTTGAAAATATGAGACCTGCTTTAAAAAAAACGATCTTTATTTTTACAGGGCTTGTTGTTACTCTTGATGCTAATGAGATTAAAAATTACCTCTTCACATTCACTTTTTCACAGTTTTAATTAACATTAAAGAATATGAAAAAGTCGTATAAAAATAAACATAATACTTTTTTAGAGCGGTTCCCATACAATTTTCAAGAATCTTTAACTCGAAAACCATCAAGAATCGTAGAACAAATATGGGCCATTTTCGGATACCCCTGGGCGTGAGGAATCTAATCTTTTTTGACGTCATTATTTGGAACACCCTGGACTGGTGATAACGATACAGTTATCACATATATTATGTATTTTTATCCATTCTTGTTCTAGATTAGGACTGTATCAGTTTGAGAAATGGGTCTACAAAAGCTACTACCCCGAGATAGCAGCCAAGCGAGGAGTGACAATGCCTCCGTACGAAGATGCCGTATACAACGGATCCCTGATGTTCCTCAACTCCCATCCCTCCATAGGAGGAGCGATGAAACTGCCTCAGAACACTGTCAACATTGCTGGATACCACATTGACAAGACCAAACCTTTGCCACAGGTAATTCCAACAGCAATATTTCGCCAACGGGTTAACCCATAAACAAATGGCGTGATGAGACGAGGGCTAGACAAAGTGAATCTATCCTAACTACATGTCGGATATGTCAGGATTTATTCCGTAAGGCTTGTACATCATGTGGGCAGACGATGGGTTTCGTGCTATAAAAACTCACTGGGTGCGATACACTGTTTGTAGCAAAACTAAAGAATTACTTGAGATTACAACTTAGCACAATAACACGGGGCACAATGAATCGGGTACAGTTCCAAGACGTCTCAACTCCGCCGCAGTCAGACATTGATTGTCGGCCCCGCCTCGAACTGAACATCAGGGCTCTGCAGAAGCACGCTGTGGTGTGGGTAGACTTGTAAATAGGTCGCGTGATGTCACGACCGGCGCGTGTCTCTCTCTTCTCTGTACTAATATCTTTTTAATGTTTTCTACACTCAAAACTACTCTGCCCTGCAGTGCAACATAAACATACAGTTACACTTATAACTAAACAGGTAAACTGTCTCGTCCTCTGTCCTTGCATTACGCAATGACAGATGACGAGACAGTTTCGTCGGAAAATATTCGCAACAGTAATACTCATCCGGAAAAGTAGTATACGTTCTAGTTTAGAAAAATGCATGTAGAATTAATTGTGACCCTAAAATATGCTCTACTGTGTATACGTCCTTGACCGACGTAGAAGCTTTGATACATTTCTCAAAATGATCATACCTGTTTGAGGTATGCTTAGGAGGAAAACTATAAAGAAAATGTGAGACATCAAACTTCTCTGAGACAGTTAGTGCTAAAGCGAGGATCCAGGCGCAGAGATATGCTTTGCGTGTTTGCAAAATATTAGCAGACTGAATAATAAAATCCCATTAAGTAAAAGTCTACAGAAAGTGCAGTATTTCCTGAAACACATTTACGGCTTTGCAAATAATACGGGTATTGTAATTATTAAAACGTTTAAGATTTGCATCACTACGTCTCCATCAAATCTAACAAAGAACTTTAAAATGGTTATTTCAAAGTTATTTTTTCATCTCAACCACTTTCTAAGCCTTACAAAATTATTTAGCACAAACCCCAAGCCCCCAAGCCGTTTCTCACCGACGCTGTTAATACGTAATCACGTTAATTCCCAAGGGTAGAATAAAATCTGAACGCCTGAGTCGAGCCAAAAGCAACGCGGACAGAATTCATTCCTCTAATCTTTGCAGCCGTTCAAAGGACTTAGTGCAACAATAGGGAATCAAGCGAAACGCCAGGTCTCTAAGGATTTTTATCCAGCTACTCTAATCTTATGCTGTGGATTACTTGCTTACTGCAGCGAAACGAACTTGTTTGTGTGCACGTTTAAAACGTTTAGTCTATCCCAAATATTTGTGGAAGAAATTCTCGGGGATTATCGGTACAGCTGTGTTCTGTTTCCAGGAAATATTTTACTAGCCGTCGTATTTAAATTGGAGGCTGTGATTAAGTCGCGATGGCAACGTGTCACCGTAAAGTCTGCTAAAATCAATGATTTCGGAGATAATATTGTCATTCCATCTCTGATAAAAGGATCGAGGTCCATTGAAAGAAGAAGGATCAAAATTCACCCACGTCCTACAGCAACGAGAAGTATCTCAAAATATAGTTAAAAATGGGTATAAAAATATGGCATATTTCCAAACTCCATCCTTACAGTCTAACATTAAAAAAATTGGACGTGGGTTAATTTTGTACGAACCGTGCTCCTTCTTCTTTTGATTTCAAATTGGATGGTGTGATGGTATTTTGTTTTGCAAAATTATCCAACATGTTGGGCTCCTGTCCGTTAGGCACAATTTTAGTCTGTTCGGAGGAGCCTCCCTATTCAATAAAGTTATATTATTACACACTGCTCCTCCTTGCACCATAGCTGTATCGATTTTTTTTTCAACACGAGTGTCTGTTATGAATTATCATCTTTTTATTATTTTTTTTGTACACATCTATTATACACATTTAAGTACCTTTTCACCACCACCATTGGCACAACACATAAAACTGTTTTACATCCGTCACCTCTCTAATCCAGGTCAAGTTGAAAACCAGCGTCAAGCACTAGTTGCCCGGTATTCTGCTGAACTGGTCCTATTTGGCGCAGCCATGAGGCACACAGTGTTACCTACATTTTTTGTTTAGTTTCAAGTTTTTTTTTTTCTAATATGATTTTTGTTTTATATTGTGTGCACTTGTGGCATGTGCCAAATAACTGATTTTCTTTAATTTCTTCTTTCTTTTCAACTATATTCTTCGTATTTACTTCCAGGATCTCCAAAAACTGATGGACGAAGCAAAAGACGGTGTCATATACTTCAGCATGGGTTCCATCATAGAAAGTGATGGCATGTCAGATCAGATGAAGAGGTCTTTGTTGAAAATGTTCAGCAAATACAAGCAGACCGTCATTTGGAAGTTTGAGACCGATCTGAAGGATATCCCAGCAAATGTTCACCTTGTTAAATGGGCACCGCAACCGAGTATTTTGGGTAAGCTTATTAATTTCAAGAAGTTTTCACTTCTTTTACCAAAAATTGTATTGAAATGCTTTGTTTCCGCTTCATATTTATTGAACCTTTAAAGCATTAGCAAGACAGAATTAACCATTGAGACCCTTTCCTTTTCCATTCTTCCAGAAAATTTAGTAGAATTGTTTGTGCCATAAAGGGTGTAAGTAGACCGTTAACATATCCGAAAGGCACTTGTTTTCCCCGTCTTTGCGATAATTTTTTTGTTGTAGACCATACCTTCTAGTTACGGAGATATTGGGGGTCCAAGTTCCAACTTTTTCACAAGTTTTTCTTTAAATACATATTTTTAATTTAAGATTTTTACTTTACATCCCTCCACGACCCCCGTACTATTCAATCCATCCATCAGCACAATGCTTTGAGTGCTTTCCATCGAGTCCTACCGTAAAACGTGATTTTTCACCCCAAAAAAAAAGTCGATTTCCAGCAATAATTTTTGCGTAAAGTTACTTAGTTTGATGACCAGAATACTTTGACGGCTATGTGAAAGGTCTGTAATTTACACTCTGTATTGAATCTAAAATGACAACTTTATACCAATTTGCAATAACCACGTCTATATTTTTACATCTTCAATTACAGCCCATCCCAACCTAAGGCTCTTCATCACGCACGGTGGCCAGCTCTCAACTTCAGAAGCCATCCACTACGGAGTACCTTTAGTCGGTATCCCGGTGATGGCAGACCAGGTCCTCAACATGAGGTCTGTCGAGAACAAGGGTTTCGGGATCCATATCACGTTAGCTGAGGAGATGATACCAGAACTGGATGCTGCTGTCAGGAAGGTTCTCACAGATAATACGTAAGTGGAACTTAAGGATGATTTCCACCAAACGGATCGCATCGAATCGGAACGTATTTTATAATCTTTAAACGATATTAAATCGTGTACAAAGTATTTAACGTCTAAATTACCGAGCCGCGCACAGCAGCTTGACCGCGGGCGTCTTCCACGACACGTCAACTTAGCCAAAATATGTTGCGACGCGCGATCGGCTCCGTTCGCCTGTCGTAGTATACGATCGGATGACATTAAACTATTTTACTAGGCGCAGAAACGGATATGTTCGCAAGTGGCGGTACGAAGACGATCGAAAGCGTCGACATCCTGCCGGACGCGGTGGGCTGTCACCGCAACCGTTCGTATCCTTTCCGATCCGATGCGATGCGGGCCGTTTGGTGGAAATCATCCTTTACACTTAATTTGAACCACTTTTAATACTTACAAGATTAACCCTGAAATTTCGATTTGAGTCAAATCAGTAATCCATAAAATTTCTGTTGGCATAAATCGATATAATGTTGGATGTTTGCACCTTGTACAAAGATTAAAGTGATATATTTTTATTTCAATCATCCACAGGTACGCCAAAAAAGCCAAAGAACTCTCAGCCCTATTCCACGACCGCGAGATGCCACCAGGTCGTGCGGTTGCACATTGGGTAGAATACATAGTGCGCAACCGCGGCGCCCGCCACCTCCGCTCCCCTGCGCTCGACGTCCCACTGTATCAGAAACTGTACCTAGATCTAGCAGCTTTCTTAGCTGTAGTTATAGTGTTGGTGAAGAAAGCAGTGAAGTTTGTGTTGAGGACGCGGTCGAAGAAAGACAAGAAGGAGAAGAGAAGCTGATGAAACATTTGTCGACTACTTTTCATCATCATCGTCTGCATCATTGGGAGCCACCCACTGCCTCCTCACATTTGTGCCGTTCTTCCCTGATCTGCGTGCAGCCAGGTCTTACCCCCGAACATCAGAATAGAATCCAGCCAACTGTTTAGTTTTATAAGTAGTTAATTATATGCTCGCCCCGTATTACATGGAACTTAAACATAAGTGCGCGTTCTCACTATGTCGTGACGACAGATTATCGTGTCGTTTAAAGCCTCGTGGCTTGTGTATTTAAATGGAGGTGTTCACATATAGGACGACACGATTCACTGTTGTGTAGACAACAGTGAATCGTGTCGACTTTTTCATATAATTTTCCAACGATAAATTAATCGTCACGACATAGTGGGAACGAGCCCTAACTGGCGAAATGTGGGTGTACTATTAAGTACACCTCTGCCTAACCCTTCGGGGATTGTAGGCGAGATGTTATATTATATAATTATACGAGTAGATACAGTTAGCGACAGAAGTTTTAGTGTATAATTATATCGTAGTTATTAGAAGCTGTTGTTTGTTTTAAAAAAATATCAGTATGATCTATTCAGTTGATATGAGTGTATGACATTGGAAAAAAAATAGTAGAAAATTAAATGCAATGCAGAATGCCAAACCTTACACGTTTTTTTACAATTTTATGGAGAACTATGTGTGTACGCACGGCAGCCAAACAAGCTATGTCAAATTAAGCTGATCTCTCAGCGTACGGGAAGCTCATAAAAAGCGAAGTCAGGTTATACTGGTTATGTACAGCTTGATGTGCCGCTGTGAGTACTTGTTAAGTGTTTAATTATGTGAAGTGTGAATGATTAAGATCACAAAATAAAATTAATTATAAAATAATATTAAGTATATTTGACTTGTTCGTAACCTACATTTTCATACTATTGGTATTATTTCGGTTAGTAACAAAATAAAATGCAAAATCATTGTGCGGCGAAATAAAATGACGAGTTCGGAAAGACGATTATCATTTGTAGTACGAGAGATAGCGTTAATCTGACGAAGTCTTTTTGTACCGGCTGAAAATCATCTAACAAACAAACAAAATTGAAGTGTCTGTTTGTAACGTTAAAATAACAGCTTTTTACTGAATGCATATGAAAGTAGATATTAACGGTACTTATAACAAAGAAACATTTATTTTTATTTTTGTCTGTCTGTTTGTTTCGGCTAATCTCCGAAACGGCTGAACCATTGACGGGACTTACTGCCGGGTAGCTGATGTTATTAGGAGTAACTTAGGCTACTTTTTATAAGGTCGCGGGCAACTGCTAGTTCGATATAAAATTACTCACAAAAATTGCACGCTAGCTCCTGTAATATTGGTTGTATCTAACTGCATTAAATTCTCATAGTCATCGTAATAAAAATTAAGAATGACCAATGTAAAATCGTTATCATGCTGATAACGAGCTTGTCTAATAAAACACGCAAATTAAAAATAACATAATTACCATATCATAGATAGTTATTTACGTGATACATGTCGGCTGATATTAATAATCAAAATGACAATGCAATCTTTTTATCTCCTGTTTTGTTGTTAACGGCCTATTTATCTATTATAGTAATAATTCGTTAATAATATAGCTCACTTACTTAAAAGGTTTACCTACATGATTATGTAACACTCATGTGGACTTTGTATAAATTATTTCATCGCCCCCGCGGTACATGAGCATGATGCGCCGTTGATTATGTTTTCTTTCACCATTTTGGAGATATGTGATCAGGGGCGTACCAATCAAAAATGGCGCCTAGGGCACGCATCATAGTTGCGCCCCCTTCGTAACTTATCTTAATATAAAAACACTAAATAAACAATCATAAATCATTTATTTTCCTTTTTTTATTACAAAAGTCCGTAAAACCTTTACAATTGCATTTACAACTGTCCCTTCCTGGCCTTCTGCGACGCTATCTCGATGATATTTTCGTAATTAGTTGTATTCGTCTCTTCTCGCTCTACACTGAGCAAATTTAGCATCGCCTTCAAATATGAAAGTATTTATTTCAGGTTACTAAAACATCGCTTTCAACTTGCGATGGATACCTGGTACATGGTAGTAACCATTATAAGCAGAATTTGAATATAAATGCACAGATTTGGAAATATGCTTTCAACCCCATACTGCACAATAAATTCTAGTAACTCTTTAGGATTTCTTCAGGTTGACCTTTTTTCTTGTAGATTTCTAGATTCGAACATCTAATATTTCTTTCCACCGTTAACATCGCAACTATAGAAATCTTTAAACACTTTGCCACCAGTATGAAATAGTTTATTGTAGTGTATTTTGATTTTTAAATGTAATAATTGTCGATTTTTGCGCCCCCCTTCGAAAGGCGCCCGGGGCACGTGCCCTACTTGCCCCACCCTAGATACGCCACTGTATGTGATATCTAGCAATTCGCACTTTACACTAGGGTGGTAGACTACGGTTCTTCCTCTCTCAAAGCTGAGAATCTGAATTATTTGTGTTCACAACCATGCGCCCTTGCAGCTGATAGGGTACTGCACTGCTAAACGCTGAATAACAGTGACATCTGTATCGTGTCTGTGCTGCTTAATAGATTTACAGTACAGAAGAAAGCATTATAATGAGCCTCGATTTTTTCTAAACAGCTGTTGCTGTCTGGGTGAACTCAAATAAGTCGGTATAAATGCTTAGATTAGCGCTGTGGGCCTTATGTGAAAATGTATAATGCAGTTCTGTGCTACTTGGGGTGTGCCGGTCGTGGATATACAGGGTGTAAACACTGGTCTCTGTAGTATCGCCAGAAACGACGAAAGCGCATCGGCGACCAAAGTGCCCGCACCACCAACGTTCTCAGCTTCTAGCGCTCGAACTACCATGGCGTATTGGTATTCGGACATTTGTCGTACCATGTCGAGAAGGACATGATAAGATTGGTCTCTGAAAAATATAAAATATTAAGTCAACCTTCAGTGTTCTGCTTAATGCTTGGTTGACGGCTTCGTGTAGGGTCATTCACGAAGCCGACAACCAAGCATTATGTACATCAAACTAAGTAACTTTACGCAAAAATTATTGCTGGGGAACGGCTTTTTTTTTTAGGGCAAAAATCACGTTTTACGGTAGGACCCAATGTAACGCACTTAAAACATTGTGCTGATGGATGGATTGAATAGTATGGGGGTCGTGGAGGCGTTTAAAGTAAAAATCTTACATTAAAAACATGTATTTAATTTTTTTTAAAGTTGGACCTTTGACCCCCAATATCTCGGTAACTTGAAGGTTCTCAGATATGGTCTAGAACAAAAAGATGATCACAATGGTGGGGAGAAAAGTGCCTTTCGGCTTCGTTCAGGGTCTTGTTACACCCTTTATTATAGGTAGATTATACTTATGCAGTGTTACCAAATAGCATGAGATTCCCTAATGAACTAACATCAAGTCTAGTCGTAAAAACAACAATCATAAAAACATAAAAAAAAAAAACAAAACAAAAAAAGCAACAAAATCGTTATCGTCACAATTGTTGTTTTAAGCTTTCAAAATAATGAACAATAACGGAAGATATCCCGTAAGTGACAGTATAAGTTTAGTCACAATTGTTGTCATATAAATAACAACAATGGTGATTGAACTATATCTTTATGCAATTTCTAGACCACCGTCACCAGCCAAATGCGTAACGATACAATCGTGAAGGAGACAGCACATCGCAGGCTACAGTTAGCAGAGGCACCCAACGGCAATGACGATCCGCAGTAACTCTACTATAGACCGACCGCTTTAATGAGTCCTCGCGAAGGTATCAATTTAAATGGAATATTCTGAAGGTTGGTCATGTTGTTCAATTAGTATAGTTTTACCTTTGTGGATTATGGTTATTTTAAAAGAATTAATCTGTGGGATATTGTTAGGACTTTGTGGACGCTTAATGTGCCTTCGATGGGGCAAGGCGGAAGACTCACTAAAGCGTTCGGTCTATAGTTTCTCCTATGCATTTCTATGAAAACGCTTCCATAGCTGGATATAGTGCCGCCTGATGTTGTTGTGGCTGCTGTCAGTACTAACACCAACAGACCGACAAGATGTCATATTTGTTTGCATTTTCGCAAAACTGAAAAATAGAAGAACTGCTGTCGTCGCAGATGAGACGTCGCTTTCTGAATCAAAACTACAGTGACAGACACTTACAATACAAACAACATACAGGGTGGCCGGAACATTCACGTCCAAAAATAAAATTTAGGTCCCTCGTACAGTGGGGTATCCGAATCACCCCCATGTATGTTCCGCGACTTTTCATAGTTTTCGAGTTATGAATTTTTTTTCAAATTTTTTGAGAATGATCGAACTGACAAAAAAATACAAGACTTTGTCGAGATTTTTTTACCCCACGATACGAGGGACCTAAATTTTATTTTTGGAAGTCATTGTTCCGGCCACCTTGTATATGCAACATGGATACAAATGCTTACCTACAATGGTACTGAAATACTTCTGAAACCTTGACACACACACACATGTACATTCTGCCACACCAACAGGCTACACACTCTCTCTCACTCACATATACTCACACACATACTTACACCCACTCATACACACATTTGATTTAATGTAAGTTAATCTTGATCTTCATCTTAATCTTAATTTATCTAGTTTTAGCTTTTAAACTAAACGTTGCTTTTTGTATAACACAACTTGCTATGAAAGCACGGTTGGCACAGTGGCTGAGCGATTGACTGCTGCGCTTCGTGTCGCGGGTTCGATTCCCGTACGGAACAAATATTTGTATGGCCTACAGGTAGTTGTTCCGGGTCTGGCTGTTTGTGTATGTGAGCTTAAATGTTTGTAAACGCACCCACGATACAGGAGAAATTCCTAGTGTGGGGCAACGTTCTTTAAAAAAAAAAAAAAAAAAAAAAAAAAAAAGAGCGGACTCTCCTAACACAGGCACTATCTGCCCAAAAGGAGGATCCAAAACCTTACCTGCCTTACCTACCTTACCTTTACCTGCCGACATTTGTTCAAAGGCCACAAATAATAATTGAAGGGGGTGTCCAACTATGAGCTTGGTCATGGTTGGGTATTGATATTTTTACGATAGCCATTATAATTGTTAATTAATATTTCTTTTTAATGTAATTTTACTGTCTATGTTGTTTAATTCTGTGTTTTAGCATCGTATTGGACTTGGTCTGTAATGTTGCTGTGGTTGGTGGAAAATAAATAAATAAAAATAAATAAATAATAACAAAATTTTGTTGATACCTAAACTTGTTCTACCAATAAACTATTTTTATTTTATTTATTTACCTATATTGTCAACCGCAACACTACAGTCGTCGTCTTAACAAGTCACCTCTATTTGACCTTTGTGCAATCAACGCCATTACATCAATTCAGCAATTGTAACGGAGGTTACCAAGTGTATTCACTGGCGGGTCTATGTCTATACTTAGTTCGACTGCTCAAGGGGGAAACAATCACGCATAACTGTTACCACGTAGGTATTCAGTACATCATTCTGAGCTGGGGATAGCTTAGCCCACATAGAAAATTTTCGTCGGTTTTAAAAAAAAAACAACTGTTTCCTACAGAAGTGAAATACCTACACGGTCAAAATGTATGAAACAGCTGATTTTTTTATAATAACCGATGTAAAATTTCTATGTAGAATGATGGCTCAGAATGATGTGACCGTTCTCGGATCGGTGTCCCTTCCACCCCGTATCATATATTCAAATATCACGCAACAGAAACGTGATCATTTTTCGATGTAATAGAGCGAATATATCGATTTAAATCTTAGTTCGGGACCAGACCTTGTCGATAAAAACGAACTGGACTAACGCAAAAAATCTAAATTATCTAGATTTCCTGGTTGATCAGGCTTTCAACAGCGCGAAATTTTATCTACATTTAACATGAGTTGTGTTTTAAGTTCAATAAATTGGTAACGGTTTTATTTGTATTTACTTTGATTCGACCTCGACAGTATGACTTTAGATTAGGTACCGTCAACGAGAAAAGCTATAAATATTCAAATTCGATTTTTAAAGTATTTGAAAAAGCTAAATTGATTATTCTGTTGTTAGCAATTATAATTTAAAATTGTCTTAATTCGTTTTGACACCTTTTGTAATACAAAATAGGAAAAATATAGGTCGATCCCTTTTTGAGTACTTGGGCCTTGACATAGACGGCGTTGATGGAAATAACAAAAAAGTATTATGTATGTATGCATTATGTATGGGACTCACATAAGCTACACTGCAAAGCTTGTTTCAATATCGTTGAAAAACTTTTAAGAAATGCGACAAGATTTGAATGCGATTATCGTTTGTAGGTCTGTAAAACTAAATATGTTTTTTAAAAGTAACCATCGAGTTTCTTGCCGGCGCTTCTCAATAACAAACAACCATTCGAGCGACATGAACCATGCACCTAATCTTGACGTGTCATAAGTTTATGTGAAATAAAATAACTGATTCTCTTCGATTAAACCACATATTCTGTGCACCACGTGGAAGATTCCGAAACTCGACTCACAAGGCAATCAAGGAATTAGACATTTTGGACTTTTACTCATAGATTGTTATGTTTCATAATCAATGCACTAACGTATTATTTAAAAGTTTAAAATCATTGTTTTTTGTTTTCAGTAATATTTTTGTCACTTTTGACTTCTCTTTGAAGCGTGTTATTATTAATATTTTGTTTTTAAATGCTGTGAATAACGCTGCTGATTGCATAATTATTAATTTTAAGTTGTATATTTCTCCTATGCTTTATTATGTAATTGTTTGTTGTTCCAAATAAATAAAAATAAATAAAAATAAACACTCTCACCACAACTATTTTGCCGACCGTATACCGACAACTGTCAGTTGACAAGTCTCGATTACTTCACATAAAGCCGCATTTATGATTCAATCGTAGTTTAGGCCTTGCGCTTGCGCGTAGAAGACGCGCTCTGAATAGTAAAATATTTATATGTTTTTGCCAACTAACATTTCGATTTTTTCTATGTATTAATGAGCTAAAACTGCACTAAAATGAAGTTATTAGTGTTATTTTCTTTGGCCTACGTTCTATGTAGTGCTGAAGCGTTAAAAGTGCTGGTTTTATTTCCGTATCCTGTGAAAAGTTTGAGTATATTAGGCACAGGTGTTGTGAGGCATCTGCTGAATGCTGGACATGAGGTACTAATTCAAAAAGTGTAAAATCTAGATATTTGTACGGCTGAAATTCCGAATATAGTGAAACATAAGAACTTATGTTAGCTACCAGTGGCAAAGGTTCCATACAACTCGATTCCTACCGTCTTACGTTTGAAAACTGACACAGTCAGTATTTTATAGACAAATAATAAAATCACATTAAAGATACGTACTCCGGCTTACCTCTTCCAAAATTGTCCCTTCGCTACTGTTAGCTACCTATATTCTTGGAAATAAATATATCATTCATCCAAATAATCAAACAGGTTTTAATAGAGTACAGTCACCATATCGTATCAAGCGTATCAAGTTACCACAAACTGTCAAATTTTCTCATTCGATTTTGAACTTAACCATCAACATTTTATGGTTTAAAATCGTTTGGACAAATTTGACAGTTTGCGGTAAATTGATGTGCTGGCGACTGTACTTTAATAGTATAACCGAATCAGTAGCAACACGAAGCGTCGATTCGAGTCCGATAGTGTGCAATAGGCTCACCCTACTGCCATCAATCGAACACACAGACACACAGTCCACACACATACCCACACCCACCAACACACATACCCACATACATATATATATATGACATATATATATGTATGTGGGTAAATACATATCTGACTAAATGTGTGTGTGCCATAGGGTACACCTCTGCCTTAGCCTTGAGGCATAACAGGCGTTGTGATAGTGATGTAATGTACTTTAATAGTATGGATATTTTTTTATTCTACTACAAAAATTATATTACCTAAAGTAACATATCGTTTAAAAAGTGATTAACGATATTTTTTGATGTATCTTGCAAAAACCGAACATAATTATTATTATGTTATGATTATCACAAAAAAATCTCGATTATATGCATAAATCACAACGAGGAATTCTTGAAGGCCAAACACAAATAAAAATATGCTAACACATAGTTATCGTCTGAATAATAAAATAACCGGCTCAAGTTATCTTACTTGTTAAACTGCGTAGTTTTCTGATATAAATAACTACTGTCTTAAGTAAATAAAGACAATGCAAATATGTATAATCTCAATTAGAAACGTAGATTTACCTGAGATTACCTGAGAAGCTATCAGATAATTGCCATCTATTAAATACACGATCAGATATATAACTTACAAGTAGGTAACTATTAAATTATATCCCCATCGCAATGATAACATTCACAGCGTTTACAGCATAAGTATGTATTATCTTGTTGACTTTTACCCGACTGCGGCAAAGCCAAAAAGAAGGGTTATGGCTTTAGCAGACTATGTATGTATGTTTGTAACATAATTTGGTATTTTACTCCGTAGCGCCTAAACTGCTGAGACGATTTTGATGAATGAGGTGATTGTTATCCGCGTGACATAGGTACGCTATATTTTATGCGAACAAAATTAATACGACGGATGTTACATTACATCTATAATAGTGGGGGTCTCTGTTTTTTTTTTCTTGCTATTTGCCAATATTGGGTTTTCGAAAATGAAAAGTCTGAGTATATATTGTTTCATATTCAAAGGTTGTAAATAGTCCCTTAACATAACCGAAAGACACTTGTTCTCCCCGTCTTTGCGATCATTTTTTTTTCTAGACTATACCTGGGAAACCTTCTAGTTACGGAGATATCGGGGGTCAAAGTTCCAACTTTTTCACTTTTTTTTTAAACTTGTTTTTAATGTAAGATTTTTACATTACACACCTCCACGACCCCCGTACTGTTCAATCCATCCATCAGCACATTGCTTTGAGTGCTTTCCATCGAGTCCTACCGTAAAACGTAATTTTTCACCCCAAACATAAAAGTCGATTCCCAGCAATAATTTTTGCGTAAAGTTACTTAGTTTGATGTACAGAATGCTTGGTTGATGGCTATGTGAAGGCTCTGTTTACACCCTGTATTCATATAAATAGTTTTAGGATATTATAACTGTAAACAGGTAGTAATTACTGATATCCTCGTCGAGATAATGATAACATTTACAGCATGTAAACTTGTTGAATTTTATATTGTTTTATTTGCCTTGATAAGACTGAATGCGGCCTCGCTTTAGAGGTGACTAGGTATAATTTTATAACAACAATGATAAAGCGGACGCTCACAAGAAACTCAAAGCCAAACTTATCCAAAATTGAAAGAAAGAAAGAAAAAGTCACACAGGACAAAACAAAAAAACAAAATGGAAGACATTACAATAATACTAAAATTGTAAAAAAGTAAACATGAGAAAAAGATAAAACAATTTAAATTGGTCCTTTACGATTTCAAAATGTCCCTATCTCAGCATGGTGCTGCAACATTTTTTTTTAAAGACGGCGCTAAAAATAAAAAAATACAATTAACGGATGACTAAACTTTTTTGTCTCAAAACAGAGTCAAATAAAAGGTTGACGTTATAATAGCCGGATCAGCCGTAATTGCGATGGTAGGAGCGTCAAAACTGATTATAGGATCCATCCATATAATAGTCGTCTAACCCATAGCATTGTTATAAATACTTACAAGGTCAACTAGACTCGATTGCAGTTGTATTGAATATAACGGCCATACAGACGATTGCTCGTTTATTGTATGGTAACTCATCCAACGTTTTTTTTTTTTAGAAAACAAAATATACCCTGTTGATCAAACTATACTTTGTATGTTTGTGCTTTAAGGCGATTTTCCCACTGCACCGCGCTCCGTCGCGTAGCGCGGGCGCCGATTTTAACATTGTAAGAAAGTATCCGAATTTCTATAGACAAAACGCCTAAGGCCCGAATTACACAGAAACGGCGTAAGGTGAAGGCACGGCGCAGGCATGATACCACTTCAAAATGTTTTCATACAGAATGTACGTAGGCGATGTGTCCTGAATTACACTCAAGCGGCGCGGCGCAGGCACGCCGTTCTTTCCTTTCCTTATAAATTCCACGGCTGCGCCGCACCGTCACCTTACGCCGTTTCTATGTAATTCGCGCCTAAGACAACACACTGACAACGCGTCGGCAAGCGTCGGCGTACAGTGTTAAAATCTGCGGCCCCGCGCTGCGTGACGGAGCTGAAGAATCGCCTTAGTAAAATGGGTTCCCTACTTGATTTCGAAAGTTGATGATTCGATTTTATTATATCGAACACGGTGTGTCGATAATTCAGTTGTAGGATGTTTTATTCCATCGATGCATTATTTGTGCGATGTAACGTTAGTGCGAAAAATACTGTTGCGAAAAACCCTACAGCGATGGCTCATTAGTTCGGTAATTTGTTAGTTCGATAGTATGTCGGTTCGAAACACCTACTGTTGTCCGATACATTTAATTAATAATCTGATTTTGCATTATAGATGTTAAAGAATACATATCTCCACGTCTATTTTCCTAAAATGAGGAAGACAGGTAACAAATTCACCACGTCTGATTGTGAAACACAATGACATACAATTAAAGTTCGTTCAACTCAATTAAAATTCAATCAAAATGCAATACAATTAAAATACGATCGAAATAGACGATTGACGTATGACAGTTTTGCTTTTGAGGGTATCAAGCGGTTGGCTAGCAACCGGTCACTGATACTGTCTACGTTCTCTTTGGCCCATGCCACAGCTAAAGGTGGTGAATTTGTTACCGGTCTTCCTCATTTTAGCACTTAGCAACCCGAAGTTTCTGTGCGGAGCTACATTAAAACAAAATATTTAAAACTACTAGGTTCCACAATATTGCTGTAACTAGACCAATTAATTGGAAGTGAGCCTGAGCCAAATATTAAGTGCCAGAAAACAGTATTGTTTTGTAATATTATAGTTTCGCATTATAATTCTTTCTGTTTCCTATATTACACTTGGGATTCGATTGTCACCTGTCTCATTATAATTATCATTCTCTCTCTTTTCAACAAACAAAAACCTATCATCTGTGCATCGTTTTCAATTTAGGTATTCATTATTTATTATTCCTTTATTTATTATCTATACATATAATCTACTTTTTTAAATATTTCTATGTAATATAAAAACATTTAAAAATACAAAAAATAGTAGCCCACCAGCATCGGGAACAGGGTCCGAGCTACCGGTGGTCAGGGCTCTTGAGAGAGGAAACTCCTAACAAATAGCGCCGTGTCCAGAAGTACTGCTTTCTAAATCAATTTAATAATTTATTATATTTTTAGGTGACCTACGTTACTGTTTTTCCATTGAAGAACCCGCCAAGCAAAAACTTCCGTCAAATTGATATTAGTAGTAACATGGATGTAGTTAAAGGTAAGTCTTCATTGTCATCAACCTTCGGCCAATCATCATCATCATCATCAGCAGTCTTCTACCCTTATCCCAATTTATGAGTAGAAGTTGACGTTTATATTTAGACTAGCTTTTGCCCGCGGCTTCGCCCGCGTGGATGTCGAATAATATCCAATTACTTACCTTGAACTCCCTTTTTAACCCTTCCGGGGAAGAATTTTCAAAAACGCTGAGACACGTATAAATTAATTTTCAATCGTCAGCCTAAACACAAAATTTGAAAATCCTAACTTCAAAACTGACGGACTTTCATATAAACTTCCATCCCCTATTTCACCCCTTTAGGGGTGGAATTCCCAAAAATCCTTTCTTAGTGGATACTTACTCTTCACAAAGAACACACCCTCCAAGTTTCATGTCTCTAAGACCAGCGGTTTGGGCTGTGTGTTGATATATCACCCAGTCAGTCAGTCAGTTTACCATTTTATAAATAGAAGATGTGTTTCGATGTTTAGTTCATCCACTGTGTCATAGATGGCACTGTAGTATTTTTTGTTCTATGTTGCTGTAGTACTCTTTGTAGTGCAGCTACAGGATCGCGAAGCACGTCGTCCTCTGCCCTTCCATCTCTTTATCGTCATCTCAGAATAACACTTGCTTCCAAGACAGGAGTCTTCCATCACGTTTAGTGTAAATATAGATTTTGTGACATTCCACTATATCGTGTCATTTATTTGGTTTGCACAGTTTATTAGGATATTTAGTTTATGTGATTGTGATAACATATTATATTAGATTGACTTTAAGAAACTATCTTTTAACCACATTCTTAAATAAATTTAATTCTTTAGTGTAAATTGTTGTTCTTGAACATTTTCTTGTTTGAGACATCATTTGGAACAAAATACATTCACATCATCATCATTCATTCCCTCCTGCCTTACTCAATTCTTTTCTCTGGCAAGTCTGCGTGAAGAAATTTCTTATGAAATAATCAGTATATTTGTGCTCTTCTATATTTCTGTGTTAAGTATATTGTGTGTACATAAATAAACAATAATAAATAGTGTCAACAACTAACCGATGAAGCACTTATATTGTCCCCTGCGAAACCTGTTGTCTGCACGGTACATGAACTTATGGACGTTACTGAAGAAGCTTAACTCGTAGCCGAACTCTGAGAAGCCTCAATTTAAATTGCCATCAGCACACTAACACGAAGAATAACTAACCAAAAACAATTATTCTTTACAGATGATGAAGCACTAAAAATAGGATACGTACTTGAAAATAAAGCAGAAAGAAACGGTGCCCTACAAATCCAATTGTTTGGCCAAGAAACCGCAAGGCTAACCTACCAGAATGAAAATTTGAAAAAACTGATACAAAACCCCAATGAGCACTTTGATGCTGTTCTGGTTGATTTGATAGAATCCGAAGTTCACGCTGGGTAAGAGAAAAAGATAATCATAACATTCATTTTAAGAGGCATTGCAGCAGACTTTAAGGAAGATGTGGGATGAGCTAGACTAAACCAACAGCCGGTGGTCTATATTAGACTTGGATCGAAAGAAATGGTACTCATGGAGCCTTTGCTCGGCAGTGGGATGATTTAGCCAAACAGTTTCTTTCAGATTTTTCTATGTAAAAAAAAAGGATTTTTCTCTGATGTAGGCACAAGGCATACCCACGATAAAGGCAACGCAAATCATTAAATGAAAACCAGAATTTGAATGAGACCTAGGTCTAACTTTTTGATGGACAGATTAGCAGCTCAATTAGGCGGAAGCAATCCGTTAAAGGAATATTTTCTAAGACCCCTGTACCGATGTTACTTTAAAATGGGTATCATTTAAGCTATCGCCAATTTAATTAGTTTTGTGTTTCTTAAATAATAGGGTTTGCCCGCAAAATAGCAGATTTGTCACCAAAATTTAGTCCCCAAACAATATAAAATCAATTCCACAATAAATCACCTAAAATCATGGAGATTTAAGATCCAGTACCAAATAAATGTTTTTGTATGTATTATAATAGGTTTGTCCTAATAGATATTTAAGCAAACTAATAAATTTTCTAGGAAATTTATAAACTTTCGTAGGATTCTAAACAAGAGATAAACTGTATTATTTTACGGCCACATTTTCGCACGGGGCTCCTATTTCTGTTTGCAGGGTTTAAAGTAACCTAACCTAACCTAAAGTCGGGGTGCCCCAAGTCCCGAGATTTGCGATAATCGATTTATTTGGTGACAGATCTACCATTCTGAGCACAAAGCTATTATTTAAGTAATGAAACTACTATTATAACAACGAAGTTTATATTCATCTAATGCACTACAATTTTATTGGTAATCCATCTCTTATTGTACACATATATTAACATTAATTTGATAATTCATACCTGGGAACACTTTTTGTTTATTTGAGAACGAAAATATTTCGTGGCGATAGATCTATTTATTAGATGATACAACTTGATGACAAATATAAATTTTGGTGACAAGAAATATAGTCCCCCTTTAAAATTCAGTAATCTTCATAACTAATCATGGTTTCCAGGTTATCAGTTCTCTACGACTGTCCAATGATATGGCTGTACTCCATGGGTGCTCACTGGCAAGTGTTACGTCTGATCGACCGTGGTACGAACCCTGCTTACGACCCAGACTACTTGTCTCCCGCCATGGCTCCTTTGTCTTTCCTGGGGCGAGTCGATGAGTTGTGGTCGAGGGTCAAGTGGCAGTTCCTTAAAACGTAAGTCTTAAAACTTTGTTACGAGCTCATCGAAATCATCATTTCATCTACCTAGCCTTTTCCCGAATGCAGGGTGTAAACGCACCTTTCACGAAGCCGTCAACCAAGCATTATGTACATCAAACTCAGTAACTTTACGCAAAAAATATTGCTGAGAAATTACTTTTATTTTTGGGGTGAAAAATCACGTTTACGGTAGGACTAAAGGTTTGTAAGTGTAACGCACTCAAAACATTCTGCTGGTGAATGGATTGATAGTACGGGGGTAGTGAAGGTCTTTAAAGTTCTCACATAAAAACATGTATTTAAAGAAAAAAACTTGTGAAATATTTGAAACTAATATCTCTGACCACCAATATCTCTGGAACTAGAAGGTTCCCAGGTATGGTCTAGAACAAAAAAATGATCGCAATCACGGGGTGAATGAGTGCCTTACGGCTTCGTTAAGGGTCTTGTTAACACCCTTTATGTTGGGGTCGCCTTCCAGTCTTACCTAAGACAGCTGAATACCAGTATATTACATGGAGCGCTTCGAGCATCTAGAAATATTTGCAGGATAATGCTAATGGTAAATTGAATATTACCTAAACGCACTGATCGTAACCATTTTGTGTTATCATCAGTCTGGTCTTTCATAGCTATTTTCGGTTTGGCTTTCATTATTGGTATCTGATTGAAGATTAATGATCTGTATTTCGATCAATCCAAAATTCTGTAATAGCGAAAAGGTTGATTTTGTATCGTAACTTTTAACAACATAATTTACGTAAGACACTTAACCGTACAATAAAGATTATTTATTTTTGTACATGTACATTCTTTCTCTTTCAATTTCCCAACAAGAGGAACGGGTATTTCTTTTATAAACGTACTAGCTGTACCGTGCGTTGCAATGCACCTTTTCCTACTAACTACCTACTGCCAACCTACTACCTACCTACTGCCTACTTACTGCCTACCTACTGCCTATCTACTGCCTACCTACTGCCTATCTACTGCCTACCTACTGCCTACCTACTGCCTACCTACTCCCTACCTACTGCCTACCTACTAAATACCTAAGAACCTTCTCCTGAAAGTAACAAACAGAACAAAAAAAGAATTAGCGAAATCAGTCCAGCCGTTCACCCGTGACCAAGAGAAATAGCGATCCATTTTATATCAAATAGATATTCTCCTTCAATTTTAGATTCATTACCCAACCTGAGGAACGGAAAATCTACGAGCAAACCTTCGGGCCACTGGTTGCCAAACGCGGCAGGATACTACCAGATTATGAAAATGTCATCTTTAACGCTTCGTTGATCTTTGGCAACGAGCACGACGCTGTCCGTGATCGTCCCAGCACGCCCCAGAACTTCAAGTACATCGGTGGATTCCATATTGAGGAGCCTGTGAAGCCACTGCCTAAGGTGGGGGGGAAATTGGAAAGAGTATTATCATGGAAATCCATCTGATTCTGATTGATTTTGATTCATCCACATTTTTATTTATCTAGCCTTTCACATTATTATTACTTCCATGATTTTCTTATAAAAAAATAAAAAAATAATAATAAATAAGAAATAATAACAATAATAACGTAAGATTAACAACAATAATAAACAAAAACAAACAATAATATCGTAAGATTTTCTCGCGATTTTTATATATAAATTTTATAAAAAAAAATTTTTTGGTCATGTAATGGACCTTAATTTAAAAAAACATATAGCTATATAACATTTCCTAAATTTAATTAAAGTAATTAAAATTTAGGAAATAATAACGACTGTGTAATTTATATTTCGGTAAACTACATAAATGGTAACTATAATTAAGGATAAAGCCAGATCTTCTCATCATGACGACTTGACAAGAATTATTATAAAATGTGATCCGCATTGATAACATCTGCCAACCTAACTTCAGGGCAAATAATTGCACAATGAATTTACGTTTTTTGACTTTACTACTCAATGCCCATATTTTTTTATATGCTTTAAAGCAATGGGCTTAAAGTTGAAACTTACAAATGTCGTATTTATGGCGATGGTGCTTAAGAAAAATACACTCAAAACGACAATAAACATGAACTGAAATTGTTAAATCCGAGGAGTGGACGGATTGTAGGAAATCGCTTGACAAAATCAAAATCAAAGCATTTATTTCAAATAGGCCAGTTACAGGCACTTTTGAATTGTCGAAACAAAGACAACAATAGCTACAGTCCCAGTCGCAAGGCATCAAAACTGTGAAAGTACTGTAGTTGTGTGACAAGTTAATAAACTAAGATGTTCTCCTTTTTTCAGGACTTTCAAGACCTCATAGACAATTCCAAGCACGGTGTGATATATTTCAGCATGGGATCATTCTTGAAAAGTACTGATTTGCCAAGACCTCTGGTCGCTGCACTGCTAAAAATGTTCGGGGAACTAAAACAGACCGTCATTTGGAAATTCGAGACTGACTTGACAGATGTCCCGAAGAACGTCCACATTGTGCAATGGGCACCGCAGCCCAGCATTTTAGGTAAGAAAAAAGTACTCATTTTCTTGCATTGTATAACGGGCTGGTGTCCGCAACTCCACGTCCAAAGCTCGTATTTGCGTATTTTCCTTAAGTTAAGTTATGTAAGTAAGTAAGTAAGTATCTTTATTTGCATAAAATGTTGTATATACAGGATTTTATAAAAATGTTATAGAGCAAGACAGATTCCGCCATAATAAAAGCATGCAAAGTCATCTTGGTAGGTACATTAAAATGAACATAGGTACGTACCTAAGTAACATAGAATATACCTATACATCAATCTCTAATAAAATCTATGAATAGTTTAAAGATACCAAGCAGATATGTTGTTTGCTTTTACATAGTTTAAAGCTGGTGGGTATACGGCCAGAATTTAAAGCGTTTAATTGTAACATTTTATAGATACAGTTCTCATTCAGGACTTTTTTTTTTTTTATCTTGGTAAAATCATCAAATGAGTCCTCCCACCCAGGGCAGAGTGGGAGGAACTGTCAGACTTGTACTGACTAAAATCCACGGTGTCCTTCAATAGCCCTTTATGATCCAAGGTCACGGTAATTCTATAAGTCCCGCGACCTCTATAAGTCCCGCGACCCTCATTCAGGACTTTTGGTAGAATTTTGCCAGTCAAACTGTTTGATCGTAATATTGTAATCCTTGTAGATTCGTTCTACCACAGCCACTTTACTCCAAGACTGTTTGCACACAGTTGGAATTTTGAGAACAGGTGTCTTCTGTAAAACGCTACACAAAAAATAGGCGTGGATACATTAAATTATTGAAGGTTGAAAAAAGAAATTTCTTCCCATGTGTGGGGTTTTTATCGATAGGTCTTAAAAAAATTATATCGAGGTCCCTAAAATACTTTTTTTCATAAGTCAATGGTCCATGAGATATTCGCTTCTAAAGACGTACAGAATGTGCACGGTGTGATATATTTTAGCATGGGATGATTCATAAAAAGTAGAGATTTCCTATTTGCCCCCCGTTTGTACACCATTCCGATTCGCACTTGGCCAGATTATTTTTGTCACCCTGTATTTCCTAATGAATGGTCCAAAGAAGCAAACACCTTTAAGCCCAAGTTCAAAATTCTGAATAATACAGAAAATTCCGATGATAACTTTTTGTTATGGCCTCTTTCAGCTCATCCCAACGTCAGGATGTTCATCACCCACGGAGGCCTGCTGTCCTCAATAGAAGCCATCCACTTTGGCGTGCCAATCATAGGAGTGCCCGTGTACTTCGACCAGTTCACAAATGTGGAGAAAGCGGTGCAAAACGAATACGCTCTGAGGGTTCCACTGAGTCACAATCTACCTCAGGACTTGAGAGTCGCTATTAATGTGATGTTGAAGGATGATACGTAAGTTTTATACAACATTAGTTTTAGTATATGCGAAACCTGAAACACGTGTCTAGTATTTTTATGTAAAGAATCTACGTACAAAATTTCAAAACTGTATCATGAAAAATCACAAAGTTATAAGCTTGTTCTGCTACCTGGTTGTCCGCGCGAAAACGTGGTCACCACGCAGCGCGCTCGCGCGCACTCCTCCAGCGTCGTCTGGAGCTCATTGATAATAATAATTTGGCAGTAGGTACCTAAATTATTGCGATAGGTACTTAATATCGATCGGTGTTCTACTTGTAACTTTTTTTAAATATTTTTGGGACAAAATATAACATGGTTTAAAAATTATTGGAATCGATTCTTTTACTTATTCTGAACAAACTATATTCAGGTTTCGCATATACTAAATATAATGTTGTATATAGGATGTAAGGGCCAGTTCTCCGCAGACCGATGGGGAGTATTCCTTATATCATACTAAGATGATAGTGTTCGACTAACTAAAACAGAAATAGAAACAACATCAGATAAAATGTATTTTCCGAAGGGACACACTATTTGGCTGAGTCTATTACCATTAAACAGAGATACCTCAAATGTCCTGGGTGCTACAAAACCCTAACATAACATCACGCCTGTAATCCCCGAAGGGTTAGGCAGATGTGTACCTAATAGTACACCCACATTTCGACAGTCATGTTAAAGTCCTATATAATTGGGGGCAAGCCTATTGACATCCACCGGGTACAAATACGCTGGATGCGAGTCGCACGGGACCGGTCAATGTGGCGACACTTGGGGGAGGCCTATATCCAGCAGTGGACGTCCTTTGGCTGAAATGATGATGATGATGATGGGTACAAATCTAGACCCCTTAAATTCCTTTGGAAAAAAAAAACAAAAACAATCGAACGTTTAATAGTCACACTTACGACAGACCTTCTCTAATACTTGCTTTTTTCCACAGCTACGCCAAAAAAGCAAAGGAGCTATCCTTCATCTTCCACGATCGCCTGACGAAGCCCGGCGCAGAGCTTGCGCACTGGGTGGAACACGTCGTGCGCACACGCGGTGCCCGTCACCTCCGCTCTCCTGCCTGGAGTGTGCCCCTCTACCAACGACTGTACCTAGATCTGATAGCATTAATACTGGCTGCTGTATCTGTATTCTTCTATTTTGTTGGTAAATTGTTCAAGAAGAGTCCTAAGAAGAATGATCAGAAGAAACGGAATTAATTGATTTATGTACCGCCATACTTAGTTTACTATCAGAGTATAGATTGTGCACAAAACTATTGTAATAGTGGAATGATAAAGGTTTTTGTAAAACCAAAAGTGGAACTCCAACCAACGTAGAAATGTACTCCAAAAACTCGATGTAAATGAAATTGTAAACAATTCAGTACTTTGAAATATTTCGTCGGTTATTCAAAAAATGCTGTTCCACAATGAGCCTTACAGTTTGTACTTTGACGTATTGTATGAGATTAATGCTAAGGTAGCCAATTAATAAATTAAAGGTGATGTTAAGTTTGAAATATAATAATGAAGATCTTTATTTTGTCTTGTCATTTAGTCCTGATACCCTTTCATTTGATTCCTATCATTATTCACAAAACAATCATTCGTATCAGCATCCAAATTGCGTAAGATACTGTCTACCCATCATCTGCCTAGCCTTTTCCCAACTATGTTGGGGTCGGCTTCCAGTCTAATCAGATGCAGCTGAATACCAGCATTTTACATGGAGCGACTGCCTATCTAACCTCCACAATTCAGTTAGTACTGGGTAATGTAATAACCCCTTGGTTAAGACTGGTTGTCGGAGTTTCGGGCCACTGACTACCTGTAACGACTGTCAAAGATAAAAGAGAAATGACAGCCGGGACCAACAGCTTCACTTGCTTTCCGAGGCACGAAGGAAACTCGGTATATAATGGGTGGTTACCCATCCACGGACCAACCTAGTCAAGAGCGGCTAAATCTGATGATCGACCCGCGCGGCTGTTATTATTTAATCTTACTGATGCTAGATTTAAAACAAGTCTTCAATCCAGTTGTCTCTTCTCTCTCTTCTCAAAGTTCTGAAATAACACTGCATAGTTGCAATATCGTATAAAAATGACTAAAACTATTGTTTTACGAAAATACTCCTAAATTCCAGCTCTTAGTGAGCTAATCAAGCGTTGAAACGGTATTTTAATTACGTTTAGAACCCTTTGATGTAGCGGCCGTACGGAAACTTATGTTTAGTACCCACATTCCCACCGAATGTTTTCCGGGCTTATTTCGGATATTCGAACACAGCAACGGTGCTTGGCAGCAGAAACAGGGATTGACTTGACACGGATGACTGAAAAAATCTTCAATTTGCGGACCTATATCGTCAACTGCCTGTACTCCCCGAAGGGTTCGGCACAGGTGTACCTAGTAGTACACCCACATTTCGCCAGTTATGTTTAAGTCCCAAGTGTAATAGGGGGCGATCCTATTGCCAGCACAAACCGGGCACAAATCCAAAGTCCGTGACTGCTTCTGAGAAATTTCTGATGGAGAAACTTTTCCCGACCCTGGAATCAAACCCAGGGCCTCATTCTCAGCAGTCTTGCGACCACTAGACCAACGAGGCAGACTTGTGCACTAAAGCATAATTATTCTGGGTCGATGGCTACTCTTCATTGACATTGGCCACCATGACAGAAAACGGTCAGTAGGACTACTTTCCTTTTTTTTTTTTTGTTTCCAAGGAAACCTTCAAAAGGCGGCCTGTCTGTGCCCCGCTTGGGCGGAGCACCACCGTGTCCCCACGGCGGCGATAGGAGGAGACCTCTCGCGCCCGGCATTGGTCGAGGCCATGCTGCGGGGCGGGACGGAGTGGGAAGCGGTCGCATCCTTCTGCGAAGCAGTCATGCTCGCGAAGGAGGAGGCGGGCCGCGTGAGGGAGAGGACAGCGTCCTCCCTCCACCCCAGCTGCAGTGGTAGACGCCCACGGCGCCGGACGTCGGAAGACGATCTCCGGCCACCGTAGGCGCGGGCATGCGGGCGGCGAGTAATGAGCGACTCGCTGTCCGACCATGGACCATGCCCGGGTCGACGGCGCGTTGTGTTCCACGCGCGCCTCAAAGAGTGTCAGCATAATGAAGGGGCCCCCCTCTAGAGGGCCAAAGCCTGCCGGGGTCGCGGGACTTATAGAATTACCGTGACCCTGGAACATAAAGGGCTATTGAAGGACACCGTGGATTTTAGTCAGTACAAGTCTGACAGTCCCTCCCGCTCTGCCCTGGGTGGGAGGACTCATTTGATGATTTTACCAGGCTAAAAAAAAAAGGCGGCCTGTCTTTGGGGATAAGACCGAGGAGTGTGGGATTTTTACCGCACTAAAACCACCCCGGTGGTCACCATCCGCACATGAGAGGAGGCACCGTTTCCTCTTTAAAGACCTCTACTTACCTACAACACGGGAAGGTATCGGTCTTGTTACTACGCTGACACAGCGCATATTTATCGACAAAAGCATATGTGTACGTAGTCTACAACTTAATATGGATAAAAATAACATTGAGTCACGCATTATCAACAATTGCCTACTCGTTCAATAGAAGATAATATGGGACAGAAGATAATATTAATTATATCTGGCTGACAGAAATAATTCATTAACGCGTGTCGGCCCTTTCATTTCAATGTCAGGACCATATGCCACGTAGACGTAGAGTATGTTTACATAATAATAATATAGAACACAATTATTTATTTTCGATATTCCTTAAAGATGCCGCGATGGCTGGACGAAGCCGAAAGGCCGAAAGAGAGAACAAGTGTTCTCCCCGTCATTGCGATAATTTTTTTGTTCTAGACCATACCTAGGAACCTTTTAGTTACGGATATATTATTAGGGGTCAAAGTTCCAAGTTTTTTTTTAAATACATGTTAATAATGTAAGATTTTTCCACGACCCCCGTACTATTCAATCCATCCATCAGCACAATGCTTTGAGTGCGTTCCATCGAGTCCTACCATAAAACGTGATTTTTCACCCCAAGAAAAAAATCGTTTCCCAGCAATAATTTTTGCGTAAAGTTACTTAGTTTTATGTACAGAACTGCTTGGTTGACGGCTTGGTGACGGGTCTGTTTACACCCTGTATGACTAATAAGGGGTGACAACTAATAACTGCGCCGACCCTAAATACATTCTGATAAGGGCAAGGAAGGTGCAAAACAAAACGGTGAAGGAAAACATTGTGAAGCAACCAGCACCAACCATTGTCTTAGAACCAAAAAAATCGAAGACACGCGACATCTGCCAACCCGCACTGGGCCCGTGGTGGATTATAGCCCATTCCCTCCCGTAGAGAGCAGGCCTGTGTCCCAGCAGTGGGAACATTATAGACTGTTTATGCTACGACGACATTCTCGAAATAAAATACAATTCATATTCTAGTCATTAATTCATGTATTTATCGGCAAATCATTATTACAAGGGTCCAGAATTGGACTTTTCCGAAAGCAAAAATAGAATACACGTTGAAAGTGACATGGCATTCCACGAATAGGGATGTTTCCTGAAAAAAATCCGTCAGATAGATTTCCAAAAAATATTGGACATGTATTTTTTCTTTTTTCACGAAAACTAAAAATGAAGACGATACAGTGCGTCGAAGACTCGTGTGACGTCATACTTGTAACTAAGAAGTACTGACTTTTTACCGAAAAGTGACGTCACAGGCCCCCACTCATGATCTTTGATGCGTTTTATCTTTGTCAATTTTTATTGATTTGATTAAACAAAAAATACGTATCCAATAATTTTCGATAATCTAACTGACGGAAAAAAATAAAAATAAATAGAATCATATTTTTTTACACAGGAAACGTCCCTATTCAGTGAGAAAAAAAACAACAACGCAGAGCGTTGACCTTTTTGTTTACTTATTAATTTAAAATAACTGATCCATACTCATTGCACTATTGTATGTTACTTTTTGTTGATTTTATTTAATAACTGACCAAAAATTTACACGCTAGGATGTCTAAAGTCACACCTGCTGAAACTTGGATCAAAGTATCACGCATTATGGCCGTGAACGTGAATATTTTTGTGATGAGTATGACAAACTACCCTAAGTTTTAGTAGGTCTATCTCTCTGGGGTCGGTCCCTCATGTCTGAGGATCGTGGTCAGCATCAGAGTTGCTGACCACGATCATCTGGAGCGAATGATCTGCCTCCACCGGTTTCTGTCCAGCGCGTCTCTTACAACCGTGTAAAAGGATGCCGAGTCTTTAATTTGGTCGGTCCATCTTGTTGGTGAACGACCACGCGATCTTTTGCCTTCGGTGTTACCAACCACAATCAGTTTTTCCAAACTTTCGTCGCCTCTGCGCACTGTGTGACCGAAGTATGAAAGAATACGTTGTCGGCATAAGGTGGACAAGCGAGTTTTTATTTTTAGTGTAACAATCCTTATAATAGACACCCCATAAAACAACATTTTAAGATCAAGGTCATTAGGGTGACACTGACCAGACAGTTTGATCCACAAATTCAAGGCACGCTACGATATGAGGCGAAATCATCCGGAAACGAACATTTTGCTAACCGAAGAGACACAATTTGGCGAATAGGCGGCCACACTAGCCGTAGATCCCGTGACCATTTGAGAAGATGTATGTATTTTTAAGTGGAGACCGTGAATCGGCAATCAGAGCCAAGGACTCGGGTGAGGTGGAGTCTGGCAGCAGCTTGGTGACAGAAACCGAGTGACATGTGATTAGAGGAAATCCATCAATGTTGGTACTGCTTAATGCTTTCTAATGATGCAGCTTACTTTCTTTTCTTTAGATGATGATGACCAAGTTTCACAAAATGTTTATTCGATAACCAGCTAAATGGAATTGTTGAATTTTGTGAAGGAGTCCGTGTAACACGCTTTACTGGTGTTATTCCCTCTTTGTCTGAAATAAAAGAATTTTTTATTTATTTATATTATTCGACTAAGTCTTAAGTCTAAGTCTTAAGGGCATTATCTGCCTAGCCTTTTCCCAACTATATTGGGTTCGGCTTCCAGTCTAACCGGATGCAGCTGAATACCAGTATTTTACATGGAGCGACTGCCTATCTGACCTCCACAACGCAGTTAGAACTGGGTAATACGATACCCCTTGGTAAGACTGGTTGTCAGACTTTTTGGGCCACTGACTACCTGTAACGACTGTCAAAGATCTACAAATAACAGCCGGGACTAATGGCTTAACGTGCTTTCCGAGGCACGGAGGAAACTCGGTATGTAATGGGCGGTCATCCATCCACAGACCAACCTAGGCAAGCACGGCTTAACCTAAAGATCGACCCGAGTGGCTGTTATTATTTAGCCACGAGCTCCTCCTCGACTAAAAAAGAGCGGGGGATCAAAAATAGGTAGGTCTTCAAGACCTATTTTCGATGCGATATGATATCCATACTAACGCATTTCTCCTCCTGTTACATGAAATCATCGTCTGTGTCCAAAATAATATATGTATCTGTATCCGAGCAAGTCGTGCTACCGATGGAATTTTCCATCAGCAAATCTAGCGAACTTCCAAACTTTTCATCCCCTATTCTTCCCCATTGGAGTTTGAATTTCGATATGACCTTACTTGGCCCTAGTAGGTGGCCAAGTTAATTGCGATATTTGTGTCGTTTTATGTCTTCTAAAATGTAGATATAGGTTGGTTACTTTGGGCACTCCCACAAATAGTCACCACCTTTTGCGAGGTCACAACGAAGATGAGGGGATGGGAGAATACCTTCCTCTCTATCCGCAGCAGGTGCACTTCGCGCCGGAGGGCGTTTAATAATTCTCCATAGGGTGTGGCCTGCGACTGATAGATTTGGGGAGTCTCTCACCTGAACAGGCACGGGCTTAAGAGTCAACAGCATATGCTGCTGATCGCTTCAGAAGGTGACGAGGAGCGTGACAACCTGCGCAAGTGCTCGAGCGCCCCGGCTAAAGGTATTTAAAGGACACTGTGTTGTTAAGTCAGTAAGACACTGACAAAACTCTTCGTGCACATCTTCACCCCACGTTCACCCAGTGCAGCACCAAGGCGGAGGATATCCATGGGGAATAAGAAATAATTCCACACGCAAAAAAGTACTAAATAAAATGCTTAATCAGAGATGACACAACACTATTTATGTAACCATGTATACTGATAAAATCTACGCAAAAAATTTATTAACGTCTTAGTCATGGTTCTTTATCAAAAAAAGTATTTATATTTGGTCATACTTAAAAAAAAGCTGGGTTATGAAGATTGTAATATATGGCCAGTTATGTTTTGTTTATGGGGCTGTCATGTCGGCGGGCTGTGACAGTTAATGCTGCTGTCATGTCGGTTTCCATTAAACCGAGCTATAATATTAAACTACAATCACGTAGTTTTACTCATAAAGGGTGTAAATAGACCCTTAACATAGCCGAATTGTTCTCCCCGTCTTTGCGATCATATTTTTGTTCTAGACCATACCTGGGAACCTTCTAGTTACGGAGATATTGGGGGTCAAAGTTCCAATTTTTTCACAAGTTTTTTTTTAAATAAATGTTTTTAATGTAAGATTTTTACTTTACACACCTCCACGACCCCCATACTATTCAATCCATCCATCAGCTCAATGTTTTGAGTGCTTTCCATCGAGTCCTACCGTAGAACGTGATTTTTCACCCCAAAAAAAAAAGTCGTTTCCGTAATGTTACTAAGTTTGATGTACAGAATGCTTGGTTGACGGCTATGTGAAGGATCTGTTTACACCCTTTATATCTCAAATATCAGGTTGTCATCAGCACCCGGTTAGGTTAGAAATCGGCCCTAACATCTATTGGGAAAGGGCAGGTGTATGTGATGTCTTATCCCAATTTAAGTGGGGTTGACACTGCACGTCTCTGTCTATTTTTTACCTTCCTAGCTATGATATGTTCAAACAATCAATCAGTTCAGCCATGAGAATCCAGTCTGTCTCAGCCGTTTTTTAAAGTTCCGACGATCCCGCTCCATCTACCTTTTTTTTTTTTCGGATGAGAAATCATCAAATGACCCCTCCCCTCCCCGCTCTGGGAGGAGCGGAAGGGAGTGTCAGACTTCTACTGACTAAAACCCATCCATGTTATTTGCCCTTTGTGTTCCAGGGCCACGGTATCTCTTTCGAACAGTCTCGCAGCCGGTCCATCTACCTGGGGGCATCGCGTCGCAGGAGATGTTTGCGCCATCAGCCATGGATACTTCAACACATGGCCGACCTATGGGCCGGCCATGTGTTGAACTCAGTCAACTCAGGATGGATAAAATGGCGACAGGTCACTGGAACAACTTGCGTCCGTGATTAGACCTGTCGCACTGTATGGATCAGAATACTGGGCTATGAAGAAGATGGATGAAAAAAGATTGCATGCAGCGCAGATTAGAATTTTGAGATGACAAGAATGGGTAATGAAAGGAATGAGTATATTAGAGGAAGTTACAAAAAAGTTGAAAGGGAATCGACTGTCTTGATATGGGCATGTGATGTGGAGGGACGCATCGCATGTGACTAAAAAGAGTGATGAATATAAATGTAGATGAATGGGGAGAAGAAGACCAACGAAACGATGGATGAATTATGTGAGGAATGATATGAAAGAAAAGGGAGTAAATGATAGCGTGACGGTTGACAGAGGAGAATGGAACACAGACCCCAAGTAACATGGGACAAGGGCAGAAAGATGATGATGACATTTCGCCAGTTATGGTTATGTCGGGGGCGAGACTATTGCCATCAACCGGGCACAAACCCCGACTCCAAACCACACTTCAAACTTTTCCCCGACCTAGGAATCAAACCCAAGACCTCATGGTCAGCAGTCGCGCTTAGGTAAGATCCTGGATCTGAATCTAAAGACCATATTCTTCTTCTTCGTAAAGCTGGCATGAACGTATTTAAAATTTTGCTAGCCCAAACTCCACTTCCATGATGTCGTCGCTGGCAACTAGGAAGTCACTTTGATTGCATAATTTCAGAGGGCAAAATGGAAGGTGGAACACGGGGTCTGACACAGCACCATACACATGGATGCCGCATGGATGATGTTACATCATCCCACTTGGGTTTGAAAAGACCATTGAAGAGTCATAAATCTTTTGATGCTGCTACGCACAAAGTGGTGTTTTTTGGTACTTAATGATTAATCATCGACAGTGCAATACATCAAAACTTTTTAAAGTATCTTTAATGAGAAGTACACTTCAAGATTGATCAGAAGTTTGTTAACTGCTTCATTGGTCTATGGTCTCAAGCCCCAGTGCTGAGCGTAAAGTATTGGGTTAGATTGTCAGGACAGAGGATTTTTTTTTGGCCGGATTTTTTATTTGGTCCCAGTTGATAGCATGAGGCTAGCCCCTTATTAGATGGGACTTAAAATCATCATCTGCCTAGCCTTTTCCCAACTAAGTTAGGGACGGCTTCCAGTCTAACTGGATGCAGCGGAAAAACAGTATTTTACATGGAGCGACTGCCTATCTGACCTCCGCAACCCAATTAGTACTGGGTAATACGATACCCTGGTAAGACTGGTTGTCAGAGTTTCGGGCCACTGACTACCTGTAACGACTGTCAAAACTTAACGGCTTAACGTGCTTTCCGAGGCACGGAGGAAACTCGGTATGTAATGGGTGGTCACCCATCCACAGACTAACCTAAGCAAGCGCGGCTTAACCTAAAGATCGATGCCGAGCAGCTGTCATTATGAAGCTACGAGCTCCTCGGGGTACATGGGACTTGAACTGTAAAAAAAAAATTGTTACATCCTGACCAACCCTTTGTGTCATGTTTTTAAATACCTAATCAACCAAAATGTATTGTATCTAATGTCTTATCTCTATATTATGGAAATTTGTGGGGTTTAAAGATAACATAATAAAAGTCATGGTACATGTAAGGCACGGGTGAAAGCTACGGGTTCCGTCCGTGTTTGTTTGTTGTCCTAGTGGTCATTTCGAGCACACCTGCTACTCTCCCCGCAAAGCCCGTGCCTACAAAGGCAACAGACTGGGCTGATGATAACGATTTAACGAGCCCAACGTTGAACTGCGCGCCGCGAAGCCGAACACATCGGTGTACATCTGTCGCCTATATTACACCACTGAGGCAGGGGACATCGAGGAGTACGTGCACCAAAGATTGAAGTACGCGCCAAGAGTACAGCTACAGGAATCGCGCGGCAACGTCATTTTCTAGACGTTTGTGGTGCACACACACACGTGTTTACTCCATTTGGTGCTGGAAGAAAGTTTATGGGCCCAGTATGTGGTGTTCCGACGCTTCCGCGGACAATTTTCACAAGAACGCACAAAACATCGGGCAACTGAAGTGTTACTAACATAGTTTAAGTTACTTTTACTAACAAAAATGTTATTAGTCAACACAAACGTGACGTGACGTTTAGTGTTGTGTTTGTGTGTTGGGTGTGTTGTGTGTGTGTGTTGGTGTGTGCGTGTGTGTTGGTGTGTGTGATTGTGTGTTGTGGATTATTATTCATTTCAGACATGAGGAAGATCAGCACTTGAAATATACTTGAATCGCATTATAACACGTCTGTCTAGGCCAGGCCCAGGCTGACTAGCCTGAATGAAACCCGCGTTTGCACTCATTGTTATACAAGCTGTGATAATAGTTTTTAACAAGTCATTTAGAAGACTACTCAAAAACAGGTCGTGTATGTCGCATGAATCATCATGTGTTGCTATTACATCAGACGTATACCTATATTTTAACTATTATTTTACGTGCCGTATATCGCGCCGATAACCCGAAACGATAGCAAACATATGGATCTGTGCGCTCTCATTGATATAAAATAACAGATAAGTACCGTTCGCCGACAAAAATAGATTGTAATCTGATTAGGTCTCTACATATTTGTGCTTATTTTGAGGTTATGTAATCTTCAGTAGATAATTGAAGAGACACCAAAAGTTTAAATTGCTTATTTATTGATGATGGTTTTTATACCCTTTTAGCCGACGGAACCCTAAAATATATCAACAAACAGTGTACGTGAGTTCGTAGACAAAATCATGCGCAGGATTCCCTATTTAAACAGTCGCCTTGATGTGTTAGCAGTCGCCTTGGTCACTTCGAGCTGAAAGACCACTTTTGGAGTGGACAAATCGAATTGTAATTTCGGTGTTTAGTGAAGATTGTGCTTAGAAAATAATTTAATTAATTAATTAAATATACATAAATTATTCGTGAGTATACTACAGTGTTTATTATAATCTTGTGTTTTATGTTAAATTAGATAATTTAAATTAAATAATCTTTATAAAATCTCCTTTTCAGAAAATGGATAAATTAAAGTGTTTGTTCTTTGGACTACTATTAAGCTTCTCCATATGTGATGCATCGAAGATCTTACTTATATTTCCAATTCAAAGTCCCAGTCATGGTATTCTTGGAGACAATATGGCGAAGCATCTCCTCGATGGAGGACACGAGGTAAGTGGCTTTGGACCACTGGGCCAGTGTTTATCTGTGTTCGTATCATAGGACCAAAACTTGTTTCTTGAGAGGACCAATTTTATTGGGAATTTATTTTGAGTAATATTTATATAACATGAGAGGAGCTCGTGGCTAAATAATAACAGCCGCTCAGGCTGATCTTTAGGTTAAGCAGCGTTTGCCTAGATTGGTCTGTGAATGGGTGATCATCGATTACATACCGAGTTTTCTTCGTGCCTCGGAAAGGACGTTAAGCCATTGGTCCTGGCTGTCATTTGCTGATCATTGACAGTCGTTACAGGTAGTCAGTGGCCCGAAAGTCTGACAACCAGTCTTACCACGGGGTATTACATTACCCGGTACTAACTGGATTGTGGAGGTCAGATGGGCAGTCGCTCTATGTAAAATACTGTTATTCAGCTAGATCCGGTTAGACTGGAAGCTTTCTGGAAGCTTTTCCCCAACATAGTTGGGGAAAGGCTAAGCAGAAGATGACGTTAGCATTCATTTCAATGCAGCTAGTTTATTATCAACTTATCACTGATACACATTGATTTGTTGAAATCGATTTTGATCGGATGCGTAGGCCCTTAAAAAATATCTAGGCAGATAGGCTAGGCAGATGATGAGTTGAAGTCCCATGTGTAATAAGGGGCTGCTATCAAATGGGACCAAATCCAAAATCCAATTTTTTAAAAACAACAAATCTCTAAATAAAAAAAAACAAAACTCTTTAACCATGGTTTAGGGAGTTAAAAAGGCGAATGAGAGTATTAAGTACCATCATCATCTGCCTAGCCTTTTCCCAACTATGTTGGGGTCGGCTTCCAGTCTAACCGGATGCAGCTGAATACCTATATTTTACATGGAGCGACTGCTTATCTGACCTCCACAACCCAGTTAGTACTGGGTAATACGATACCCCTTGGTAAGACTGGTTGATGAGTTGTTGTAGAGTATTAAATACCACCGTAAAATAATAATCTATTTACAGGTTACGTACATAACGCCTTTCGTCAGCAAGCAGCCAAATCATCCAAACCTGAGTATAATAGATGTCACGGATGTCAATAAATTTTTCAGTGGTAAGTAGTTAATTAAGTACACAATTAAAGTAAACGATACATTTCCATTGATGAAAGAATAAAAATCATGGTAGATTTGTGAGGAGAGGGCGAATGAAAATCAGGTATATCACAATCTTGGTTTAATTAATATGAGTTTTTGAACGGAGCGCACACCTTAGCGTAGTTGCAGCCATTACATGCGGGAGCGAGCGCGAACGCAACACTTCCGTTATCTCCGTCCCATTCAGACATTGGTTCGTATATATCAATTGAAGAAAACTGTATATTAGATGATTGGATACGTTCATCCATGGTTTCTACAGACACAGAAGAAAAGAGCCTATTTATAGCGGTAGACGTCTTACTTTTAGAATATAGTGGTTTTAGCTGTGGATAATCCAAAATTATTCAGGCCATAATAGAAAGAAAAAAAAAAGAAAGAAAGTCCAAGTTCCATAGAAAGTTATATAAAGACTCAAGAATCATTTATTCAATTAAAATGAGAATTATCACTTTTTGAACAACAAACATTACATACGTCAAATCCGTCGAAACGCCCGCCCTTCTAATATTTTAGCTGGGGAAGTCTTGAAAGTCCTTGAACCATCTCCGGAGTCAAGTCGGAAGATGTTACTCCAACCTCGCTAAGTGGGGCGAACTCAATGAAACAGCTGCGGGGTGTGGTTGTGGTAGCTTTGTCGCAAACGCCACCTATCCTGCTCTTTTAGCATAAAAACATGCAGCCGAAGTGGCCTTTGCGACGACGCGGTGGAAGTGGCGAAGTTCTAGGCTAACAAAATATAAAAATTGTCGTGCCCGCGACCCGAAAAAGAAGAAGAAGCTGTGGAGTAGAATTGGTTGAGCTCATTCCCCAGCAGAAACATAATCTAGTATTCAAACAAAAAATCGTTCCGAAAATAAACGCAAGGTCGGTCGGTGGAGAATTAATTTACCTACATTTGTGTGCTATCGACATTAAAAACGACCATCTAAATCGGCGTAAAATCAGATTCATATGCGTCTTAGCGAATCGATAGCAATCTAAACTGGGGAACGAGATGAAGCCATCCTAACTTAATATTACAAATGCGAAACTTAGTTTGTTTGTTACTTTTTCACGCCTAAACCACTGAACCGAACATCCTGAAATTTTGCATATACATTGTCAGGTGTACAAAAACGGACATAGATCCCGAAAAAAATTACTGTTCCCGAGGAAAACAACTCGTTCTTATGACAATAGATGGTGCCACGTGTCTTTCGAATCATGATTGAATTATATTACAAGCAGAGCCGAATTGATTGTCAAATTCTAAATTAACGCAAGCGAAGCCGCGGGCAAAAACTAGTACAGAATAAAGGTCCACACTGAAATAAGATTTAACTATTATTACTATAAAAGGTGATGATAGGTCCCTGAGCTATTCAGATCTTGACAGTTACCAACCAAAGTATTTTACCAAGTATTTTTTACAGATAAAATGTTGGATGTGAAACTAATCATGAATGGCGAACTGGATCTACAAGAAGTTGACAATATGTTCGATATACAGTTTTTAATAGCGTCTAAGACGCTAGCCAATGAAAATGTACAAAATATGTTAAAGGACCGCAACATCACCTTTGATGCCGTCATCGGAGAATATATGCTCACTGATATGTTTTCTTCGTAAGTATACTCCATATAAAATTTTTTTTTTGCAAAAAGTAAAACCGACTTCAAAAACACAGAAAATTGAATAATAACTTTAGCTTCTAAACTCGGTGACTTTTTTTATTTGTTTGATTCAGTTTTTTTGTCTATTATTGAAGAGTTCCATTGATTGGCATTGATATCTCCGAAGATCACCATCAGATCTTCACCAAATAAAAAATGGGACCACCGCGAAATAATATACTTCCAAACAAAGAAAGAATCATCAAAATCGGTTCACAATTGGCGAAGATATCGCTGAACATACACACAAAAAAAACTCCTCTTTTTGGAAGTCGGTTAAAAATATACAGTTTAAATAGTCAAATTCTTGATTTTATACTAGCATGAAAAATCGTGTTAAGCAAAAATCTGATTTAAAGTCACAGACAGAACAATCAAGTAATTATTATACTCTTTTTAAGTAACGAATGCTCCGGAATCCTCCGATAATTAATCAAAGCATCAAACAAAACCGTACCTAGCAGAAGTAAATTCTCTGATCGACTCGTTAATACAATCTTAATTTGTTGACCTGATTCGCATAAGAATAAACTGTTTAGGCTTTGACTCAGACTTTGCATTTTCACCTGATCAAAATTTTCGACTTTCTTCTTTTCTTTATCTTGTGGTTAGTGCCTAACCTGGTGTCAGAGTTTTATGCCACCCATGGGCCTCTGACTTGGCTTTACATGCCGTCGAGAAATATCTCTCAGGCATGCTGGTTTCCTCACGATGTTTTCCTTCACCGAAGCAAGTGATTATTATACAATACGTACTGTATCCGAAAATCAGAGGTGCGTGTCTTGGGTTCGAACTCGAAACCTATGACTTGTAAGTCCGAGGTCACACCACTAGACTATCACTGCTTACAAAATTTTCGACTAAGTTGCTGTTGCAATTTGGGATCACCAAATTAAACCTGATTAAGAAAAAAATGGTTCAAAATAACCGATGACCAAAAATCGGTGAATAAGACCTTCGAGCTTCGATAGCACGCAGTGAGTAAAAGTGTAATGAATATAAATGTTGATGGATGGAGAGGGAGAGGAAGACCAAAGAAACGATGGATGGATTGTGTGAGGAATGATATGAGAGAAAAAGGAGTTAATGATATCGTGACGGTTGACAGAGAAGAATGGAAGAAAAAACGATGATGAAGAGCTTCGATAGAACGCACCCAGAAAATCAAAATTTAAGAACGCGTTGCAGATGTTTAAATAGAGGTATGTTTATTTGCAGGTTCCAAGCAGTATACCCATGTCCGTTCATCTGGTTCTCACCCTACGAAACGCACTGGATGATTCTAAACGTGGTGCATGGACCTCTGAACCCAGCTTACAATAGTAACTATCTGAAAGCTCGAGTGGTTCCTTACTCATTCACTGGGAGGGTTCTGGAGCTATGGCATCAAATGAAAGGACTTTATAAACATAACTAGTAAGTATTCTTTTTTGTTTTTTCTAGACTAAAGATGTACCAAAATGGCCTCTAACTTTTTAAACAAAGTGACAAAGCTAGTCTAAGGAGACGAAAGTTTGAAAGAGTTAACATTTCCCCACATGAATTAGTTATTGGTTTACATGGATATTTTGGCGCGTGTGCAAATTCTGTACTAATTCAAGTATCTCATTCCTTCAGTATTATGAAACTGTACAAAAAGTACAACAGCGTCATAGTACAAAAAGTACTACAACGCCATCTGTGACTCGAATGAAGAACTAACATCAAAATTCTCAAATTAAAGTTATCCACGACTTAAGATCATATAGGAATACCCGACAACAACTGTCAGGCAGGAGCCAACCAGACACAACACCAGTGTGGTTGGAGGATCCTCCCTTTTCTTTGGAGTATTAGGAACTTTACACCCTGTTATTTATACCCCAAAGCATTTTTACAAAGAGTTACCCACAACGCCCCCATGTCAATGTCATCCAAGCGCCAAAAGATCCTTGTAGCGTTGTAATTAATTACTCTTTGATGGCTATTTAGATTGCGACATCCAAGAATTGAGCTATGAGTTTTTAAATTTCAGCGCCTACTACAACAAAGAATTGGAAGTATACAATAAAGTCATCGCCCCTATCCTAAAGGAGCAAAGCACACCTGTACCTGACTACAATGAGCTAAGATATAACGCGTCTTTATTAATGATCACCTCTCAAGTGGCCATTGGAAGCGCACTAGCAGTACCACCAAGCGTTGTGCATATTGGAGGATACCATATTGATGTTCCAGCCAAACCCTTACCAGAGGTGGGTGAAGCTATTAGTATACTTATAAAGTCTGGTTCATTGGTCCAATGTTTCATTAAAATTCCTTTTATCGATAGTGATATAATTCTTCTTCGTGTTCCTGGCGCAAAATTTTATTTGGTTCGCCCAAAACTACGCCACGTGGTTTCTTTGGCTGCATAATTTGGGGCTGCATAGCCAGCAACGGGCAGGATAGGAGGTAGAGCCTAGTTTGCAACATAATTAGTGACTTATAATAAACCAAGCCAGTTCCGCATCGATAAGTGCGGTCGCTTTCATGCTATACCAATTTTCAAAGATAATAATTTCGGGGTCCCACAAGGTAAATAATTAGTTTATGCAATTGTCACAGGACTTGAAGAAAATAATGGACAATGCCAAGAACGGTGTGATTTACTTCAGTTTGGGATCAAACATTAAAAGCAAGCAATTACCAGAGGACATGAAGGAAGGCCTATTGAAGGTGCTGGGAGGACTGAAACAGACTGTGTTATGGAAATTCGAGGAGAATCTACCAAACACACCGAAGAATGTCCACATAGTGCAGTGGGCACCACAGCAGAGTATTTTAGGTAAAAGCTTGATGTTTTGGTCTACATACACATTATAATTAATAAAAACAAAAAGGACATAATATACAAAAAAAAGTCCTCTTCAATAAGGGTAGACCCCTGTGATATGATGGTATTAGGATGGCCATAGGCGCAGTGACCGCTTGCCATCAGATCCTGTTAGATCAGTCATCATGAAATAAAAATGTAGAAAACAAATCCCACCATGTACAAAAAAAGGTGCCTGAGAGACTCGAGGGTATGCCATGTTCAGCTGTGATTAAGACAATTGTCGAAATAATCATTTGCAATCGAGATATGTTTAGCAGTGGACAAATACGACGTTACATGTTGACATAACTAAATTTAGAATAAGTTCTTGTTCATAATACAATATAACTTCAAGGTTGAATGGTACCTATTGAGCTAATATTGTCAGTGAGTCAACTAAAAACACACATATAACGCAGTACACCACAAGAATTAGTTGTGCTCAGTAATTAGATGATAATTAAAAAACTATTGAACACTAAACTTCGTCCATGGCAACGCCCACGCGGCGGTACGACATCATCCTCATCAATTAGCTCTACACCACTGCTCAATCTAGCAATCAATTCATTTATATCTTTGAGCTCATAAAAACAGTTAAGAAATGGTGGTATTTTACTAGCAAGTGAGACTGGGAACGTACGAGCTAAATACCGGTGTGTTTTTAAAATGTTCAATTTTCTTACTGCTTTTCACATTTTCTGTGTAATTAAATGAAGTTCTTCTCTGTTCCAGCTCACCCGAACCTGGTCGTCTTCGTCACCCACGGAGGTCTCCTGTCGGTCACCGAAGCTGTCCACTTCGCTGCTCCTCTCATCGCCATCCCAATCTTCGCAGACCAGTTTCTCAACGTGAACCACGCTCTATCAAAGGGTTACGCTGTGAAAGTTCCAATGACTTACCATCTACATGAGGATCTGAAGGTGGCTTTAGATAAAGTTCTTGGTGATCTTCCAAAGTAAGTAGAAAGGTGTTATTTTAGCTTATAGAATGTTTGGTCTTCGTTCTTTTACGGATCTGAATTTAGTTTCTTGACATGATTTTTCGAGATTGTCACTGCAGTAGGTCCATTATCTTCCTGCCCTTGTCCATGATACTTGGGGTCAGCGCAACACGTTTTTTGCTTCCATTCTCCTCTGACAACCGTCACGCTATCATTTACTTCTTTTTCTTTCATTTCATTCCGCACACAATACATCCATCGTTTCCTTGGTCTTCCTCTCCCTCTCCATCCAAATTATTACAGTAACTGTACTGCAGTAGCTCCATTTATAGAATTATTGCTTATGGCAGAAAAATAATTAAATCTAATCTTGGGCTCTCATATGATTTAAGCTAATTTATTTAAATGCTTAAAAAGTGTTTTTTTAAAAAGTCTTTTTGTTTTTCTCAAGAACTAAATACACAAAGGCGTTAGATCACTTTTTATGATTTGTCATCACCCAATTCAGATTTAATTTTTGTTTATACCACCAGCACCACCACACCACTTCGAATTCAAATAAAGGTACTAACTTATAAATTCAACGATACTGATAACATACTAATCTTGAACATCTTCTCCACAGATATGCAGCAAAAGCAAAAGAGACATCATTAGCGTATCATGACAGTCCATTGAAGCCGAAGGACGCACTAAACTACTGGGTAAACCACGTTATCAAAACAAAAGGAGCCCCACACTTGCGATCAGTGGCACTGCAAGTACCATTGTACCAGAGAATGTACCTAGATCTACTAGCAGTAGTCCTGTTAGCTTCAGTAGTGCTTTTGTTAGCTGTTAGGTGGATTTGCTGTTTATTGAGTAGCAAGAAGAATACGAAAGTGAAGACGAACTAAGTTGCACAAACTGCTGGTATAGGCAACAAAAACAATAAAGCAACAGGCAACATAACCTATTTTTGGAATTGAGTTGTAGTTTCTAGCATGTCGCTAGATTTGGCGGTACTGGAGACAACACATTACTGCAACATGTTACTGCAACTTTTCGTCTACAGAATACACACACAGCTTTCATTACTGTTTACTGCAAATACGTTTTATTTTGTCAGCAAACCGCACTCTTCTTGTTGTTGCCTGTGCCATAAAAATATTTACAAAAGTTTTATTTTGTATTTCTTGGTTCATTAAAATATTGTTTTAGAAAAAGTTTTTTTTGTGTTTTTTATTTGGGACTTTAAAACATTCAGAAGTACCTTCACACCAACAAGCCTAAACTCGAGGAGGCGAACTTTCCTATTTGAGGAGTTCACCTTTGGATCAGCAAAACTCCCATTTGGACTATATTATCAAGATTTGTCATGATAAATCCAACTAAACTAAATACTTCGGGTTCCTCTCGTTTAGTGAAGGTGTTTCTTTGGCCACCTTCTGGCTCCATCATCGGACACCGCACCTTGAGTTAACGATCTTGTCAACAAATCCAAGAAGGTAACATAAAACGACATCAATGCATTGTCAACGATGTTTCAATAGTATGCCAAGTTTCAGCTTAATCGGATGACAACAATGATAATATATAATACTAGCTTTTGCCCACGGCTTCGCCCGCGTGCACACACAGTTATTTACCTTCATCCCCGTTTTAACCCTTCGGGGGTAGAATTATCAGAAACACGTATAAAGTAATTTTCAATCGTCAGCTTAAACACTAAAAATAAGATCCTAACTTCAAAATTGACGGAGATTTATATAAACTTCCATCCCCTATTTTACCCCCTTAGGGGTGGAATTCCCAAAAATCCTTTCTTAGTGGATACTTACTCTTCAAAAAGAACACACCCTCCAAGTTTCATGTCTCTAGGACCAGCGGTTTGGGCTGTGTGTTGATATATCACCCAGTCAGTCAGTCAGTCAGTTTACCATTTTATAAATATACTAGCTGACCCGCGCAACTTCGTCTGCGCCACATAAGAGAGAGGGTTAGAGAGAGTGTGAGTCAACCTTAAAAGATAGACATATACTATCGCGGACTCATGATTGTTGCGTAACTTTAACCGTTTACACAGCGCAAGCAACGGATCCTCTCAAAAGAAATACATTTTCCCTGTTTTTGCAATATTTTTCATTGATGCTCCGCTCTTATCGGTTGTAGCGTGATGTTATACAACCTATAGCCTTCCTCGATAAATGGGCTATCCAACACCAAAATAATTTTTCAATTCGCACCAGTAGTTCCTGAAATTAGCTCGTTCAACCAATCAAACAAACAAACTCTTCATCTTTATAATATTGGTAAAGATTCAAGTATCGCTAAAATATTCTACTTATGTTTTTTCCAAATAAGGGCTTTGCTTCGACAGCCTTAAGTCTTCATCCTTAGACACTCGATGACAGTCATACTCCAGCTAGGTCGAAAGTTCTCATCAAGGTGCATGAAATGAGCCGAGACACGATAAAGCTGCTGTAAACTGTTGCAGATCTCTTGCAACTGCCTGCCTCTTGCCTGCCGTCTCCATCGTCAGTCCTTCGATGACAGTCATACTCCAGGCAGGTTTAAAGTTCTCACTAAGGTGTATGAAATGAGCCCAATAACAATATAGCTGCTGTAAACTCTTGCGGACTTCTTGCAACTGCCTTCCGTATGCAAAGCGCATGGAAAGCGATCGAACACACTCTACAGGGTATAGGCTATGTAGATTTTGAAAGCAGTGTCATGTAGACTAATCTAAAGTACGCTATCATAACTTTTTAACAAAGCCGGTCAGTTAATTTTAAAGTTATCTTGTGAGCACATTTTTATTCATTAGTACCAGTTTGGTTCAAAAGATGTCGCTGCATGTATCTTACACTCTCATTGATCATAAGTTCTTCTTGAACACTCAGTATATTACTGCTAAATAAATACCCTAATAATAAAATTTATTTTTGAATTAGAATTAATACTCCAATACGAATGTAACCAACTTTTGTTTCTACCGGGGCAATCTAATTAAATTTTAGCTGTTATTGTGACTAAACTATGATAGTTAGATATATGCTCTCGCGGACTTTTTTGTAGGTAATAATGAGTACTTTAATCCTGTAGAACATTATTTTTAAGTATCATCAATAGTTTTCCCAGCGCACGCCAATTAGTGAATTTTTATAGGCAACATTTTGCTACTTTTCGTTACATTATTGCAATTTTGTTAAGGATCTCTAATTTTTTTGAAAATAAATTATAGCCTATGTTACTTCCTGATAATTTAGCTTTCTATTGGTGAAAAAATGGTTTTAATCGGTCCAGTAGTTTCGGAGCCTATTCGGTACAAACAAACAAACAAATATTTCCTCTTTATAATATTAGTATAGATAGTATAGATGTACTCGTAGATAGAAGATAAGTTTATTTCGTAACCACCAGTTTTTAACAGATACATTTTATAGGCCTTCTTTTAAGACCTCCCTCTTCCATATTTATGTGCAAACATTTTACAAAGCCTGTTAGTAATTAACAAAAAGCATATTTTCAGTGTGAAGTGTAACAGTAGACATTCGTTTATTAATAAGTCTGCGTTAACATTAATTCCATGTCTAAAGCAAGTTACTGATAGGTATTTTATCATATACAAGGTGTAACATAATAAACGCAAGACCTCCCGTGTGGTCTCTCGCACCATGAAACTAAACATCTTTTGTTCTACGAGTTCTTGAAATTCGCAAAAAAAAAAAAAACTTTCTATAGGAAGTGACGCAATCCGCTGATCCACATGTATGGTAAAACTAAAAAAAAAGTTATGAATTTCCAAAAGTCATAGAACAAAAGTTGTTCAGTTTCATGGTCTGAGACACCACACGAGAGGTCTTGCGTTTATTACGTTACACGTTGTATATTAGAAGAGAATCATATTCTTCCTATGTAAGGATCTTTAGCCACGCAGTCAGGGTTTTCTTACATTCGTGATCTGTTTTTTGGTAGATAGCCAGTTTTTTGTTTATGGCATTGTAAACAAAAGTAGTTAGGGCAAAAAAGAAGATGGATGTCGAAAAATACCCAGTTAAAACCCGGAAACACATACGAGAAATCATAGATGTTGATGAAAAGCTAATATAAAGATTTATACGTATATAAGGTCTAACTATTCATACACGAAATATTTTCAGGGAATCATCTAACGGCTATAACGAAGCCATTTCAAGGGATTATTTTTTTTATTTGTGTATATTTTTATGAAAAATAAATAATTTATAATTACTTGATCCACAAAATAAATACTAGCTTCTTATTTTTGAACATCCATTACGCTAGTTTACTACGTCGTATTTACCTACTGTCATTGTTAGAATATGGGAGTAAAGGTTTTATGCAAAAAGTCTCAAAAAATTTTAGAATTATAATAATTTCGTAAAAAAAAATCGGTTGTCTGTAAAGTCGGTTTACTAACGATATTTGAACGTGACAACGTCATAAGAAAATACTGATGGAACGGTTGCATTTTTCAAAAAATGAATGTGCGTTGTGCAATTGTTTTATGGAACGCCTCAGAGCGAGGTAACGCCTCATACGTGATGTTTTTTCGTGCGTGCAGCCGGCTCCATTGAATTATAAGATGTTGCCACGTCAAAACGCTCAGATATTTTTTTTTTCGTTGCTATTGTTACTTTACGACTTATAGAAGTTACCCTTAAAATATTTCGTGTATGAAAAGACAGACCTTATATTCAAGAATATGAAGACATGCTGCGCCGACCCCAAATAAATTGCGAAGAGACAAGAGAATGATGATGATGATTCAAAATAGCATAGATTTTTTATTTTTTTTTATTTTATCGTACATTTTCTTTTATTTATGCTTCAGTTCACAAAAAAAGGGTATAGTATTCAGAGCCTCCTTTCAAATGCGTTACACAAACTTTTACTTCAAATATTGCGTTTAGATAGGCTAAGTAAAATTATTTTGTAAAACATTGTCTTCAACTGGACCCACATTTACTATCTTCTAGCTGCTCGCAGCGCCTTATGAGAATCTTTACTCCGACTAGCATGAATCCTACGTTATGCGATTGCCGAATGATTGCTCTCACTAAAGAGTACCACTCCACTAAAGCGCAGGCCACACCGACAGCTAGCGAGGCGGGCTAGGTTCTTTTCATACTTCGTTCGACTCTTTCGGTAGCTCGCGGTGTGAACCAAAGAATGAAAAGAGGTGAAACGATGCCTCGTTTGGCTTGCTCACTCGCTCGCCAGCTGGCGGTGTGACCTGCGCTTTATACCTTTCTAACTCCTTGGATGCCTTGTACCTGATCTGGGTCGGGTACCCGGCGAATTTCATCAAGAAGTTTATTTTATCCCACTTTCATACAATTTCTATATTTGTTAGAAACAATGTAATATAATAATGCTTTATTTCCAAGTTTACTATTTAGCAGAATAGCACTATGTAGAACAAACTATATAAACCTAACAATTGTAAATGTGATCTTATTACTAATTAATTAATGACACCTGTTCCTGAAGCATAGCCAAACTTAAGTGGCAGTGGGCAGGGCACATTGCTCGCAGAACGGATGGCCGATGGGGCCGAAAAGTTCTGGAGTGGCGACCGCGAACCGGAAGACGCTGCGTTGGAAGGCCTCCCACTAGGTGGACCGATGACCTCGTAAAGGTTGCAGGGATTCGCTGGATGCGAGACGCACGGGATCGGTCAATGTGGCGACACTTGCGACACTTGGGGGAGGCCTATGTCCAGCAGTGGACGTCTTTCGGCTGAAATGATGATGATGATGACCTGTACCTTTAATTTGATCGGGTTTCACGGCCAAGGGTACAGCGGTTAAAATTGGTCTTCCACTGTACCATCAAGGGTACACAGGAAAACAAGGGATGCGGTCTGTGTGAAAAAACGGTTATTATAATACCTACCAGTTACCATAGAAACAAAATCTGCCTGCCTGATTATGTAGTATTGTCTAAAGGTATAAATCGACATCCTACCTATGTGAATGATGATTGCTTAATGACATAAATTATAAATCAATACAGAACATCGACTTGATTGATTAACAAGACTGATATTATTTTATTCGAATAAATCATTAATTAATTGTCACTTATGGTTTATCAATAGTACGCTAATATTCATTTAATCAACAGTTTAAAGGTCAATTGGTAGAAGACTATTTCCATTCTATCTTATATTCTTAGGGTATAATGAATTTTTTAAGGGATTTTTTTTTCGAAATTAACTTCAACGCAAGAGAAACACCAGTTTTTGTAATAACAAAATATATTCCACACATTACAAAACACACAATCTGTACAAAACATACAACAGAATTAACAACTTATAACTTTAACATTATATGCTACGACTGTACAAACAAAAATCAGAAGCCAAATAAGTACCTACAAATTCAATCAGATTAATACAGGTACATACAGGTCATAGAGTTACCAGTAGCGAAGAGTCAATTTTTGTAAGAGGTAAGCCGGAGTACGTCTTTAATGTGACTATATTATTTGTTTATAGAATACTGACTGTGCCTTTTTTTTAAAGGGAAGCCGGTAGGAATCGAGTTGTATGGAACCTTCGCCACTGAGAGTTACATCAAGTTAATCAGTGAAGAACTCTCACAAAAAAAATCTTGATGATGACGAGAATTTTCTCTCAGTATTAAAGAACTTGGTACCGCAGGATAAATTTTAATGTTATTTTGAGAGGAGTAAATGATAGCGTAACAGCTGATAGGAATGCCAGAAAAAAAAACCTATTGCGCCAAACCCTAGTGACATGGAACAAGGTCAGAACGCTGATGATGAGAACATGGTAGGTATAGCTACTGTGTCAATAGAAGACGCCTTGAAAGGAGATGTACCTTGTACAGACATATACATCATTTACACAGATGATTCAGCACATTCAAGCAGGTAAACAACTAATATAGAAAATCACAATTTCGTACAACACATTGTACTTTTTTTTTGTAAATATATGGTACAGGCAAGAAAAGGATGAGAGAGGTATGCAGACAACACTGGCAATAGTCATGAATGATTTGTTCGCATAAACTGTAGACACTTAGATGCAGCCACACGTTTTGGTGTTGTTGGAACTGTAAATATTGTTTCCACTGTCAAATGTAGCAACGTTGCTCAATTTTCTAAACACTGAAGCCTTGCACTGCTCAGGGTACACACAACATGGGTTGAGTTGCCGGCTTATTTATCCTTTTACTTGCCTGTGCCACACTAGTAATTCGTGCAACTTAATTCGTCTTCACTTTCGTGCTGTTCTTGCCCGTCACTAAACAGCAAATCCTCTTAACTACTAACAATAGCACTACTGAAGCTAACACGACTACTGCTAGTAGATCTAGGTACACTCTCTGGTACAATGGTACTTGCAGTGCCACTGATCGCAAATGTGGGGCTCCTTTTGTTTTGACAACGTGGTTCACCCAGAAGTTTAGAGCTTCCTTCGGCTTCATTGGATTGTCATGGTACGCTATTGATAGCGCTTTTACGTTTGCGGCGTATCTGTGGAAGAAATGGACTTGATCAGTATGAAGTGCAAGTTTATCGTAATCTTTACTGTACCTAGTCAGTACGGTTGGATCAAGTATCTTTAGTAGGTAAGTAAATAAGTATGTTTGTTTGCATAAAATGTGGTGGTCTTTGAGAGCCCCACACATTTTTTTTAACATTGAAGGCTTTAGTCATAAGTGGAACCAAGATAATATTTTATTAGTTTAACTTTTAGCAATAGTTTAATCAAATTTAGTCACTGCAATGAATTGACAGCTCCGGAAGCACATGCTAAGAAACAGAAGTGAGATCGATAAAGAAGATCATCCAGTCTCCTTATAGATAAAATAATATGTTTTTACTTACTTCGGAAGATCACCAAGAATTTTATCCAAAGCCACCTTCAGATCCTCGTGCAGACGGTGAGTTAGGTCAACTTTGATAGCATAGCCCTTCTGTTGTGCTCGGTTGGCATTGAGGAACTGGTCAGCGAAGACTGGGATGGCAATGAGAGGAGCCGCGAAGTGGATAGCTTCGGTGACGGACAGGAGACCTCCGTGCGTGACGAAAAGGACCAGGTTCGGGTGAGCTGGAAGAGACGAGAAACTCAAATAAATTACATAGAAAATATTCAAATGAGACACTGGAAAAATACGCCAAAAATTTTATTAGTAAGGAACCTCCTTGGCTTGAATTTTTTTTTTTTGCTTTTTTTGCATGGACATCTCTTTCTGATCGACAGAAGTTAATCTTACGTCACTCCTGTTATCAAAGTTTTAGGAACAGTAGCATGTATATTATGGGCAGGCCCTATGTCTGACAGAAGACTGATGTGAGCTGGCGATGATAAGGTTGAGTTTTCCATGCCAAGCCTCGTAGTAGTAGCTTCTGTAGCAGTAAAATTTAATACTTCTGACATAATTACAGCGGCCATAATTCTGCATTAACATAACATGCATTCGAAACATTAAAAAAAAAACATTTTGAATTGTTTTTTTTTAAACATTAGCTACGCAGACTAATGACAAAAGCCATCTGCTACACATTTGCACAAAAAATACACACATCATCTTCAATTGTTTTTAATCTGCCATACAATTACTACTCCACGAGTATAAGTACTTTGTATTCGTGTAATAGTGTGTTATTATTACATTGTGTTTTTCATTATCGACTTCTGCAATTTGTGTTATGAACGATTCAACCTTGTTGTCAAAATACTGTATAGCATTGTTTCAAGCTTTCACGGTTTACAACTAAACTTATACTGTCACCTACAGGATATCTTCCGTGATTGTTCATTAACAACAAACAACAAACAAACATGAACAAATGAACAATCACGGAAGATATCCCGTAAGTGACAGTATAAGTTTACTGTACAGCATGTATCCAAAAAATGTGGTATTGACCATCAAACTGAACAACTTTCTCCATTCATGCATCATTGTAGCCGCGAAAAAATCAGTCTCATACATTTGAGTCCTGGAGATATCGAAATTTTATGGGACAGCTAAATATTTTTTGGCGATTGCGATAATGGTCCTATTCAGAAAGTTATTCAGTTTGATGGTCTATCTGGTCAGACCCTTAAATATGACAACTCTTATCGCTGTATGCTACGGAGAACAGAATAAACATGGACTTTGGTTTTATCATATCGTGTTCGTCCACTAGTACAACACATCTCATCGTCTCTAAATTATTGCAATATTCATTTATTGATTGCCTTAATTATAATATCGTCTTGTTTTTACTTAGAAGTCTAAGTTTTGCCCGCGGCTTCGGTCGCGTATAAGTTTGTCATCATTCCACGGGATCGTGTTCATCATCATTCCAGCCGAAAGAAGTCCACTGCTGGACATAGGCCTCCCCCAAGTGTAGCCACATTGACCGGTCCCGTGCGTCTCGCATCCAGCGGATCCCTGTTACCTTCACCAGGTCATCGATCCACCTCCGTTCAACCATTAAGGCATAAGAACAGACAGAGTCAAGCAATTTCTCATTTATAATACTAATGTAGATATTATGGATGCTGGCATACTCTCATCCGGTGTCGATGATCGCTTTCTATTCTGACACCCCGTCAAAGTCTCTTGTCTCGTCGACACCTTTATTTTGTTTAAGGTGATCGACGGTACACCTTATGTTGCTTTTCTTTATTATTGTCGTCGCCTTCACGTTAAGCACACGTAATATCTTACCTAAAATGCTCTGCTGTGGTGCCCACTGCACTATATGGATATTCTTCGGCGTGTTTGGTAGCTTCTCCTCGAATTTCCACAACACAGTCTGTTTCAGTCCTCCAAACACCTTCAATAGGCCTTGCTTGAGGTTATCTGGTAAGTCCTTGCTTTTCAAGTTTGATCCCAAGCTGAAGTAAATCACACCGTTTTTGGCATTGTCCATTATTTTCTTCAAATCCTGAGTGAATAGCATTAATGTATTAATTATACGGAACAAAATTGAAAAGAAATAGTTTCAGAATGTAGTACCTGATAAAAAATTATTTAGAAATAATGAAAATGTGCAATCGACAAGATAGGTAACGTATTTTAATATTAAAATCAAAGTAAACAGAAGATGCACGAAAGAAACTCTCGGTACTCGTATGTAATCGATGGTCACCTACCCACTGACCGACCTTGGCAAGCGCGGCTTAACTGACTGTCATTATGGAGCCATAAGCTCCCCATCACCGTTGATTATAGGACCACTGGACCAAAGCACCAGATTCTACTAAAAGACGAATAGCTTCACCTACCTCTGGCAAAGGTTTGACTGGCTCTTCAATATGGTATCCTCCAATATGTTTGTAACTTGGTGGCAAAGGTACTGCGCTTCCAATGGCCACATGCGAGTTGCCCATTAACAAAGACGCGTTGTATCTCAACTCACTGTAGTTAGGTACTGGTTTGCCTTGCTCCTTAACGATGGGGGCAATCAGTTTCATGTATACTTCCTCTTCTTTAGCGTAGAAAGCGCTGAAACATAAAAGAAATGAGGTTTCTCGTATTAGCATGGGTAGTAAAGAGCAATGGTGATCCAGCAATTCCGACTCCAACTTATGTGTCGAAAGTAGGAACCGAAAACGTTACCCGTATAGGGGTTTTAATCGGGTTATTTTTTTAGGGCTAGTTGAAAATCCCGAAAGGTAAAGGTTAACCCGTATCTCCTGTAGGGTTACTCGGCCTTTAATAACCTGTTCAGGCACAAAGTTCATTTTTGTACATTCAAAGTATGCAAGAAAGTGAAGGACTTATCCCGCGCTCGGTGCTTTATTCCTTTAATCCTGGTTAATCCACATTTAAATGGTTAATCAAACATATGGGTTATAAGTCTAACCGGTTAACCTTTATGACCACCTAGCAAAGAGGCCTGTGTATGTCCCAGCGTTGGGATCGTTAAAAGGCAGATGATTATGATCAACTTGTGAGACAAGGTCAGGCAGTACTGTTGAAATAAGTAGCCAAGTACCTACTACAATGAGTAGGTACTCAATTTCATCAAGTCATGATGATTAATCAAAAGGTATTTATGAATTATATAATATTATTATAAACTACCTACGTATGCAGAGATTATTTTCAGTAATTATGATGAAGGTCTTTAAAATTATACATAGTAGTCGTAATAGTTGGACTGGAGCTGTCCTAGGGTGTAAACAGACCCTTCACATAGCCGTCAACCAAGCATTCTGTACATCAAACTAAGTAACTTTACGCAAAAATTATTTCTGAGAATTGACTTTTTTTTTTGGGGTGAAAAATCACGTTTTACGGTAGGACTCGATGTAAAGCACTCAAAGCATTGTGTTGATGGATGCATTGAATAGTACGGTGGTCGTGGAGGTGTGTAAAGTAAAAATCTTACATTAAAAACATGTATGTAAAAAAAACTTGTGAAAAAGCTGGAACTTTGACCCCCAATATCTCCGGAACTAGAAGGTTCCCAGGTATGGTATCGAACAAAAAAAAGATCGCAAAGACGGGGAGAACAAGTGCCTTTCGGGTATGTTAAGGGTCTATTTACAACCTTTATACAAGAAGTTATAAAATATTATAGAGCAGGACACATTCCGCCATAATAATAGCATGCAAAATCATTTTTTACTTAAGGTAGGTACATTAAAATGAAGAACATAGCTACGTATCTAGCTAACGTATCTAGATATCTATACATAGATCTCCTTTATCTATGAATAATTTAAAGATACTAAGCAGACCATCATTAAACAAAACGTGCGGTCTAGTGTCGTACCTACATACCTATTTTCGGAGAGTCACGGACTCACGGTGATTTAACTTTTGAGCGGAACGGTCTAGTAATGATCAGTTTCATATTAATGATGTTACTTTTAACGTATCGTAGCTTTTTTTGGAAGAAAACGACTTGTTTGTCCAGTTTTTTGTATGATGAAAAAACTCGTTTACACCGAAGACGTATTGTGACATAATATTGTTTGTATAGACAAGATAACTCGTCGTATAACCTTGGATTTTATTTGGGTGTAATCGTTAGAGCCAACGTACACCGAAGTGGCAGCGCAGCGGCCGGCAGTGTCAGTGTCAAAGCATTTTAAACTTTATCTCCACTAACTAATGCATAGTATCACTTGAAAGGCACGGGTTGGAGGCTCGATCGCCACTGCCACTTGTAGACCGACCGCTTTAATTAGTCCTCCGCCTTGCCCCATCAAAGGCATATTAAGCGTCCATAAAGTCCTAACAATATCCCACAGGTTATTTTGTTTTAAAATAACCATAAGCCATATGGGTATTACGACACTTATTGAACCAACCTTCAGAATATTCCATTTAAATTGATACCTTTGCGAGGATTCATTAAAGCAGTCGGTCTATAGGTATGAGTGAACTCTTATAGACGTACCTCGCTATCTAACTACGCTATCAAAGGAGTGGACAATATACATATTATAACGTTTTAGTCAGTTAATTACGCTTAACTCAGTCAGTGTTGGATTCAAATTATCTAGATTTCTATGGACATGCTAAGAAGAAGTAATGAAATAGGTAGGTATAGGAAAATGTCAACTTCCCGATTAAAAATACTAGCTTAATTCCATTTAGTAAATGTCAGACCCCCTTGAACCACAAATCATTTAACATTTAACATAATATTATTTAAATGTAATCCAGTCTCTATCATATTCAAATGATTTTTTAATAAAACTATTTTGAAGCAAACCAATGCTGGTTTGTGGCAGATCAAGCAACCCGAAACTGTCAATGAACTTAATGCTTTAGCGATAAAGTTGAAAATCTATTAAAGAAATTTGACAGATTGTACTAGCTTGATGTGCAGCTGGCGTCTGTTCAAGTAGGCCTTATTTATCTGGTACAGAATAAAAGAAAAAAAAAAAAAAAAAGACTGTATGTGTAATGTGTATGTGTACACATGTGTGTTTGTATGCATGTGTGTGTGTGTTTGTATGCATGTGTGTGTGTGTGTGTTTGTATGCCTGTGTGTGTGTGTTTGTATGCATGTGTGTGTGTGTGTGTGCATAAAATATGTAAAAAACATACAAACATCCATTGCTATAATCAAAACAAAATTAAGAGAAACTTACCCATTATGTTTATACAGTCCTCTTATCGTCGTCCACAACTCCTTCACTCTCAGTATGTACGAGTAAGGCGGCACCTGTGCGTTCAGATAATCACTATTGTAAGACGGGTTCAGAGGTCCATGCACCAGGTTTACAGTCATCCAATGTGGCTCGATGGTGGAGAACCAGATGAACGGGCATTGTAGTACTGCTGGCAATCTGGAAATGCATAATTATAAGCCTGTGAAAATGAGCTCAGTGATGAGTGCTTCATTGGTCTTGTTCTGTGTGTCTTGTTGTCGCGTGACTGCTGAGCATGAGATCCTGGATTTGATTCCCAGGTCGGGCAAAGTGTTATTGGGTTTTTCCATCAGCAAATTTTCAGTAGCAGCCACGGATTCTGGATTTGAGCCCGGTTGATGGCAATAGGCTCGCCCCCTATTACATGGGACTTAAACATAACTGGCGGAATATGGGTGTATTTTTGGGGTATTGTGAAAGAAAGAAAGAAAGAAAAAAATATTTAAACCATCCATCCATTTATTTTTTTTTCCATTTGTTTTTTTGTGAGTACACCTCTGCTCTTCTTACTTGGCCTTTCGGTGATTACAGGCGTTATGTTCTGTATGTGAAGATGAGCTGTCTTTGACAGTCGTTACAGGTAGTCAATGGCCCGAAAGTCTGACCACCAGTCTCACCAAAGGGTAATTTCGTTTATTTATCTTTTTTTTTTTTTTTTTTTTAATCTTTGCCCCACACTAGGAATTTCTCCTGTATCGTGAGTGCGTTTACAAACATTTAAACTCACATACACAAACAGCCAGACCCGGAACAACTACCTGTAGGCCATACTACAATATTTGTTCCGTGCGGGAATCGAACCCGCGACACGCAGCGCAGTAGCCAATCGCTCAGCCACTGCGCCAACCGTGCCGTCAAACATTCATTCAATGTCCTCATATTTTCTCTACGGTTCGGTTAACTGGTTCTATTCACAATTTCAGCATAATTTTCCGGATAATAACTTTATGTAAATCATTATGTGATATTTTTGTTCTGTATGTTCAAACTTAGTATGAACACTGCATACCTGATTTTAATTATGTCTAGACCTGATTGCGCTATACTAACTAAATAACTAAACTAACTTATCTGTATAGAACAGATTTTTTAAATAAAAATATGGAAAAACATAAAAAAACTGTGCTGTTACAGCACAGTTTTTTTATGTTTTCCCGTTTCCGTTTTTCGGAATTCGGCATTTTTTATAGAAATTCAAATATAAGATTTTAACTATCATGGTCACTAACATTACTATTAATACTAATAACGGGATATTTACCATGTGTGTGTGTGTGTGTGTGTGTTTACCATTTTAACATGATAACTATCCCGTTATTAGTATTAATAGATATTTAAATGTTACTTACGTAGAATACAAATCGCTAAACATATATTCTCCAATGATGACATCGAATTTGTTAGTCGGGTCCTTTAAGAATCTCTGTACATTTTCATTGGCTAACGTCAACTCGGCCATGGCCCCCATCATATCGAACATCAAGTCGGCGTCTTGTAGGTCCATCGCTCCACTCATGATCTGTTGCACGTCCAACATTTTTTCTGTAAAACATACTTTGTGTTAAGCACCTGATGCTTTTTTTTTTTTTTTTTTTAACGTTGTAAAATCATCAAATGAGTCCTCCCACCCAGGGCAGAGCGGGAGGGACTGTCAGACTTGTACTGACTAAAATCCACGGTGTCCTTCAGTAGCCCTTTATGTTCCAGGGTCACGGTAATCCTATGACCCCGGCAGGCTTTGGCCCTCTAGAGGGGGGCCCCGTCATTATGCTGACACTCTTTGAGGCGCGCGTGGAACACAACGCGCCGTCGACCCGGGCATGGTCCATGGTCGGACAGCGCGTCGCCCATTACTCGCCGCCCGCATGCCCGCGCCTACGGTGGCCGGAGATCGTCTGCCGACGTCCGGCGCCGTGGGCGTCTACCACTGCGGCTGGTGTGGAGGGAGGACGCTGTCCTCTCCCTCACGCGGCCCGCCTCCTCCTTCGCGAGCATGACTGCTTCGCAGAAGGAGGCGACCGCTTCCCACTCCGTCTCGCCCCGCAGCATGGCCTCGACCAATGCCGGGCGCGAGAGGGCTCCGCCTATCGCCGCCGTGAGGACACGGCGGTGCTCTGCCCAAGCGGAGCAGTCCTGCACCGTATGCTCCACCGTGTCCTCCGGGCGGTCCTCGCAGTGGTGACACCCAGGCGTTTCCTCCTTCCCCATATGACACAGGTATCTCCCGAAACTTCCGTGTCCGGTGAGGACCTGCGTCACGCGGTAGGTCAGGACGCCGTGACGCCTATCCAGCCACTCCTCAAAGAGGGGTCTTACCGCCGCGATTGCGGCGTGCCCGGACCTCGGTTGCGACAGTCGTTCCTTCCATACTGCCCTGAGATCGCGCCGGAGCTCTTCCCGCCGCGCCTCGACTTGTCGAGGTAGCAGGGATTCGCCCCGGCGCTGCGCCTCCACGCGCCACTCATAGAGGCGCTGGAGGGCAACAACTGATGCTTTCAAAAAGATGGCGATCTACGAGTATGTACAATTTGTACAGTCACGGGCATATGTAAAGACTTAACAACTTTTAAAAGTGTTTTTCTCTTACTGTTCTGATTAAAATTTCATTTAGTAACGAACAAAGTATTTTGCGAACTCATATTTTTTTTAAAAGATTCTATGATCTCCAAGTTACAATCGTTATTTCTCGCGAAAATTGCTTTTAAAAGGAAAGTATATACATAATATTGGTGCTCATGACTGTACAGCAGCGGACAGTTATTATCCTTTTGAACGCCAAAGCATAAAGCATGCGGGTCCACTTCACGCCAAGCTACAATTTCGCCTACCATTTTCTCACATATTTGTGTCGTTTGACGTACAGGGTACGCTTGCTTGTCACGTATATGTGACAATGGCGTTCAGAAGGTTATAGACTAATGTCACTACATCAGTGCATAGTGCACTATGCACTATCCGATCCGGTGCTTTCTATATCGGTACCAAAAAATGCGATAGCTTTAACATCACGCCACCGACCTTTCGGAGCCGGCACAGAAGCACAGCTAGTTCTTCCGTAAATGGCAATTAATCACGGGTTAATTTACCTTTAATTTAATTGTAATTTACTTACCGCCGAAAAAATCCTTGTTTCCCGTGACATCTACTATACGCAGTCTCGTATTATTTGGCTGCTTCTCGATGTATGGCGTAATGTACGTCACCTGTTAACAAAAAGATGTGTTTAACAGAATAATCTTATTCACCCATTTACCCCCCAAAACAAATATACAAGGTGTAACATAATAAACGCAAGACCTCCCGTGTGGTCTCTCGCACCATGAAACTAAACATCTTTTGTTCTACGAGTTCGTGAAATTCGCAAAAAAAAAAAATACTTTCTTTAAGAACGGACGCAATCAGTTGATCCAATGTATGGTAAAACTAAAAAAAAAGTTATGAATTTCCAAAAGTCATACAACAAAAGTTGTTCAGTTTCATGGTCTAAGACAACACACGAGAGTCTTGCGTTTATTATGTTACACGTTGTATGGATTGGACAATGTTCTCTCTCCAAGAGATTGGGGCTAAATAATAACAGCCGCTCGGGTCGATCTTCAGGTTAAGCCGTGCTTGCCTAGGTTGGTCTTTGGATGGGTGACCACCACCACATACAGAGTTTCCTCCGCGCCTCGGAAAGCACGTTAAGCCATTGGTCCCGGGTGTCATTTGTAGATCTTTGACAATCGTTAGGTAGTCAGTGGCCCAAAAAGTCTTACCAAGGGGTATCGTACTGACTGGTCAAGTCAGATAGGCAGTCGCTATATATTATGTAAAAGACTGGTATTCAGCTGAATCCGGTTAGACTGAAAGCCGACCCCAACATAGTTGGGAAAAGGCTAGGCAGATGATGACAATCTTCTCTTTTCAGGAAATCGAGACGAGAACATCGAGATATCCAAAAAAGAACCTGTAAGATGTATTGTCTTTTTAGTCTAGGCCGAGATTTATAAACGTTACTTAGCTAAATGCAACAGAGAGAGGGTGTCATTTCAAAACCAAAACATTTGCTAAGTGTCGTTTACAGATCTGTGCCTTAGGTTTTTTTGGCCTAGGGTACAATATTAATCCAAACATTGATTCAAAATTGAAGATTCTTGATCAAGCGCATGTTCCAAATTTTAACGGATCATAATCGCCACGCCACGGAGTCTGCATTTGTGCCAGCTTGATGGCAATAGGCACGCCCTAAGAACATAGGACTTAAACATAACTGAAGAAAAATGGGAGTACTATTGGGTTCTGCCTAACCTTTCGGGGAATGGCTTCATGATATTGTATGCTACAATAAATGAAATAAAATATTAAACATCGTCCGGTAGGTGATATTATTATTAAGCATTTAATTCAGATAAAAATCCATAAATCTATACATATAAAATTCAAAGTCCTGACTGACTGACTGACTGACTGACTGACTGACTGACTGACTGACTGACTTATATATCAACGCACAGCCCAAACCACTGGTCCTAGAGACATGAAATTTGGACAGTGTACTCTTTGTAAAGAGTAGGTATCCACCAAGAAAGGGTTTTTCGAAATTTCACCCCTAAGAGGGTGAAATGGGGTGTTGAATTTTCTACGAAACTTTTTATTCTCTGAGTCGATTGACTTGAAATTGTGCTTACATATACTTCAGTTAAAATGATGAGATACGTGTATCACAGTTTTTCCAAAATCATCCCCCAATTTAAAATTCAATGTCCTGACTGGCTGACTGATACATCAACGCACAGCCCAAACCACTGGTCCTAGAGACATGAAATTTGGACAGTGCACTCTTTGTGAAAAGTAAGTATTCACCAAGAAAGGATTTTTCGAAATTTCACCCCTAAGAGGGTGAAATGGGGTGTTGAATTTTCTACGAAACTTTTTATTCTCTGAGTCGATTGACTTGAAATTGTGCCTACATATACTTCAGTTAAAATGATGAGATACGTGTATCACAGTTTTTCCAAAATCATCCCCCAATTTAAAATTCAATGTCCTGACTGGCTGACTGATATATCAACGCACAGCCCAAACCGCTGGTTCTAGAGACATGAAATTTGGAGAATGTACTATTTGTGGAGAGTGGGTATCCACTAAGAAAGGGTTTTTGAAATTCCACCCCTAAGAGGGTGAAATGGGGTGTTGAATTTTCTGTGAAACTCTCTTGGGGTCGATTGACTTGAAAATGTGTCTACATATACTTCAGTTAAAATGATGAGATACGTGTATCACAGTTTTTCCAAAATCATCCCCCAATTTAAAATTCCATGTCTTGACTGGCTGACTGACATACCAACGCACAGCCCAAACCGCGGGTCTCAGAGATATGAAAATTGGAGGGTGTATTCTTTGTGAAGAGTTAGTATCAGTTTTTCGAAATTCCTACCCCTTAGAGGGTGAAATGGGGTGTTGAATTTTCTGTGAAACTTTTTACTCTCAGGGTCGATTGACTTGAAAATTTGTTTACATACTCTTCAGATAAAATCCAGTAAATCCGATGTCCAATCTCAAACCAAGGTATCAATATTTCACGTATCTAATTTAATTGATATAACTTTATAATAATAATTGCAAGTTATAAGCAAGTACATGTAAATCTATGTATGTATTATAGATAGATACATAGATTACTCATTATTCCAGAAGTAAGATCCCGTGGGCAATTCCCTAACTCCACGCGGGCGAAGCCGCGGGCATAAGCTAGTTTTTAATAAAGACTTAAAACTATGTGAGTAAATTTATACTGTCACTTATGGGACATCTTCCGTGATTGTTCATTTTGTTCATTGGTTTTCGTGTTAGTTCGTTTTTTTGTTTTTGTGATTGTAAGTGACAGTTTAAGTTTAGTTGTAAACCGTGAAAGCTTAAAACAGTGTTATGTTAGTAAAACTTATCTATATTTATTTATTTAATCCTTACTTACAACTATTTTTACAGGCACAACCCAATGAATAGTGAAGCAACTAACAGCTTATACTAATTATCTATAACTTATTACATATAATGTTATCCTTTTGAATTCACTCAAATTGAAAAACTGTTGGCCTGGATGTCTTGTGCACACTGTTCCACTACTGCACAAGAGGGCAATCAACCCTGTCCATAATGTTATTGATAACACTACAACAAGAACCGATACTCAAATCGGCCATCACATTATTTCGTAATTCGACATATATAGATATCGCTTGTCATAAGCCAGTCATTCATTCGATATTAACTCAAATGCCAATCAGCTTAATAATTATTAATTCACGACTGTGAATAAGTGTTTATTTTTATAGAAAAAAGAATATATTGGGGTCGGCTTCCAGTCTAACCGGATGCAGCTGAATACCAGTATTTCGCAAGAAGCGACTGCCTATCTGACCTCCACAACCCTGTTAGTACAGGGTATTACGATACCCCTTGGTTAGACTGGTTGTCAGACTTTTTAGGCCACTGACTACCTAACGACTGTCAAAGATCTACAAATGACAGCCGGGACCAATGGCTAAATGTGCTTTCCGAGGCAAACTCGGTATGTAATGGGCGGTCACCCATCCACAGACCAATCTAGGCAAGCACGGCTTAACCTAAAGATCGACCCGAGCGGCCGTTATTATTTAGCCACGAGCTCCTAAGATTTCCCATCGACAAAAATTCCGAAACATTCTCATCTCATTTCGAATATATTTTTTTTTATCGACATTTTTTTTTAATCTAGTGGTTGAGGTTGTGTGTTTTTGATTTTTATTAAGTACATATAGAAATTTCTGTAATCAGTTATCAAAGTACGTGACTACTTTATCATTGAAATTATAGTATCGATACCAAATCGTGAATTGTAATAAATTACTATTATAGTAACGTAACACTATAAACTATAAACAATTTAATTTGCCTTAACTAAAATGATCACACATGCGTGTCCATTTTGTTGTTTGGTTTCACAGGAAACGAGGGAGACGATAATTATTATTATACTTCATTTACATAACAAAGTACTTACTAAATATGTCGCATAAGTAAATAGGTACATAATTATGCATAATACCATACATACACATCTTATCGTTTAGAATTCACACTCTAACATACATAAATAAATATTATATTATATAAAATATGTTTTAATGTAATCTTACCAAATAATTATTATGTTAAAAGTTTATAACAGATCTCAATAAAATTAATGTTATAATTTAGTTAATTAATATTAAGCACATGTTTTAAAAATGTAAATTGAGTCAGTATTATTTTATTTCTCACATAAATTTTATACTTTTTGCTGTACCCTGCAGGGTCGCAATTGTACCTTAGCTTTAAGCCCATTGTAAGATCTTCACACATTACGGAATGCAAATAAAGATATGAACATGAATATAAACACTGGACACTTTAGCTAAGTGCTGCGATGACGTACCTACCTATATTTGAACAGAGTGTTGTTTTTATGGATAAAGTGAAACCTTCAAAACCTTTGGAGTTTATAAATGCTTATAATTTACAGTTTTTATGAACCAGGTAACAAAATGATATAATCATCATCATTTCAACCGAAAAACGTCCGCTGCTGAACAAAGGCCTCTATAGACCTCCATACGACATTCGTGCAAAATGATATGCCACCAATAATATAGTTCAATGTTTTTTATAGAAAACCGTAACTACGCAAAAATGTACTAAAATACTCTTATACATCGTCTTAAAAAGTAAATGAACTATTCTTTCAAATAAAAAAAACACATAAAAAATAAAAAATTATGTGTTTGATATAATTTCATCGGTTATTTAAAAAAAAACAGCTGTTCACATTTTGACCGTGACGATATTGCAATTTCGTAGGAACCAGCTGTTTTCTTTATAAATAACCGATGAAAAATTCCTATGTGGCGGGGGGCGCGTTCAAAACCGGTAACCGTTTTAGCTTCGGTGTCCTTTCCACCCTGTATACAATGTCATTACAAGTTTTTAAACTATCATGGTCACTAAACGTAATGTTATGTTATTGGTTCTAGAAAGAAAGAAAGAAAAAAAATCGGTTGTCTGTAAAGTCGGTTTACTGACGATAGTTGAACGTGACAACGTCATAAGAAAATACTGATGGAATGCAATGGAATGAATTGCAGTTTTCAAAAAACGAATGTGCGTTGTTCAATTGTTTTATGGTAACGCCTCATTTTTTCGTGCGTGCAGCCGGCTCCATCGAATTATAAGACGTTGTCACGTCAAAAATATATTTATTTGTCGCAGGGACATGACGTGCATACAAACAAAATAACTTAACAATAATCATACAACGTATACCAAAAGACAGACATAAAAAAAGAAAAAAAAAAACAAGTTCTAAGTTACTTACTTCATGTCCTCCATTGAGAAGATGCTTAACCATGTTGTCTCCAAGAATACCATGGCTGGGACTGGGAATCGGAAATACTGCCAAGATCCTAACTGCATCACATAAGGAGAAACTTAGTAGTAGACCGAACAGTAAACACTTCAGCTTTTCCATTTTCTGCAAAATTAATGAAGGGTTTTTAGCAACTGTTTGATTTTTAAATAATGAATTGATTACGTATTACAAATTAATGATAATGATTAGTTAATATTTAGTTTATTTTATAAATTAGTGCTTTTAAATTTATTAATTGTTTTATTCTTCAGTTTTAACACAAATGTACCAAACATTCCGTTTGTTGATTAATTAAACTAATTAATTATTGATTTTGATTATTTATTTACATTAAAAAAAAAAAATTACCTATTACTGTAATTAACAAACTACTCTATTTTTAATTAATCGTAATCTCCGTTAATAATTTTCTAAAATATTTTTTACAAAAATTCGTTAATCCCGCGCTCTAAAAGTGGCCACATTTAGCTCGGAGTAACCGAGGCGACTGCGTTTAAATTTAGAATGCTGCGCGTGATCACTGATCATTCAATATACTTGTGGATCTTCGCGTAGGCTTTTTGTTGATGTTATTTAGGGATCCGCAGACGTAAACGGAGATATTAAAACGTTTATCAAGATATAAATTATCACAACGAATACAGATTAACGTTTTATAGTATTTGTTAGATATATTATTTTAATGGATTGCTAATAACAATAGTTCTGTAAACTTAAAAACGTACCGTACACTGTTTTAAGCTTTTACGGTTTACAACTAAACTTATCAAAATCAAAATCAAAATATTTTATTTCACATAGGCCTCGATGGGCACTTATAAAACGTCGACGAAAAGGTGCACGGTTTCCTATGGAGAAGAACCGGTAAGAAACTCCATGGTTACTCTTTTCAAATCATTTGGTGTTACAATTTTATTATGGATACAGCATTTGTACTACTTAAGTATGGGGGGATACTGTCACTTACGGGATATCTTCCGTGATTATTAATTATTCTGAGCTCCCGATATTTCGACGCTGTTGCAAGCGCTACGATCGCGGGATGACTGGAGAATGCGGGTGGATGGTAAATAAATTGGTGCAGACAAATCTGTCTACCCTCTTTCTTACTCTTTTGCTACGCGCACTGCTGGAGCTCAATACAAAGTCACGGCAAAGCACGCTCATAGTATCACTAGGATTTGTGGATCACTGGATCGATTATCACAAGCCACGTATTTTGTCAACGGACAAAATATTATATACCAAGGCTGACAAGAGAAGCACTTGAAATAGCAAAATACAAAAAATAATAATCAAGAGGAGGGTTTCAAATTGCGAAGTACGTGGAATCCAGTTTAAAGTATCATCATCATCATTTCAGCCGAAAGACGTCCACTGCTGGACATAGGCCTCCTCCAAGTGTCGCCAAATTGACCAGTCCCGTGCGACTCGCATCTAGCGGATCCCTGCAACCTTCACCAGGTCATCGGTCCACCTAGTGGGAGGCCTTCCAACGCAGCGTCCTCCGGTTCGCGGTCGCCACTCCAGAACTTTTCGGCCCCATCGGCCGCATTCTGCGAGCAATGTGCCCTGTCCACGTTTTAAGTATGCTCAAAAGCAACTGCCGGCGTCGAAATAAGGACTCCACTAAACCTAATGATTCAGTGAGTGTGTTTTGCCTTGACTTTGTACCACCGCACGAGCTTCCTCTACCTAATGAAAAAAGAATCCCGTAAACCGGTCCATAATTGTTGGAAATATCGATGGTCGTACATAGAAAAATAGAACGTCCTCCTTTTTTGAAGTCGGTTAAAATACAGTATCACCCACCTTCGAAATTGTTACGGAACCCGGTCTGCATACGCCCCTTATGTTATCTTTAAAATTAGCAAATTCCACAATAGGTACACGTACTACACGTATTACGATAATACAAATATAGATACATTCAATATTTGTCGTTTGTGGTACGTATAAAGTGCTGATTAATCTTCAAGTAGGTACCTTCCAATTGAAAGTGCTTATGTACTAAAGAATCTTTGTCATTATTAAAAGGACCAGATTATTACTGCATCAATAGAATTCATCATCATCTGCTTAGCCTTGTCCCAACTTTGTTTGGGTCGGCTTCCAGTCTAACCGGATGCAGCTGAATACTAGTATTTTACATGGAGCGACTGCCTATCTGACCCCCACAACCCAGTTAGTACCGAGTTATTCGATTCCCTTTGGTAAGATTGGTTATCAGACTTTCAGGACTGACTACCTGTAACGAGTGTCAAAGATCTACAAATGATAGCCGGGACCAACGGCTTAACGTGCTTTTCGAGGCACGGAGGAAACTCGGTATGTAATGGGTCACCCATCCACGAACCAACCTAGGCAAGCACGGCTTAACCTTAAGATCGACCCCAGCGGCTGTTATTAGCTCCTCACATACAGCTAAAATGGCCGCCTACTCAAAATAGTCTCAGTTCGACCGGTTATGGGTAACTGTTATTTTCAGAATAATATCTTATCTGAGCGACCCTGAATTTGTAGACAGACCAGATTGGTCAAGGTCACCTTAATGGCCTTAATCTTTGAAATTTGAGATATAGGACCGATAGGGTGCAATTTCGATTGTTAACTACTAATACTTTGTAGCGCCACTACAAAGAGTACTACGGCAACATGGAACAAAAACTACTGCAGCGCCATCTATGACACAGACGATGAACTTAACATGGAAATACACCTAAATCCTTCACCGCACAAGTTATCCGCGACTTAAGACTATACAGGGTGTAAGGGACAGCCCTCTACAACTGACAGGGTGCATTCAGCTCCTTATTTTGAATCATCTTCCACCGGAATTTTTCTTCGGAAAATTTTACTTTTTTTTTCAGTTACTATTCCTTTATTTCAATGTAAAATAACGTTCCCTGTACGCAACTAACGCAACACTCCATTTATGTAAATAATATGGCTAAAATAAAAAATCCAATAATGCATGTTGAAATACTCTAACAAACGACGACGCGTGAAATCAGCTGTTCACTTCCTGCCTAGCTACAAAGTTCATCGAACTCGTCGTCCCGCTTGCCGTTCGCTACGTGCGTTTTGCCACGGTAACGATAAATTGCGTATGAGGAAATAAAACAAACCAAATTTATTGGATTCACATAACATTCACACCCTTTATAGAAGAACCCGACAACTGTCGGGCAGTAGCCCTTTACACCCTGAAGAACTTTACACCCTGTTCTTCATACCCCCAAAACTTCATCATCTGAGACACTGCTCTGCATGGTTCTCGTATGGTCTGACTCTGAGAGAGACTATGTCCTCAGGTTTTGTTTCCGTGCTTCCTTTGAAAGAAGTCGGAAAGGAAACACCAATGCTATTTAGTTTAAAGACATACTTTATTTTTAGCTTGCTAGCAGAAGAAGAAGCAATAGACGAAATACGATGGATTTTTTTTTTTTTAGTTATAAATGTTTTTTTAGTCTTTTTTCTGTTATTGCACCTACTGTATAATGTCTCTGCATGACCCTAAGGTAGACTGGTAGAAAATGCCTATGGCATTAAGTCGGCCTTTGTACAGTTTCTTACTTAAATAAATAAATAAATTCAAATAGATAGTGTGAAAGATCAAAGGCAAAGTTTTAAAAAAAAAAAATTGGCCATGATGGAACAGATTTAGAAAAAGGCGTAAAAGGATAATTAAGGAAGCAAGGAGTTAACATTTCACAATATTAATTTTATATGAACACATTTTGGAATGGGCTCGCGGGTCACGTCAGCCGCATGCAAGATGACCGCTGGGCAAAAGTCTCAACACGATATTTGCCGGAAGATGGATGGCGCCGCCGAGGCTGGCCCAGAAAGAGGTGGCGAGACTATCTGGACGCATACCGGCTTTTTTCGAGGAGGCACGGAAAACGAGCTCATGGTAGGAATTAGGGGACACCTTTGCCCAACTGTGGGATAGAACAGGCTGACAAAAAAGTAAAAAGAAAAGTAAGTAGGTACTCATTTTAGTCCGGCTAGGTGCATTCCGAATTGTTTGAAACGAAATCTTGTTATGTCATTGCGATGTTGTCACTATCGTCAAGGATGTGTTTTGCCTATCAAAAACAGCATAGTATTGATGAGTGTAATAATATTATCAACACATCAAATTTTTACAGCATTATCATGACTAGACATTATATTGCGTCATTAAATCAGTAAATCTTATGAATAAATATTGTGTTGTGTACTGATACAGTAAATACTATCTTTATCCATATTTTATAACTTTTTTGGCACAGTCTTGATTTAAAGTTGTATGCCTCAGAATTGGCCACCCTGTATAATTGAATCGTAATGAAGTCAAAACTTTACAATAACTGTTTATGAAAAAAATATATAAAGGGTGTAAATAGACCCTTAACATAAACGAAAGGCACTTATTCTCCCCGTCTTTGCGATAATTTTTTTGTTCTAGACCATACCTGGGAACCTTCTTGTTACAGAGATATTGGGGGCCAAAATTCCAACTTTTTCACAAGTTTTTTAAATGTAGGATTTTTACTTTACACACCTCCACGACCCCCGTACTATTCAATCCATCCATCAGCACAATACTTCGAGTACTTTCCATCAATTCCTACCGTAAAACGTGTTTTTTCACCCCAAAAAAAAAGATGATTCCCAGCAATAATTTTTGCGTAAAGTTACTCTTAGTTTGATGTACAGAATGCTTGGTTGACAGCTATGTGAAGGGTCTGTTTACATCCTGTACAGGTCGACTTGAGAACCTGCTCCTTCTTTTTCGTCGGACAAATATTCATTCAAAAAATATAGTTATAAAATCTTTTGCCCATAAATGTTCTTATGTCCAAGTTTCACGTAAAACCAGCATAATGTGTGTGTCATTACTTCTCAGAATTTGGTCCTTATTACACTATCGAATGGTGTGTGTATTTTTTTTCCGAAATCAACTAGTCGATTCCTGGCTATGGATATTGATTTTTCAAAAATCCAATGATGCAGTTTTTTTTCATCAAAATCGGGCTCCAGACTCCTTTGAGTATTTTTCACTATTCCTCACAGTTTCGCATCAGGCCATCCACCCACCCCCACTTAAAAATTTCACTCTGTATACGAGCATTATCACGTTTATCGCTGTGAGGGCAAGGAATATTCGTCTACAGTTTACCTGGCAAAGTTCAGGGTCTGATGACCCAGATGGACCCAGATAGTCGCCATAGGAACTCCATAGCTAGACAAAAACCCCCATTTCATTCAGTTTTAGTAATTTGATTTGTTTTGACAAGTACGTCAGTCTCAAGTGTAGTCCAAGGTCCTATGATGAAGCTGTAAGGAAATCCTCAATGAAATAGGAAATGCTCAATAAAACAATATAGCCCCGTTGTATCTGGTCTCGCTGTCTTGACAAGTGACCGGGGGCCTACCATGACGTATTAAAGCAGGAGTAATTCCAGTGTGGGAAAGAGATGGCGCTAGACGACCTGTATAGTTCTGTCTCTTTCCCACACTCCACCGAGGGGCTTACTGTTAAGTGCGAGCAAACATTCGGCAGCTTGGTTAACAAAACAGTGCGCTAGCAAATGTTGTAGGAACTATTTTATATTTAGAACATACATGAAAACGTGGCTGGATTAGAAAAATAAATCAATTTTCGAGACTTCCTCATGCCGTGTTTTGTTATTGTAATAAAAGTGAATGAGTATTACAAAAAATATTTCTTTGGGAAAGTTGTTTGTTATCATGAGTACAATCACGTGTTTAAGTATCGGTCACTAATTACCAGTCACCCTATCTAACTCAATTATGATGCTTGCCACAACCCACACTATAAAATAAACATATTACGGACATGACGTTATTAAATATTTATATTGTCCACAACGCAAATTATAACTGTTTAGTATTCTTCGAGCACCTAATATAACTTTGACGCGATTCACCAAGCAGTCAAGTGCTTCTCATATACAGTATAATTAGTTATATGCAATTTGTATGCATTCCGATTGCGAATTGTCTTGCAAGCATTCAAAATTGATCTATGCAAGTTAACCTTTGAAACGTCAGAGCATAAACGCACGCGCGCTCCACGCAAAGCCACAATTTCACCTACCATTTTGTCATATATTTGTGTCATTTCGCGTACAGGGCACGCGCGTGCTTGTCGCGTATATGTGACAATGGCTTTCAAAAGGTTAAGCATATCCTCGTAAACCAAAGATTTAGTGTTTTTGTTATTTTTTCCCTTATCAATACCCTACCGCGAAAATAAACAAAAAACAGACAGATATTTATATACATTTATGAGGGAATGTAAAGTTAGTTATGTGGCAACACTAATTAAATAAGGGAATATAAAATGATGGAGTGACAACACTGTGTCAAGGACGGGAGAAAAAAAAAGACAGACGATTGTGAAGACGTTACGTTCGTTCTGTTGTAAGAAGATTTTTCAGAAGATTAAATAAAAGAAGTAAAGTTTGTTTGCCCCGTTTATTTCGGAGATCATTCAGTATATTTAATTCTTCTTCTTCTTCTTACCAGCAACCACATTCTTCTTCGAATACACAAGACTACACGCAAATCTTAACAGTATGAAAAATACTAGCAGAACAACTGATAGCAACGCTGCTAGATCGAGATAAAGGAGTTGGTACAGAGGTAGATGAAGTGCAGCTGAACGAAGATGAAGGGCCCCGCGAGTGCTCACGACGTGTTTGACCCAGTGCAATAGTTCTGCGCCCGGCTTTACTGGGCGGTCGTGGTAGACGTAGGATAGCTCCTTTACTTTTTGTCTGTACCTGTAAAATAATAAAAGAATTGGTAATGGACTACATTGTAAAATAATTTAAGTCGGAAGTCATCATCATCATCAGACGGCGGCGCAGTGGCTGAGCAATTGATCGTGTCGCGGGTTCGATTTTCGCACGGATCAAATATTTGTATGGCCTACAGGTAGTAGTAGTAGGTGTATGTGAATTTAAATGTTTGTAAACGCACCCACGGGCCACGATACAGGAGAAATTCCAAGTGTGGGGCAAAGTTTAAAAAAAAATGTAATAATAATCATCTGTCTCGTGCGCTTAGCCTTTTCCCAACTATGTTGGGGTCGATCTCCAGTCTAACCGAATGCAGCTGAATACGAGTATTTTCCATGGAGTGACTGCCTATCTGACCTCCAACACCCAGTTAGTACTGGGTAATAATACGACACCCCTTAGTAAGACTGGTTGTCAGACTAACTGTAACGACGAAAATTGAAAGATCTACAATTGACAGCCGAGACCCACGGCTTAACGTATTTTCGGAGGCACGGAGGAAACTTGGTAAGGTTGGTTGTGTTGGTTTTAGCCAGGAGTCACCTGGATGTGATCACCTGCTTTACATGTTCGCCAAGGTTGACAGACACAATTAAAATATTAATTATCTAGATAAGAAATCCTTTTGAGTCAACAGATGATTTGGATAGAATTAACAAAGGCCTTCGACCGTAATTATCCGGGATTATCTCGTGTTTCACTATTGGTTCAAAAAACTTAAGAGCATTAACGTCTTACGACATTCATAAGTCTAAAAACTCGACAGAGAACTTTTCGAAATGTATTGAAAACTAGCTGTTGCCCGCGACTTCGTTCTCGTGGAAAAATATACATAAAATCATCATCATCATCATCATCATCATTTCAGCCGAAAGACGTCCACTGCTGGACATAGGCCTCCCCCAAGTGTCGCCACATTGACCGGTCCCGTGCGTCTCGCATCCAGCGGATCCCTGCAACCTTTACGAGGTCATCGGTCCACCTAGTGGGAGGCCTTCCAACGCAGCGTCTTCCGGTTCGCGGTCGCCACTCCAGAACTTTTCGGCCCCATCGGCCATCCGTTCTGCGAGCAATGTGCCCTGCCCACTGCCACTTAAGTTTGGCTATTCTTCGGGCTACGTCGGTAACTCTGGTTCTCTTGCGGATCTCCTCATTTCTGATTTGATCACGCAAGGAAACTCCGAGCATAGCCCTCTCCATTGCCCTTTGGGTGACTTTCAGCCTTCTGATGAGGCCCATTGTGAGCGACCACGTTTCGGTCCCGTATGTAATCACTGGCAACACACACTGGTCATAGACTTTCGTCTTGAGACACTGCGGTAAGTTGGACGAGAAGATACCACGCAACTTCCCGAACGCTGCCCAGCCGAGTCGGATTCGACGATTGACCTCTTTCTCGAAGTTAGACCTACCTAACTGGACCGTTTGTCCCAGGTAGACATAATCGTCTACAACTTCGAGTGTAGAGTCTCCGATCTTGATAGGAGTGGGTGTTACATGGGCATTCAACATGACTTTGGTTTTGTCCATGTTCATTTTAAGACCCACTCTTTCGGAAGCTCCACTGAGGTCATCGAGCATTGTACTGAGGTCCTCCATGGTCTCAGCCATGACCACTATATCGTCGGCAAACCGAAGGTGAGAGATGTACTCGCCATTGACGTTGATGCCTAGCCCTCTCCAGTCCAGAACCTTGAAGACATCCTCCAGTGCAGCGGTGAACAGTTTCGGAGATATGACGTCTCCCTGTCTTACACCTCGCTGCAGAAGGATAGGTTCCGAGGTCTGGTCCTGAAGTCGGACTGACATGGTGGCGTTTTTGTACAAACTCTTCAGCACCTCGATGTACCGATAGTCGATTTGGCACCGTTGGAGAGACTGCAGTACAGCCCAAGTCTCGATCGAATCGAAGGCTTTCTCGTAGTCCACAAACGCCAAGCAGAGAGGCAGGTTATACTCTTCGGTCTTCTGTATAACCTGGCGCAGCGTATGTATGTGGTCTACGGTGCTAAAGCCTTTTCGGAATCCGGCTTGTTCGGGAGGCTGAAAATCGTCAAACCTGCGCGCGAGACGATTCGTGATGACTCTTGAAAACAGCTTGTAGACATGGCTTAGAAGTGAGATGGGCCTATAGTTCTTCAGCCGGGCATTGTCGCCCTTTTTGAAGAAGAGTACCACCACACCCCTGCACCATGCCTGCGGCGTTTTCCCCTCGAGTATGACGGAATCAAACAGCTTCTGAAGGGTCTTAAGTACCGGTTTTCCACCTGCCTTCAGGAGTTCGGCCGTAATTCCGTCCTCACCCGGTGCCTTGTTGTTTTTAAGCTGTTTCAGAGCCATCCTAATCTCGTACAGGCTGACATCCGGAATGTCTTCGGTATAGTGTCGGGTCAGTCTAGCTCTTGGGTCGTTAGCTAGATTTGCAACGGGTTTACTGGTTGAAGTGTACAACTGCCCATAAAAACTCTCGATCTCCCTCAGCAGCTCCGGTTTGGCGGATACGATCCTGCCATCGTCGGTCTTCAGTTTCGTGAGCTGGCTCTGCCCAATAGCCAAAAAAATACTAATAAAAAAATACATAAAATAGATAAAATAAATAATAATAATCTCTATAAAAAAAAATTACAACTAACTACAAAAAGTATAATTTTACTGGGGATCGAACTTGCGACGTGATGCACGTAAAGCGGTCATGAAACCGTTTCTCTATTTGCTTCGCTGACATATACTTTGAAATAGACGTTGTTACGCATATCAAGGCTGAAACGATAAACAATTGAATAATACTAACATAATGCAATATTGCTCATCCCCTTAAGCAAGTACCGTGATAATATATAGCCTAACATTTGAAGAAGCCTATTATAGATATTTGTGCAAAATTTGAACAGGATCTATGCAGTAGTTTTTGCGCCAAGTCGGAACATCGGACCGGATTTTAACGATTTTATTATATGTAGAGAAGAGAAGAGATGTAGAGAAGAGAAGAGATAAAAAAGATAGTTGGAAATTTCTGTTTGTATGCAAAATCTAAAATCGGTGTAATTTAGCTGCAACACTATTTTTCGAAAATGTTCTCTGTCAAGTTTTTAGACGCTCTTAAGTCGCAGAATCAAACTTACTTAGGATTATTGAGAATTTCATTGATAGCCACTTTCAAGTCCACAGCCGTATCATTAGACAGTTTGACTTCCAAAGCGAAACCTTTACTGACAGATCTCTTGACGTTGACGGGCTGGTCTCCAAAAACTGGTATACCAATTATGGGGACACCATAGTGGATTGTCTCTGTGGTCGAGAGGAGACCTCCGTGGGTTATGAAGAGTACGCATTTTGGATGAGCTGAAAACAAAAATTATTGTAAGTACACACGGAGACAAATAAAGCTATACATTTCTAGTATAAAATGGCCTCGCTTTGTATAAATTTCCTGTACAATGAGAGATCCGCAAAAACTGGTTTAATATAGCTTGATTGATCGCAGTTCGGACCAGTGAGTACAAAATATAAAGTGAAATAAGGATAATAATTAATCATTTTAAGTTTGTTTCTGTTTTTCTTCTCAGAGCAGTCTGATAGGAAATAGTATTTATACTATTTTTGACATCTTCGTAAAATCCAATTAACAGAAAAAATAATTTATCAAGGTTTTATTAAAACACCTATGAATTTCAAGGCTTCAGTAACACAGCCACCAACAATAACTTTTCTATAGATACAAAACATCGAAACGTATTAGCCAACATATTTGTAATAACTGATGTTTTTTCACGAATCCGTAATCGGTCCCATGAGGGTGCTTCCACCTCATTTAAGTGCCTCATGCGGAAGAAAAATGGCCAATAACTCACATAAAATACTTGGTTGTGGTGCCCATTTCAATATATGAACATTTTTGGGCATATTGGGCAAATCCTCTTCGAATTTCCACAACACGGTCTGTTTGAGTTCTCCAAACATTTTCAGGAGATCAGTTTTGACTTGCTCTGGCCAGTCCTTGCTCTTCAAGTTTGATCCCATGCTGAAGTATATGACTCCGTTTTTGGCACTCATCATAATCTCCTCTAAGTCCTGTAAGAAAATTATCCGTATCTATTATTTAACATGTAATCTTACCAATGAGATAGTGTATACCCCCAAGCTCTGTATAATACTTTAGCACACACACAATAATGCTCCCACTGGTGGGACATAGGTCTCTATTCAGAAAAAAAGAGTGGGTTATAATTAACCACGCTGTCCCAGTGCAAGTTTCTTCGAAGTTTTGATTCTACATTGTTTTTCTTCCGTTTTTTATAAAGCCTCAACTCTCTCGACTTTTTTTTTTTCGGATGGGGAATCATCAAATGACCCTCGCTCTGGGCGGCTATTGACTCCATCCATGTTCCTTCTTTGCCCTTTGTGTTCCAGGGCTGCGGTATTTCTTTCGAACAGCCCCGCAGCACTAGCAGGCATCGGCCTTTGCAGACCCCTTCCTTTTTGCTGACATCTCTTTGAGGCGCGCGTGGAACACGAACTCTCTCGCCTTATATTCAAAATTAACGGACCTGTTTCAAAAATGTGTAATAAGTTACATAACCTGTGGTAAAGGCTTCACGTCCTCATCAATATGGTATCCCCCTATAGGCTTGTAGTTCTGTGGCAAACCTAGAGCCAATCCCATAGACACGTGTGAGTTGCCCAGAATCAAAGATGCGTTGTACTGAACGTCATTGAATGAAGGAGGCTGACGACCTCTCTGTAGTATGAACGGCACTATCAACCTCTCGTATTCTTTTGTATGCATGTCGTCATAGTACCTGTAACAATGAATTTTGGATGTTTTAAAATTATTGTACGCACGACGGCCAATCAAGCTGTACCAGTTTATGCAGATCTCTCGTTGTACGGGAGATTTATACAAAGCGAGGCCATGTTATACTGGAAATGGTTAGCTTGATGTGCCGCCGTGTGTACCAGCAGAATCTCGAAGCGCGAGTTGGTTAGATATTTAAACTAGGTTCAGGGAAATTTAAAGGTTTTATGGGATAATCGTCCCATATAAAGTGATTTGAAAGGGCCTTTCAAGACGCAAACCCGAAACTACATAAAAATAAAATAAAAAACGTTTAAAATAAAAAAGTTTTTCATAATTTTTTTTTATCAAATTTTTAAATATTTTTTCTTCATTTTTTTATTCTACGGGTGGCTTTCACGAACAGTTGAACCAGATTAACAAATTTAAATAGCATTCGAGAACGGTGGCGGTCAACATTCTATAGCAATTATGACACTGACAGCTCTGCAAAGCGGTTAAGATGTACCTACTGATAGCGTCAAATTTCTTTGGTGAAATTAGCTCTAAGTGAAATGAAGCCGTGAATCCATTTGTTCTGATTTTTAATCTTTATTTAACATCCATCATGAGATAACCCTCAAAATTATGACTCTTGGCTCAGGTTCGGTTTCCAGTCTAACCGGATGCAGCTAAATACCAGTGTTTTACATGGAGCGACTGACTATCTGACCTCCACAACCCAGTTACTACTGGATAATACGATACCCCTTGGTAAGACTGGTTGTCAGACTTTTGGGCTACTGACTTCCCGTAATGACTGTCAAAGATCTACATATGACAGCGAAGATTGACCCGAGGGGTTGTTATTATTTTATATATTTGACTCTACGGTCAAATTCTGACTAAAGATGAAATCAACATTTTAACAAAATTGGCCGTACTTACATAAATGCGTTGTATTTTGCATTAATTCTTCTCCAGAGCTCTTCGACTCGCTGCGTGAAGCTGTATGGTGGCGTCTTAGGAGACATTGCATCAGTTGAATAAGCAGGACTGGGGGCTGCATCGATGAGGCTAAGGATACCGGCATTGACCTCTACAGGAGACATCCAAATCAGAGGACAGTCAAATATTGGTGCGAAACTGCAACAATGGCATAGAAATTATGTTTTTAAAATGTCTACGGAACACATTATTAAGGAATGGGGAATGAACCGATCTGACATTTCGACCCGCCGCCATTTTGTTTTTTTTTTCGAAATCGCGGCGCACGATTAAAGTGGTACGTATGAGTAGAGAACACATAGACGAACAAAAAATGTCCAGTAATATGGTACCCCAAAGTGTCACGTTACCGATATATTTGAAGGTAAAGATCGACATATGAGTACAACGACAATCATTAAAAATAAACTTATTCCGTGACCATTGGCGTCAGATTGCGTCCAAATAATCGTTCCCAGGTTGATTATTATTATTACTGTTTATTGGAAGAGAGTAGGTACTACATTACATCCTAGTAGGAGCACGAGAAAACAACTACTATAATTAATTATTTGCCTACTAAATCGCAACGCATCGCAATGAAACGCTTTATTATGTCAAAGAATATCGCGCGGTGGGTCGATATGCCAGCGTCCATACGAAAAAGGCCGAACACCTTTCCAAACGCCTAGTTGCCGCTTCGCGTGCTCCTATAAGTCTCATAGACACATTACCAGCTGATAGGCTTGAGAAGGAGTTTTTTGATACACGGGTAATTGTTTAGTTAATTGTTAGTCTAGTTTCTTTAGTTACATACTACCCCCATACTTAAGTACAAATGCTGTATCCGTGATAATATTGTAATACCAAATGATTTGTAATGAGTAACCATGGCGTTTCTTGCCGGTTCTTCTCCATAGGAAACGACCAACCCGAACCGTGCACCTTTTTGTCGACGTTTTACAAGTGCCCATCGAGGCCTATGTGAAATAAAACATTTTGATTTTTTGATTTTGAGTTTAGTTCGATTAAATGAAAATCATTACATCACTCTTTAAAATCAACCTCAAACATTTCTGAAATAAAAATACGACATTGTAAGGCCGTACTTTTTGAACATAAAGTATTTGGCTCTGGGACACAAAATCTGCCAAATAGAATTACCATCCATCATAAATGTTATGATTGTATTGTATCGATGCTTTCCAATAAATTAATTAATTGATTGATTGATCTGGAGAAAGTAAAATGGTCTATTCTAAAAGGTCGAGATTAAAAGGGAATTGGGATTCTCCATACAAATTTTGACAAAATCGACGTTTTTATTCCGATTTTTTCTTCCTGAGTACCTCGAAAGAAATAACTTTTTTTTTCTAAAATCAAGGTCTACTGTAGGCACGTCCCACGTCCCTGTCATTTCCTTTTTTCAGCAACTAATAAGTAAAGAAAATATGACCCCCCAAAAATGAAAAAATGCCCCATTTTTACGGCCGTGATTACGGACTACCAGACAAATTCGAAAAGTTTTTAACGTAAAAAAAATTGATAGGAACCTAGACATACTCTTTCTTAAAAAAATTATGTCAAAAATAATTGAATCGGCTCATTTTTCGAAGAGAAAAAAGGGAAATCCGAAACGTCGATCTCGTCAAAATGTTTGTGATATAATCGGTCTGAGCTGCAGCTGTCCCTATCGCACTCTACACTAGCAGGCTTGACGCAGCGCGACGACAATAGTATCACCAAATACATATTTTTCAAATTCCTCGCAGGCCCTGTTCCCTCATACAAGGGTAGCTGTACTACTTTACTTACTAAAATAATCAAAGGTAAGGCCTCCGAAATTACTCCACATTTTGAAAGCGTAAGGTATGTTGTCGTCGGACGCTTCCAGCCCCATGAACGCACATGACATAGTGCACGAGCGATGTGTTACTAACACAGTCCTTTATACTAACACAATTTTTATTTTTATGATACTAGTATGTATGTCTGTAAGGTATGGGCCAAAGTTACCTAAAAATAAATAAATTTTATGATGACACACTGACTCCCTCCCAAATTCTTATATTATAGACAGTCTTAAGCGTCTTTTGAAATAGAATTCAAAAGGACGCATTTTTGTTTTTTAATTTTTTATTTCTGTCGCCGTAGTTACAGAGACAGAGAAACCGAGACGATCTGGACGCGTATCGCGAAGGCTGGTTCGAGGAGTCACGGGAAAAGACCAAAAAAAAATTGATTGATTGATTGATTGATCGGAATTTGGGGGAGGCCTTTGCCCAGCAGTGGGAGAGCACAGGCTAAAAAAAAAACATAGACAGTATGAGACCTACCCTTAACTAAAACTAAGTATGTGGGAACTGTTAGCCTGCATCATCTTACTGTTAGGGTAACTTCCAGCGCGATCGTTGACGGCTGACCGTTTGTTTCGTCCAACTCATCTCACCGTCCTCTACGACTATTAGTAACTAACTTATGCCCGCGGCTTCGCCCGCGTGGAGTTCGGGGTCGAGATAAAAAGTATCCTATGTGTTAATCCAGGTTATAAACTCTGTGTGGCAAACATCTAAATCTGTTTAGTAGTTTTTGCGTGAAAGTGTAATACATCTATACTTCTATGCTAATATTATAAAGAGGTAAAATTTGTTTGTATGTAGGGGGTAATCTCCGGAAGTAATGAAACAATTTTAAAAATTGTTTCACTGGTAGAAAGCTACATTATTCGTGAGTGCTATAGGCTATAAATTATAAAAATGTCATGCATATTAGCCGAGCTATCACTATTTTCGCGCACGAAGTCGCGGGCGACCTGCTAGTACATAATATTTTCACAAAATTTCGCATTTATAACGTGTTTAGGGTGTTGTTACAGTTGCCGCGGGCATGCAGCGCATCGGCGATGTTTGCGGATGCACAGGTGGATGGTTTCCATGCTACTTGCGCAAGCGGTGCGCCGCCATGCGCTGCAGAGTCTGCGCCAGCCCTAACAGAACACATACATTTCGGAGCAACTTACATTTGAGTTTAAATACTAACGTAGATAAGTAAGTTCTGAAGTTTTACTAACGTTGTGAATTAATTTTGTGAACATGAATAATTATGAATGTACTTATATGGATTTTGTGATATCTGAATTGAATGAATTTATTTATTTATAACAGTAGTAAGATTAGGTAATTTCTACGTACCCAGCAATAAGTTCAGAAAACATCCATTCTACGATAACCACATCAAAATGTTCTTTCGGATCATTCAGGAGCTTCTGTACGTCTTTGTTCTCGACCGTAGTTGCCGCCATTTTCAGCATCAACCTCCTTACAAAGTTCTGATGGTCACTTGTTGGCACAGATTTCTCCATTATTTTCTTTATGTTGATTGAGTCAACTGTTGAAACGAATGTTGTTAAATAGCTATCATCAACAGCGTGCTGATGATGATAGCTGACAGGCTCATCTGTTCATTCATCAGACGCTGCAGTGACTTGCACGTCACCTACATTAGTCGGCTGTCAACATAAATATATTTTTTGTGTGTTTAATGTATTGTGTGCGTTTAATGTGTCATTTGTGTTATATATAGAATTTTGAGTGTATTAATGAGTCCTTGTTACTTGAATAAATAAAAATGAATAATAATAATATATAGCGGTACTCCTGGACACGGCTGGTACTGTTTGAAGGTTCCTCTCTCTGGAGCCCTGACCGCCGGTAGCTTGGACCCTGCTCCCGATACCGGCGGACCACTATTTTTTATATTTTTAAATGTTTTTTACATTGTTTTATACTAGAATATTTAAAAATATATTTAATATGTGTAAAAATAAATAAAAGAAATAATAACGAATAACTGGCACGCATAGTGAGGCGGTTCCTCTATCTGCAGCCCTGACCACCGGCAGCCTGGACCTTATTCCTGATGCCGATGGGCCATCTATTTTTTTATATTTTTAAATGTTTTGTTTACTTTCGTTTTTGAAAATATTTAAAAATGTATTAGATAAGAGAAATAATGAATAAAGAATAATAATAAATATTTTAAGAAATTCACGACTGTTTACTGTCACCCACAGCCCGACTTCACCCACTGGTGAGCTGCCAGCCCCATCCAGTTTTCACACGTGATTGCAACAATATTTCGCCGACTGATTTGCTAATTTGTAATTTTCCACGATAAAAATTAAATCACCAGACATAATACTAACTTGACGGCACGTTTGGCGCAGTGGGTAAGCGATTGGCTGATGCGCGGCGGGTCGCGGGTTCGATTCCCGCACGGAACAAATATTTGTATGGCCTACAGATAGTTGTTCCGGGTCTGGCTGTTTGTGTATGTGAGTTTAAATGTTTGTAAGCGCACCCACGATACAGGAGAAATTCCTCTGGGGCATTTTTAATTAATCTGGGGTAAAGTTATTTAAAAAAAAAACAAAAACTATTTTAAATACACTAGTAGAAAATGTGACAGAAGAAAAAACAAAGATAGTTTGCTGAATAGGCTACATAAGAATAAGAAAATGTGAAGATATGAAATCAACATACCTGGCATGACATCAATATTACTGCTGACGTCAATTTGTCGAAGGTTCGGGGGAGGATTCTTATATTCAAACGTTGTAATATATGTCACCTGAAACATTTAGAAATCAATCAGTAAACTTTTACTGCTATACAGGGTGTAAACAGACCCTTCACGAAGCCGTCAACCAAGCATTCTGTACATCAAACATAAGTAACACTACGCAAAAAATTTTACTGGGAAACGACTTGCTGTTTTTGGTGTGAAAAATCACGGTATAAGGTAACGCTCGATGCGATGCTTTCAATATATTATTATGCTGATGGATGCATTGAATAGTACAGGGGGTCGTGAAGGTATTTACAGTAAAGTTATAACATTGAAAACTTGTTTTTTTTTTAACGTTTGTAAAAGTTGTAACGGAAATATCGAAGGTCGATATTTCAGTAACTAGAAGGTTCCCAGGGACGGTCCAGAACAAAAATAAAAATTGCAATGACAGGACATACGATCTTTCCTGGAGTGAAATAATATCCCTGAACTCAGTACGAACCTCATTCCCTTCCTTCAGCAACTGTCTGACTACTCCATGGCCGAGGATCGAGTGGCTTTTCGAAGGCATACCAAACACCACCAAAGCCCTGTACGCCTCACATGACGAACAAATTAGGAGGCACAGCAACAAACAATATACAGCCGCGTTTGCCGCCGCCATTTTCTGTAAAAAAAAAAAAAAAAAATTATTAGACTTTATATTTTTTGTGGTTAAAATTTCGAGTTCGGAGCGATTCCTCTCGCGGTTAGAATTCAAGGTTATTTTTTGTTATATTAATTAGTCATTAACGTGTGCAAAAGAAATGATAGGCCGTTTTTAAGTTTTTTTTTTAAATGTCATCTACAGCCTGAATGTAGATACCTACCTATTCCATGTACAGTAGTGGGACATAGGTGAACTTAACAAATATTGCGGCTAAATAAACAATATTCGTAATCATAATATAACATAACATCATGCCTGTAATCCTCTAAGGGTTGGGTAGAGGTGTACCTAATAGTACACCCACATTTAACCGAACAACAAACATTTCATTTAGTGTTTGGAAACTGTGTTACAAATGGGAAACTAACATAACATTACACCTAAGGCTTTCCCCGAAGCGTTAGGCAGAGGTGTACCTAATAGTACATACACCCATATTTCGCCAGTTCTGTTTTTTAAGTCCCATGTAATAGGGGGCGAGCCTATTTCCATCAACCGGGCACAAATCTAGACTCCGTGGCCGCTACTGAGAAATTCCTGGTGGAAAAACCCAATAACACTTTGCCCGACCCGGGAATCGAACCTAGGAACTCATGCTCAGCACTCGCGCTTGCAATCTATATTATAGGTAGTAGTATCATAATCACTAAGTAAATACTATTAATACGATGATTATCACTACATGTAATCAAACACGAACTCAGACGGAGATTGCGGTTCGTTCATAATGTATTATTATGTTATTTATATACCGTTATAAAATGATAAGCATAGTATCACGGCCAAGCCAGATTGCCAGGTGCGTTAGGTACTTGTGTTTTTAGAAGCCTCCAAAGGTCTGCGCAGACGAGGAACGTGGGTGGGTCAAAAACTGTGAGAGACGAGTTTGTGCAAATTTGCTGCGTTATTGCATTAAGTAACATTACGTCATGTCATCTCGCCTAGGGTGTAAGGGACAGCCTTCCGCAAACTGATGGGGTGAATTCAGTATATCATACTAAGGTGACCGTACAAGAAATTATTTCAGCAATGTTATAGGAATCCAATAAATTTGATTTGTTTCATTTCGTCATACACAATCGTATCGTTACCGTAGCGAACGGCAAGCGCGACGACGAGTACGATGAACTCTGTAGCTAGGCAGGAAGTGAACAGCTGACTTCACACGTCGTTCGTTAAGAGTATTTCAACATCCATTGTAGGATTTTTGATTTTAGCCGTATTGTTTACATACATGGAGTGCTGCGTACATTGAAATAAATGAATAGTAAATGAAAAAAAAAAACCTGAGAAAAATTCCGGTAGAATATGATTCAAAGCAAGGAGCTGAATGCACCCTGTCAGTTTGTCGAGAGCTGTCTCATGCACACTGTATAGGCGATGATAAGTTACCTAATTCGGTACAAACAATATCAGCTCTCAATCCCTAAAGACATTCAAATATTAAGAGCGATAGACGGGACAAAACGAAGTAAATCGAAATCTCCTACTTGTTACTACTTAGTAACAAGTCCGTCTGTCTAGTATCATACACCCGCTTGTCAGGTTGCATTCGTGTGTCAAAATCGAAAATGTTCGGGATAAAAAAAATTGTATGACAATATTCCCAATGTCCGCTGTCGGCGCCTCACATATGCGTGGATAACCGCGGGGAGGGCGCGGGGCTCGGGGTACCGAACACGGCTGCGTGAGCGCCGCTGCGCGCCCTACCAGACGCTGAGCTCACAGACGTCGGTCACTCCGGGCATTTCTTTGTACGGTCTTCACACGTTGCATTATGTTAATTGTGGTATTACACCTATTTTATACAGTCCACTAGTTTAATTATAAAGTCCCAACCGAGTCTATTCATTGGTCCTTCGAGCCGGATATGAACCAGCGACCTATGAATAAGTATTTTCAGTCTCTTTGGCTGTCCCATACATTTGGAACGAGTAGGTATTAGGTATAGAAAATTTTGAATGGAACAGCTGAAAATTTTATCGCGATTACGATGTTGGTCCCATGCACAAAGTTGTTTAGTATGATGGTCTGTATTCTGTACCACACCTTTAAGTATGACCACACTTTTGAGCCATACTGTATGTCTGATTGCACAGCCTGGTCAGTCAGCACCGTGTCCACCTCACCTTTGGCATGTGAAAGAAGACTTATGTTAATTATTTCTATGAGGAAAATCAATTCACCTAAGACAGCCATATTGTTAGTAAACAAGGACACAATAATAATAATACAGGATTTATGATTCTCAGACGTGTTTTCAGAGCGTTTTTTCCTCATATAATTAGAGTGTAGATGACGATTTTGGTTTTACCTGGTATGTGAATACTAAGTAAAACTATTTAAGGGGCCGCCGGCCGTCTCCTCGATCGAGATATTATCGTCGCTCCACGTATTTATGTACTATAATATCGCCGCGATTCTCTCGCTCGTGGAGACGGGCCCTTAGTCATGTGACTTAAATAGTCTTACGCCTAGTGGCACCTAATCCGATGCCTAAATTAAATCATAATGTTGAAATTTCATCGCTCGGTTCAGTAGTGAGAGTTGAATTTACAGCAGCGCAAAATATCTACTCGTAGGCATTAATTTGAATGATTTTAAGGTATGATTTAGTATTTCTTGGTGTTCCCTAAATACTTGATCAGGTAAATGTATTTGATTTAACTGTAACTATAGATGTAAAATAAACTAAATGGACTTATTATCCTGTTATTGTATTAATCTTTTAATTCATGTAAAAAAACAATTTAAAAGTAAGTTTACATACTAGAAGTCGTCCTTTTAAATTGATGGTCAATTTATTCAGCGATCAATTCCTATTACTCGTGGCTAAATAATGACAGAAGCGCTTGCCTATGGTGGTCCGTGGATGGGTGACCACCCATTTCCTACCGTGTTTCCTCCGTGCCTCGGCAAGTACTTTAAGCCGTTGGTCCCGGTCCCGGCTGTCATTTGTAGATCTTTGACAGTCGTTACAGGGTAGTCAGTGACCCGAAAGTCTGACAGCCAGTCTTACCAAAGAGTATTTTCCAGTAGGTACTAACTGGGTTGTAGAGGTCGGATAGGCAGTCGCTCCATGTAAAATACTGGTATTCAGCTGCATCCGGTTAGACTGGAAGCCGACCCCAACATAGTTGGGAAAAGGCTAGGCAGATGATGATCAACTCCTGGTTTAAGTCTATAAGAATTATTTTCAATACAGTAACGCATACCTACCTAGGTCAGATAAATCAAGTTTGCTGTGACATAAAATTATCACATTCAAACAAACTGATAACACAATCACACGTAGACGATTATAAATAAAATACTACGATACTGGGCATTGAAAGAGCAATTTACAATAAAAGATAAAGTTACGTATTTATCTCTTATTCAGAATGTAAATTGCTTTATTCAAATAGGTATATTGAATCACTTTAAACTTACAACTTTACTGGATGGATTTTATAAATTAATTATCGTTAATTTACTAGAACGCATCAACATGCACTTTATTATTTATTTATTTAACACTTCAAGCACACAGTCAACCTTTTGTCATTTTCCTACTGCTTGACATACAACTCGACACCCACTCATATTCATTATCATTCAATATAAAATAAAAAATAATAATAAAGTATTAAGAAAGCGGTACATCTGGACACGGCTCTTATTGTTAGGAGGTTCCTCTCTCTGGAGCCCTGACCGCCGGTAGCTCGGACCATGTTCCCGATACCGGTGGGCTAAATTTTTTGAAACACTCATAATTCTTTATCTCAATGTAGGTATTTGGTGTCGGTGCAGTATGTCATCTTCTTCCATTCTTCTCTATTACTCGTCATCTCAGCAGTCACCTCCTTTCTAGTCATTTCAGATTTCACACAATCTATTCATCGAGTACAGAACTGGCCATCAACATTATTGTTGCTATCAATTTCTTAAAATAATGCATTTATCGTTCTTCCTTTTTTAAAAAAAACATGAAACACTATAGAATACTTACAATAACACGAGCGGTCCACAAACAAATCTTTTTTTTGTATTAATATTATGATCACATCGCTGGGTTCAAGGCTACTGCTCCAAGTAACAAACAACTAACACTGGCCAGTTAGAATAGAACCACAGGTTAAAACAATGACTTGAATATAGTTAAAGTAACTGACACCACTTTCCTACAGCATAGGTTTGAAGCGACTGATTATTTTATCCATTACTCAATAACACATTACTTGAATTCTTATATTATTGTTTCAATAAATTATAATAGGTTGAAGATAATTTGATAAGTTGAACTCAAGTTTGTCCTTAACTGTAGTCAAATATTACAAAGAAGGCTCTTTGACATTCGTTGCTATACACCATACGGAAAACCGGTTTTAAAAATAAACAAGTCAAAACCTTTTTGGACACAGGCCGTTGTCTGTGATTGACGGCTCCCAGCCTGTTCTGTATTTTTCGAGCTGCAATCGTTCAAACTGCCAATATTCTGTCATGTTTTTTTTTTTCAGTGAACTCAAGGCAATTGTTTTGTTTTTTTTTAAAGAGGACTACGATGATGATTGTATTTTCATTGTTGGCAAAAGAAGGTTATATGTATTTTACCGTCATCTTCTTTTATTTTTCATGAATGTACTGTACACCGATTACTCTGTGATTACTGGTCCGAATTTCGTAATTCTTTTTTCATTTGGTAGAAGAAATACGCGCGGTAGTCCCGTATAAATTTTATTAACTTGTCTTGGGCAGTTTATGAGTTATGTTCCAAAATACGTATTTTTTATTCGTATCTTCTCGATACAAACTAAAATTTATAAATGACACGAATGTGTTCAAGATATCTCAAGCATAAAGGGACTTCCAAAAAAAGAAAATAGAAAAATAAAGTGATTTAAGTATCACTTTTTTTAATTCATTTACAGTATGACTTTTTTTTTTTTTTTGAAGGGTTGTGGGTGTAATTATTTATTTATTTATTTACCACCAACCATAGCAACATTACAGACCAAGTCCAATACGATGCTACAACACAGAATTAAACAACATAAACAGTAAAATTACATTAAAAAAAAGATTTAAAAAAAAAAAACAAAATCAAAATTAGTGAAATCTTCTCATAGTTCTGTTATTTTACCACTGTTTTTGCATCACTATCAAAACCATTGTGATTTTTATTGCCTTAGCTATAAGGTTGCTATTAGTAAAGCCACTGAAAGTCGATCAACTCACAGTGATTTTAATGTTATTACAATAAAGGTGCTTTTGGGTTGATGCAGCCAGAGGTAACTGTTAAAGGACTGTAGAGACAATTGTGGGTAGTTCTAAGTTCATAAGAATAGATAATTGACTGAAAATGCTTACCTTATTGTGAAAATAGTTTAAGTTCTGGACACTCACTGTAGCTAGGGGAGCACTATTCCTTCAATACAATGGAATTGGTAAGCTTGTAATGTTATAACTAAATAAAAACTCTTTGCTTTATAAGACACGACATAATCTTTGATCACACTTCTATTAATGTCACCTTTTGCCGATAAAACTTGTATTTGAATTGTATACCTGACCGATACAGTATCTTAGTAGGCGTTTGACTTAATGATACATGATATATTTATCTTTATCTAGGTAACATAACATAACGCCAGTAATGGGCATTACAGGCGTTAAGGTACTCCTCTACCTGCCCTTAACACCTGTGTAGGAGTACCTTGTAGTACACCCACATTTCGCCAGTTATGTTTAAGTCCCATATAATAGGGGGCAAGCTTAGGGCATAAATCCAGACTCCGTAGCTGCTACTGAGAAATTCCTGATGGATAAACCAAATAACAATTTGCCAAATGCGGAAATCAAATATTTTTAAGAAAATTTTATTTTCATTAAATAATAACTTATAACAAACTTAATTAGTTATTCTTCTTCTTACTTCCTGATTTTCCTTTCGTTGAACACACTCGAGAACAAATATAAGCGCAGGCGCGCTTCAACAGAATGTAAACAGCTAAGAGTAGGACCGCGCTGACTGCAGCGAGATCTAGGAACCTTCTCTTGTAGAAGGGTAAGTCCACCGCAGGAGAGCGCAGGTGCGGGGCACCGCGTGTGTTCACCACGTGGTTCACCCAGTGCACCAGCTCCACACCCGGCTTCACAGGCCGGTCGTGGTGGATGAACGATAGCTCCTTCGCTTTCTCGGCGTACCTGTTTAAAAGATGATATGTCTTTATCAATTGCTCGATATTAGGTATACGAGTAGTAGTCAGTTTTGTCTACATCTGGGAAGTTTACTTCGAATTCTTTAAATGTCAATCTCACTTTCTCTTTAATACACACCTCTTGTTACTTAAAACTTCTGCTATCTTATTCTTCAGTTTATCAACCATTGTGTAAGAAAGGTCTACTCTTTGCGCAAACCCTCTGTTGACTGCCTTGTCGACATTCATGAACTGATCACCAAATACTGGAATGCCGATGATTGGCACTCCAAAGTGGATGGCTTCAGTCGTTGACAGAAGACCACCATGCGTTATGAAGACGGCCAGATTTTTGTGAGCTGAAAATTAAAAAACAAACATGTCAAGCCTATTTTCTTCAAAGAGATCTGGAATGTTATAGGTTCCATGATTCCATGTAATAGGGGGTGACAGACAGAAACTTACAAAGAATTTCCTGCTGAGGTGCCCACGTCAGAATGTGAACGTTTTTAGGCAGGTTCGGCAAAACCTCCTCAAATTTCCACAACACAGTCTGCTTCAAGCTACCAAACATCTTCAGGAGGCTGACCTTGAGCTCGTCGGGTAAGTCTTTACTCTTCAAATTTGAGCCCATGCTGAAGTAAACCACTCCATCCTTTGAGCTGTCCATAAGTTTCTTCAAGTCCTATAAACACATCATCAGAATTAAGTTTAGGTGAGAAAAACCTCACTATCTACTTTTTTGGCTGAAATTATCTTTATGACTATCTTGCCTTCAATGACAGATAATTCTGTTCTCTAAACATCGTCCTTACCTCAGGCAGAGGCTTCACAGTATCGTCAATATGGTAACCTCCGATATACTTGTGGCTCTGAGGAAGAGAAGCACCTCCGGTCGTAGTTACGTATGCGTTGGACAGCACCAAGGATGCGTTATACCTGGCTTCGTCGAAAGTTGCGAGTTTTCGTCCACGTTTCTCAACAAGAGCGCCAAAAAGTGAATTGTATGTATTTTCTTGACGACCGTCCAGCCAACTAAAATTGTAGAAACATTGTAATAAAATCTCAATATTTGATGTAGTTTTAATATCATGCAACTGATTATTTTAATAACATTTTCATCTACAAGATTGAAGATCTGGTTTTCATTTATGTATTATAGTGGATCAAAATAATCTGAACAGGTAGTAACAACCATGCTAGTGTTTTGTCTCTGCGGATTTGCTTATGTGCCATTCTCTTGATAGTGTTAAACAGTATTATTGCTTATTATAATTGTAATACTTACACGTATCTCAGGAACTGAACTTTTATTTGAGTCCACAGTTCAAACGCTCGCTGCGAAAAGGTCAGCGGTGGTGAGAACGGACTAACCAGAGAGTCCACCGAATATGCGGGGTTCAACGGTTCATCGACCAATTGCATAATTTGCCAGTGAGGATCGACAGATGACGACCAAATCAGTGGACAGTTGAACACTTGCGCAAATCTGAAATTAAGGGTATTTATTTGGTATATTTAGAAGTCAGTTAGTGTCAGACTCTCAAAACTAAGCAGAAATGAGCCGCTTTAACTTTCCAATGTTAAATTCGGTTTCTTACCCAGCTAGTGAATCGCCAAACATCCACTCAACGACGACCACATCGAAATATTCCTTCGGATCATTCAATAGCTTTTGAACGGCTTCATTCAGAACAGTTTTTTTTGCTAACTCTGTCATCATGTAAGTCAAAAAAATAGTATTCATTTCTTGAGATTTTTGCTCCATAATTTCTTTAATGTTTATAATGTCCGCTGAAACAATGAAAAAGGATTTATAAGTACACTTTTTGAAAGAGACTAAATACTAATGAAAAATTCAATCGAAATATTACTAGTGGAATATTGATAGTCGCTTATTGAGGATTTTCTATCTTGAGGTAGAATAAAACATACGATGTTGAAAAGACTAAGACGATTCGATAAACTGACTGTCCTGTGTACTGAACCTGACTAAATATTGTGTTTTCTGGAGTAATTCATGAAAGCAAGTAAGTTACAAACATACGAGGTAACAGATCGAAGTTAGCGCTAACATCAATTGTGCGAAGCTTGCCAGGAGGATTCTTGTAGGTAAATGGCGTTATGTACGTCACCTGGAAGTAGAGACACAAGCTTAAGAAAAATGTAGTGAACGTTACTGTTTTATACGTATAATCTCAACATGAATGATGTAACCAAGATTTTGTTACAATTTTTTATTTGAAAGAGTGTCCATGGAGTTTCTTGCCCATTCTTCTCCCTAGAGATCTACGCTTTGAAATGGGCAACTACAGAACTTTCACAAGTTATTATGCCTCGTGACTGTGACTGTAGCTTCGCTTTCTTTGTTTTTCTGACATTCAAAAGTGGCTGTAATGGTCTAATTGAAATAAATGCTTTGAGTTTGAGTTTTTTTTTAACCCATTACTACGCCAAGTATGTCGTCTGTCTATCACAGGGATATATCTTTTTAATTGTAAAAGGTGTCCTTTTGAGCACATTCCATATAATATTACATTAAAAAAATATATACATAAATTAATACATTTTATTAAAAATTGGTACGCGTAAGAAAGTGATCACAAAAGGTGGGATTCTGTATAATTCTCTTATTAATAATTCATAAATCCAACCGAAAGCACTGACCTCATGACCAGCGTTCAGTAGATGTCTGACATATCCATCACCAAGGTTCCCATGACTCCTCGCAGGCACGGGAAACACCACCAAGATCTTGGCAGCTTCAGAGCATGCCACTATCACGCTAAACAGCAAACAAAGCGTCTTCGTCTTCTCCATTTTCTATACAAAGTAAATAAATATATTTTTTACCACTATTGAAAAAAACCACGCCTGTAATCCCTGACGGGTTCGGCAGAGTTATACCTATAATGCACCAACTCTTGATGAATCAAAATTAAAGAGTCAACATCCGTCAATGTTCAACTTGGCTAATCTTAAAATAGCATTTTTACAATTGTTTCTAAAACATTGTAAAACTTGTTTTATTGTTCCATTGAGATTTTTTCGAGTTAGATATTATCATCTGTTGCTACATTCAATTCATGGTCAGTAAATAGATGTTTAGATACTCATTGGCGGCGTAAAGTCGTAGGTAAACCGTTGATGAAAATTAATAGAAGTAACATCTGGGCCAAGCATATTTCCTTGAGATACTCCTGATTTGTTTCGACTAGTTTTAGTAAAAAAGTATGGAGAGCAACCGTTTTCTTGAGCTTATTGCTTCTTCTTGCTCATGATTAGACACATATCTAGGTCTAGTGATTAAATAAAATTCACATTGTACGTTATTCTAAAATTTATTCATGATTGACAAGGTCAAAAGCTTTTCTTATAACAATGAACATGGCAGTTAAGTAGACCGACCGGGCGTCAGTGGTAACAAAAGCCGTAAGATATCCACTGTCAAATATTTACAAATGACAGCCGGAACCATAACTTCTGACTAATACCCAGTCAGAAGCTAACAGAAGCTCGAAAGTCTCGGTCAGAGTATCGCCTAAGGGGCGAGCTTAAGTGCCTACAAGTAAAATATCGGTATTCAGAATATCGAAGTACTTTAGGCAAATGCTGTCAACAAGAAGGACAACAATCGTAGTAGTAACAAAAATAGCAAAAAGTTTTTTAAATCGACTTAACAAAAAATGTAATAAGGTATTGTGGGAGCTTAGGACTTTGATTTGTTTTGATTGAAGAACAGCACTGATATCATAAACATAACATAATAAAACAAACACCTTTGGCATTAAGTCCGCCACTGTGCATTATGCGTGCTTTAATTATTAAATAAATAAATAAAAACAAAATTACCACACCTCCAAAGTAAAATAACACTCAATTCACTTCTTTAAAAATCTAAAATGGTAAACTTGAAGAACTTGTGTGAAGTTCGACAGTATTATTAAGACACTTCGTAAAAACTCAAAATACCGTCCGATCGACTAGAGATGGATGTACGTACTGTTTCGAGTGAATGAAAGTCGTGTCAATTAGTATTATATAGTATATAATCGTAAGATTACATGTGCGATAGCCGTCAAAAGATTATTGATTTTTGCATGTGCAATGTATGTAAATTACTCTTCTCGTAAAAATTGTCCATTAAATTAATTATATTTTGAGTAGGTATTGCACTTTTGATTGACCTCTACTCAGGGGGATCAAGTATCATGTGCTGTAACTATTTGCGCGTCAATGATCCCAGCACCGTCTGTGCTGGGATCGTTGACGCGCAAGTAGCATTGTGTTATGTTCGATGTAACATCATCATCGTTAGTCCACAACAGTCCACTGCTGGATTTAGACCTCTCCAATAGAGTGTCATTCAACTGGATCTTCGACAATACTTTCCCCTGTCTGGGCAAAACCTTGGACTTTGATCCACTGATGAAACTTAGGGAAACCCACAATTAATTCAAGCAAACAGCCATTTTGTTAGCTCACGATGACTTACATTTTTTCGTGATCAATATCGGTGACGTGTTCAGAAAACATTATAATCTGCATCAGATATTTACCTGGTATGTTATAATTTTATCAATGTTGTGCCGCTGTCAAATTAAATTATTACGTAGGTACACAAGATACCATGAATAATATGAATATGTGGGTGAATATCAACAAAGTTAATTTTTTGTCAATGTTGGTGGCTCAATTTTTTCTTTAGTTTTCGTGAAAAATAACGATCTGGTATAAGAATAGAATGTCCAAGCTTGAAGGATCTTCATGGGGGCTCAGAATATCTCCATATCTTTTTGAGATATTTTAGTTCAAAGTCTAGTGTGGCCACCAAAATTGAAAATCACCCACCAAAATCGAAAGTGCCCACCAAAATTGAAAATCAGTGGCACCAAAATTGGATTTCTCCGTCAGAAACCTCAATCTCACTAATAAAGCTCAATGCTCACAAATTCTCGGGAAGTATCAATAACTTTTATCGGTTTATAAAACTCTCTTTTGTTAAAATAGGATAGATTCCGAGGTCTGTTCCTAAAGTCGGACTGACATGGTAGCGTTTTTGTTGGGGAGACTGCAGTACAACCCAAGTCTCGATCGAATCGAAGGCTTTCTCATAGTCCACAAACACTTAACGGAGAGGCAGCTCTTCGGTCTCCTGTAAAACCTGCCGCAGCGTATGTATGTGGTGTACGGTGCTAAAGCCATTATGGAATCCGGCTGGTTCGGGATGATTCTTGAAAACAACTTGTAGAGATAGCTTAGAAGTGAGATGGGCCTATAATTCTTCAGCCGGGCATTGTAGCCTTTTTTGGAGAAGAGTACCACCACACCCCTGCACCATGCCTGTGGGGTTTTCCCCTCGGGTATGACGGAATCAAACAGCTTCTGAAGGGTCTTAAGTACCGGTTTTCCACCCGCCTTTAGGATTTCGGCCGTAATTCTGTCATCACCCGGTACTTTGTTGTTTTTAAGCTGTTCCAGAGCCATCCTAATCTCGTGCATCCAGATCTCGTCCGGGTTGTCTTCGTTATAGTGTCGGGTCAGTCTAGCTCTTGGGTCATTTGCTAGATTTACAACGGGTTTACTGGTTGAAGTGTATAACTGCCCATAGAATCTCTCGATCTCCCTCAGTAGCTCCGGTTTGGCGGATACAATCCTGCCATGGTCGGTCTTCAGTTTCGTGAGCTGGCTCTGCCCAATAGCCAGATTTCTTGCAAATGCCTTGGAGCCGCTCAATTGCATCTTTAATATGCTGGATTTAAAGATCCGTCTATTGAGCTGCCGGTATTTCCACGCCTCGTCTGAAGACTGCAGGATCATCTCACGTCGCTCCTACATGAGCTTGAGAGTATGATCAGAGAGTTTTTTGTTCTTATGTGCACGACGTGTCTTGAAGAACTTGACCCGTATGGACAGTTTCCACGAACTTATCGTTGTATTCGTCCAATGAGCTTCTTAGGCACTCGAAACGAGTCTGGAGTTCAAGCTTTTCAGATTGCAGCAGCTCTCGGGGTTTTGAATTGGGATCTGTGCTGGACAGAGCGTAGACGTCATCAGTCGAGATTTTTCAAGCTTGATATTGATGTTCAATGTGCCTCTTACTATGCCTTGATCGCTTCCGGTTTTCAACGAATTGATCGTAGAGACAACATTGAACATAATACGCTTCTTGGTTGACATGATGAAGTCAGTCTCATTCGAAGTTGCACCATCGGGGCTCTGGCAGGTCCACTTCCTGTGCTCACGCTTTCTGAAGAAGGAGTTCATTCTATAGAGGCTCTCCTTCTCCATAAAACTAGCCAGTTGGTAACCCCGGTGGTTCCAACGTCCAACCCCAAATTTCCTAGTTTCACGGTGAAGTCCCCAATGACAACGGTGAAGTGCTTTTAAGCAGCCTCTCTTCGCTGGTCTGTTTTGGCATTCTAAAAAGCAACAAAATAAATATATATGAATAAGAAACTTGGTCAACTGCCAAGTACATAACATGTATTTGTTTGCTAATCCAACTGTCTTGCAACGTAAAAACTAGCTATATAAGTAATAACAATACATATACAGTACATAATTAAAATCTGGTGGGTCATTTTCAATTTTGGTGGCGTTTTTACGCCACCAAAACCACCAAAATTGAGCCACCAAAATTGGAACCAGGCATAAAAAAAATCTTAAAAAATAAGGGTTTTAAGTTAAAATTAAATTAATTTCATTGATTTATGGGTCACCCTAATCGTTAGCTATAGCATGTAGCTTACTATTATAACACTTTAAAATCAACAGTAAATCGATCCACCAAAAATTGAACAATTCTTGTCCCCCGTCCCGCCCAAGGCGAGTACTTATGTTTTTGGAGGGTAATCACAGCACTAATCACACACCTGACACTAATCGCACTAATGGTACGACTGACAGATCATGCGAAATAAATAACGCGATTGATCGCACACGCACGATACTTCATGTTATAGTAAGTTGAAAAAGTGCCAGAAAAATTTTGATTTTTGCTTGGACAAACTTTGATCGAGTGTCCTGTGCTTTTAAATAAGATTTTATAATATGGTTTAATCGTTTTTAGATAATTTGACTAATGCATATACTAACAAAATTGTTTATTTTTTATTGTACCCCAAATAGTTACTTTGGTGAACGCAATTACATCAAAAAATGGAACTGGGACAAGCCACCAAACTTGAATTTGAAGGCGATTTTTTTTTTTCCCTCATGATTTATATACACTTATAAAAAAATTAATGTGGCCCTAATTGAACCAAGTTACGTAGTTCACTACAAAAAAAATCAGAAACATCCTATCATTTTACACCTCGATTCTCAACGTGGACACGTAAAATTTGCTGATTTGATATTCACCCATGTATATTATTACTTCTTCTTTATTTATTTTCATACACATTTTAAATTTTCCTTTAAAATACAATCTAAAAAAAAAACATTTAATTATTAAAAAAATAGTAGTCCAGCAGTATCGAGAACAGGGTCAAAGCGGCGGTCACGGCTCCAGAGAGAGGAACCTCCTAATAATACGAGCCGTGTCCAGGAGTACTGCTTTCTGAATCAAGCCTCTGATCCAGCTGCCTAACGAGAGCCTCCTCAGGTACTGGTTGACGCTCTTTATCAGCTTTCACAAAGTTCTCGTCATGCGGGACCGTTTTGTCAACAATCATTGGACGCCGCTCCAATCGTTCCACCACCACTATATCAGGCTTATTGGCTATGATACTCTTGTCAGTGTTGATGGATTGATCCCAATGCACTTTCGATTGATCCGAAAACCCCAACCCACAAAAAATGCACAAACAAAACCTTCGGGTTCTCCGAAGAGGTCCTTGGAGAGTAGCCAGTCTACGGACGCTGTTAGGACTTCATCGGTCTCATGCAAGGCCCAGAAAAAGCGTCCGTGAAGATCCTTACTCTGGAAGGGAGGTATCGAAATCCCTGCAGTCGTTAATGTCAAGCACTACAGGTTTGCGCCAGTTCTCTTTAACCAAGAACAGCGGTGTGAGACTCTTGTCCACTGCGACCACACCTCGATACATCCCCACGTCGCTCGGCTTCTAGGAAATATTCTTTGAGACTGCATATCTCGCGATTGTTGAGACTCTTAGCATTTCAAAAGCCTGGACCTCCACACCTCCGTGGGATATATCTCATAACCGAATAAAGTGGGTGATCCATTCGATATGAATGACGGGGACGACAAGTGCCTTTCGGCTTCGTTAAGTATATTTTTACACCCATTATATCACGAATTTGTTCAATACCATTTTATAGACCAGAAAAATGCCATTAAAGATGTGCCACTCAAACATCACCCTACTTAATAGAAGGGTGATTAAAGTGATAGTAATATCTATAGACCCGTAAGCTTAGTGTCACATCACATGTCATGTCACATTAATGTTTTTTTTATCCGCATTATCGAAAAACTAGATTCCCACCAACACCGAACAAGCTGAATTTCACCCAAGCTTTTCCCCAACTGACCATCTGCAGATGCTCTTTGTATCAAATTATAGGAAAGCACTTTGAATTTAGAGAACCAATATAATACACTAGGCATTTGACAGGGTGAATCCCTGAGCCATATTTTCCACTTTAAAAAAACAACAGCTGCCAGAATCATCACACAGTGAGTGCCAGAAGACGGGCGGTTTTGCCGAGGAAAGCCCAGAAAAACCTGGCGTGATGACCTAGAGGCATTGGTGAGAGATTAGCCGGAGATTTTCACACAGAGGGAGAAGTGGAAACCTATGAGGCGAGACCTTTGCCTAGCATGTAGCCAATACAAATTTAAAAAACAATATAATGTTACTTTTCTGATAAATTCGAGTTAGAGAAACGGAGAAAGTGGAAGGAATAAGCCAACATTTTGTAAACAATTTGCTGTAAATAATTTTAACAAAATAAAACAACCTCATATTTAAATATTCTTCTTTTTTCTTCCTGCTTTTCCGTTCGAACACACTTGAGAACAAATATACGCGCAGGCGCGCTTCAAAAGAACGTATACAGCTAAAAGAAGGATTGCGATGAGCGCAATGAGATCTAGGAACCTTCTCTTGTAGAAGGATAAATCCACCGCGGGAGAGCGCAGGTGCGGGGCGCCGCGAGTGTTCACCACGTGGTTCACCCAGTGCACCAGCTCCATACCCGGCTTCACGGGCCGGTCGTGGTGGATGAATGATAGCTCTTTCGCCTTTTCGGCGTACCTGGAAAATAAAATGTTTTAACAATCGCAAACTTTCGTTTAAAAGAAACGACGTCGACGTTTCGTTTCTTTATGGCAAAAATGGCGAGTTTTCATTCAGTCACTTGTTCCTTCCGGTTCAGAGAGATCAAATTTCCGAGCTCGCTCCGCTCACTCCGCTCGCTCTTGAAATTAATTTTCAAAAATATTTAATTGCTTTGTTCTAAACCCCTGCGGTTGATATTCTATCGTAGTTAAATACTTTCAGCATCAGCACTGGTGGCTGAGACAGACTCTCCCTAACGAATAACTCTCACATGCCTATCTGTATAGTTTTGTTTAAAGTAGCTACATCAGACACACCTTTTGTCACCAACAACTGCTAAAATTGCTTTCTTAAGTTTATCAGCCATTTTGTAAGAAAGTTGTACTCTTCGCGCAAATCCTATGTTGACTGCCTTGTCGATATTTAGGTACTGATCAGCAAACACCGGAATACCGATTATTGGCACTCCAAAGTGGATGGCTTCAGTCATTGACAGAAGACCACCATGCGTTATGAAGACGGCCAGATTACGGTGAGCTGAAAATAAAAAAATGTCAAGCCTGTTTTCTCAAAAGGGGTTGGGATGCCTTAGGTTCCATGATTCCATGTAATTGGATGTAGGAGCCTGATACTTACAAAGAATTTCCTGTTGAGGTGCCCACTGCAGGATGTGCACATTTTTAGGCAGGTTTGGCAAAACATCCTCAAATTTCCAAAGCACAGTCTGCTTCAGGCTTCCAAACATCTTCAGAAGGCTGACCTTGACCTCGTCGGGTAACTCTTTACTCTTCAAGTTTGATCCCATGCTGAAGTAAATTACACCATCCTTTGAGCTGTCTATAATTTTCTTCAAATACTGTAACACGATTGTTATTTATGTTATCTTTGGGACGACCATTACTCATGATCATGACTTATTCACGTTATTTAATTTAATGTTTAAAAAATGCGTAATCTTAAAAAAATATTTTCAGTATCGGTAAACTTTCCTTAATGATCATAATGATCTCACTTTTCCATCCCTTTACGGGGTCCAAATTAAGTAACTGATATTCGGGATTCGATAATTAAATTATGCTAATACAAAAAAATTGTGAGTTAATTTGTTTATACCAGATTATCCACCTTGCTCAAAGACGCCATTAAGTGTTCTGCCAGATTATAATTTAGGAGGTAGATGTTTCATCTATAATCGTCATCCTTACCCTAGGCAGAGGCTTCACAGTATCGTCAATATGGTAACCTCCGATATACTTGTGGCTCTGAGGAAGAGAAGCACCTCCGGTCGTAGTTACGTATGCGTTGGACAGCACCAAGGATGCGTTATACCTGGCTTCATCGAAAGTTGGTAGTTTTCTTCCGCGTTTTGCAACAAGAGGGGCGAACAGTTCGGTGTACGCTTTTTCTTGAACACCATCTAGCCAACTGCAATTTCCGAAACATTTCATTATCTTTTCCATCCACGTGCCACGTATTTCTATACACTCTCTTAAAGGCCGTCTCCATGAGCGAGAGAATCGCTGCGATATTCTCGTATAGAAATACGTGGCACGACGATAATATCGCCGCGATTCTCTCGCTCGTGAAGATGGACCCTAAGGGTCTCAGACTCGCACACAGTGAGCGCATGAATTTAAAAACTGAAAATAGCGGTCGCCGCTTTTGTTCTAAACTTTGACCGCCAATACTAACTAGAAGGTTCCCAGGTATGGTCCAGAACAAAAAAAACATCACATTAACAGGGAGAACAAGTGCCTGGGTCTTTTTATACTCATGGATTATGATTGTGATGATCATCGTAGCCGTTACATTTTAAAAATAACACTTCTTGTACTATTCGTTACAGACTTCAACTATTATATTATCTAATTCGGTGCCAAGTAGGTTATCTACATCTTTTCTTTTTGTCATACTTACAAGTATCTCAGGAACTGAACTTTCAATTGAAGCCACAGCTCGGATACTCGCTGCGCAAAGGTCAAGGGTGGAATATACGAAGACATGCTGTCTACTGCATACGCGGGGTTCGACGGTTCGTCGATCAATTGTATGATTTGCCAGTGAGGTTCAACAGATGACGACCAAATAAGTGGTGCATTGAACACTGAAGCAAATCTGAAATTTCATCATCATCATCATCATTTCAGCCGAAAGACGTCCACTGCTGGACATAGGCCTCCCCCAAGTGTCGCCACATTGACCGGTCCCGTGCGTCTCGCATCCAGCGGATCCCTGCAACCTTTACGAGGTCATCGGTCCACCTAGTGGGAGGCCTTCCAACGCAGCGTCTTCCGGTTCGCGGTCGCCACTCCAGAACTTTTCGGCCCCATCGGCCATCCGTTCTGCGAGCAATGTGGCCTGCCCACTGCCACTTAAGTTTGGCTATTCTTCGGGCTACGTCGGTAACTCTGGTTCTCTTGCGGATCTCCTCATTTCTGATTTGATCACGCAAGGAGACTCCGAGCATAGCCCTCTCCATTGCCCTTTGGGTGACTTTCAGCCTTCTGATGAGGCCCATTGTGAGCGACCACGTTTCGGTCCCGTATGTAATCACTGGCAACACACACTGGTCATAGACTTTCGTCTTGAGACACTGCGGTAAGTTGGACGAGAAGATACCACGCAACTTCCCGAACGCTGCCCAGCCGAGTCGGATTCGACGATTGACCTCTTTCTCGAAGTTAGACCTACCTAACTGGACCGTTTGTCCCAGGTAGACATAATCGTCTACAACTTCGAGTGTAGAGTCTCCGATCTTGATAGGAGTGGGTGTTACATGGGCATTCAACATGACTTTGGTTTTGTCCATGTTCATTTTAAGACCCACTCTTTCGGAAGCTCTACTGAGGTCATCGAGCATTGTACTGAGGTCCTCCATGGTCTCAGCCATGACCACTATATCGTCGGCAAACCGAAGGTGAGAGATGTACTCGCCATTGACGTTGATGCCTAGCCCTCTCCAGTCCAGAACCTTGAAGACATCCTCCAGTGCAGCGGTGAACAGTTTCGGAGATATGACGTCTCCCTGTCTTACACCTCGCTGCAGAAGGATAGGTTCCGAGGTCTGGTCCTGAAGTCGGACTGACATGGTGGCGTTTTTGTACAAACTCTTCAGCACCTCGATGTACCGATAGTCGATTTGGCACCGTTGGAGAGACTGCAGTACAGCCCAAGTCTCGATCGAATCGAAGGCTTTCTCGTAGTCCACAAACGCCAAGCAGAGAGGCAGGTTATACTCTTCGGTCTTCTGTATAACCTGGCGCAGCGTATGTATGTGGTCTACGGTGCTAAAGCCTTTTCGGAATCCGGCTTGTTCGGGAGGCTGAAAATCGTCAAACCTGCGCGCGAGACGATTCGTGATGACTCTTGAAAACAGCTTGTAGACATGGCTTAGAAGTGAGATGGGCCTATAGTTCTTCAGCCGGGCATTGTCGCCCTTTTTGAAGAAGAGTACCACCACACCCCTGCACCATGCCTGCGGCGTTTTCCCCTCGAGTATGACGGAATCAAACAGCTTCTGAAGGGTCTTAAGTACCGGTTTTCCACCTGCCTTCAGGAGTTCGGCCGTAATTCCGTCCTCACCCGGTGCCTTGTTGTTTTTAAGCTGTTTCAGAGCCATCCTAATCTCGTACAGGCTGACATCCGGAATGTCTTCGGTATAGTGTCGGGTCAGTCTAGCTCTTGGGTCGTTAGCTAGATTTGCAACGGGTTTACTGGTTGAAGTGTACAACTGCCCATAAAAACTCTCGATCTCCCTCAGCAGCTCCGGTTTGGCGGATACGATCCTGCCATCGTCGGTCTTCAGTTTCGTGAGCTGGCTCTGCCCAATAGCCAGATCTCTTGAAAAAACCTTGGAGCCTTTATTCCGCTCAATAGCGTCTTTAATACGCTCGGTATTAAAGCGGCGGAGGTCGCGTTTCAAGGATTTAGAGATCCGTCTATTGAGCTGCCGGTACTTCCACGCCTCGTCTGAAGACTGCAGGATCATCTCGCGCCGCTCCTTCATGAGCTCGAGAGTATGATCAGAGAGTCTTTTGTTCTTCTGTGCACGACGTGTCTTGAAGAACTTAGACCCAGTCGTATGGACAGTTTCCACGAACCCATCGTTGCATTCGTCCACTGAGCTTCCTAGGCACTCGAAACGATTCTGGAGTTCAAGCTGAAAGCTCTCGGGGTTTTGGATCTGGATTTGTGCTGGACGGAGCGTAGACTTCACCAGTCGAGACCTTTCAAGCTTTATATTGATGTTCAATGTGCCTCTTACCATGCGGTGATCGCTCCCGGTTTTCACCGAATTGATCACAGAGACATCATTGAACATTTGCTTCTTGGTTGACATGATGAAGTCAATCTCATTTTTAGTTGCACCATCGGGACTCTGCCAGGTCCACTTCCTGTGCTCACGCTTTCTGAAGAAGGAGTTCATCATATAGAGGCCCTCCTTCTCCATAAAACTAGCCAGTTGGTGACCCCGGTGGTTCCGACGTCCAACCCCAAATTGCCCCACCTGCAGCTCATCCCCGTCTCGTTTGCCCAGTTTCGCGTTGAAGTCCCCCATGACAACGGTGAAGTGAGTTTTGAAACCATGCAGGGCTTTAGAAATATCCTCATACATGGTCTCCACTTCGTCGTCGGGGTGTGCCGAGGTCGGGGCGTAGACCTGTATGACCTTCAGCGAATATCTTGAGGATATTCTGAGTATAAGGTACGCCACCCTGGTCGACACACTCTCGATCTTCACCACGTTATTCACGAGGGACTTGTGGACGATAAACCCAACACCACCCTGGGACTGCCGGTCACCCTCTCGGAAATAGAGCAGGTTGCCGGATTTCAGGATTATCGTATCCTCCCCCTCTCTTCGGACTTCAGATAATCCCACAATACTCCATCGCAGCCTGCTCAATTCCTCTTCGAGTTCCGTTATCTTCTCGTCGTTCCGGAGTGTACGCGTGTTGTATGTTGCCAGGTCAAGTCGTCGGTATAGGCAGCCTGATCCCGTCCGGAGATTCTTCGCACCCCTTGCCACGCCGTAACCTCGACCGCTACCATAGTCGAGGGTAGACGGGCTGCCGGGTACTAGGGGCCATTTCTTGGTTGCGCTCATCATTGGGGGGGTTTTGCCATAATCGCCACGCTTGGCAGGCGGGTTGGCGATCGCAGTACGGTTGTTAGATACCGCAGAGAACGCTGCTGCCCATTCTCTGGCAAGTAAATCTGAAATTTAGTGTATTTATATTAGGCACAGCCCCACTGTGGGCATAACGCCACCACAAGCTCGTAGAGCGGTGGCAAACTCTAGTGAAAGAGCCAAAATTAGTGCCTTTTGTAAAATAACATTTTTGTGCCGCAAAGGCTGAAAAGTCGTAACAGTTTTTAAATTGTGTGTGTTCCGCTACTGGCGAACGGTCTATGAAAAGACTCAAGCTATGGCGAGGAAGTGTTTCCCTTTTTTTTCCGGGGTGGTAAATCCTCATGGATGTCCTCCGCCCTAGAATGGGCGGAGGAGTCTGTCAGACTCTTAACTGACTAAAAACCACCCCGGTGTTCCCTTCCCACACTTGCACCGAGGATCATGGGAACTAGTGCGCCTTCCGCGATCCCCGTCTAGTGCCGGTCCGCGTTTGCGGGCCTCCTCAAGTTCGCGGGGGCATGAGGTGTACTCCCCCCGCGACGTCGAATAGGGGCGCGCGTGGACCGGCTTGGGTCCAGTTATATGGGGGGCTGCCATGGCTAATCTGGAAGTCTTTAAATAGGCTCCGGACACAGGTTTGCCGTGAAGCAAGGAAAACCTATTCAGGTGGAGATTTATAGATGAGTATAAATGTAGTATTGTTCCACAACAGATGGAACACTTGATATCGTGTCCTGCCTGTCCTCTATTTTGGATTTCACAGGAGCTGATGGACGCTACTGAAAGTGCCAAACTCTGTTACGTTCCGAAGTATTTCATCATTTGTATAACTTACCCAGCAGTGACATCGCAAAACATCCACTCAACGATCACCGCATCAAACTGTTCCCTGGGATCATTCAATAGCTTCTGCACTTCTTCATTTCGAACCGTCTTCTTTGCTATCTCGACCCTCATGAAAGTCATGAAAGTAGTGCTCAAATCTGCGACTGTGTCATCCATAAGATTTTTCATGTTAATAAGGTCCGCTGAAATATTAAAAATGGATTGTTTTTTACAATTTTTAAGTCCAATCCTTCGGGGATTGGATTACAGGCGTGAGGTTCAGTAATTTTTTTTAAAGGCACAGAAATGATTCAAAAATGATTCTTGTAAGTGGTGAATGTAACGTTATATATTCATGAGCTCATTAGTGTGTAGGTACTCTTTATATTTCCTACCCTTCTCATTATTCAGTACTACTAGCTTTTGACCGTGGCTTTGCTCGCGTTAATTTAGAATTTGACAATTATTTCGGGTTTTAATACAGGGTGTAAGGGACAGCCCTCCACAAACTAACAGGGTGTATTCAGCTGCTTATTTTAAATAATATTTCACCGGAATTTGCCTCCGGTTTTTTTATGTTTTTTTCTGTTACTATTCCTTTATTTCAATGTAAAATTACATTCCCTGTACGCGGCACTCCATTTATGTAAATAATACGGCTAAAATAAAAAATCCAACAATGGATGTTGAAATACTCTAACGAACGACGCGTGAAATCAGATGTTCACTTTCTGCCTAGCTACAGAGTTCATCGAACTAGTCGTCGCGCTTGCTGTTCGCTACGTGCGTTTTGCCATGGTAACGATACATTGCGTATGAGGAAATAAAACAGATCAAATTTATTGGATTCCCATAACATTCCTGAAATAATTTCTTGTACCGGTCATCTTAGGATGATATACTTTGTGGAGGGCTTACACCCTGTATAATCCAATCATCATTCGAAAGACAGGTCATCTAATAAGAACGTTATTATTGTTTTCCTCGAGAACAGTACTTTTTTTCGGGATGAAAGGTATTTTATGTCCGTTTCTGTATACTAGACAACGTATATGCAACTTCAGTGGTTTAGGCGTGAAAAGGTAACAAACAAACTTACTTTCGCATTTATAATATTAGTTAGGATTCTGGTATGAGAAGGGCAAGAAATAAAAAGAGTAGGTACTTCATGACATGTTTCAAAGACATAGCATACAGCTAAGTCAATATTAAACAGTGAGCAGTAGATAGACCTGCCTCACCAACATACTTAGTCACTGTGATCACCGATTTGGTTGGCCTATTTTTTTTTTTATTGGGGCAGACCCGCTATACATTTCCCAACCACCGGAGCTCTTAAAAGCCAGATGACCACCAAAAAACAACCAGGTGATGAAACTCGATGAGACTCGATCCTACTGCAAAATTATTCAGGAATGAACAACGGGGGACTAAGAGCTTACCTGGCTACCAGATGTCATAAATGTAAAATGGGAATCAATTTGTGAAGACATTCCAGAGGCAGACAGAGACGACACTTGTGTCCCGACAGGGCTGACATCGGAGGCCTGAATATAAACGTGAAAGTAAAAAAAAACGTACTACGCAACAGGTCGAAGTTAGCGCTAACGTCAATTGTGCGAAGTTTGGCAGGAGGATTCTTGTAATTAAATGGCGTTATGTACATCACCTGGAAGAAGAGATATAAAGTGTTTGGAACATTCTGTCAGAACCAATAGATAATGTTTATTATTACACTCCATACTGTCCCCTATACAACTATATTTTTAGTATATGCGAAACCTGAATATAGTTTGTTCAGAATAAGTATATATAGAATAAGTAACTGAATCAATTCCAATAATTTTTAAACCATGTTATATTTTGTCCCAAAAATATTTAAAAAAAAGTCTAGAAGTTGGATACCGAGCGACACTAAGTACCTATCGCAATAATTTCGGTACCTACTGCCAAATTATTATTATCAATGAGCTCAAGACGACGCTGGGAAGGCGAGCGCGCGGGCGCGCCGCGTGGTGACCACGTTTTTGTGCGGACATACAGGTAACAGAACAAGCTTATAACTTTGTGATTTTTCATGATACAGTTTAGAAATTTTGTACATAGATTCTGTCCATAAAATTACTAGACACGTGTTTCAGGTTTCGCATATAATAAAACTAAATAAGGTTACACAAAAACTTTTGTAAAAGGTAACTTTCTATATTACTAAGCCTATATTTTCTGTTCATTTGACTATCAGCTCGTCACAAAACTACAGCTCTTTAATTGCAAAAGTTATCGATACTAAATCATTGTCGTTGCATTATAAGATAATGTTACGTTCATTTATGCTGCATTTCCAACGTGGCCTTAAACCAGCGCTTACCTCATGACCGGCATTCAGCAGATGCCTGACATATCCATCACCAAGAATTCCGTGGCTCTTTGAAGGCACGGGGAACACCACCAAGATCTTAGCAGCCTCAGAAAATGCCACTATCAGTTTGATCAGCAGCCAAAACGTCTTTACCTTCCCCATTTTCTATACGAAAGAACTAAATACATTATACTTTCGTCAGTGATTTAGAATTGCGGTAATCGACTTACATCATGCCTTCATCGCAAGATTTTTCGCACCTTATTTTTAATTTATTATATAAACAATGACCGATTGTATGTACAGTCAGAAAACATACACCGCAAATGTTTTCTGTATGCAATATAATAGTATAGTAAATTCGAAAAAGTAATGGGCTAAGTACACTTCCTTGAAGTACTCCTGATTTGGTTGCGCTGCATTTAGAAGTAAATGGTGTAATAGGTTTTCATAAATTAAGATTTTTTCTTCTTTTCGCTAACTAAATAAATAGCTAGTGATCCAATGGATTAGAATTCTGATTCCGTTGTTATTGCATTTTAATAACAAATTCAAAGGCTTTACCGCTGTCAAAGTGATGTCTGAGGATCGGTTACATAAACACGTTCCCGACCAGTTGTCAATCTCAGTTTCGGTAATTCTCAATGGAGAAATATCCATATATTCTATTTTTGGATGTTTTTTATTTATTATGTTAATAAAACTATATTATGTACTTTATATACAGACTACATATATAACTAAAGTAATGAAAAAAATAAGACTAAAAGTAAGTAAATATAAACATATAGGTAAACAACGACGACAATAGGCGTCAAAGTACTCCTCCACATCGCTGTCATCTGGAAACGTGCCCAGAAGACCGACAGCATTGCCACGCTGAATGTCAATGCTAATTCTTTAGCCAAAGAAAGACCCAGCACTCTGGTCACGCGAAGTGTCGACCAGTCGGCGACAGATTTCATAAAAAAGGAGACGCGCACTCATTTTGCGAAGGTGAGTGAGTAATTGCTCCCAAGCACTTTGAGAGTTCTCTCGGGCGGCAAGGCGGACACCAGGCGCCAAACTTGATGCTACTGAAGGTCGCACGCCATGAGGAACTATCTTTAAAACAGGTTGAAGTTTTTAATTTTCCAAGTGGGTGGATCAGGTGTAAGGGGAGTGGGTAATGTAGAGCATGAAGGTGGTACATTGTGGGGCTTATGTTTTTTCCCCAAATGTATCTTCAAGCCTCTTTCACCCTTAAAAAGCGTGCTTGTGAACAGTGTGGGCATCTTACTAGGACATCCAGCGATGTGGTAGGTTGACTGGCACGCCATTCGGCGTCACCACAGTCATTATTGAACATTAAAAGAATTATTTAAATGAAACTTACGTGATAACTTAAATATATAACTTAAATGTAAAAAATATTAAAAAACCAAACAAACATCACAAGTAAAAAAATACGTCAAGTAAAAGACAGATGACAGCAAAGTCGCGCAGGCGGCCTGGGACGCCTAAGCTGCCGCGCCGACCACTCTGATATTTCTGGCGCAGCCCTAGTTACTGTTTTATTATGCAGCTGACGCAATCTTGATTGTTTTGGGTTGTGCTTGATACCGCTGTGAAGAGGACAATAACACTCAAACTGCTCACTTTACAGATGTAAGCAATACGATGTTCGAGAGAGCATAAGCGGTTTATGTAGATCAAGAACAACGTGCGACAACCCACATCTGCGAAATCACAGATTTAGTCACCAAAACCTTTTTTCACTCTGCTTTTTTTTCTAGAGCTTCGACCGTGGCCAACCATGACGTCTTAAAGCAGGACTAATTCTATTGTGGGAAAGAGATGGCGCTAGACGACCTGTATAGCTCTGTCTCTTTCCCACACGGAAATTACTCCTGCTATAGCATAGTAACCCCCCAGACTTACCATAGCAGACAAAGTATTACATTAGGAAGTGGTGAAAGCATAGTTTGTGATTGCGTCAGAATTTTTTCTTTAGGAGACAGAATAGAGACCAAATTCCAATCAGAGATATCAGAGAGAGAAAGTAGACGAATACTTAATTAACTAAAACCAATATATTTTACTTAACAATTTATTTTAAAACTTATAACAAACCTAATTTATTTAGTTATTCTTCTTACCACCCGATATACCCTTCTTGGAACAAATATTAGCACAAATATAAGAGCAGGCGCGCTTCAACAGAATGTAAACAGCTAAGAGTAGGACCGCGCTGACTGCAGCGAGATCTAGAAACCTTCTCTTGTAGAAGGGTAAGTCCACCGCAGGAGAGCGCAGGTGCGGAGCGCCGCGAGTGTTCACCACGTGATTCACCCAGTGCACCAGCTCCACACCCGGTTTCACGGGCCGGTCGTGGTGGATGAAGGATAACTCCTTTGCCTTTTCGGCGTACCTGGAGAAAAAAAATATTTTAACAATTGCAAACTTTCGTTTAATTACTGTTTAAGGCAAAAATTGCAAGATTTCATTCAATCACTCGTTTTTTCCGGTTCAGAGAGATCAAATTTCAAATTCATATACATGTCGGATATGTCAGGATTTATTTCGTTAGGCTCGTACATCATGTGAGCAGACGATGGTTTCGTGCTATGAAAACACACTGGGTGCGATACACTGTTTTTATTAAACTATCAAATTACTTGAAATTACAACTTCACACAATAACACGGGGCACAATGAATCGGATACAGTTCCAAGACGTCTTAACTCCGCCGCGATTAGACACTGAGTGTCGCCCTCGCCTCGAGCTGGACATCAGGGCTCAGTAGAAGCACGCTGTGTTGTGACTGCTAAGTAGGTCGCGTGATGTCAACACTGCACACAGGCGCGCTTTCCAATAAATTTTATGTCCATACTAATGACCGGATCCGATGTTTTTCGCTCTAATCTAGGTTCTCTTAGTAAACTCCTCCGGGTTGATATCCTATAATATGTAGATAATTTCACCGGTTGCTGAGACAGTCTATCCCTAACAAATGACTCATATTGCCTATTTATATATAGTTTTGTTTAAAGTTGCTACATGAATACACACCTTTTGTTACTAACAACTTCTAAAATTGCTTTCTTAAGATCATCAGCCATTTTGTAAGAAAGTTTAACTCTTTGCGCAAATCCTATGTTGACTGCCTTGTCGATATTTATGAACTGATCACCAAACACAGGAATACCGATGATTGGCACTCCAAAGTGGATGGCTTCAGTCGTTGACAGAAGACCACCATGCGTTATGAAGACGGCCAGATTACGGTGAGCTGAAAATAAAAAAAAACATGTCAAGCTTGTTTTCTCTAAAGGGGTTGGGATGCCTTAGGTTCCATAATTCCAAGTAATTGGATGTAGGAGCCTGATACTTACAAAGAATTTCCTGTTGAGGTGCCCACTGCAGGATGTGCACATTTTTAGGCAGGTTTGGCAAAACATCCTCAAATTTCCAAAGCACAGTCTGCTTCAGGCTTCCAAACATCTTCAGAAGCTTGACCTTGACTTCGTCGGGTAAGTCTTTACTCTTCAAGTTTGATCCCATGCTAAAGTAAATCACACCATCCTTTGAGCTGTCTATAATTTTCTTCAAATCCTGTAACAACATTGTTATTATCTTTGGGATGACCATCACTCATGGTCATGACTTATTCAAGTTATTTAATTTAAAATTGTAAATGTTTAAAAAAATTCGTAATTATAAAAACAAGTTTTAATTATGATTTTCAGTATCGGTAATTTTTCCTTAATGATCATAATTATCTCCGTTTTCCATCCTTTTACGGGGTCCAAATTAAGTAACTGATATTCGGGATTCGATAATTATGCTAACACAAGAAAAGTCTGCGAGTTACTTTGTTATTAACAGATTATCGTGCTAGCTCAAAGACGCCATTAAGTGTTCTGCCAGATCATAATTAAGTACACAAAGACGTAGATGTTTCATCTATAATCGTCATCCTTACCTCAGGCAGAGGCTTCACAGTATCGTCAATATGGTAACCTCCGATATACTTGTGGCTCTGAGGAAGAGAAGCACCTCCTGTCGTAGTTACGTATGCGTTGGACAGCATCAAGGAAGCATTAAACCTGGCTTCGTCGAAAGTTGGTAGTTTTCTTCCACGTTTTTCAACAAGAGGAGCAAACAGTTCTGTGTACGCCTTTTCTTGAACACCATCCAGCCAACTGAAATTTCCGAAACATTGCGTTAACTTTACCATACTTAAGGCTACACTATTGCTTATAGAGTGTCTCGATTGACATACTCGTTTATAAGCTTTTTGGAAGCTGATGTCAGTCTCGTACAATTCTGATTTTCCCATCTTTGTCATCGCTGATAGGATCGTTACAGGCAATCAGTGGCCCGAAAGTCTGTCAACCAGTCATACCAAGGGATATAGCATTACCCAATATTAACTTGGTAGTGGAGGTCTGATAGGCAGTCATCATCATCATCATCATTTCAGCCAAAAGACATCCACTGCTGGACATAGGCCTCCCCCAAGTGTCGCCACATTGATAGTAGTCGCTCCTCATAAAATACTCGTATTCAGCTGCATCCGGTAAGACTGGAAGCCAACCCCAACATAGTTGGGAAAGGACTAGGCAGATGATGGTTTTATCGCCGATAGGATGTTACTTTTTCTAGGCCCTCTTGTCCTCGTCCTTTTTGTTGTCTTGTCAATTGTCGACGAAAACTTAAACGTTGTATTAGTTGCAATCATCTTTACTGATCATGTTAGCTATACCATTAAAAAAATTAACAGACTTCTTGTACCATTCTCTACACACTACAAATAATCTTTAGTTCGTTATCAAGTAGGCAAGCAACGCCATTTCTTTTTGACATACTTACACGTATCCCAGGAACTGAATTTTCAATTGAGTCCACAGCTCAGACACTCGCTGCGCAAAATTCAAGGGTGGAAAGTTCGAAGAAATGCAGTCTACTGCATACGCGGGGTTCGACGGTTCGTCGATCAATTGTATGATTTTCCAGTGGGGTTCAACAGATGACGACCAAATAAGCGGAGCATTGAACACTGTAGCAAATCTGAAATTAAAGGAAATCATTGAAGGGTTACAGCCACCTAGGGCTGCGGGACTGTTCGAAAGAGATACCGTGGCCCTGGAACACAAAGGGCAAAGAAGGAACATGGATGGGTTTTAGTCAATACAAGTCTGCAACTCCCTTCCGCTCCGCCCAGAGTGGGGGGTTCAATTGATGACTTCCCATCCGAAAAAAAAAAATCAAAAGGGTTACAGCCAATCAACGAAATACTTTCAAGTCATCTAAAGGGTGTCTGTAAGAGATTATCTTGTAAATTAAGACTTCCCATTGTATACCGGTTTTATAAATGTTTTATAGTGGTGTACAATATGATGAGATGATAGTAGTGTGCAATAAAATATTTAGTTATAATAATTATCCTGCTTGTAAGTTTTATAAGCAAGAAGCTAATAGTGTTGTAGTAACTAGTAATGATCCGCCAGGTAGCCTTAATGCCAGGCTATAAACTCATATTGGAAAACTATACAGTTTTTGCCTATTAAGACTAAAATAAAAATCAATAAATATTTTACTCTCCTTCACCAAAAAATGACTTCAAAAATCTTGCTCGACATGAGTACCTGTAGCTTTCTTAGGTTCTATTAAATAATTTACCCAGCAGTGACATCGGTAAACATCCACTCGACGATCACCGCATCAAACTGTTCCTTGGGATCATTTAATAGCTTCTGAACTTGTTCATACTGCACCGTCTTCTTTGCCATTTCTACCATCATGAAAGTCATGAAAACAGAGCTCAAATCTGCTTTTTTGTCATCCATAATATCCGTCATGTTTATATGGTTCGCTGAAATATGGAAAATGGATTGTTTTTGTTATATTTTTTAAAAGTCTAACCCTCTAGGGATATCAGGGGTGAGGTTAAGTTGTTGTTTTAAATAACTGAATATTCATAAATTATTTTTGTAAGAGACAGGCTGTAATGTTGCTTCTTCAAGAAGTAGCAACATTACAGCGTAGTGTGTACTCGTTTTATTCCTTGATCTTCTCATTATTCATTTTAAATATATCTGACACAGCTATGTCAATATTAAACCCTGTGTCATGGATAGGCCAGCCTTACCAACACACCAAGTCACTCATCTGCCTAGCCTTTTCCCAACTGTGTTGGGGTCGGCTTCCAGTCTAACCAGATGCAGCTGAATACCAGTATTTTACATGGAGCGACTGCCTATCTAACCTCCACAATCCAGTTAGTACTGGGTAATGCCCCTTGGTGAGACTGGTTGTCAGACTTTCGGGCCACTGACTACCTGTGACGGCTTTCAAAGATCTACAAATGAGAGCAGGGACAAACGGCTTAACGTGTTTTCCGAGAAAAGTCGGTATGTAATTTTTTTTTCTTCTTTTATCTCGGAGAAACAATTGTCTTGAATCCCGCAACAAAATTAATCAGAAAAGAACAGTGGAGAAGTAAAAGCCTGGCTGATGGCGTGGCTACCAGAAGCCACAAATGTAAAATGGGACTCAATTTGTCCTGAAGCACACAGAGAGGAGGCCTGTGTCCCGACAGACATTACATTATAAGGCTGTTATCGGAGGCCTGAATATAAACGTGAAAGTAATAATACTTACGAGGCAACAGATCAAAGTTAGCGCTAACATCAACTGTGCGAAGTTTGGCAGGAGGATTCTTGTAGGTAAATGGCGTTATGTACATCACCTGGAAGAAGAGATATAAAGTGTTCGGAACATTCTGTCAGCACCAAATAGATAGTTTTTATTATTACACTCCATACAGTCCCCTATATAAGGTTACACAAAATTTGTTGTGAACGGTAACTTTTTGTTATACTAAGCCTATTATTTTCTGTTCATTTGACTATCAGCTCGTCACAAAGCTACTACTCTTTAATTACAAAAGTTATCGATACGAAATCATTGTCGTTGCGTTATTAGATAATGTTACATCCATTTCTGCTGCATTTCAAACATGGCCTTAAACCAGCGCTTACCTCATGACCGGCGTTCAGCAGATGCCTGACATATCCATCACCAAGAATTCCGTGGCTCTTCGAAGGCATGGGGAACACCACCAAGATCTTAGCAGCCTCAGAACATGCTACTATCACGCTGATCAGCAACCAAAACGTCTTTACCTTCTCCATTATCTATACAAAAGAATTAAATACATTATATTTTCGTTATTGATTCAGAATTGCCGTAGTCAACATGCAGCCTTCATCGCAAGATTTTTCGCACCTTATTTCTAATATTTAATATCTACAATGACCGATTTTCTGCATAAACAAAACATTCGCGGTGTAATGTTATAGATAAATCGTTGATGTCAATTTGAAAAAGTAATGGGCTAAATACACTTCCTTGAAGTACTCCGATTAGGTTTCGCTGCATATAGAAGTAAATAGTGTAATGGATTTTCATAAATTGAGTTTTTTCTTCTTTTCACTAACTATATTAATAGCTAGTGAACCAATCGATTAGAATTTTGATTCCGTTGTTATTGCATATTGAATAACAAAGTCAAAAGCTTTGCTCATGTCAAAGTGATGTCTGAGGGTCGGGTAAGTGTTTATGTAAGTTTTCAATCTCACTTTCGGTAATTTACAGTGGAGAAGTTTCCATACTATTATTGTTTTGGATTAAGTTTAATAAGTTCAATAAGAAGAAACGAAAATGTAAAAATAATAAACATTAAAATATCTCTAGAAATAAAAAGGTTATGCCAGTTTAAAGTTGCGCTTGCAACGAGGTAAAATAACATCACTTTACCTCAGGTTCTAATACAGCTGGAACACCGACGATGACAAGAGCTCGTCGAATTATGTCGTACCGGCCGGCCTATCTAATGGATTATGGATATCATTTCAGATTGCAACTCCGATTCTATTGATAAAACTTACCACAGTTTTAATTTATATAAAAATACACTTTAACCGTCCAGCGTTACACTTAAAGAAATAAAAACACTACTTAAATAATATAATTTATCAAAACTTGGTCTTTCGATTGGCAAGAGAGACCTAGTGAATAAAAATCGAGGTAGTTATACATATAGTATTGTACGTTATCGTTTGATTATATAGACGTTTACTGATAACTATATCAAAATGATTTTGCGGTGTTCGTCTCTTAGTAGATGTTTTAAGTTAAATTGTTGCATGAAGTGGATGTGTAAGGTTTTAAAATAAATTTTATCGGTGTGTGTTATCTTGTTTCGAAAACTTATGATAAGCAAACAATAAATCCACACACCTGGCATCTCAATTTGATTCATCGTTAGAGTCTGGGTCACTACTGCAGATTCTAACAACAGGTTTTCTTTGTTCTTCTAAGAAGAACAACAGGTGTTGCCCACCAACTCTGTGCTCAATATATAACTCATGAGGGTGCTGGAGTTGTGAATATAATGTTGTATACAACGCTACGCTCCTCCTTTCAGTCGTCATGTGACAATGGAGGACAGTCATGTACTATCCTCATTCTACACAAACGACATCAGTCCTGGTTTTTGCATTGAAAATGATTGCGGAGCAGGAAATATCTGTAAGCAACATAAAGTTCAAAAGAGCATAAACCGTTTAAATGTAGATCAAGAACAACGTGGAGCAACAACCACAAACCAACATCTACAAAATCACAGATTTTTTTTCTATAGCTTGGACCAGACCATAACAGACAAATTCAAACAAAGTAAAGTAAGTGGTGAGTCTCATGTAATTTCGACGTTCAAAAAAGCAATTTCTGAACGTCGAAAATCGACAGTAGTTATTTTGGCGTGACGTATTAAAGTTTCCACTTTAATACGTCACGCCCCAGGGTCACCCGCGAAATACAAATTTTCTTACGTTTTTTGTGCAGGTCAGTGTCAGGTTGTATGTTGATGAAAATATGAATCGCGCCAGAAACGCGTATGTAGTTACAGAATTATAATCATTAAAATTTTATACCACTCTCACTTGCATCCCATTGAAACAATTTCATGAAAAAGCCATTCAACGGGGTTACATAAAAGACTGAATATAGACCAAATTCTAATAAAAGATATGAGAGAGAGAAAGGAGACGAATACTTAATTAACTAAAACGAAATATATTTTACTTAATAATTTATTATCAAACTTATAACAAGCCTAATTAATTTAATTATTCTTCTTACTTCCTGATTTTCCCTTTTTTGAACAAATATTAGCACAAATATAAGAGCAGGCGCGCTTCAACAGAATGTAAACAGCTAAAAGTAGGACCGCGCTGACTGCAGCGAGATCTAGGAACCTTCTCTTGTAGAAGGGTAAGTCCACCGCAGGAGAGCGCAAGTGCGGGGCGCCGCGAGTGTTCACCACGTGGTTCACCCAGTGCACCAGCTCCACACCCGGCTTCACGGGCCGGTCGTGATGGATGAACGATAGCTCCTTCGCTCTTTGGGCGTACCTGTTAAAAAGGATTTGTTTTAACAATTGCAAACTTTCGCTCAAAAACTTCAATAGGCTTATTATATTATAGATTCATCATAAACAGGTTTTGTTTAACCGGTGCTTCTTTAGCTCGCTCTGCTCGCTCACCAGGGCCAGGGCGCAACAAGTCCCGAATTTACTCCGTTCGTTGTTACATTCTTCTTAGAAGACGAAGGCTCGCTTCGCTCGCTCCAGTATTCTAAGTTGTCTGAGCAATATCACTGTCCACAAGCACCGCTCGGATAACAGATTAGCGGTCATAGCTCCTTAAAAAGGCACTCCTTTCAGAATATAAGATACTTTTGTCTACACACCTTTTGTTATTAACGGCTTCAAGAATTGCTTTCTTGAGGTCACCAGCCATTGTGTATGAAAGGTCGACTCTTTGCGCAAATCCTCTGTTGACTGCTTTGTCGACATTCGTGAACTGATCTGCGAAGACTGGAATACCGATGATTGGTACACCGAAGTGAACCGACTCCGTGGTTGAGAGGAGACCACCATGAGTAATGAAGACGGCGAGGTTGGGGTGAGCTGAAAAATAAAGAAGGCAAATCAATAATGTTCATGTGAAATTCTGAAATGTTTTCCACATTTTACTAGTAATAATTGAAACCCAATGTGATTGAGGGCGAGTCATTTGCCGGAGTTGAAATCAGCCTGCAAAATTGCACAGCTGAGAATGTTCTGATATGAGAAAAATCTTATAACACTGCAGGAAACAAATCAGGAAACTAGACAAATCACCCGATTTGTTTTAAAAGTGAGCTTTCTTATGTTGATAAGACGGATCTGATGATCATTGAACAAGACTTACAAAGGATTGCTTGCTGTGGTGCCCACTCCAGGATGTGAACATTTTTAGGCAGGTTAGGTAAAACCTCCTCAAATTTCCACAACACAGTCTGCTTCAGGCTTCCAAACATCTTCAGAATGTCGACCTTGAGCTCGTCGGGTAAGTCTTTACTCTTCAAGTTTGAGCCCATACTGAAGTAAACCACTCCATCCTTTGCGCTGTCCATGAGTTTCTTCAAGTCCTGTTAAACATTATCATTACTGACTTGCGTTTATGTTATGAATTTAAAGACGTATGAGAAGAAGACCAAAGAAATTAATGAAATAATAAGAAAGAAAGACGATAAGGCTTCTTTTGAGTGACGGCTGACAGGAGGAACAGAAGAAAAAAACGTGTTGTGCCATCCTCGAGTAACAAGAGACAAGGGCATGTGATGATGATGATCAAATTACAAAGTTCCACGATCCTTACTTGTGGCAGAGGCTTCACATCATCATCAATATGGTACCCTCCGATATACTTGTGGCTCTGTGGTAGAGATTTAGTTCCGCTGGTAGAAACGTATGCGTTGGACAAAATCATGGATGCGTTGTACCGAGCTTCGTCGAAAGTTGCTGCTTTTCTTCCACGTTTTTCGATAGCCGGAACGAACATAGAATTGTATGCACTTTCTTGAACACCGTCTAGCCAGCTGGAATTTTGAAAACATTGTGCAAATTTTTGTCATTTTCAGGTTACTGTCTTAAACAAGGGTCTTCGATAGTGATACGGTGTACTTTTTCAAAATCAGTTGTATCCTGACCATCATTATTTCATATTTTAGTAAGCTATTAGCCGATGAAGATGTTTTATCTTATTTCATTAGAAGTAACACTTACAAGTAATTCAAGAGCGTAGTTTTGGTTTGGGTCCACAATTCACATGCTCTCTGCAAGAAGTTCAATGGTGGGCTGTTCGGGGACATGACGTCTACAGAATACGCGGGGTTCGTGGGCTCGTCAATCAATTTCAAAATCATCCAGTGAACCTCTACTGATGACAGCCAAATAAGTGGACAGTCGTACACTTGGGCATACCTGAAATAAGGGAAAATATTAGGTAATCCACTAATTCGCCTAAGCCCATTCTCTCTCACAGGGATGAGGCCTGTATCCAAGCAGAGGGACATAAGCAGGTTGTACCATCAGGCGCAAGTTAGTCAACAAGAAGTATCCGCCTCATGCGATTGCCTTGTTAGGAACTGTCAAACAAGGGAATAATACTGCAATATCTTCGAATTTATAACAATAAATTCGAAAAATTGCTGTCAGAAAAAAAAACCACCTCATTCTCTTCGTAGTTGTCGGCAGAAACAGCAAGTCTTCTTATTTAGCGATCACGGGTAGTTCGGATCGAAGTGACATTATATACAAATTACAATATTTGGGCATACGAGACATCGAGCTTCATATTACAAACAGTCTGCCACAACTCACAAAGGCATGAGTTAAGAATTGACTCAGACAACGCCCTGCAAAGCAGAACTTTTTCTAAAGCCCAATCTTGTGCCATATCTACGGCCGATTACAGTAGAAAAACTTAGCGGAAACGTAGTAGTAGCTTTAACATTCCGACGTCACATTAAGTACTTACCCAGCAGGTACATCGCTGAACATCCACTCGGCGATCACCACATCAAACTGTTCTTTAGGATCGTTCAGAAGCTTCTGCACGTGATCATTCATAGTAGCTGTCTTTGAAATCTCAGTCATCATGTAAATCAAGATACCAATGCTCATGTCATCGGACGTTTTGTCCATGATGGACTTAATGCTCATTATGTCCTCTGAAATAAAGAAGGTTGATTTATTATACTTCTAAAAGTTACAAAAAGCATATTTGCAAACTATTTTACCTTTTCACCACTGCACTCTCGGTATTGTGATAGCCTAGTGGCGTGACCGTCGAACTGTCAAGTCATAGTTCTCAAATTCGAACCTAAGACAGGCACCTCTGATTTTTCGGATTCATGTGCATATTGTATAATTATCACTTGTTTCGGTGAAAGAAAACATGAGGTCAACATACGACATAAAGTCAAGTCAGAGGCCCATGGGCGGCATAAAAACTCTGACACCAGGTTAGGCAGTAATCAGATAAGAAGAAAGACCACTGTACTGGGACCGCGTAGTGGATAACAGCCTACTTTATTTTGCAGACAGGCCTGCAGCCCAGTATTATGGATGATTAAGTATACTTTTCGTATCAAAATCCTGTAAGAAGCGTTCTCAAAAAAGTCATGCCGAGAGGAGGAGCGAAAAGGAATCTCTTCCCTCAAAGCAGATTTAAATCATGTTGAAAAACAGACGGTAGTCTGTCTCATTGCTTGCTTAGTTGATCTTCTCAGAGTGCTGTCTGGTGTTTTCTGTCAACCATACCAACTCACAGTATGACCCCAAGCGACGCTTGTACAGGACAAGAACAATAAATGATTGTGGCTTGATGACTGGTGCTCACTTGCGAAGTTTATTAACAAAATTAAAATTACCAGGTATCAGTTCAAAGACTTTGCTGACATCGATAAGGCGAAGGTTGGTAGGAGGATTCTTGTAGGTGAATGGTGAGATGTATGTGACCTGCAAAAAAAAAACACAAAGGTAGTCACAATTTTAACCATTTTAATAAGTAATAAGTAATCATTTTCGATAGTTTCCTCTTGGCCGATTGGTTCAATTAGGTCGTAGTTAGTAAGTTATATAATTATAATTTTTCGGTACCGTTGACAATGATATACAAGGTGTAACATAAAAAACGCAAGACATCCCGTGTGGTCTCTCGCACCATGAAACTTTTGTTCCGTAAGTTCTTGAAGTTTGCAATAAAAGTAGTTTTTCTTTAGGAACTAACGCGATCAGCTGATCAACATTTGTATGGTAAAACTAAAAAAAGTTATGAAATTTCAAAAGTCATAGAACAAAAGTTGTTCTGTTTCATGGTATGAGACACCACACGTGAGGTCTTGCGTTTATTATGGTGTACCCTGCAATTCAAAATAAGGAGCTGAATGCACCTTGCCAGTTAGTGGCTGTTCCTAACATCCTGTATTATAGCACTTTTGTCATAAATTGGTATAGTACGTTTTGTCAAGAAGGGAAGTATGTAAAACAACATTAACTTTAGGAATCACAAATAAGTACAAAGGACTTAAGTACGTAACTAATAAGCTCTTAATTACTTTATCTGACATGTTTACCTAAATATTATATAACTAGGTGTGTCACTCAGCTACGTGTGTAGTTACTACATTGTTTTTTATTTGGAGTAGGTACCTACATACTTTTAGATACCGAACATAAATGCCAAACGAATTCTACCTTGTCTATACTTCTAATCATAGTATTATAAAGAGGTAAATTTAGTAGTTGTGAGTACTTTTCGAAATGTCTTTTAAAAAAAAGATAATTGGCTGTTCCTATGGAAAAATTAAAATCGGTCTAATTCAGCCGTAACACTATTTTTCGAAAATATTCTGTGTCAACTTTTTAGACTTATGTATCCTGCTTAAGCATAATGAAGCTTCATTCAAATCGGTTCAGTCATTTCGAAAAAAAAGGACTGGAAAGTTTGTATGAAATGCCGTAAGTCCTTAACGCTCTTAAATATAGACTTTGACACCCGGGGACAACGTAGCTTTTCATTAGTGAAGGAATTTTCGGAATCGGATCAGTAGTTCCGAAGTTTCCCCCTACATCGTTACTTACAACCCCCTTCCCTCTTTATTATATTAGCAGAGATAATCTTAACAACAGGTAAGTACTAACCTCATGTCCAGCATTCAGCAGATGCCTGACAACTCCATCACCAAGGTTCCCGTGACTCCTCGAAGGCATGGGGAACACCACCAAGACCTTGTGGGCCTCAGAGAATGCCAGCATTATGCTGAGCAGCACCCAAAACGTCTTCATCTTCTCCATGGTCTGCACCAAGTAATTAAACAAAAGTTTAATTTTTGTCCATTTATATAAGTTAGGTAAATAATCTTATCAGAGATGCTCCACCTATGACTGATCGTATTATCGTTAGTTTGAAACAGTCGATTTATTTTTTATTTATAAAACAATTATTATTGTTTTATTTTGTATTGTACCTAGATAAGGACTTTTTTATGTAACTTACAGCCAAATAATAAAATAGATAATAAATAAAATACCTATACTTGGGTACGTCAAGGCCGTCCATACTAACGGCTTTAAACAATAAAGTGTCAAGTTCAAAGTACGTTCATGTTTACCAGCCGATAACACATCAATTTGTGTTTTTTTATGAAGATTGGTAGTTATTGTTTTTTAACAGACTTCGACTACCTTTTGTATATTCACTGATTACTCAGAGACTACTAGTGCGATTTATGTGATTCTTTTTATTTAGTAGAAGAATCCCGCGCGGTGCTCCAATATAAATTTTAATAACTTTTCTTGGGCAGTGTATGAGTTAGCTTCTATAATACGTATTTTTTTATTCTTCGTCTAGATGTTGATGATCTCCTAATATCTTGTAGTTTTATAATATAAATCAAACAATTAAAAAAGGGTAAAATAAAAAGCTTTTTTGCAAAAAAAAAACCAAATAACTTCCAATAAAAGTTTCTATTTCGAGAGCTTGTGGGGCTCGGGTCGATCTTCAGGTTGACCCGTGTTGGGCTAGGTAGGTCCATGAACGGGTGACCACCCGCTACGTACCGAGATTCTTCCGTGTTTATATATTTGGTCCTGGCTGTCATTTGTAGATCTTTGACAGTAGTTACAGGTAGTCAGTGGCCTGAAAGTCTGAAAACCAGTCTTACCAGGGGGTATCGTACTACCCAATACTAACTGGGTTGTGGAGATCTGATAGGCAGTCGTTCCATGTAAAATACTGGTATTCAATCCGGTAAGACTGGAAGCTGACCCCAATAAAGTTGGAAAAAAGCTAAGCAGATGAAGTGTTTTATTTTACGAATGATTATTAGCAAAAAAGTTTTTTATGTACTTTATAAAGAAGTAAATAAAAACTAAGCAAATTCTAATTTACATTGAATTAAATGCGACCTGTGAATGAAAAATGTTGACGACGACTGCTGTAAATTTTCATCCTTTTTTCCATAAATGAATTAATGGTTGGTTTTATGTGTGAATTGGGTGATTGTTTTTTTAATATTCTATTGTTTAAAACGTTACTGAGATCTCATGATTATACCCTTTTTAAGTAAGTAATTTATCAGATTTTCTCATGAAAGATGACCATGGTTATTTTAAGTATATTAGATAATACTAAATCATACATGTTAAACGTTTATCATATTTAACAAAAATAACTAAGTAGGTATTTACAAAAGGCAACCGGTCTATGAGGTTGAACTCGTCTTGGTTTTGGGAGAACAACACTGCTAGTCAGAAATTATTATTATTAGGTATCACGGATCTATTTGTACAATTCAGTAATAGATTGTATAACTGTATGTTATTTAATTCTTCAGTTGAAATAGAAATAGACATGCCAAATCAGCGACTAATCTAAACTACTACTATCCAAACATTCATAAATAGATATGTAACAGACGCCCAAAATAACAATAATAACGACCTTGGGATTAGAAACATGATGAAACACTGTTTTAAGCGTCGAAATATCGGGAGATATCCCGTAAGTGACAGTATAAGTTCAAACATGATTAGATTTTAAACCCGGCAAACAACTTTGCTTGTTTCAACAAAAAAAAAATTCGCTAAAAACTCACCAATTTCAATGTAGAATTGCAATGAATACACTTCACTCACAAATTTTTTTTTTTAATATAAATAAAAGTTATGATTGTTATTTCTCTTATTATTTGTTTATATATTTTTATTCATAAATTGTCACTTTATTTAAATATCAGTGGTTGGACGGACAAGAGACCCACGGTAGACGCTTCAAGTAATTCATTCATCCAATGAACTAAAAATGTGTAATATGAGTTATATATAGCATGTTATCGTTTATTAAGTGTCAGATAAGGTACACAGTATCGGATAATACCTCGTAATATAAGGTAACAACGACCCACAGGTGTAATAAGTTATATTATTGCATGAGAAATGTACTTAATCCATACCAATTTTATAAAGAGGTAAAATTTGTTTGTAAGTTTGTTTGTTTGTTGTATCCAATTCTAAAAATTATTTCACTGAAAGCTAAATTAGTCGTGGGTACATAGGCTATAAATTATCATGCAAATTAGCTTAAATATAGGTGCGTGTGTACCGATCTCAAATGGTGTTGGATGTCTGTTTTTTTTTAGTTTGTTTTTTTTTTGTTTAGTTTATTTATTGTCTTTTTTTTCTTCTTTTCGTATTTTGGATAATGCTAAATATTAATGCAACTTTAACCATTTATTTATTTTAATTTTTACTCATAAATTTCTTTATGAGTAAATTCAATTGTTATTTATATTTATTTTTTTGTTTTCTTTCTTTCGAAAGAAAACATATTTATTTGGCACATGCCACAAGTGCACACAACAAACAAAAAAAAATTAAAAAACTTAAATTTACACAATAATAAAAGGTTAAAACCAAACAGAAAAAAAGTGTTGTAAAAACGTGTTTAAACAATGTTAAATTAATTTAAAATTAAACAAAACTCCAACAGTACCTTCTAGGTCCTTAGTTATTTTAATTAATTATTTTTCCCTAACTTAATTGTCATCATCGTCCTGCCCTTGTCCCATGTCACTTGGGGTCGGCGCAACATGTTTTTTTCTTCCAATCTCCTCTGTCAACCGTCACGCTATCATTTACTCCTTTATCTTTCATACCATTCCTAACACAATCCATCCATCGTTTCTTTGGTCTTCCTCTCCCTCTCTATCCATCAACGTTTATATTTACTCTTTTGGTCTTGTACAAACAAAAAACCAAATGGCTTTTATATTCAAATTCTTGAACAAGTTTATGGATTGACTGTGTTACGGGTATTATGATACCTGTCCTTGACAGAACGGTAGTCAAACGATACTGAAATGTATTTGTCTGTGTGGTTGCGCAATTATTTCTCATTCCAATTAGGAGGCCTGGCGTGGCGCCTGAGTGAATTGGTACTATATCCTACCATCAGTGTCTAAAATGGCCACTCTGGCAGAATCATAATAGAATATGAATCACGCAGACTTTAACTTATACTGTCACTTTCGGGATATCTTCCGTGTTTCGTGTTTTGTTGTGTAATTTTGTGAGGTGGAATAATACGCTCTCTGAAGCATATACGTTGGAAAGCGGGGTGAGACAGGGAGGTTTGACGTCACCCAAACTTTTCAACCTATACATAAATGACCTCATCGTCGAGCTCAGCAGCAAGCGTGTCGGTTGTTCGATAGATGGCGTCTGCCTCAACAACATTAGCTACGCTGATGACATGGTGCTGATGAGCCCGACGGCGAGAGGTCTTGGAGAGCTGTTGAGGGTATGTGAGTCCTATGCTGCTGCACATGGTCTTATATACAATGTCCAAAAATCCGAATTTATTGTCTTTAGGGCCGCTGGTGGTTGCCCTGAGTATTCTCATAATATTACCCTAAATGGCTTGTGCATAAATCGTGTCACGAAATTTAAATACTTGGGGCACTTAATTACCGAGGCTCTTGATGATGATATGGACATTGAGAGGGAACGCAGGGCTTTAGCGGTCAGAGGTAACATGCTGGCCCGCAGATTTTCCCGCTGCTCTGAGCAAGTAAAAATAACTTTGTTTAAAGCCTATTGTCAAAGCTTTTATACGGGTAATCTGTGGGTCAAGCACACCAAAAGATCGCTGGATGTCCTGCGCGTCCAGTATAACAACATCTTCAGGATGATGTTGGGGCTGCCTCGCTTCTGTAGTGCATCGGGGATGTTCGCGCTGTATCGAACTGATGGCTTTCATGCCGTCATTCGGAAGAAAACTGTTTCCCTGATCTGCAGAATGCGTGGCAGCTGCAACGGAATTCTGAAGACTGTTGCTGATAGGACCTCTTCTCCGATATGGGTGTCTTTTATTAAGCGGGTAATTTGAGTGTTTTAATTTTTATTTTATCTAATTGTATTTTGAATGTTTTAATTTTTTAAATTTTTATTTTATCTTATTGTACTTTGAATGTTTTAATTTTTATTTAATCATATTTTAAATTGATGGTTTTATTTATTTTATTTTAATTTTGAATGAATTTTAAATTTTATCTTGATTTTAATAATTGATGGTACTTTATTTTTGAATTTTTTTATATTTGTGATATTTTTTTTTTTTTTTTTTTTTAATTTCACTGTATGGATCATGTTATCTGAATTAAATGAATTTTATTTTATTTTTTTATTTTTTTTTTATTATTTTGAGCTCCTGATATAATAACAAAAGCAAAAAGCAATGTAGCTGAAAATAATGAACAATCACGGAAGATATCCCGTAAGTGACAATATGAGTTTAGTTGTAAACTGTGAAAGCTTAAAACAGTGTTCACGGAGACGTATTTAAATTATTAATGGAAAAAGTGCAAAAAGCTTTTCTCAGATACTTTTACAAACGTGTGTTTTTCGTGGACGTTTCCCTACACGCGGAGCTGTGTCAAAAGTTGTTCAAAATAATTGTGATAAATTGTTTTATGTTCCATTTTGTCGCACTTTAGCTCGATCCACCTCTTCTTTACCGCGTATGCTGACGAAGCTCAACGCACTTGTGGAGATGGAGACTAACCCTAGATTGGACTTGTTTGCTGATGAATGTAAGATGATAATATTAGAATATTTGTGGTTCTGTGAGAAGAACGAGGAATGGAAAGGATTACTTTACTTAATTTAGTATTATTGGTTTATGCTGTACTAAATGTAATCAACTTAAATCAGACTCACATCAATCAGAATCAGAATCACTTAAATCAGACTTAGATCAGATGACTTAAATCAGCCTATAACGTACTGATGGGACACAGATCTCTGTATTAGACGAGGTGGGTCAGAATCCATCACGCGGGCCCAGTGCGCGTCGCGCGGTTGAAATCTTCGATTTTTTTATTCTAGGACATAGCTGATTTGCGACAATAATGACATAACTCGAAAAATAAGAAATACAGGACAGCGGTTTTTTCAGTTAGACTAAAAATATTATCATTATTTTGCCAATTTCTTTAGCATAGAAACTTTTATCAAAAGATGAAAGGTTAATTTTGTGTAATTCGTTACTTAATTTTATACTTACTTTCGTTAATTTTATATTCAACTATTGTCGCAAGCGAGCGACATGTGATCTATGCTTCTGTCTCTAGGCTTCTAGGCGGTACTACATTCCAAGCATTTTAGTCTTTTGCGAGAATCAAACCGTAACAAAAGCTGATAATTAAGAAAATGCAAATATCGCAGAGTCGGGAGGGGCTGATGGCTAACAATAACAGCCGTACGGATCTTGTATGTCCACGCCTCTCGTCGTCGTCCGTGGATGGCTGATCGTTCATCTATACATATAATAAAATCGTAGACTTTCCGTGTCTGTACATTACATATTTTTACAAAAAAATCACTGGAAGGTGCTAGAAATAAGTAGTAGAAAGTAAAAAAACATTTTTTTTAAATTTTTGTCTGTTTGTCGGTTTGTCGGTTTGTCTGTTCGTTTGTGCGCGCATCACGTAAAAACCCCTCATTGTATTCAAAATCGAAATATTACAAAATAAGAAGCATTGTTCTGGGTATTATTTAGCGTTTATTTCATCAAAATCGACCAACAGACGCAAAAGATATTAATATTTAAAATTTAGTTGGTAACCTCATGCGCGATTTCTATGATAAAAATAATTTACGTAAATAGGTTTTAATTTCGCCAATTGTGAACCGATTTTGATGATTCTTTTTTTGTTTGGAAGAATATTATTCCGCAATATTCCCATTTTTTATTTGGTGAAGATCTGATGGTGATCTTCGGAGATATCAATGGAACCCTTCAATAATAGACAGCAAATCTGTCGTGATTGCTGCAATCGCTTGGATGTTTATTGTTTACACAACACCATAACATAATAACACGCCTGTATGCTCTGAGGGGCTACGCAGATGTGTACAGTGAACCCACATTTTGATAATTAGGTATGCCCAGTTCCATTTTGTTGGGGATAAGCCTATTACCATGACATGTATTGTTAACGGTTATCTAATGTTTCACCACCTTTGATAATTTTTAACCGACTTCAAAAAAGGAGGAGGTTCTACGTTCGACTGTATGTATTTTTAATGTACACCGATTTCTCCGCCAATCGTCGACCGATTTTGAAAATTCTTTTTTTATTCGAAAGTCTATACTCCTGAGGTGGACCCATTGTCATCAAGTCAGAATCTGATGATGGGGTCCCAGGAAAATTAAGGGCAACCCTCAAATTTTATGGGCATTGATTGATACAGTATACTTCCCATGTGGTCCCATGGTCATCAGGTCAGGATCTGATGTTGGGATCCTGGAGAAATCAAGGGAATTTTCTAAATTGTATAGGCACACATACTCGCAGGCATTATGCCTGGTAATCATCATTGTGTGTAAGTTCAGCGATACCTTTGCCAATAGAGAACCTATTTCAGTGATTTCTTTTTTATTTGGAAGAATATTATTCGGCGGCGCTGGCCCCGTTTAAATTTGGTGAAGATCTGATGCTGATCTTCGGAGATATTAGGTAAAATGGAACTCAACAAAATTAGGCAGCAAATCTGCCGTGATTGCTACAATCGCTTAGATGTTTATTGTTTACACAATATCCTAACATAACGCCTGTATGCTCCGAGGGTGTACACAGATGTGTGCAGTATAACCAGATTTGTTTATTTTTGTTGACAATATAAAATAAATGCATAGCAAATATTAATTGTATAGGATATTACAACTAAAAATGGAAAAATAAAAAAACTTTTTTGCAAAAAATAAAACCGCCTTCAAAAACACAAAAAAGTGAAAAATAACTTTAGCTTCAGAAGTCGGTGACTTTGTTTGTTTGATTCAGTTTTTGTTTCCTTTTGTCTTTGCTCTTTGCACTAAATTAATTTGATTTTAATTAATTTGGTACTGAAAGAGAGGTTTCATTATGAGAAATCTATCTAAATATATGAAAGCGAAAGGTCGAAAACCGCTTGACGTATAAAGATGAAATTTGGCAGGCAGGTAGTTTATAATTATAAGACGTCCGCTAAGAATGCATTTTACGACAGGGCCGGATTAAGGAGGTCTAAGGGCTCTCGCAAGTTTGTATGAAAGTCCTTCATTTTGTGTGCTATAAACTTGAAATTTGGCAGGGAGGTAGTTAATAGTTAGTAGACGTTCGCTAAGAACGGTTTTTGCAACAGGGCCGGATTAAGGAGATCTAAGGGCTCTCGCAAGTTTGTATGAAAGTCCGTCATTTTTTGTGCTACAAACTTGAAATTTGGCAGGGAAGTACTTTATAGTTAGTAGACGTTCGCTTAGAACGGATTTTGCGACAGCGCCGGGTTAAGGAGGACTAACGGCTCCCGCAAGTTTGGATGAAAGTCCTTAACTTTTTGTGCTCCAAACTTGATATTATTTGGCAGTGAGGAAGTTTATATTTAGTAGACGTTCGCTAAGAACGAATTTTGCGACAGGGCTGAATTAAAGAGGTCTAAGGGCTCTCGCAAAAAGTCATTTAATGTTGTATACAGAACGGCATTAGAATAAAAACCGCTAAACAAGGTTCACTTTGAAAAAAAGTTGTATAGTGCCAAAATACACCGATTTTTGAAGCCATATCGTCGCCTCAACGCCATTTAATTTTGTTTCGGACCTCTGCCGCCCAGAATTACAGAACCCAAAAGGACGCCTTTTGTAGTCATCAGTACATTATCACCTTTTGATCTCGCAGTCAGTTCTCACACATAACATAACGTCACGCCTTAAAGCCCGAAGGTTTGGGCAGACGTACACACACATTTCGCCAGTTATATTGAAGTCCCATGTAGTAGGGGGTGAGCCTATTGCCATCAACCGGGCACAAATCCAGATTCGCGCCAAATATCACCTAATCTCATGTTGATAAATCTCACGTGAGATTAGGAGGGAGATGAGAGGGTCAAGCCAAATCTCACGACATCCCACCAGGGGAGGAGGGGGGTCGAAAAATCGCCTCACGTAATTAATGGATGCCCCCTAAAACAAGCATCTCCTTGCTTAAAAAGTGATCTTCCAAATCATGTGTGTGATAACTTTATGTAATTGAAATAAACATTTTTTTTTAACACTGCCCGATCCGGGAATCGGTCCCCACGCTTAGTAGTCGCGCTTGCGACCACTAGACCAACGTGGCAGTCTCACACATGCACACCAAAATTTCCACGCGAACGAAGTCGCGGGCAACAGCTAGTTATACATATAACGAGACCCTTACGTACCTCTGAAAGCACGTTAAAGCGCCCTTGGCTCTGGCCCTGACTGTGATTCATAGACCTTTATTAGTCTTCTCAGGTAATCAGAAACCCAAAATTCTGACAACCTGTCTTACCAATAGATATCGTGTTATATCTAGTAACTACATGGGTTGTGGAAATAAGAAATTACTAGTAATCAATGGTGTTCAGCTGCATCTGGTTATATGTGCAGCCGGCCCCAACATAGGAAAAGGCTAAGCAGATGATGATGAATATCATCATAGCGCTTGCAACAGCGTTGAAATATCTGGAGCTCAAAATTATGAATATACGTGGATGATATCTCGTAGGTGACCGAGTAAGTTTAGTAATAATTTTGTTCGAAATATTTACCGTTTAGTCCACTCTCGACCCCTCGACCACAACCGTACACAGGTTTGACGGTTGAGATGTGCTCGTTTGGGAAAATCTGAGACTACGGAGGTAAAGTTCGTTTTAAGGAACCACGCCGTGCGTTTTAGATGAACGGCGATTTTTTGTATTTTGTCTTACGGTTTTTAGTATTTGGCGAATATCACCGATGTTTGTACATACTTGTATTAGGTTATAACGAGAAGTATGGGCCTGAGAGGAATTATATTTTATTGAACATTTTTAAGATGCACAATACTGTAAGCTATCTTAGTATCAAATTCTGAAGTAAGGTATGAATTATAACATTTTGACGACATTATTTTGGTTTTGCTAAACTTGGCAAATCAGTTAAACAATTTCAAATTGAAACACAAAAACATCAAAGAGTCTAGGAAAACCTCATAAATCATAAGTATGTAAAATTCATCCCAACATTTGAAGAGGAAAAAGATATAGTCAGAATTTTTCATTAGGAGACAGAATATAGACCAAATTCTAATTAAAGATATTAGAGAGAGAAAGGAGATGAATACTTAATTAACTAAAACCAAATATATTTTACTTAATAATTTATTATAAAACTTATAACAAGCCTAATTAATTTAATTATTCTTCTTACTACCCGATTTTCCCTTCTTTGAACAAATATTAGCACAAATATAAGAGCAGGCGCGCTTCAACAGAATGTATGCAGCTAGGAGTAGGACCGCGCTGACTGCAGCGAGATCTAGGAACCTTCTCTTGTAGAAGGGTAAGTCCACCGCAGGAGAGCGCAAGTGCGGGGCACCGCGTGTGTTCACCACGTGGTTCACCCAGTGCACTAGCTCCACACCCGGCTTCACGGGCCGGTCGTGGTGGATGAACGATAGCTCCTTCGCTCTTTGGGCGTACCTGTTAAAAAGGATTTGTTTTAACAATTGCAAACTTTCGTTCAAAAACTTTAATAGATTATTATATTATGGATTCATCATAAACGGGCTTTGTTTAGCCGCTGCTTCGTTAGCTCGCTCTCCTCGCTCACCAGGGCCAGGGTGCGACAACTCCGTTCGTTGTTACATTCTTCTTAGTAGGCGAAGGCTCGCTTCGCTCGCTCCTGAATTCTAGATTGTCTGAGCAAAATCACTGTCCACAGGCACCGCCCGGATAACAGTTTGGTGGTCATAGCTCCCTGAAAAGGCACTCCTTTAAAAATATCTATATGTTACTTTTGTTTACACACTTTTTGTTATTAACGGCTTCAAGAATTGCTTTCTTGAGGTCACCAGCCATTGTGTATGAAAGGTCGACTCTTTGCGCAAATCCTCTGTTGACTGCTTTGTCGACATTCGTGAACTGATCTGCGAAGACTGGAATACCGATGATTGGTACTCCGAAGTGTACCGACTCCGTGGTTGAGAGGAGACCACCGTGAGTAATGAAGACGGCGAGGTTGGGGTGAGCTGAAAAATAAAGAAGGCAATATCAATAAATGTTCATGTGAAATTGTGAAATGTTTGACACATTTCACTAGTTCAAAACCAAAAAATAAAATTTCAATAGTTGAAACCCAATGTGATTGAGGGCGATACATTTGCCGAAGTTAAAATTAGCCTGCAAAATTGTATAGCTGAGAATGTTCTGATATGACAAAAATCTTATACACTGCTTAAGGCAGGAAACAAATCAGGAAACTAGACAAATCACACGATTTGTTTCAAAAGTGAGCTTTCTTATGTTGATAAGACGGATCTGATGATCATTGAACAAGACTTACAAAGGATTGCTTGCTGTGGTGCCCACTCCAGGATGTGAACATTTTTAGGCAGGTTAGGTAAAACCTCCTCAAATTTCCACAACACAGTCTGCTTCAGGCTTCCAAACATCTTCAGAATGTCGACCTTGAGCTCGTCGGGTAAGTCTTTACTCTTCAAGTTTGAGCCCATACTGAAGTAAACCACTCCATCCTTTGCGCTGTCCATGAGTTTCTTCAAGTCCTGTTAAACATTATCATTACTGACTTGCGTTTATGTTATGAATTTAAAGACGTATGAGAAGAAGACCAAAGAAATTAATGAAATAATAAGAAAGAAAGACGATAAGGCTTCTTTTGAGTGACGGCTGACAGGAGGAACAGAAGAAAAAAACGTGTTGTGCCATCCTCGAGTAACAAGAGACAAGGGCATGTGATGATGATGATCAAATTACAAAGTTCCACGATCCTTACTTGTGGCAGAGGCTTCACATCATCATCAATATGGTATCCTCCGATATACTTGTGGCTCTGTGGTAGAGATTTAGCTCCGCTAGTAGAAACGTATGCGTTGGACAAAATCATGGATGCGTTGTACCGAGCTTCGTCGAAAGTTGCTGCTTTTCTTCCTCGTTTTTCGATAGCCGGAACGAACAAAGAATTGTACGCACTTTCTTGAACACCGTCTAGCCAGCTGTAATTTTGAATATTTTTGTAATTTTCAGGTTACTGTCTTAAACAAGGGTCTTCGATAATGATACTGTGTACTTTTTCAAAATCAGTTGTATCCTTACCATCATTATTTCATATTTTAGTAAGCTATTTTACGAGTATCTTATTTCATTAGAAGTAAACTTACAAGTAATTCAAGAGCGTAATTTTGGTTTGGGTCCACAATTCACTTGCTCTCTGGAAGAAGTTCAATGGTGGGCTGTTCGGGGACATGACGTCTACAGAATACGCGGGGTTCGTGGGCTCGTCAATCAATTTCAAAATCATCCAGTGAACCTCTACTGATGACAGCCAAATAAGTGGACAGTCGTACACTTGGGCAAACCTGGAATAAGGGAAAATATTAGGTAATCCACTAATTCGCCTAAGCTCATTCTCTTTCACAGGGATGAGGTTGTACTATCAGGCGCAAGTTACTCAACAAGAAGTACCCGCCTTATGCGATTGCCTTGTTAGGAACTGTCAAACAAGGGAATAATACTGCAATACTTTCTAATAAAAGAACACATCATTCTCTTAGTAGTTGTCGGCAGAAACAGCAAGTCTTTTTATTTAGCGATCACGAGTAGTTCGGATTGAAGTGACATTATACACAAATTACAATACTTGGGCATACGAGACATCGAGCTTCATATTACAAACAGTCTGCCACAACTCACAAAGGCATGAGTCAAAATTGACTCAGACGACGCCCTGTACAGCAGAACTTTTTCTAAAGCCCAATCTTGTGCCATATCTACGGCCGAGATTAGAGTAGAAAAACTTAGCGGAAACGTAGTAGCTTTAATATTCTGACGTCACATTAAGTACTTACCCAGCAGGTACATCACTGAACATCCACTCGGCGATCACCACATCAAACTGTTCTTTAGGATCGTTCAAAATCGTCTGCACGTGATCATTGGCAGTTGCTGCCTTTGAAATCTCAGTCATCATGTAAATCATGATACCAATGCTCATGTCATCAGCCGTTTTATCCATGATGGACTTAATGCTCAGAATGTCCGCTGAAATAAAGAATGTGGGTTTGTTATACTTCTAAAAGTTACAAAAAGATGAATTGCAAACTATTTAATATTTTCACCACTATACTCTCGGTTCTGTGATAGCCTTGTGGCGTGATCGTCGAACTGTCAAGTCATAGTTCTCAAATTCGAACCTAAAACAGGCACCTCTGATTTTTCTGATTCATGTGCGTATTGTCTAATTATCATTTGTTTCGGTGAAAGAAAACATGAGGAAACCAGCATGCCTGACGGCATGTAAAGTGAACTCAGAGGCCCATGGGCGGCATAAAAACTCTGACACCAGTTTATAGTAATCACAAGATAAAGAAGAAAGACCACTGTACTTGGACCGCGTGGCGGATAACAGCCCACTTTATTTTGCAGACAGGCCTGCAGCCCAGTATTATGGGTGATTAAGTAAACTTTTCGTATCAAAATGCTGTAAGAGGCGTTCTTGAAGAAGTCATCCTGCCGAGAGGAGGAGCGAAGAGGAGACTCTTCTCTCAAAGCAAATTTAAATCATGTTGAACAGCAGACGATAGTCTGTCTCTCTGCTTGCTTAGTTGATCTTGACAGAGTGCTGCCTGATGTTTTCTGTCAACCATACCAACACCCACAGTATGATCCTACAGATCCTAGGACAAGAACGATAAATGATTGTGGCTTGATGACTGGTGCTCATTTGCGAAGTTTATTAATAAAATTAACCTTACCGGGCATCAGATCGAAGACTTTGCTGACATCGATAACGCGAAGTTTGGAAGGAGGATTCTTGTAGGTGAATGGTGAGATGTATGTGACCTGGAAAAAGATACACAAAGTTAGTCAAGAATTTAATCATTTTAATAAGTAAGTTATAATTTTGGATGGTTTTCTCTTAGCATATCAATATGAAACTTTTGAACCCCGGACACATCATTCATCATCATTTCAGCCGAAAGACGTCCACTGCTGGACATAGGCCTCCCCCAAGTGTCGCCACATTGACCGGTCCCGTGCGTCTCGCATCCAGCGGATCCCTGCAACCTTTACGAGGTCATCGGTCCACCTAGTGGGAGGCCTTCCAACGCAGCGTCTTCCGGTTCGCGGTCGCCACTCCAGAACTTTTCGGCCCCATTGGCCATCCGTTCTGCGAGCAATGTGCCCTGCCCACTGCCACTTAAGTTTGGCTATTCTTCGGGCTACGTCGGTAACTCTGGTTCTCTTGCGGATCTCCTCATTTCTGATTTGATCACGCAAGGAAACTCCGAGCATAGCCCTCTCCATTGCCCTTTGGGTGACTTTCAGCCTTCTGATGAGGCCCATTGTGAGCGACCACGTTTCGGTCCCGTATGTAATCACTGGCAACACACACTGGTCATAGACTTTCGTCTTGAGACACTGCGGTAAGTTGGACGAGAAGATACCACGCAACTTCCCGAACGCTGCCCAGCCGAGTCGGATTCGACGATTGACCTCTTTCTCGAAGTTAGACCTACCTAACTGGACCGTTTGTCCCAGGTAGACATAATCGTCTACAACTTCGAGTGTAGAGTCTCCGATCTTGACAGGAGTGGGTGTTACATGGGCATTCAACATGACTTTGGTTTTGTCCATGTTCATTTTAAGACCCACTCTTTCGGAAGCTCTACTGAGGTCATCGAGCATTGTACTGAGGTCCTCCATGGTCTCAGCCATGACCACTATATCGTCGGCAAACCGAAGGTGAGAGATGTACTCGCCATTGACGTTGATGCCTAGCCCTCTCCAGTCCAGAACCTTGAAGACATCCTCCAGTGCAGCGGTGAACAGTTTCGGAGATATGACGTCTCCCTGTCTTACACCTCGCTGCAGAAGGATAGGTTCCGAGGTCTGGTCCTGAAGTCGGACTGACATGGTGGCGTTTTTGTACAAACTCTTCAGCACCTCGATGTACCGATAGTCGATTTGGCACCGTTGGAGAGACTGCAGTACAGCCCAAGTCTCGATCGAATCGAAGGCTTTCTCGTAGTCCACAAACGCCAAGCAGAGAGGCAGGTTATACTCTTCGGTCTTCTGTATAACCTGGCGCAGCGTATGTATGTGGTCTACGGTGCTAAAGCCTTTTCGGAATCCGGCTTGTTCGGGAGGCTGAAAATCGTCAAACCTGCGCGCGAGACGATTCGTGATGACTCTTGAAAACAGCTTGTAGACATGGCTTAGAAGTGAGATGGGCCTATAGTTCTTCAGCCGGGCATTGTCGCCCTTTTTGAAGAAGAGTACCACCACACCCCTGCACCATGCCTGCGGCGTTTTCCCCTCGAGTATGACGGAATCAAACAGCTTCTGAAGGGTCTTAAGTACCGGTTTTCCACCTGCCTTCAGGAGTTCGGCCGTAATTCCGTCCTCACCCGGTGCCTTGTTGTTTTTAAGCTGTTTCAGAGCCATCCTAATCTCGTACAGGCTGACATCCGGAATGTCTTCGGTATAGTGTCGGGTCAGTCTAGCTCTTGGGTCGTTAGCTAGATTTGCAACGGGTTTACTGGTTGAAGTGTACAACTGCCCATAAAAACTCTCGATCTCCCTCAGCAGCTCCGGTTTGGCGGATACGATCCTGCCATCGTCGGTCTTCAGTTTCGTGAGCTGGCTCTGCCCAATAGCCAGATCTCTTGAAAAAAACCTTGGAGCCTTTATTCCGCTCAATAGCGTCTTTAATACGCTCGGTATTAAAGCGGCGGAGGTCGCGTTTCAAGGATTTAGAGATCCGTCTATTGAGCTGCCGGTACTTCCACGCCTCGTCTGAAGACTGCAGGATCATCTCGCGCCGCTCCTTCATGAGCTCGAGAGTATGATCAGAGAGTCTTTTGTTCTTCTGTGCACGACGTGTCTTAAAGAACTTAGACCCAGTCGTATGGACAGTTTCCACGAACCCATCGTTGCATTCGTCCACTGAGCTTCCTAGGCACTCGAAACGATTCTGGAGTTCAAGCTGAAAGCTCTCGGGGGAACCCCGGACACACACGACTTCTATTATGAATTGTGGGATGCAGTCTATTTAATTTCTATCGGCGATCGATTTGGTCGTAGTTAGTAACTTATCTAAATTTCAGTTTTCGGTATCGTTGACAATGATATTTCTGAAATTCGTGTCTGTCGTTGCATGATTCTCAGTTTTAACAGTTTTTAGCGCGACCCAACTGTTGAATAATAATATATACTGCCCTACATACCTCAATAATGATCATCAATAACCAACTTCGACATTTTAATACCATACTTCGTGGCATGTGTTCTAAAGTTGACTGACCCAAACTCGAAATAGGTCAGACAAGACAAGAGCAAAGACCTGTTCAGACTTCAAAACTCAAACTGAGGCTTTAAGTTCTGAAACGTGACGTCATGTCTTACCCATTACTCTTAAGGACTAATTAGGCACAGTTTGTTGGAACTTCGCCTTTTTATTTAAACCAAGTCGAAGACTCAAATGTCTTACATGAGTTTAAAAGTTCGTTAGGACCTTAAATGTGTTCTGAATTTGAATGACGTGGTTCTGTTTGTTTGCATAAGCAAAATGAGCATGTTATGTTGGCATTGCGGGGATAAAGACCTCTTTCCTATGAGGAGGAGTCGGCTGTAAACCAACATGCGGGCCCAGTGCGGGTTGGTAGACGTCACATGTCTTCGAAATTTAAATTTTCGGACATGTCACACGTTTTCTTCACGGGTTTGAGAGCTGTGGTTATGAAATAAATTACACAAACGGCCGACGCCACTGGGCTAACAATGCTATGTCTGTTTTTAAACTTAATTATACCTATTCAGTTTCTAAATAGGAATTATATAATAGCAGTTTTTGTGATAAACTGGTATCGTAAGTTTTACCAAAAAGGGAAGTAATACAAGATAAACAAATTGAGGAATCACAAATAGATACTGTAGTGTATCTATTTAATAGATATAGAAACACTGTCTCACAGCCACAAGTAGTCAGGTAGCTGTCACTAATAACAACTGTCAGTCACCACAAATGGCGGGAAGTTGGAAAGTGAATCGTACCCTGGACTGGAGGCTTGGTGGTGTGGTGAGCCTGTGATATAGTTAGTAAATTGTGTTATCAAGCTATTAGCTCAGTTACAAGAGGATACTACAGATAATAACAACCTAATTACGTAACTAATAAGCTCTTAATTACTTTATCTGACATGTTTACCTAAATATTATATAACTAGGTGTGTCACTCAGCTACGTGTGTAGTTACTACTTTGATTTTTATTTGGAGTAGGTACATACTTTTAGATACCGAACATAAATGCCAAACGAATTCCATATTTTTTTCTATACTTCTATACTATAGGTATTATAAAGAGGTACATTTTGTAGGTTTGATTGTAGGAGGTAACCTCTGAATTCTACTCATTCCGATTTCAAAAAATCTTTCATTAATGGGAAACTTCACTTTATTCGGATAGAATGTGTTTTTCATGCGTGCAAAGTCGGGGGGTCGCTCATATGGATAGAACGTCTATCCGAAAGACGACCTCTCTTTTTAAAAGTCCGTAAATGGGGCCCCTTTAATTCTCCGACAGAGAGGTGGGCGTCAATATAGCGTCATGTTTGTAACAAAAATTATTCATTCCTTCAAATTGTTTTTTTTTTATTAATAATTTTAATTTCAACTTGATGCCGAATTAGTGGATTTGTGTTGCTAAGCTGTTTATACTTATTTTTACCTCTACCTTTTAACAGTTTTATAATTTACTAGCTTTTTCCCGCGGCTTCGCTCAATCCCACAGTTCCCACGGGAACATCCTGCTTTTTGCATTTAAATATAGCCTTTGACACCCGGGGTCAATGTACCTTCCCATTAGTGAAAGAATTTTCGGAATTGGATGAATAGTTCCGAAGATTTTTTAGTAGAGATAATCTTAACAACAGGTAAGTAGGTACTAACCTCATGTCCAGCATTCAGCAGATGCCTGACAACTCCATCACCAAGGTTCCCGTGACTCCTCGAAGGCATGGGGAACACCACCAAGACCTTGTAGGCCTCAGAGAATGCCAGCATTATGCTGAGCAACACCCAGAACGTCTTCATCTTCTCCATGATCTGCACAAAGTAATTAAACAAATCATTTAGTTGTTTTCCATTTGTATAAGTTAGGTAAATAATCTTATCAGAGATGCTCCACCTATGACTTGTCGTTTTATCGTCATTTTGGAACAGTAGATTTTTTTTGTGATTAAATAACTATTACTTATTGTGTTATTATGTATTGTATCTAGATAAGTACTTTTTATGTAACATAAGGCTAAATAATAAAACAGATAATAGGTATTAGAGATTAGTCCACTACGTTTCCTTGTAAGTTAAAACATACTGAGCCCATAATCACGGCCATAATCATCAACACGGCGGGCCACTTTTTTATGACAATACCCATACTTAGGTACGTCAAGGCCGTCCGTATTAACGGTTTTAAGCAATAGAGAAGTGTCAAGTTCAAAGTACGTTCATGTTTACCAGCTGATAATAACTAGCTAGAAAGACTGGAAGCTGACCCCAATAAAGTTGGAAAAAGGCTAAGTTTTTTTCCATTGATTTTTTTCCAAAAAAGTTTTTTTATGTACTTTATAAAGAAGTAATTAAAAACTAAGCAAATTCGTTGTCGTCGTTTTTTAGATGTTTATATTTTCTTACTTTTAGTCTTATTTTTATCATTAGTTTAGTTCTATTTGTAGTCTGTATATAATGTAAATAATTGACAAATAAAAAATAGACATTATAATTCTTAGCAAATTCTAATTTACATTGAATTAAATGCGACCTGTGAATGTAAAATGTTGACCACTGCTGTTAATTTTCATCTTTTTTTCCATCATGGTTGGTCTTTATGCGTGAATTGGGTTTTTGTTTTTTTTATCATTCTATTGTTTAAAACATTACTGAGATCTCATGATTATACCCTTTTTAAGTAATTTAAATATCATTTACTAGGTAAGTTGGTTGGTACAGCAGATTTTCTCACGAAAGGTGACCATGGTTGTTATAAGTATATCACATAATACTAAATCATAAATATTAAACGTATACCATCTTTAACATAAATAACTAAATAGGTTTTATAATAGGCAACCGGTATATGAGGTTGAACTCGTCTTGCCAAACAAACAGGTCTTGGTTTTGGGAGAACAACACTGGCAATCAGAAATTATTATTATTAGGTATCACGGATTTATTTGTAGCACAACAAGATAGTACAATCTTTCATATTTCTTTAATTGATTTTTAACCTTATCGCTAAAGCATTAGGTTCAAGGTTGATGGGAAAAATTTGGCAGTTTCGGGTAGCTTGGTGTGCTAGCGTCTGTACTCTTTGGTTATAGATTGTGTAATATTGTAGGTTATTTTATTCTTTAAAATTGAATAAAGATTGAAATACGACATGCCAAATTAGCGACTAAACTACACTACTAGTTACTACGCTACAGTGGCGAAGGTTCCATACAACTCGATTCCTACCGGCTTCCCTTTGAAAAATGGCACAGTCAGTATTCTATAGACAAATAATATAATCACATTAAAGATATGAACTCCGGCTTACCTCTTACAAAAATTGACCCTTCGCTACTGCTACGCTACATTTTACACAGATATAAAACCTTAAATACCAAAACATTCACAAATAGGTAGGTAACAGACGCCCAAAATAACAATAATAACGACACGATTTGACCTTGAGACAACAAACATGATTAGATTATTAAACCCGGCAAACAACTTTGCTTGTATCAACAAAAACTTACCAATTTCAGTGTAAAATTACAATGGATTCACTTCACTCACAAAAATAATCACTATTTAAATTATAGTTGAGATTGTTTTATCACTTATTATTTGTTTATATATTTTTATTATTCATAAATTTTCAGTTTATTTAAATATCAGTAGTGGGACGGACAAGAGACCCCACGCTAGACGCTTCAAGTATATCCAATGAGCTAAAAATGTGTAATATGTTTTATATATAGCATGTTATCGTTTGATTTAGTGTCAGATAAGGTACATAGTATCGGATAATAGCTCGTAATAAGTTATATTATTGCATGAGAAATGATTTTTAAAGAGGTAAAATTTGATTGTAAGTTTGTAAGAACGGATAATCTCCGGAAGTAATGATCCAATTCTAAAAATTCTTTCACTGGCAGAAAGCTACATTATTCGTGGATGCATAGGGTACAAATTATATTTATATCATGCATATTAGCTTAATATAGGTGCGTGTGTACCGATCTCAAATGGTGTTGAATGTCTTTTTCTTTAGTTTGTTTTGTTTAGTTTATTTATAGTTTTTTGATCTCAAATGGTTTTGGATGTCTGTGTTTTGTTTTTTTTGTATTTATATTTTATTTTATGTTGTCTCAGCTACTGCTAATATTTACGCAACTTTAATCATTTATTTATTTAATTAAACATTTACTCATAAATTAAATGTATGTTGTAAAAACGTGTTTAAATAATGTTAAATTTATTTAAAATTAAACAAAATTCCTATAAATGAGAAAGTAAATAAATTACCAGTACCTTGTAGGGCCTTAATTATTTTAATTAATTATTTTTCCGTAACTTACCTACTTGTACAAACAAAAAACCAAATAGCTAATCATAATTCTTAAACAAATTTACGGATTGATGCCGTATGTATATACCTGTCCTTGACAACGATACTTAAATGTATTTACCTGTGTGATTGCACAATTATTTCTCAGCCCTCTTAGGTGGCCTGGTGTGGCGCCTGAGTGCCAATAACAAATTGCAATATTTGCTTGAATAAAGCACATACAATCAGAAAAAATATTATTTATATTATATATTTACTAGGGATGCACCCGATACCGATACCGATATATCGGCGATATCGCGAGTTTTCCGATATATCGGAATCGGTGATATTAAATTTGCCGATACACCGATACTTTTCAAATTTGAATCACAAAAACATTTCAGTTTCCAAATGAGTTCTATTGCATCTGAAAGACCTCTCGTTCAAACAGACTGATGAAATCGGCTTTTACCGAATAATTTAAAAATGTTTCGTTTCCTGAATAAAAATCTCATAACTGAATTTTAATTATTAAGTTTTGTCTTCTAATCTGTTATCTATTATCATTTCTAAATAAATATTATAAGTATGAGTAATTTTGTCTGTTTCTAAAGCCACAGCTTTTTATAGCTTTCTTTGGATCCTAACTGTCCGTATCGGTATCGGTATCGGTATCGGCGATACTTTATTATAAATATCTGTATCGGTATCATATCGGCTGAAGTGCGTATCGACGCATCCCTAATATTTACCATGTCATACAATGTTGTTGGTATTTAACATGGTAATTATCCCGTTTCTAGTTTTTTACAAACGAATTAGGCCAACGACATGATTTCAGGCATTTAATAATTAAATCACGCTCATTTTCTGAACAAATTACGATACATACGTATGTTACCGTAATTTGTTAAAAAAAAATGAGCAATGCTAATATCAGCTCAATTGTTGCGGGGAACTGGTTTGAAATTCAGTTGCAACATTTGACAAATACTAATAAGCTAACTAACAAGGCATGGTAAATAAAGCGCTTGTAACTACTACTATTGCGTCAGCTCGCCCTGGCAACATATAAATATTAACAGAAAATCCTTTATCATGTTACCTACGATGAAATTTATTGGTATCTAATCTGGCAAACGAAAGCTTTTTGTTGGCTAGATTAGATTGATTGTCACGACTGTTACACCAGATTTAATCAGTGGTGTAAATACTTCCTGTCCAAAACCATCATCATCAGCATAAGTCAGTCCACAGCAAGATATAGGACATACCTTCTTTGTTTCATCTATCACTAAGTTTTTATTTTGTTCTACATTTTTGTGTAGTAAGCAACGACTTATTGTCGGGCCTACGCTGTCCTCCCAAACTTAAGTACAAATGCTGTATCCATGATAATATTGTAATACCGAATGATTTGAAAAGAGTAAACATGGAGTTTCTTGCCGGTTCTTCTCCATAGGAAACGACCAAGCCGAAGCGTGACCTTTTTGTCGACGTTTTATAAGTGCCCATCAAAGCCTATGTGTAATACAATATTTTGATTTGATTTGATTTGATTTGACATCTTTTCTTTCTTTCTTTGCATCAACTGCCCCATTGGCCTCGTGACTGCTAGCGCGTCTGCGGAGCGTGGGGTCCTGGGTTCGGGCAAAGTGTTATTACGTATTTTTCCATTATAATCTCAATCTCTCTCTGGGGTCGGTCCCTCATGTCTGAGGATCGTGGTCAGCATCAGAGTTGCATCTGGAGCGGATGATCTGCCTCCACCGGTTTCTGTCCAGCGCGTCTCTTACAACCGTGTAAAAGGATGCCGAGTCTTTAATTTGGTCGGTCCATCTTGTTGGTGAACGACCACGCGATCTTTTGCCTTCGGTGTTCCCAACCACAATCAGTTTTTCCAAACTTTCGTCGCCTCTGCGCACTGTGTGACCGAAGTATGAAAGAATACGTTCCCGGCATAAGGTGGACAAACGAGTTTTTTTTTTATTGCAGCCCGAAATTTTAAAGTTGGAGATATGAGGTATCATATCGCAACCTTCAAAATGTACAGGCAGTTTTACCGCGGCACGGCACCCCGTGCCAAACTGGTCCTGCGCCTGATCTCTCTCAGGTTGTCTCGGATTGCCGTCCCATCGGACTACGAGAGTAATGGGAGAGAGACTGTGTCTATGTCTGCGCACACACTTGTGTACTATAATATCTCCCGGGCAGATGGCTAATCGCCGCCATGATCGACAACGGTCAGGAGGGACTATTTTAAAGAATGAAGTTCTTCTAAATTAATAGACAGATATGTTGCTGGGGAGTTCCTCCCGCGACTTCTTCAGCTTAAACACTAGGAAACAGTGAAGAGCGCCTCCTTTTAAAGAGACTGTCTCACGTCATTTTTGGCGAGCAAAGACGGCTGAGTCACATCAAAATGTGAATAAATTACTTTTGATAGTCCTCTCCAATTACACGCCACTGACCACAATCTTTAGCCAGTCTTGTACATCTGTGAGCATCGCCGCTCCTTATAGTCCAAAAACACTTAACACTTCGTCTCCCTGCATTTAAAATCTGTCACATAACCACAAGATAAGGGTTCACAAAATGATTCTGAAAACCACCTGGGGTCCATACTCGGAATTCCCACACGGTACCATATTTTATATGAAATTGACAGCTTCGACAAATTGTAGGGGACGAACAATTTATCACTGTTCGGAACCAAACTAGACGAAGGTTGCACGATGTAGACGCTTTATTGTCTAAATAAATTGCTTTATCATGCATAGTAAAAGTATCAGACACTCCCCGGAGGGATTGACAGAAAGATTTTACCCAGATAACCAACAATGGGCATATTGCGATTAACATCAGCAACTGGGAACCGACTCGGGCCCGGACTCGGGTCGGGTATTTTCCGGTGAAAGCCCAGACAACACTACCCAATCCGAAGATGATACTCCAGACCTCACACTCAGCAATCTCACTTCTGTAGACCAATGCCATGTTTACCCACATCACCAACAAGGAGGATATTGCCATTAACATCAGTAACCGGCAACCGGCCAACACTACCCAATCCGAAGATTAAACTCCAGACCTCGCACTCCACAATCGCACATATGCCCACTAGGCCAGTGAGGGCAAGAGTCAACGTGTTAACAGCTGATCTTCACATCACACACACAGCACATCATTCCATTCTGTATCTAGAGAAGGACGTTGTGCTACAGTTTATACTTTTGCAGCTATCATAGTGTTACTTGTTGTACTGAGTCTTGTGTTATTGTTCCGAAATAAACTTTTAATAAAACTTATACTGTCACTTACGGGATATCTTCTTCTTCTTCTTCTTCTTATATCGGGAGCTCAAAATAATGAACAATCACGGAAGATATCCCGTAAGTGACAGTATAAGTTTAGTTGTAAACCGTGAAAGCTTAAAACAGTGTTTAATCTTTTTTTAAACTCTGCAGAATCACAATTCACAGGCAAAAACGCGTCGCTGAGAAGTTTTTTAACGCCAGTTTTTCTCACCGATATTTGGATGTTCTATTAAAACCATTACACCAAACCATTTGTTCAAAAAACACAAATCCTGTAACATTATTTCTTCACAGCTGGACAGTTTCAAGATAACATAATACAACATACAGAAGTGTCTTTTGTATACCCACATTTTACCAGCTATGTTTAAGATCCATGTAAGGCGCGAATTACACAGAAACGGCGTAAGGTGACGCTGCAGCGCAGGCGTGGAATTCATAATGAAACGAAAGAACGGCGTGCCTGCGCCGCGCCGCTTAAGTGTAATTCACGAGACGTCGCCTACGTACATTTTGTATGAAAACGTTTTGAAGCGGCATCATGCCTGCGCCGCGCCTTCGTCTTACGCCGTTTCTGTGTAATTCGCGCCCGATAGGGGCGGGCCTATTGTTATCAACCGTTCAAGACCCAATCCGGTCTGCTACGGTGAAATTCGTGATGGAGAAACCAAATAAGACTCTGCCCGACCTGGGAATTTAGCCCAGCAGGTCAGCAGCGGCGCTTGCGACCACTGGACCACCGATACTGCCACGTTGGTCTTTCAGGATAGTAAAAAGAAGAAAAGAAGAAAAAAGAATTTTTCAATACACTTTCTCGAAAACGGTTCTTATCGCACTACGGTTAGGTTCAACATGTGGTTATTTCACACGTGTGGATTTTTAATATTTTTCCGCACAAGTGCGGAAATAAAAGTTTCCACGGATAACTAAACGTATACTAAGTCCAAATGGGTTCAATCAATGACTATAGTCGGCGGCGATTGTTTTTTTTTTTTAAATCTTGGCAGAGAGTTATGCGTCTTTACGGCATAAAGATTTTTGAGTATTTAAAAATTGTGTTTATAGAATATCATAGACAAACATGATTAATTAGCAGTAATATAGACTTTTGTGAACAAAAATTAACATTTATTTGTGTTCTAAATTCAAAAATATTTGAATTTTCTATTTTTCATTTTAGGCTGTTTAGCGGCCTCATACCTTTTCTTCTTCTTCAACCTGGCGAAGCAAAGCGCGGAAAAAAAACAAATTAAATCATAGTTTCCTAATAATTCCTGACAAAAATTCTTTCCGTTCTAATATATATAAATATCGTCGAAAGTGTATTGAAGAACGTCGTTTGATACGCGTGGGGATTTGTTACTGCAGTTCTTGCAGTTCAATTAAGCAGTTTAGCCGTGAAAACGTAATTAACAAACTTACTGAGACATTTAATTTTAATATACATAATATAACATAGCCGAAAGGCTCTTGTTCTCCCCGTCTTTGCGATTTTTTTTTGTCCTAGACCATATATACCTGGGAACCTTCTAAACGGAGATATTGGGGGTCTAAGTTCCAACTTTTTCACAAGTTTTTTTTTTTTGCATGTTTTTAATGTAAGATTTTTACTTTACACACCTCCACGACCCCTGTACTACTATTCAATCCATCCATCAGCACAATGCTTTGAGTGCTTTCCATCGAGTCCTACCGTAAAACGTGATTATTCACCTAAAAAAAAATTGATTTCCAGCAATAATTTTTGCGTAAAGTTACTTAGTTTGATGTATAGAATGCTTGGTTGACGGCTATGTGAAGGGTCTGTTTACACCCTTTATATAAAACTTAGTTCCAAACTACCACTTATTTATAAATGGCCTACACACTGTGATCAAGCAAATACAATGCTTTATCACGATGAGAAGGCGGTGTATCACGTAGGCGTTATCTAGATAATCAGGCTGGCTTAAATTTTTCCGGTTCTGTAATTCACGTCGATCTTAACAATCGATTAATTCATTCACGGAAATTATTTCGACATGACCAGTATCGGAATGATGAAACCATATAAAACACTTACTTTGTGACGAAAAACAGTTTTAAAAGTTGCGTGTTATTTCTTAGAGTAATGGGCAATTTTATTATTATTATTATTCAGTACTTTTTACAACAAACTACACTACAACTTAAAACATTTCAAGACATTATCTTTCATTCCAGTCTTTCTGAAATCATTTAAATAAACACTAACCTTAAGTTGATATTCGTTCAAGCAGAAATTATCGTATTTCTAGTTAGTAGTTTTAATATTTTTGGGTAGGCAGAACCCATGCTACGATTCTGCTACGATTTTTACATAATTACTTAGTTATTTCATCAAAATAAGTACCATGACATGGGTATAATTGTGTGCCTTTTATCTCGTTAACACTTTTCTATCCTTACATTATCTGGACTACATTGGCGAGAACTAAGTATATCTGATAGCGATAACTGAATCTGATGCAATAGCAAATATTGTTTTCAGAGATATTCTTTTATCCTTTCGATTATAAAACATGCTTAAGATAGTGTTAATGAATGATGCGAGCTCCGCATACAGCAGACACCGACATGTTATAAAACAATTAGGGTATCTGCCTCAGTTTTTTTTGTGTTTTTTTTTTGGTGGGAAATCATCAAATGACCCGTCCCGCTCTAGGCGGAGCGGAAGCAAGAGTGTCAACCTTGTACTGACTAAAACCCACCCATGTTCCTTCTTAGCCCTTTGTGTTCCAGGGCCGCGGTATCTCTTTCGAACAGTCCCGCAGCACCGGCAAGCATCGGGCCTTACGGACCTCTTCCATTTTGCTGACATCTCTTCGAAGCGCGCGTGGAACACGAACGCGCCGTTCGACACGGCTCAGTGTGTCCGGCTCGTGTGGTGAATTTGTTCGATATACGATATGGTCCTGAGCCAAGCAGACTATGGACTTTTGCCACTATCAGTCACAGATGGACTGGGCTGCTACTGTGAAAATTTCTAGAAAGAAACCCAACATCTATTTTATGGTTCTCACTGTTGGGACCTGTGTCTCTCAAAGAGAAGAGGTATAGGCCTCTTCTCTTCTCTTTGAGAGAGAGTGGGTCATAAATTCATAACACGGCTCCTGTGCAGGTTGTTAAAGACCAGGCTTCGAGTTTTTGGTTATACGTTATGACGGTTTCTTCACGATGATTTCCTGCACCGTTTTGAAAGCAGTGATGATGAAATAAATAAATCCAAAAAGTAAAGTGCCTGTAACACCTTTAACTCTTCGTTAGTCGAGTGGACTACTGAACACGAGGTCCTGGGGTCGATTGCGGTCGGGCTAAGTGTTATTAGGTTTTTCATCAGAAACTCCGTAGCAGCCACGAAGAGTGGATTCGTGCCCGGTTGATGGCAACATTGGGAACATGCTCGTCCCCTATTACGAGTACATGGGACTTAAACATAACTGACGAAATATGGGTGTAGGTACCAGTAGCGAAGGATCAATTTTTGTAAGAGGTAAGCCGGGGTACATATCTTTACTGTATAGAATATTATTGGCTATAGAATACTGACTGTGCCATTTTTCAAAGGGAAGCCGGTAGGAATCGGGTTGTATGGAACCTTCGCCACTGGTAGGTAGGTACTATTAGGTACACCTCTGTCTAACCCTACGGGGTTTACAGGCGTGACGTTATGTTATTATGTAAAGTGCCTGTCAGGGTTCCAACCCACGACCTACGTCGAGGCCGTTACCAATGTTTCACGAATACTGAAACCCAATGACATTTGGAGAAGCCGGGAATCGAATCGAACACCACGCGAATCTGAAGTCATTCTTCATTATGTCTCATTATGTTTGTCCCTGGATGCGAAACGCACGGGACCAGTCAATGTGGCGACACTTGGGGGAGGCCTATGTCCAGCAGTGGACGTCTTTCGGCTGAAATGATGATGATGATGATGATTTTCGTCCCTATCTGTAGGTATGTGTGATAAAGATACCAAATACTTAAACCTCATATGTAGGTACCGATCAAGGGCAAGTTGTTAGTATTTTTGAACTTCGAATAGGGATGGTCGTTTTGTCTTAATTCTACGTGTGTGGAAAAATTCAAACGTTTTCTTCCAATTGATAGTTATAATAAGATAAATATTGAATGAACGAATGTAGTCCTGCTGACCGAAAATCGGACATGGAGGCCAATTTCAGCTGTTCCCTTACTATAGTCTGATTCGACCGCAGAGGACCGAAGTGAAATCAGGCGCAGATCCGAGAAACGGGGTTATCACACCGCCTCAAACATTTTTTTTTTTTTTAGCTTGGTTAAATCATCAAATGAGTCCTCCCACCCAGGGCAGAGCGGGAGGGACTGTCAGACTTGTACTGGCTAAAATCCACGGTGTCCTTCAATAGCCCTTTGTGTTCCAGGGTCACGGTAATTCTATAAGTCCCGCGACCCCGGCAGGCTTTGGCCCTCTAGAGGGGGGCCCCGTCATTATGCTGACACTCTTTGAGGCGCACGTGGAACACAACGCGCCATCGACCCGGGTATGGTCCATGGTCGGACAGCGAGTCGCCCATTACTCGCCGCCCGCATGCCCGCGCCTAAGGTGGCCGGAGATCGTCTGCCGACCGCCTCAAACTGGGCTGCTTCTGAGAAATTCCTAATAGAATATCAACTATGTAGGTAAGGTACTAATTGATAGTATTAGGTACGCAGGTATGCAAAAATTAAGCATTCAAAAAATTTATTTTTAATGCATTTCATTCGTTATCATTTGGTGTTTTAATTTATCAATCATCTCTTCTCGAAAATAATTAATTTAGCAATATCCCATAGTTTACATGAAAATAATATCGAATGCAATAAGTACGTTTTATTAACTCCTATATCATAAGTGGAGCGATACCATCATAGACTAATTAATTTTTCGAGTGCTGACCGTTTATAAAAGCGTCGAAAATGCACGAAATTACGACATTTGTCATTCGAAAAACCATTAGCTGGTATAAATTTTCGCGAAATAACAGCTTGACTCCCAAAATGAAGGCATTTATTGTGCTCTGCAGTGTAATTTCCATAGTTTATTGCAAAACTTTTGGAGCACATTCTGGGTTTCACAAATGTAAGTTTACCAAAGCTTTCTTTTTGTTTGTTTGACAGTAATTTTGGCCTACACTGTAAACAAGACTGTTTCAATTTCAAACAAACCGGTAAGGACTAATTGCAGAAATAGCTCGCACACTGATCCTCCGAAGAAGTAGGTAGATGTCAATGTCTCATGTCCGCAGCTGGTTCGTCATTTGTACATAATTACCAATATGACTGCTTCTTTGTATTATGTCCCACCTTATAGTATACACTTACTTACTAATTGCAAAAACAGCTCCGGACACTGACCCTCCTTACAAATAATACTAAAGTAGGTAGATGTCAATGTCTGATGTACGCAGCTGGTTCGTCATTTGTACATAATTACCAATATGACTGCTTCTTTGTATTATGTCCTACCTTATAGTATACACTTAGTAATTTGTGATCTATTGTTGCTTTTTAGCTGGAGAAAGGATATGCATCAACATGTGGGATGAAGGATGCAACAATGGTCAACTCGGAGGGGCTGGTAAGTACCTACCTAACTATTTGCTTTGTTACTTTTTTCCGGGGAAAACCCTACAAAACGTGTCCTGCATTTCAAATAACCACACCACTATGGAGATGAATCAATACAGTCATGTCCCGAACATGCGTGGATGGATGACAAGCATCATAATCGCAATGATCAGGGATAAGAATAGGTACAGTCCATTTGCCTAAACTTCAAGGCAGTAACTAACATGTGGATAATACCTCCCTATACAATCCCGAAATGATTTTTAAGTTCCGAAATAAAGCTGTTAAATTAGAAGGAGGTATTATCCACTTGTTCCGGTCTCTGGTAATGATCATCATAAGCATTTAATAGCACCATAAGGCTATAGTGAGCGAGCCATCCGCCAATTCTTTAAAAAGAAAATGTCGCCGGTCTTCTGGCGCTGTTAGACTATTAAATTTTATTTCAGGCAATGACGATGACTACCTGAACGGCGGCTTTAACCCTGGCAAGCGTTGTGTCAACATGTGGGACGAGGGATGCGTCAACGGACAACTGAATGGTGCTGGTAAGTAAATACTTATCGAGATTTACAAAATTCACGTATCACTGTTCAATGTTCGTGCACGCTAATCTCCGAAGACACAAAACCAATTTCAACGAATTGAATGGTTGGTTCCAGCTTGAAAGATAAGTATAAGTTTTGGACCCGATTGGTGCGAAGCAGGGGCAGGTCGCTATTAACCTTTGGCAATCTCGTCATACTGCCGGAACGTGGATCCACGACAAAACGACATGACGCGTTTTTTTATTAGATGACTTCAGTTTAGTTCGCGGATACCAAAGGCTCATATCATATATCTACTACAACTACATAGTATGAGCATGAGGTCCTGGGTTCGGTTCCGAGGTCGGGCAATGTGTTATTGGGTGATCCCTTAAGTATTAACTCAGTAGCAGCCCTGATTTGTGCGCGGTTGATGGCTATAGGTTCGCACACTACATGGGACTTAACATAACTGACGAAATGTGGGTGTACTACAAGGTACACCTCCACCTAACCTTTCGGGGATTACAAGCTAGATGTTATGATAAGTAAAAGCTTCATACTAAATACTTAAGTTTTCCTTAAAAGTAAGCAATATCACGCTATGCCACAAATTGCCGCAAAAAAGCGAAAAACCCTTTGAGCACCCAAGTAGACCGCTCAGCCGCTGCAAAAACAATATGGCATATATTTTGTATACATATTTTGGTTGAGATTCGGAGATGTCTAAAATGGTTGTTTAGCCAACATAATTTTATAGAGCTACAAAGAAGAATAATTCTAATATTAAGTGACGCCCATTTCTGCAAACACTAGGATCGAAAAAGCGCACTTTATATACCTAGGCATTCAAATAAGTGTTACTAAGTATAACTGAAATCGGGCATGAGTATTATTTCAGGCAATGATGACAACTATCTGGGCGGTGGCTTTAACCCTGGCAAGCGGTGTGCCAATATGTGGGATGAGGGATGCATCAATGGACAACTTGGAGGTTCTGGTAAGCTGGCCCATTAATATGTATAAGGTAGATAGCGTCCCTACACGATGGTCCTATAAGGTGCCTGGGAGTGCTGGGACAGACTGAATTCCAAAGGCAGAAGACAGTGTTGTGGCCCTGCTTGAGAGAGGCCTCCGTCCGGCAGTGGATTGCGGTAAACTGAGTTTATCGATTGATTTATTCACTTACATAGACGCAATATTATCGGAAATAAAGGGTGTAAATAGACCCTTAACATATCCGAAAGGCACTTGTTCTCCCCGTCTTTGCGATCATTTTTTTGTCCATACCTGGGAACCAATCTAGTTACGGAGATATTGGGGGTCAAAGTTCCAACTTTTTCACAAGTTATTTTTTAAATACATGATTTTCACTTTACACACCTCCACGACCCCCGTTCTATTCAATCCATCCATCAGCACAATGCTTTGAGTGCTTTCCACGGAGTCCTACCGTAAAACGTGATTATTCACCCCAAAAAAAAAAATCGATTCCCAGCAATAATTTTTGCGTAAAGTTACTTAGTTTGATGTACAGAATGCTTGGTTGACGGCTATGTGAAGGGTCTGTTTACACCCTGTATACTACGACAGATTTTGACTCTTTTAGGTCTTCTTCTTCCTAACGGGTCAGCGACGCCCATGGTGTTAGTAGGTCAAAACTCGACTAACAGTACTAACACTAAGTATCTACGACCAGATTCAAAACCGGTAGATAGATACCTAATAAGTCCGTAGGATCCAGTGGCGAACTTTTACCTTCGTATTCTTCTTTACTTACATGTCAATGTTTTGCTACCTATACCATAACCTGTGTTATGGTTAATAGTGGGCTAGCCAATTACAATAACATTTCTAACTTAGTTCTGCATTCTGGACAAAAAGAAGCAACCTTCGTGTCCTAGGAATCGAACTCACATCCTAACGATCACGGTAACCCCTAAACCAAAGAGGCTTCTTCCAGCAATGTTGAGTATTCTCAGGACAAAAAAAACACATTTAGGTAGATTAATAAAGATAGTTTTAAATATGAAATTCTTAATAGTTCATCATGGAAACTCGTTTTTTTTTTCATTTCAGGCAACGACGATGACTATCTGAATGGCGGTTTCAACCCTGGCAAGAGATCCCTACAAAGCCTGCTCCAAAAACTGAAGAATAGCAAGCACCATCAATAAGCGGGCGAGATGTTTCCGTGGACTTGTTTTATTTTAAAATTATACCTATGGCTTTGTTTCTGTGTAAACTGTGTAAAGTAGACTGGTCTCATCACTGGTAGTTAAATATAAATTATGTAATAATAGAAATGCTTTAATTTAAAAATCGTGACGCCTAAAGGTAACTCTGAAGGGTTAGGCAGCGGCGTTTATGTCCAAGTAATAAGAAGAGTGTTTTGCTATTTACTCGACTGAGAAATTCCTAATGGAAAAATCCAAAAACACTGCCTTATCTGGGAATCGAACACAAAACCTCATGCTCAGCGCTAGCCCTTGCAGCTACAAAGGGTTGAACCTCATCTAGCAGCACGGAGTCATATATTTTGCCGTGTTCCTGTCCTTTTCTGTCGCTCAGAACCGTTACTAGAGCGAGGAAGAGACGGTTCTGCCGAGCGCTTCGTCGATGCTGCCGCTTGCTACAGCACTCTCGCTGTTTCTCGCTCTAGATGAGGTTCAACCCTAAAACGGGAAAAAAAAACAACTCTGTGGACTGGCACCGACCGTGGATTCTATTCTCGAATCATGCTGCATGAATAAAACAATGAAATAGGGGGTACAAAACAGGGCTAAGACTAAGGAAGCATAACATTATATGAAACAAATTCCAGTACAATAAAAACTTTATTAGTCCCGATAAACTGCTATGAGCACAAGATGCTTACATAGACACCTTATAAAAATATTTTAGAACATGTTCCAGTGATCACACTGTTACTATATCTAATAACTACATACTAATGTATATATTTACAATATTCTGAAATAGCTACCGAACATTTTTTACTGGACGAAGGCAATGGCAGTTAGTCTAAAATTTGCTTGGCAAGTTAGATAAGTCTTTTAGTGTACATAGAAAACAGTAACGTCTTAACTTCGAAAACATTAGTTACTTGATACATTGATTTATGATACAATTATAACAAATTAAGAAAAAATTTCCTAACTTCATGATAGTTTGTGTATAATTTTTAAAATAGCTGTTAAAAACAATTTCACTATTACTAACTAGTCTTGAAACTACTATACATACAAACTTATAGACGAAGGGACTCGAAACATAATTTTTTAATAAATGAGAAAAAATTATCACAAAAGCGGCGATGTTAAATAATGATAAAATTGTTATTATTTTTGTATCCTACAAGCGGTGGGCAAAGCATTGAAATTACTTAAAATTAGGGCAAATTGCAACAATTGGTAATACTAAAGGCTTGTACTCGTAACCAAGTTAAAACGGCAATCAAATGAGATCAGAATAAATGAGTCACGATTCTCATACAAACTGTATACACACATAAAATTCAGATTTAGGCACATTCTATATGATATAACATTGTGTAGTCTACTCTTTATTGTCACAATATAATTGAACAACTTGCACATTGTTATCACAGCGCTAATCTTAACAATATTCAATCATATGGGTTCCATTAATCTTTCATTGTCATTTCATCACAATAATCTTGTAAAGTAGAAATATCATTTCAATATTTTTCCTGGTTTCCCGTTTGTGTCACACACATTTTAATACACATGGTAGACATTCTTCTCTTTACATTATTTTGCCACTTTTTAATATGAAGATAACAATTCAATATAAGTACATACTATGAGCTAAAAGTTTATAACTACTATAAATTCTCACACCAATTCCAGTCAAAATAAGTTAATAGAGAGTAAAAGGTAATTTTACAATTTACAGGTAGTTTTTCAAAAGATTCTTCAGTTAGTTTGTCCGTGCCAATGTTCTTGAGCATATTGTGGCAACTCCATGGGCAATTTATTATAACCTGAATTTAAACTAGGACCAGGATTATTTGGGGCACTTTTTTGAACATTACCTTGTCTAAATTTTGTAGAATATTTATAAAAATCAGACATTTCAAAAGGCTTAGTTTCCTCTCTATATGGTATACATTTTCCCTGTTCTATCACTGTAAGGTTTTTTGGTGACTCCAAAGAAACCGCACCAGGGGATAAGACAGGAGGACTTTGTGGCATGTGATTCGGACTTTGCATAGCCGAGTGGCGACCAGAGGAGATCATTATCTCATATGCTTGTGAGTTTCCTACGCTAGAAGTCCGTTTCAAGCTTGAACTCTTTTTCAGAAGAGGCGCTTCAGATTTTGTTGGTGAATCCAATGAAGTCTCATACCATTGTTTCTCTTTCACTTTCATGTCTGCTTGAGAGAGTGGTGAGAACTTATTCATGCCAATAGGGTCAAAATTATAAGACTTGGCACTGACTGGGGTTAATTGGTCTTGGTAATGTCTCCTGTCTTCTCTAATATAGTCATCAGTAGACACTTGAAGCTGCATGTGCATAGGATATTTAATAGCATTGTGTTCTCGTAGAGGTAACGTATTTGGTACAACTGCTGTCCGTTCTATTGGCATGTGAGGCTGTTCTTGAATGTCGGGTTGGGACCGATGCTGATAGTTCATCATTTGTGCTTCATGCTTCATATTTTCTAGATGCAACTGATTATAGTCACTGTGAGATGTTAAATGGTAGGTCTGGGTCCTTTGTAATGTGTTTCGACGAACACCTTCAGTGCGTCGTTTAGATTGTTGCATTTGATGCTGATGAGCTAACCCAGTCAAATGTTGGCTTTGAGCCTTCAAATGTGATGCATATTGGTACAATAATGGTGTATTACGCATACCATTTTGTACTGGATGTGGAGCCATATTTCCATGGGTGTAATGTGTTGTTATATCAGGGTGGCTAGAACTAAAGTGAGTTTCTCGTAATCTAGATACATTATGGGCTTCTGGAGTATTGTTGCAGTAAAGTTTGTTCATATAGTCACTTGTCATGGTATGGTGTCTGTAAATAGTTCCTTGCTGCATGTCATTTTGTAGATTTTCGTTCATTGGTTCATGTCGGCCAGCCAATGCTGGGTAAGTATGGGATGTATGTATGGAGAATGTATCAGTGTTCCGCTCTTGAGGAGGTGAAGGGAAAAAGTTAGAACAGCTAGTTTCTGGACGTCGAACATGTCTCGAATGTGAGCTTTTAGTTGAAACACCCGATATTGATGGCGTGGATAATCTATGTGAAAGATTTTTACGCAAGTTCGCGTCTTGTTCCATCATTCGGTCACCTGTGACGGCCCTGAGGCGCCTGGATGAGTTATCAGATCCATCTTGGACGTCATTACCGTCTGTTGACCTATCAACACTTTTGATACTACCTAATCTTTCTCTTTGAGGCACTTCTGGGCTAAGGGGCGCTTCTGGGGGCATGATGCCCGTTAACTGTACTTCTTGAACACATAGTTTGTAGAGCTCCTCGTTTTTAGCTGCAAGTATCTGCTCCAATTCCTTCTTCCGAGCTTGCAGCTTGAGCAACTTGTCCTGCTTATCAGAATGCAAATCGCTACCCATTGTGCTCGTACCCATATTTAACGGAGCTTATAACACACAAAACATAAGTCAAAATCACGTCCACGAAATTGTATAAAGTTAGTTTATTGATAAAAGAGTCTAGTAGTTTAATCCTAGATAAAATAAACAAAGAAAATTATAAATTCTTGAGCGTTGACACATATTTTCACACGCACATCCGCACCCATGTTTGTTTGTAGAAAAAAAATAAGTTGCGTTCAAATTAAAACTCTTAAAACAGTCTATTTTACAAATTTTGGCTATGGGTAAATCAGAAACTATGTATTTTAATTTTGAAATGATATCATATACCTTTTAAAATAAATAGATTTGCATATCGAAATTAAATTTTTAATGTTGCGTACAATATTCTTAAAAATAGTCCTGTGACATGAACGCAGATTTTATCTGTTGGCAAGATGTTTCCAAAGTTGGTAACGATTACTTTGGAAAAAATTAAGTTGTTTTTTTTCGTACTTCCATTTATAGATTTTTCTAGAACCCACTGTATTTTTATTTTTAAAACGAGTTATCAAGTTTCTAAAAACATATTTTGTCGTTCGTCACCACGTGACAAAAATTAGGGCTGAATCCAATTGGTTCGCTGAACGCGATCGAGTAAAATAATTGAACGCACCACGAGTGATGACGAGTGACACTGACGAAAAACTGTTGACATTGTCAATTTGACTTTGACATCATTATCTTATCAAATGAAACGGGCTGCAGGCTTTCAGAGAGAGTATTGCTTCGGCTGCTATCAGTGCCATGTAATTTTAGTAAAACATTAAAGGAATTCCGTAACTATCTTCCTTCCCGTACCTCTGTGTCCTACTTAGAAAGGCTTTCACCACACTATAACAAATACACAGCAAAGATGTCGAGAGTGTACAAGTCAATTGTAACTATCGCCGATAGATTTGTCCCCGGAGCTATGCGTCCCATGTGGGAGCATCCAGCTGGTAATTATGATAAATAACTTTGCATTTTATTTGATAAAAAAACGCAGTCTAATAAAACTGGGTTTGTTCGTTTCAGGTCCCAAAACAATTTTCTTCTGGGCGCCTGCTTTTAAATGGGTAAGTTATGCGGAATTGCGGACGTTAATTCAAGGTCATACTATTTATATTAAAAAGACCTTGCGTAAGGGCAAATCTAATGCGCATGAATATTATGAATAATTAACGGGATAATCATGCAGTGACAATTTTACAAAAATGCATTCTATTTTGAATGTTTACCAGCGAATTCTCAAACGCACCTCAGTTTTAAGTCACCATTACGTCTCAAGCTATCTCTTTCACACTATAGGTTCTTGAAATTCCATAATGTCTTAAAGCTAAGTGTTGTTTGAGTATTTGGGTTACAAAACTGACCAGTGGCCATATCATTTGCTACCAAAACAAATGAACCACTATTTGTAGAGACATGAAATTAAAAAGCTAAAATAATGCCACTAATATATGGATCAAATATTCATCATACGGGAACAGCATGATTAAACCAAATAAATCTAGATACAGTAGTGTATGGAAGTATGTGATCGTCGTGGTAGGTAGGTGCGTAAATAAAATTTACTACGCTAGTACTCACTGTTATAATAGTCCAGAGATCACAAGCACAACACAAACACAAGAGAAGGAGAACAGAGATATGATTAGAGTTCAGAGGAGCGCAAAGAATACAGGAACCATGCGGTTGAGGTTTTGTAACCTCAGCTACCACAAAACGCCACTTAAAGTCTCTACGTAATCCTAGGTTTAGGTTGAGTTCGAGAAAACCATACGTTGGAATGGGCGTCCCATTCGCGGCCACTAGTTGGTAGTTGGTGGGCGCACGACGATCGCTGAGCAGACGACGAGGGTACACGCAGAGGTCGCTTCCTGTATCGACCAGGAACTGCGTGTTCGTTCTTCGGTCTGTGACGAATAGGCGACCAGTAGAAGCGGGGCAATCGTCTGTCGCCATCACCGACTGCCCGCGGCGTTTCCCCTCTTGTAGTCGCAGGGCTTGACGCAACGCTTAGCCTTCTCACCATGCGTCGAGTGATACCAGCACTGCGGGTGTTTCTTGTAGCTGGAGTCAGACCTGGATGTGGAACGTTGGCGTGAGTTGCGTGGCGTGTCTCGACCACGGCTGTGGGAGCGATTACGCGACCGACTGTCACGCAGCTGCATCGTCAGGTCCTTCATGGCACGCTTCAGCTCTGCGATCTCGGCTGCCATCTCGCTCATTGTGGGTCCCGCTGCTGACGTTGAAGCAACGTGACTCGGTGCCGCGATGTCTTGGACGCGGTCCGCTAGCTCAGCCAGCGCCTCCAAGGTGCTGTGCGATTGGGATGCCAGTAGGGGCTGGATGCTGCTGGGGAGTCGGCTGCTCCAAATGGTGCGCACAAAGTCTTCTGGCACGCTTGGTCCAGCTAGACCCTGCAGGTGGCGAAGAAACTGCGACGGCTTCCGGTCTCCCAGCTCTTCATGCATCAGCAGCTGCTTCACCTTCTTCTCCTGGGAGGCTGAGAGGCGCTTTACCAATTCGGTCTTCAACTTCTCGTACCGGTTGGTTGCGGGAGGGGACATGATGACGTCCTTCACCTCTTTTGAAAATTGGGGATCAAGGTGACCGACCACAAAATTAAATTTCGTGACGTCGTTCGTCACCCCAGCGTTCTCAAATTGTGCCTCTATTTGAGCGAACCATATTTCGGGCTCTTCTGGCCAAAACGGTGGCAGCTTCAACGGCGCACGGCAAATCTCGTGCGATGCCACAATGGAAACGCGCTTTGCCCTGCGCGGTCTCCGAGTGACGTTTTCCGCCGGCTGTGACGACGCGGTGTGCTCGGACTCACTATCACTCATCGTTATTAGTGTTCAACTCGGGGTCACCAGTATGGAAGTATGTGATCGTCGTGGTAGGTAGGTGCGTAAATAAAATTTACTACGCTAGTACTCACTGTTATAATAGTCCAGAGATCACAAGCACAACACAAACACAAGAGAAGGAGAACAGAGATATGATTAGAGTTCAGAGGAGCGCAAAGAATACAGGAACCATGCGGTTACTCAGTGTCACCGTATTACGCGCACGCGTCGTTGCGAGGTTCGTTCCGACTGGAGGTCATGGTAAGGGCGTCAACGCCCGCGCGCTGCGTCCCACCTCACTCGCTCGCTATACGTCACGATGACGTAGCTCGGACGCGGTGCGAGTCCAATCGACGCTGTCCCGGCATCATCCGACATTATATTGTTGTTGACAATATAAGATGCCGTTGATGTGTTGTATATGTTTATTATAAATACATGTAAATAAATCTGTTTGTGTGTAGTTGTGTTGTAATGTGTAATAGGCAATACTAATACATAAACTAGATATTAAGTGTATACCCTACAAGTGTAATAAACTAGAAAACTTATCACCATGATCAAATCAATCATTTAATAAATCATAGCTTATCTCTAAACAGTAACACTAATATGCCACAGTCATAGTAAAGATTTATTTTTATCTATGACATAGATAACATCCAAGTTCATGCTTACTCTGTAGACAAATTGATAAGACACGAGACTGAGACATTTATGAAATCTCATGTTACATGCAGAGACTACATGGACAAATGTCATTGAAACCAGAGCCATTATCTTTGTTTTTTTTTTAAATACTATTTGTAAGTTAGTCTCGACTATCGCCACTAGAGGTGATTAAAATCTTATAAAAATGGCAAATTGTGTAAATTAGTTACACATGTAACTACATAGGTGAAGGTGAATTATTTTTAGTAGGCAGAGTAACACAACAAAACAAAATATTTAATTTAAGGTGATTTTGGACGTTACAGACTAACATTCATAAGCATTAATAAGTAAACACTTCCAGAATCAGAATTTGCTATGAAAGTAGGTACAGATTAGGTGTTGTACATAAATTAATGAGATCGTCTACAGTCTACCTTACGGCGTGCAAATTATTACATAAGTTAAAACAGAAATTAAAGTGAAGTCAAAACACAGAAGTGTAAACACTCAGGAAATTTTAAATGTAATTTTCTTTACTGTCTTGATTTGAATTTTATGTTGTTAGGAACATAGTATACTTTTACATATTATTGTGAAATAAGTTTTATCTCCAAATTGCAATTGTGGTTTAGAGATAAAATCACTTGAATTTTGCTATCTATACATGTATTTGTGTGTGTGACTGTACTTGTACTGATAAAAAATGTTTCGTAGACTATGCACTTTAAAAAAACCTTGTGTATCATTTTTGTCCATGATACTGACAAAAATTAAAAAAAAAACATTTTGTGATTGTGTGAATGTGTTTCCATCCTAATACTTCATTCATCTGGGTTAATTGGATTTTCTGAATAAAACTGACTTCTGAAATATTTAATAGAATGATCAAGGGTGACATTAAAAACGGAATTTATGTGGTTTTACAATGTTTTAATCGTCTAACTAAATGATTCTTAGATTGATCTCTATGGTCATACCATACAGTATAGTGCAAATCCCGTGGTTACGTCATGTGACTTTAATCAGTGTTGACATAGGTTGAAAATACATTGATGCGTGCGTGAAATGTAATAATTAAAAATCCAGCAAACCTGGCAAAGCACAGATTTTTGCAATTGCAGAGCAATTATATCATCCTGCCACACTTCGAAATAAAGTCGAAAATCCCTCAGTCTGTTTTGATGCCTGCGCGGACTAGTGAATTGTTTATTTATTTTCGACTTTATTTCAACATAAGGTTGCTTGACGCTTCACGTTTCTTCCCAAAATATTAGCCATTCCTAACTTTGTACAACCACTTGCTTATAAATATATATAAATTCCATTGCTTAGTAATAAGTGTAATAACCCAGAAGTCAGTATTGTTCATAACAAAGTGACTATGGCCTTGACTCATCACATTCTCACCACTTTCCAGGGTTTGGTGATAGCTGGGTTGGGTGACTTGAATCGGCCTGTCGAGACCTTGTCTATCCGCCAGTCCGCATCCCTCGCGGCCACCGGCATTATCTGGTCCCGATACTCCTTAGTTATTATACCTAAAAACTACAGCCTCTTTGCTGTCAATGTGTTTGTGGCCTGTACCAGTGTGTACCAGTTAAGCAGAGCATACGCGTACAATCAGCAACAAAACAAATTAAAAGAGGCAGCTCAACAATAAGTCAAACCTCTTTTGACAAAGTGTTACAAAAAAAAAAAACTTGTTGGTTAGGTCGATAGTTACGGGATGTTATGCACTTTAGTAGTGGCCATTAGCGGTAGCCTTTTTTAAAATTGAGCGCCAATCACGCCTCTCTCATAAATAGAATCTACTTCAATATTATTGACAAAACAATTTTATAAATGTTATTTCATGATAGAGATAGTATTAATTAATATAAGCCAATTCTTAATTTATTTTATTTGTTGTAGGTAGATTAAGGTATAAAATATATTTTGGGGATGGTAGCCTAATTTTAAAGTTCGACTACGATAGTAGTTCAAAGCACAATTTTGAATTTAGATTGTTGATTTTATTATTATACGAGTAAGTATACGAAAAAAAAACTGTACAATTATTAAAGTGCAATACAGTTACAAAATATGAATAGGTACCATTGAAAAGACGCATTTTTAAATCATTAACTGGATTTAAACGAAATTGCTATGCCATACGTTGTATGCGCGGCGGGAAGTCAAGTCAAAAGACTCAAAAGTCGTTAAAAGATGACCAAATTTACTACATGTTTATCTGATTAGCTCATTACGGACTGAATAAGGTATTAAGGTCATTGAGGGAAAAATGAGCCTTACTGTGTTTAGTAAGGCAGATTTTTCTTTACATTTTTCCACAGATACAGAACAGTCGGTAAGCAATTTTATTGTGACCACACTGACACACCTAAGCGGGACATCTTATTGTAATTGTGTCATTTCTTATTTTGTGGCTGTATTGTTACTCTTAATTCGTAATGTATGACGTACGAATGAACTCTGGTACTATGTATATCATTAATTGTGAAAGGGCCTCTAGGTGGCGCCCTAAGCAGTGGCGGATACAGGCTAGGCAGGCTAATTGTGGTTTGGGAGTGGTCCTTGCACGGTCTATGCATACTTTCAAAACTATATGCATGCTATGCTAGATAAATCAAAAAGGCCTTATATTTTATTCATTATTGTTATCATCATTTTATTCGAAAATCGATGCCAAGTAGAATACATTTTTTATATAGATTTTGAGCCCTATCAATATTTTTGCTCCCCCGTTCCCAATTCAATCTGAATCCGCCACTAGATCGAACGCGTTATTGGTTTCTGTTACAGCCATATTATCATAGAGTAGCGTCTATGATCTTGTGACCTTATCTCAGTGTTGCCAGTTTTTAAACAATGCGAGATCTCTCATTTTTTATTAAATCTACAAACGCACTGTGACAAAAATCAACAGTGCGGTTAAGAGAAGCTTATCTAAATTATAATGAATAGGGTGCTTAAAGTTCTGATTAAATATTTATCTCAACTGTGATAATTAAACGTAAATGTGGTTACTGTTAACCAATGTGAATCCATGTGTTAAGTATTGTTATGTATATCACACCGTTTTATGTAACATGGCGTTATCCGTTATTAAATCATAGTTTTGTAAAAAAGAACACATTGTCTATTTTTGTAAAACCTTTTTGGATTTTGGAAATACATATTTTTATATTTCGAATACGTTCTTGTTTCTATTTTACTTTCTTGACTTTTCTTACTAATTCTCTTTCAGTCGTCACCACTAAATGACTAATTTCTTTATTATATTGGCCTTCTGTTTAAACGTTGCATGTGCCTGTTTTGTGAGATTTCCATTCATACATACAAATGATATGAGGACAATCATTTGCATCTAAAGTTCTGTTTCATGTTGCTATTTTAAAGGTGCTCTCTCACCGGGAGCATTCGCTTGTAATGTAACAATCCAAGTTTCGATTTGTACAGAAACAAGTGAACGTAATGCTCAAAATCGAATCTTGCATTTGTTACATTACAGGCGAATGCTCCCGGTGGGGGAGCGCCTTTATATGCTACTTGAAATATCAGTTGATTAGAGTTACTTCATTAAATTAGTGAAGTTTGTATGTTTATTTTGTTATGAAATTTTATCCCCTTTATTAATAAACGCGGAGTAAAGTTACAACCAGTATAACCTTCAGATTAACCAAACATTCTTGGAGGGTTAAGTTTCGCATAACTTCTACGTGTTCATTAATATGTGAACTGGGTATGAGTTTATTTTAAAGATGAATTAGGTTGCCTTTGGTAATTAAATATATCTAATAAGTTAACTAGTTTAGGCACGGTTTGTGAGTGGATGCTATATGCATTTTAAAGAAGGTTGCATAGCAATTTTTTAAATTGATGGCACGGTTGGCGCAGTGACTGAGCGATTGGCTGCTGCGCTGCGTGTCGCGAGTTCGATCCCCGCACGGAACAAATATTTGTATCATCTACAGGTAGTTGTTCCGGGTCTGGCTATTTGTGTATGTGAGTTTAAATGTTCATAAACGCACCCACGATACAGAAGAAATTACTAGTGCGCGTTTAAAAATAAAAATTAAAGCATGTTGCATTTTAGACTAATTTTTAAGCAAGTATATTATATTGCATGCTTACCCAAATATAATTAGGACCTTGGACAAATGAATCTATAGATATTATACCACATTGCTGAAGCATACTATGAAAATATTATTCCATGGTTGTAAAAAAGGGTTAAGTAATTTATGATATTATTAGAAAATCTCTAATATTTACAAGATATAATAACTGAATCTATAATTTCATTTGATAAAATTATCAGTTAATATAATAAACAATTGATATAATTTTAAAATAACTATTTTTATAAGCTTAACATATCGATGGTCATAGGTTGACAACTCGTAACCCACATTTTTTCACAAAATGAGTTATGTACATCAAAAATTTTAAAATTAACCGCCGAATCTTTCTATTGATAACTCGTAATTCACAAAAAATGTCGCTCGAACAATTTATGCCAGAGTTGACAACTCACAACGAACGAGTATCAACTTGAACTCACTATTGCGCGAGTTACGAGGTGTCAACGCAAAATGCAGTTCGCAAAATTCACTGACAGAGTAACATTACGGCGTGGGTTTTAATTGTTTAAAAATAGTTTTATACAATTAAAACCCACGCCGTAATGTTATAAAATTGAGAGTTTGTAAGAAAATGTATTTAAATACTTTATGTATTGGAGAGTGGTCGGTAAGGAGCTGGGTAAATAAATCCGAATGTGGTATGTTCGCAAAAGAAACTGCTGAGCAAATAGAAAAAAAAAAGAGGGGAGAGAAGAAAAGACTGTCACGTGAATTTTTAGTCGAGTATATCGAAAATTTACCAAAGCTCCCATCACACTACTGCCGCAAAGATACGTCTAAGGCATACTTAGAACCGATTCCTGGAGGTATGGCGGAAGTGTATAGGACCTACACTGAAGCGAGCACAATAAAAAACCTGGTTCCGTTATGTAGAACTATGTTTGATAACATTATAAAAGAAAAAAATATTGGCTTTCAGCAGCCAAAAAAAGATTTATGTGATACGTGTCTAAGTTACTATACTAAACAAATATCGGAACAGGAGTATAAAGATCATCAGCTCAGGAAACAAAATGCAAGAGAAGAAAAAGAAAAGGATTTAAAGGAGGCAGATGAAGGAAAATGTATTGTCTTAGAACAGGATGTTCAAGCTGTGAAAGTATGCCCATATAAAAGAGCCAGCAGTGCCTATTACCGAAGAAAGTTGATCAACCATAATTTTACGGTTTATGAATATCCATCCAAAAAAGTAAGATGTTATTGGTTTTCAGAAGTCGACTGTGATACTCAGGCATCAGTCTTTGTTAGTTGTATATTAGATTACCTACGTGATATGATTTGCAACTCTGAAGGCGAATTTGTAACAAAGCCTATCATTATTTGGAGTGACGGTTGCACCTATCAAAACAGGAATGCAGTATTAGCAAATGCTTTATCCAACTTTGCTGCTGTGAATAATGTGGTCATTTACCATAAATATTTAGAACCTGGCCATACGCAAATGGAAGTGGATAGCGTTCATGCTGCCATCGAACGTGGCATTAAAAAATATGACGCTATTTATGTTCCATCACAATACGCAGATATAACTAAGAAATCACGCAAAGATCCATACGATGTCAAAATGTTAAAATATGACTTTTTCAAAAAATATGATGATCCAAAAGTGATGCGTTACGAAAGTATTAGGCCTGGAAAGAAGAAAGGAGATCCTGTTGTCACAGATCTTAAAGTTTTACTGTACGAACCAGATGGCAAAATTTATTATAAAAATTGACATCTGCAATGAAAACTATTCTTTGTTACCAAGTAGACCAAGAAAAATTAATTTTCCAATATCAACCTACGAGCAACTTTTTGAGGACTCGCCTAAACTTACTTTATGCAAATATAATGATTTGCAAGCCCTTAAAACTGTAATACCTTCTGATTATCATTCTTTTTACGATAATTTGCCGCACATGTAATTTGGTTTAATCTAATATATTTTTTAAAAATTGACAGCTCGTAAGTAAATGTTGACTACTTGTAACACGTTAGTTGTGAGGTATTTTTAATATTGATAACTCATAACTGTTTGTTTATTGATTATTTAATGAAAAACCTATGGGGACAGTTTATTGTTTTAAGCTATATCAATAAATAATTTGATTACCTACCAACTACTTTTTTGTTTTATTTTTTTAATTTTTTTTCGAAATTAAGCTTTTTTTTTCCCCTCCTGTAAAATTTGACACATTGCAGTTACGTGTTGTCAACCTTTGACCATCGATATATTGAATATAAAATCGTTTGATATACCACTCAAAAGACATAAAACCTATTTAGTCTAATATGATAAAAAGGGGTCTACTGTATACAGCAGAACTTTTTATGTCATTTGGTAGAAAATCGTTTGGCAAACACTCATTTATAATACATTCAAAACTCATAATTATGTAAGTCAGAATCATCTTTAGCTATATATTTATATATATTATTTATTAAATACTATATATTTATAAAGTAGAACCATCATATCGCAGAAGGTTCACAGTCAGAATCGTCTTTTAGCATACATTTCATATCGATGGTCATATAAAAGGCAGACAATCAATCAACTAATATAAAACAGTTGATTGTGAACATAATTATGTGGTTTTCATTTCCCTGCATGAAGCATACACCATGCATGCAAGTAAGCATGCAACATGCAGCAGGCATGGTTTCTGTCTCCGGCCAGTCTCAGCCGCGGCGGCGGGTGTTGAAACCACCTGCTCCTCAGCTCGCGGGCCGCCTCGTGCCTCCGCGCCTACGCAGGTTTAAATTATTCGGTTTGCAGCGATTCGTTTCTTTCACAAACTTTTAGCACGCTCGCCTTCGGGCGTTACTGGTGACTGTTTTAGCCTAACCTAACCCAAATGATTCACCAACAATAGAGGGGATCTGATGCTCTGCGGCGCCCGCCTTAGTCTTCTTTCCTAACCTATCCGGGTCGGATTGCTCTAAATCGGGGTGTTACCATAGTGATGGATCAATATATATTTTAAACGATAGATCCAATGATTTTCGAAACGTTATATCCAATAAAGTTATAAGAAATAAATTTTAGAGTATATAAATGTTATATGTGAAGAAATTATATCAACAGTTGGTATATCTCACGCTTATTATATCTTGTGAACGTTATTGAAATGAAAATATACCTACCAAATAACTACTATTACTACTACTATTACCAACCACCACGAAGAACCACCTTGTTTTTGATGAGCAATTTTCTGCCTTGCGGTTACCCGCATGCGATTGTCGGAGTGGTACATTTATCTGCGGTGGAACGAAAACATTGTAAGGAAACCTGGGACTTACGCAAATAATTGAAAACACACAAAGAGCAAAATAGCCTTCGTCCTACACAGCTTTAAGCCCCAAAGTCTAAGAAAAGTTGCGAAACGGCTTACATCGCTAACATAGTTACTAACAAACGATATTATCAACATTTCATAATACAGAACTATTAAAAAAAATGAACGGTCTAAACAATAATTTTAAAAACATTGTCCGATTCGTGAGGGTGATTAGATTCTATTTCTGTAGTATTTTTTGAACAAGTAAGACAACAAATAACATTTAATTAAAAGTATCAAAAATCCCGACCACAAATTGTATTATGTACCTATCTATATATTATATTTGTAATCTCCTTTCAATTTCCTTCATTTTGATACCGATAGGATCGGTTGAAAAAAATTTAACGATTTACATTTAGCGCCAAAAATCCGCTATTTTGTTTTTTTTTTAAACACCTATTATAAGGACACGTGGGTTTTTGAGATGAATATTTTGATACCGTAATCGTAAAAATCCATCCTGCCTTTTGAAACATTACATACGAGGTAATAAAGAAATTTACAAATAAACAAACAAAGAAACATACAGTGAAGTACAGATACGCGCGAAAAACATAACCCTTCCATGGCAGTAAAATGAGAAAACTTACATGGCAACACGGGAGCGCGGACGGTGACACTCTGGTCGCATCTCGGGTAGTGACGTCATAAACAAAAACTGACGATAGAACATACATAATATGTATGTTCTATCGTCAGTTATACATACTAATGCCGAGGACGGGTGTTGTCAAGTTTTAAAATTTTGATTGATTTTATAACAATTTGGGAGTAGTTTGGGCACAAAATTCAGATTTTTAAAATTTATTAATATGTTTACTTTCATGAATATTTTGTATCTTATTTTGATACTATTTGGTAATTTCATTGGTACTCTACCTTTCGTATCGGACAGGGTTTTTTTAACATTAAGTAATTAAATAATTAATTAATAAAAGTAATTAAATAATTACTAATAAATAAAATATAATGTTAAAAACATTAAAAAAAAAATCTTTTGTTTTTAATTTTTATTAATTAATTATTTATTTTAAAAAAATATTTAAAATTATTTATAAATAATTATGTAATAATATTATTTTATTTCATTTATTTATATTTATTAATTATTATTTATTTAATTCCTAGTTTTTATCTTAAACTTCTTGTTTTATCTGTCACTTCTTGTTCAATTGCAGCATGGTCTTTTTGGGCTTGAATGACATTGTCAGAAGAGCAGGAGCACTGCTGGTAAAAGTTTGTGAAATTATCTCGTATGAAAAAACATGATGACCACATTAGTTCCGACTATGGCCACGTACCAAAAGAATCGTGCTGGACTATGACATAATTTTAAGTGTCATTTGCGTCGTATTTGTTAGGTGTCTTTCGGACGCTCATACGTTAACCAAAATTAATTTCCAATGCCATGTAATACCCAAAATCATTTAGTTTTTTTTTATCAAAATAAAATAACAACAAAAAAATGTCGTCACTTTACAAGTTCATCATTCGGACCGGGGACAAAATAGTCCCCACGGCTTTGCAGCCGCTATGGAGACACCCGGCTGGTAATTATGTTTATATTTACAGTTATTTATATGGAAAGGTTCAAAACGTGTTTATAAATAGGTTTCTTCGTTTTAGGTCCTCAAACTATTTTCTTCTGGGCTCCTGCCGGCAAATGGGTAAGTAAAACTAGTAGTTGGTTTACGGGGCAAAGGACTATGTATCCCACAGCCGACGTCCCCTGGGCGATTCTTCCACACTCTCTAACGGCAGGGCCATTGCTATATGAGCCAGCTGAGTGTTGATTTTGAGAGAGCATAACCGGTATTCTCGCATAAGCGCGTTTTTACTAACTTACCGATCGATCGGTGTGCTACGGCCCCGTCGACTGTGCACACCGTTTTCTCTTATATCCCAGTTTCGCAAGGAAACTTTTTTGGCGCAACTTTATTTTACTTCGCTCTGAATTTTCAGCGCTTTGTTGGCTTCTTAGCTCCCAGATTTATAATCCAGTCCGCGGTACATAAGTGCCCCTGCGGACGTGGGCAAACTGTATGATTTTTCTCAGCAATTGCTAAAGATGGATGGTATTCCATTTGGTCTGTGGTTTAGGTACCTACCTACACATATTGCAGCTACGTTACAGTCGAAAAATGTGATCAAATCGAATCTTATTCACCATAGACATTATTAGACCACCTTGATTCAGCATATCATTACCAATTTCAGAGCTTGGTGATCGCTGGATTGGGCGACATAAATCGGCCCGTCGAAAAATTGTCTGTCAAACAGAATGCGTCCCTAGCTGTAACCGGGAGCATATGGGCGCGGTGGTCGCTCATTATAGTACCGAAAAACTACAGTCTCTGCGCTGTCAATGTTTTCGTCGCTTTATCAGGCATTTACCAACTTATCAGATTCGCCATGCATCAAAGTACACTCGACCAAAACAGATTAAAAAAGAAATAAAATCTTTTACCAAAAATATCTGCTGAGCGATTTAGGTATTGATTGCTTAAAAATCGTTTTTATAGTTGCCGTGATGTGTGAAATGGAAACTTATTTTAGTTCGAGTCTGTTCTTTTCCTTTATAAGCCGTGCGTATAAGGCTGTCCGCTGTTTTCGTTGTACAGATTAAAATTGAATCAAATTTTCGTAGTTGCGCCAGCTCATCAAGCTTCCCGAAGCCCGAACCTAAAGCGATAAAGTTGAAAATCTATTAAAGTAATTTGAGAGATTGTAGTAGCTTCATGTGCTGGCGTCTGTACCTATGGTCATCCCCTCCATTGGTCTTGACCAATCTTCCTCGTCGAATTGGTCGATTGTTCACGCAACCCATGGCTGTCTCCAATTTGTCTTTACCAAATTTTAAATTGATCGAGAATATGACTAAGCTATTGACTGTTAATCAAACATAAAAATTGGAAGTATTTATAAAAGCACGTCTAAACCAATTTTGAACACTCCATAGTGTTCAAAATTGATGTATAACTAAACACTGTCCCGTTCTGAAAACTGTGAACTGATCAGTAAATACAGGGGCATTTGCCCGGGGCCCCGCGATCCTTGAATGAACGGTTAAAAGAAAACGTCTCCGCCCCGCCCAGAGTGGGGGGAGGGAATTCGAGCTCACTTTGCTTCCTACATGGGCCTCATTATCCTAGAGTGCCCAGGATCTGTAAGGTGAAGACGGCCCTGAGTAAATACACACATAAATGAGCTCACGCCTCGTTCACATAGGGGTAGGCAGGAACTACAGAATACCTCCTGCGTCCTGCTACGTATGAGTAGGTAATTATGCTGTCAAATCTTCGTCCTAATTGGTTAGTGCGTAGAAACTGGAATATTAGATTAGATTTCATAGAATCATACGTCAGTTGCTATCATAAGGTTAAACGTCACCCTAAGCCGTATTTAGATCAATTCCCATTGAATTCTCCAACCTCAGAGACGTAACGCGCGGGCCACCGGCAACGACGCGGCGACGACGGCGACGCCCGTTTGTCTTCACTGTGATAATTGTAGTAGTTACTTCCGCCTCTCCCCTTTTTGTCACACCTGTATTGTCAGTCAAGTCAAGTCTCTCCATGTCAACCATAAGCGTCATAGTGCAGTCATATTAAGGGTTTCAACCTCGGAATGTGAGATAATAAGATGTAAACCCACATACACCTTCATTTTGGTGTTCTAAAAGTTGTCTCAAAAGTCTCATAAAATCTCGTCGTCTGCGTCGTAGGTAAGTTATTCAAGGTTTAAATAAATTAATATAAAATTAGGATATACAATAAGTATTAGATGAATTTAATGAGTTTTTAATTACACAAAGTAGGTAAGTATTATTAAATGAATATATTACTTACCTACAAAACACATGCAAAACGTTATTAAACATAATGTTTGAACTAATAAATATTTTATCATTACTAATTATTTAATTGTTAATGATATTTCAATTATTTAATAACTTTACACAAGGTATTATTTATTCACTGAGATTCACGGTCGACCCTGCATTAGAGTGAGTATGGCTGAGTTCTGCGGGCTCTCCGCCCTCTATTTCAAAAACTGTTGGGCATACGAATTTTTTTTTAAACAAAATTTGTCGAATTTGCTCTACAATTTTATAATAAACTAGCTTTTGCCCGCGGCTTCGCCTGCGTGGATGTCGAAAAATATCGGATTACTTACCTTCATCCCCTATTTTAACCCTTCGGGGGTAGAATTCTCAAATACGCTGAGATACGTATAGATTAATTTTCAATCGTCAGCCTAAACACAAAATTTGAAGATCCTAACTTCAAAACTGACGGACTATCATACAAACTTCCATCCCCTATTTTACCCCTTTAGGGGTGGAATTCCCAAAAATCCTTTCTTAGTGGATAGGTACTTACTCTTCACAAAGAACACACCCTCCAAGTTTCATGTCTCTAGGACCAGCGGTTTGGGCTGTGTGTTGATATATCACCCAGTCAGTCAGTCAGTCACTCACTCAGTCAGTTTACCATTTTATAAATATAGATAATGTAATGCAATACTGTATATGTAACCTCTCCCTAACCTTGTGGAGATTACGGGCGTGTTAATTTGTTACAAACCAGTGCGTCTATACATATAGGTACCTATTATCTTTGATAATCTAAATTGGATGGTTATTGAAGGTCTGATTAGATAACTGGGTATTATATACCCTACCTAATTTTCTAGACTGATCGTAAATGAGAATTACTTATAGTAGCGTGACCATTAGATACCTAATAACCGTTGAAATGATTGTTACATAATCATCATTGTAACTAATTAAAACTTTTTTTTTTAATTTGAGTGTTTGTTTTATTTGCTGCCTCGTTGGCCGTGTGGTTGCAAGCGCGACTTCTGAGTATAAGGTCCTGGATTCGATACCCGGGTTGGGGAAAGTGTTTTTGGGTTTTTCCCATCAGGAATTTCTCAGTAGCAGCCACGGAGTCTGGACTGGATGTAAACCCTGTTGATGGCAATAAGCTCGCCCCTATTTTTTTAATTTGCTACAGTCTTTATACCTTAAATACATTGCTCATATGTACCTAAGCATAAACGCACTACTTTTTCCCATGGGGTAGGCAGAAATTGCAGAACACCTGCTGGCTGCTACGATTCTTCCGTCATATCTTCTCCTGAGATTCCTCGCAATGTTTTCGCTCCTATTAAGTGGTGGGAATACCTCCACGTAAGTCAAAAATAGCAAGTTTACAGTCGAGTGATAAAACCGCATAATTATATACCTAGATAATGGTACAATACCATTTTATAATTTGTGTTCACTTCTAATTAAATAAGAGACGTTGCTTGTTTCTGATTGGCTGTAACAACGCGTCTTACGATTCTCTAAAAAAATACTTACGTGGTGTTAGAACTTTAGCGACGATAAGTAGGTAGGATATTAAGTACGTCTTGTAATTAGAACCTCTTTGCTTGCCCAGAAGCATATAATATTAGGAGAAGAACAATATAGGACTATGGAGAAAGAGTCGAAGAGAGAAACGCATGTGGTTCTCATCCTACGAAAAGGAGCCAAATCGAAGAGTATAAGTATAGTTGTACAAAGATCTTTTGGCGTGTGACTAAAATCAGAACTAACGGCGCCATCTTGTTTTTTCGGTATAAGTAGTTTCATGTTGTCAGTGGCATTTGAGCGCCAAAAGATCCTTATGGCACTATAGGTATAAGTATTACTGGGTTCTGCATGCAATTTATTCTGTGTTTGCATGTTTTGCACGCTACATTGCGCATTGCATGGTTAGTGTGATGAGAAAACCTTCCCACGATATTAATTTGCAAATAGCACACCTAGTAGCCCGTTGTCATTAACTGTCCCATTACTGGGACAAAGGCCTCTTCCCTGGGAATTTGATGTAATCCACCACGCGGTGCGGGTTGGTGGATGTCACATATCTTCGAATTTTTAGTTCTTGGACATGCCTCACGAAGTTTTCCATCACCGTTTTGAGAGCATTGGTGTTGTAATATATTACACAAAGTAATGCGCTTGCCGGGGTTCGAACCCACGGGACAGGGACTGTTTCTACTGGGCTACTATTGCTCCGAAATGAATGCCTAAATGTTATACCGCGTTGTTGGACTTTCAGCTCTTGCAGCTGAGTTGAGAGTTGTAAATCCAATAGCGAGCTTTCTATTTAGGCATTTATTTAGGTATCGACTAATGTTAGTGATAACGGGCATTAGATAGGTACCCAATCACACAATAAGATGACTTAAAAGATGTAATTTAAACATTGTGTTGTCTGCTTAGTAGTTTATTTGGATGGATTAAAGAAACTGCTGATTTTCACTTATAAGTAATGATTTTTATTTGTAAGTTGTTCTTCTGAATTTGGTCACATATACTTGAAAGTAGCTTTACCTGTGTGTGTTTAAAGGGATTGCGAAGAATACTGCTAATGAGCATACCGTTGACGCACAATTGCGTCATGACACATGGAGACGAGAGGTTCAAATATGTTGTTGTTCTAGTGTTAGCAAGCGCGACTGCTAAGCAAGAGGTTCTGGGTTCGATTCCTAGGTCGAGCAAAGCCACGGAGACCGCATTTGTGCCCGGTTGATGGCAATAGGCTCGCCCCCTATTTCATGGGATTAGACATAACTGGCAAAATGTGGGATTGCCCAACCGTCCAGGGATTACTGGTGATGTTATGTTATAAATGCAAGCCAAGAGGTACCGCTGTCACGGCGTTACTATAATTTTCTTTCAAAATCTTCCTCCAATTAGTCTTTCAAACTTATAGAAGCTATAGTTCAATGATTGGCTAGAAAAGGCTACATTTAATTACTTTTTTAATTATTATTCTTTTATAAATTGTACATACACATTTTACATATTTGTTATAAAAAAAAAACCATCTATAGAACATTTAAAATAAAAAAAAATATTATTTCTTTTATTTTCATCTTTACAAGTTAATTATATTTTTAAATATTCCTTAGAAAAAAAAACAATATAAAAACATTTAAACATAAAAAAAATATTATTATTATTTTATATATGTATTTGTTTGCCTTTTCTAGCCAATCAATGACCTTCCCAAGTTTTTACATACAACACGCGCCTCACATCGACACGTGTCTTACTCAACTATGTATCAACGCCTCAAAAGCAGTATTCTTGAAACCCAGATAAACTTTAATGATTTCCTTGCAATATCCACAGGCTCTAGTTCTGGCTTCGCTGGACGCGTACAGCCGCCCACTGGACAAAGTGTCGACCACACAATCGGCCACGCTGTCCGCCACTGGCCTCATCTGGACGAGATACTGTTTGGTCATTACTCCTATCAACTATTCTCTCGCTATTTGTAATTTTATGTTGGGGGTCGCGAATGGTGTACAGACCGTTCGCGCTTACCGTTTTCAGAATCAGAAGGCAATTACTGCCTAAATGTGGAATGGGAAGGAAGTATTTCAACGCGTTTGCTGCTGCTGATTTGTTAAAAAAAAGTAATTCTAGAAAAAAAAAACCATTATTCAAAAACTAATAGACCAATCGAATGCTTTTGGAAAAACAAATTTAATACAAACCAGCGGCAGCAAACGCGTTAAAAAACAAAAATGCCTTCGAAAACCACGAAAAAAAAAACGATAATGCACGAATTAACGTCTCGATTCATACGAATAGCTCGCTATTGAGACTACTCTTATTGTACTTAGTTTTTAGGAACCGATATTCAGGTTGTAATACAAGATACTCCTTTGAGTGCCATTATGGCGATTTACGCCACGAAAACATACGCTGAAACTTTATAATAAGGTAATGGGATCGAATTTATTAATTTTAGATACTATTTTATTCAAATAATATTTTTTTTATCGACTAGTCACAATTTTACAAAACATTTCTTGCCAAATATCTACCCACCTGGCAGCGAGGCATAATACTTCATTAGTTTTTATATTTGTCACAAAATTGGCCAAACAGAACACTTATTTTTAAGAAAAGTGAGTTCCGCTTTATTTTCAATACTTACTTAACCTGAGTATAACTATCACCAATCTAAACTGGTGGCGCACCAAGCCAGGCCGATTACTAGCTGGCATTTTTTACAGCAAAATATACTTTACATGTCACTTATACATTCCATATTTGCCTGACCGTCACAGGTGGCGCCACCAGCGTAAGTTGGCCCCTTGCTGCGTTAACGAGGCTCAAGGCCGGCTATATTATAAAAACTAACAAAACACGATGTGTCGCCACTTCGCCTTACATTGTACTTAGCAATAATATTGTAATATGTCACTAACAGCCTCTTTAATACTTCTCTGTTGAACTAATACACGCCAGGAATGTTAATTGTTTACGTTTCTTATTGACACTTGCGTTGGTTTAGTTTTAGTCGCTATGATTGACGAAATAGAGCTGAACTTTGAAGATCAAGATGGTATTGCGGAAGATTTTTGAAAAAGGAGAATAATAGAATTGTGATGAAAAGTACCTTTGGAGGTTACCGATTTGACTCGTTTCAATATTTTATTTTATTAGGATAGTTACCTCTAGAGCCCGTTGGAAGTTTCCATTCTGTACAAAAAAAAATACTGATCAATGACACAGAAGATGGCAATTTTTTTACAAAAATCACATGAAACCTGCAATTGATTTACATTCCTGGCTACTAACTGTCAAGCCTCAGTTCCTGAAACAGACTTTCAGAAACCTTAGGGTTCATTATTCTTTCATAATATTCTTCACCAACTACTAACATGTGTCTAAGTACTTATAAAATCTAAGTAAGAATCTAATGCTACTTTGGGAGAAAAAATTGTAATGAAGCTATTTTTATTATTTTAGTAATTTGTGTTCATAACATACTAATTTTAATATTTTGTAGAATGTAGTAATTGTAGTGTAGTATGGCAGATGCGTGGACTGCTTTTTCCTTTTTTTAATCCTGGTAATGTACCTAGTGTGAAATATGACATAAGGCAACAAACTATGGCAACACTCAAAACTTCTCTATGTGTTACCATATCAACAAGATGGCTAAGAATTATTAAATTAAATTGCAGTCCTTTACAGTTATTTTACCTCCGATGCGTCACTGTGAAAATGACTTATTTTAGTTGCAATAAGGATGCAAAATCTGTATGTCAAAATCACATTCATCTTTATTTTTTCTGCATTAAGGTTTTTGTTGGCTTACTAGAGTAAGAGGTTAAAATAACTGTGTGTCTGTGATTGTATTGATTGGAGCACTTAATGGGTACTTCTAGCAGTCCACGTATTTATGTAGAAAGTAGTTTATAGTATGCATGCACGCATGTTATTGTGTTGTTTTGTATTGCACGTAGTGTTATTAAATCTTGCCGCAATTTTGCTATGTATTTATTTTTATTCATGTACAAAAATATTCCGCTTTTCAAATCCAGCCTTCTTGAACCCCAAATAAATTATTTGGCAAAGCGGTAAGTGCCCAATCTGATGTAAAATTGACGATAGACAAGGTTGCTTTAAAAAAGACGGAAGAAACTCAGCCGAAAGCGGAACTTGACAGTTAGCCAATAAAATAGATGACGCAATAGAAGATCAACCCAATGGCTTTGGCAATAGAATTTAAATCGTGCCAACTCGGGCAAGACCTTGACACCGTCGGAGGTTATTGTAATTGATTACTGTAAGGAACACGTTGCTGTATTATTTCTTGGGTCTAGTGGTCGCGAACTCGACTGTTGTGCATCCTGGGTTCGATTCTAGGGTCGGGTAGTGTTACCAGCTTTGGTAGTAGCCCAGTAGATCGTCGCCTATATTATATTTCTACCCACTGAAATTATGATAAGAATAAGTCACACCAATGTTTTTTGACTAAAGTGGGAAGTCACGCTGCGAGCTGCGAGTCTAAATAAGTGCAAACCATTACATATCAAATTTTCTGAACATAAGCACTCTGCATCACACATCGGACATGACACTCGCAGCGTGACGTCATCGCAGTAGCGCACGAAGGAACGCAAATTTAAAAATGCGGTGAAACTTTACAACGCTGAAACTTTGGAAATTCTGGACCGATTTCAATGAAACAAAAACTACTAATATTTGCACGAGTACGCGCATTAACACTTTTATAGTAATATTTTTATGTGTTGGTGTGACTCATTGTCGGAAAATAAAACTCAAAAATAAATCTGACGGCACGGTTGGCGCAGTGGCTGAGCGATTGACTGCTGCGCTTCGTGTCGCGGGTTCGATTCCCGCACGGAACAAATATTTGTATGGCCTACAGGTAGTTGTTTCGGGTCTGGTTGTTGGTGTATGTGAATTTAAATGTTTGTAAACGCACACACAATACAGGTAGAGTTAACTAATTAAGTTAGAGTTACTTTAATATACTGAATCCTCCACAATACTTAACAACTTATCCATACTAATAGGATTGAAACTCCTACCATTGTCATTAGAAAACATGATCACATTTCTTATAACGTAACACTGTAGTTCGCCAATCTTGTACAGAGGTCTACCTTCCCTGGTTTTACCAGCTATAGGTACAAAAGTAATGCCTTTGTCGATGCACCGAGTTTCAAGGAGCTCTGAGAAGCTTTTGGCTTGTGTAGCGGTCGCTAAGACTTCGGATATATGTGATAGCTCCTTCGGTTCCGGCATGTTGAAGCGGGGGGGTGGGGGAGGTTCTACGGAGTCGATGTCGGCGCTTCGGTTCATCATGTCGAGGGCTTTTCGGAAGGCGTCGCGAACGGCAGGCTCTTTGAGGACTTCTTCGGGGAACATTTTCTGAGGAATAAATTGGTTTTTTTAATGTGGTGTTGGTTTTATTTTTGTTAACTCCATCAAATACGTAAAAGTAAAATGACGCTCGCATTAGCCCGACAAACGTCAACCAGCCCCCGTAGCATAACCACTGGAGACAAGGATTTCTTTGACGGAAGAATGGACAAGATGACAGATTGTGTCGACACAATGACATTACTTTGCACTATCTGTCATTTTGTCGATTCTTCCGTCAAAATAGTTCTTGTCTGCGGTGGTCATGCTATGGGTGCAGCAATGCGCATTTTTCTTTTCGTGCTCAATTTGAGACACTGGTCACGAAAAAACATGCTTTTGAAGCACGGCACGGCTGTATAGAGCACATGCCAACAAAAGCGTGCTCGTGTTGCGTCAGTTACATTAGAGAAATCAATGATTTCTCATTTCTTTTCGCCACACATCCCGTATCTTTGCATCATGTTGGATTCTTATTAATATAAAATGAGCAGTTTTGTTAGCTACCTTAAAGTCAGTATAAGAGTTGAGCACAGTGGCGTGCGGCGGGTTGGTGTTGAGCCAGGCCGCCAGCGCCGCCAGCCAGCGCGGCAGCAGCGCGCGCGCCGCCAGCGCGCCCACCGTGCCCGCGCCCAGCAGCTCCAGCCACTCCACGCACCACAGCCACGCCGCTACAGGGTTCATCATCAATGCAATTACTGGGTAAGGGTGCTTTCATAAAGATGCAGGTTTTCCGATTCTGATTCGTTGATACAGGGCCTTTCCAATGTTTTTATGTTTTTCTGCACCTGTTTCTATACACCATGATTTTTAGTCGTCTTAGAAAAATTGGTATTTATGAATAATTTAAATATAAAAATATTATTATGATGCATGACGTAGTTGAAACACACTGTTACGAGCGATGATATACTCGACTCGTGCGCTGGGTAGGTATGTTCTACCGTTTGACACGTAAACATTATTAACAGAATGTTTCATTTTTCTTATTATTATTTCTTTGTACCTTTATCTTAATTATTGATTAAATAGAAATAATCGCGCATAGAGTTATTTTATGTCGGATACATTGAGTGGAGCATCTTTGTAAGAAGACTAAAAAGGTGTATATTGTGTGCTATGGCAAAAAAAAGGTTGACACTATCTTACCCGTACCTATAGGTGCTGATCAGATTTGTAATGCATGATATCCTATCCACGGACCGACCTAGGCATGCGTTGACCTTGAAGATCGCGTTGTGGACATGTGTCTGTGATTTTTTTCTGCCCAACAAACCACTCGAAATCGGCCATTCCAAGTCAATAAACGAGGTCACTTCCTAACTCGATATAAACCTTGCCCTATATACGTACTGTTCTCCCTGCCTACTAGCTCCAGCGGCGCATGCTGCAGACAGTGGTCCAGCTTGGGCACGATGTGCTGGTGCAGCATGGCCTGCAGCGCAGGTCCCCAGGCGCCGCGCCAGGCCCGCAGCACGCCGCGCGCGGACCCGTCGGCCGGGTGCCAGGCCGACAGCGCGGCCGCCAGGCGGGAGCGGATGAGAGGGTACACTGAGCTGGCTAGGGCTTCACCTGTACAAAGATAATGAGATATGTATGTGTGAATGACAGGACATTAGATTTAGGGTCTCGCATTTGTGGGATTACTGAAAGCGAAAAATCACGCTATTACGCAGTTGACGTGGCGTTTGAGCGGCGTCTAAGCTACGCGCTGCCCATCCAGCGTTTACGCAACTTATAAGATTTGTGACCAGCGTGGAAGCGTTATATACGCATTTGGTACGCAGCGTACACGTGCCGAATATGCATAATCTACGATAATATGCGCGTTGCTCTGATCCCAGACATTCACAGCCTAAAACAATTCGGATCAAACATATCCTTAGCTGGTTAATTGTGAATTTAGGAAGGAGTTCACCTCAAAAATCTTCCCTGTCTGTGATCGTTATATTTGGTGACTAAGCAACACCAGACTCACGTTTATAAAAGTAGGCAAAGTTAAACGAACTGTACCACGATAAAAGTTGAAAGAAGTTGTTAAAAATCATTCAAAAACTTAAGAGCCTGATTCTCAGCAGACATACATATTCTTACTTTCCTTCCTAATGTTATAAATGCGAAAGTAAGTTTGTTTGTTAACTTTTCACGCCTAAAGCACTGAACCATCCTTAAATTTTGACATAGGGTACCTTTCATCCCGAAAAAAAGTACTGTTCCCGAGGAAAACAACAATAACGTTCTTATGATAATAGATGGCGCTACGTGTCTTTCGAATCATGATTGAATTATATTATTACAAGCAGACCCGACCGGAGACCAGAGAGTATTATCCGAATTGATTGTTAAATTCGCGGGCAAAAGCTAGTTAAAAATAATACTAAATGTCTACATTAATTCTCATTCTAATAACCAAAATTCTGCCGTCGTCATCCGCTTCTGCTTACTCAATACTAAAAGTTGGTCCTGTGTACCAGAATGGGACAAACATTTCCAAGTTAGAGTTGTTCCCCGTAAAGAATAAGAAGTGTCTTGAAGTTAAAAAAAACTGCCGATCTTTTGGGAATTTCCAGCTTTTATTTTTATTATTTACTTTTGTATTGAGTCGGGTGAATTTCCCGATTTTATGAAACTTAGCAAAGTGTTTCCACTGAACAAATCTGTAGCACAACTGATCGCACGAATTTCAATTTTACCTATTACGGGCAAAGTTTTTGAAACAAATATTGTGCACTTCAAAACAAATAAAAAGGACCGATCAACTATAGACACGGGCGTGGAATGACTGAAGACCACATTTGAGGCCGCAAGAGGCTATTGGCATTTTCTGTGACTTTTCCAAGGCCTTCGACTGCGTACATCATGACCAGTGATCGGATAATCGGATGCATATTTACCTAAAGTGTAGGTGTTGGCTATTATGGAATGCACTTTTGTATCAAAAAATATCGGGAATTCGGAATCGACAAATTTAGTTTTACTATAGAATCAAATAGGGTGTAGGAATATTTACTTAGTTTAAGGTGTTGGCTAATATTATGGAACGCACTTTTGTATCGAAAAAATCCCGCGATTTCGGAATCAACAAATTTACTGTTTTTATTATAGAATCAAATCGGGTAATAAAATCAAATTATATTCCTGCTTGTATGCAGGTACCCGAAGGAACTTCAAGTAAATACACATTAATAATTATGTAATCCCCCTGTTTTTTTTTTAAATAAATACCACATGCTAAAGACGACGTTTCCTCACCATGCTACAGGCTAGTTTTGAATTCCCGAATTTTCTGGAATGCCGGGATTTATATTTAAACAAATATGTATTATGAAGCCGCTTCCATAATTTCCTAACCAAAAATGAACTTTAGGTTAATATGCATCCGATTATCCGATCACTGATCATGATTCACTCATCAGGAAATTGTACTATTATTGTATGAGGGGTAGGGCTCTCGACTTTTTGACTTCTAATCTGAACAACGGAATTAAAAGGGTTGATGTTAATGGCAAGAAATCTATAGGATCTGCGGTCATCGTGGGCGTTCCGCAGGGTTCAATTCTAGGTCCGTTCTTGTTCCTTATTTAATCAATGAGTTAGTTATAGTTAGGTAACACAACATTTTATTTTGGAGGATCAACACAACATTTTTTAAAGGATCAACACAACATTTTATTTTGTTCGCGGATGGTACTTCTCTCATTTTCAAAACCAAACGTCAATTTGTCAACGTATGTTGACAAAATTAGTTGGTTTAATGTAAATAATGATATTCGTATAGTTTGCTGACCTGCCATATCATGCCAGGGCAGCACCCAGTGGTGCAGCGGCTGCGTGTCGTGCGTGGGGTCCCAGGCACGCACGGCCGCCAGCACGCGCGGCAGCACGCAGCGCGACACGCACGCGCGTGCCAGCCACGCCGGCGCCGCGCTCTGCCACGCCGACACCGCCTGCAGCATCGGGCTTGGCATGCGAGGGTTCCAGGCTCTGACGACGAACAATACTCAGATTTAGAAAAAAATATTGTCAATATACTTATTGAAGAGCTTTGAGAAAGATTTCAACGGTTAGACATAAGCTTCCCAAAAGCGTTGCCACGTCGACCGGCCCTCAGCCTCTCACATCTAGAAAATTGCCGCGGCATTTAATGGGTCCATCTTATGGGAGGCCTTTTAACGATGTGTCCAAATCCATTCGAAATCATGAGCCATCCGTTCTGCGAGCAACATACCTGCCCAATGCCACATAATTTTGGCAATTATTTGGGCTATGTTGGTAACCTTACACATAATTGGCAAATGCAGATGCACCTTTGCCTAATTCTTCGGATATTATATGCGTTATGTTATGTTATTTTACGTCGGTAACCTTAGTTCTCCTGAGGATCACTTTAGTTCTGATTCGATCACGCCGGGAAACTACAAAACCCACAACTAGCAAAGACACTGATCAATGCTATCACACAAAAATCAATCAAAAATACTCACTCAGCGGCCGCTGTCAGTTGCGGTACAAAGTGTTGCCACAGGAGGCTGTTATACGCTTCTTCAGTTAACAATTTCCTCCACTTCAGGAAGGTCGGGATGGGCTCGTCGGGGGCCGAGAGCGGATCCCACGTGGCTAGCAGCGCGCTCAGCAAGGGGCTCACGATGTTACCTGCGATGGTGCCTAAGCCGAACATCTCGTATTCAGTGGGGTAGGAGTCCTGGAAAGAATGAATGGACCAAGTGAATATTATCTAGCTCGCTTATGCCCGCAGTTTCACCCGCGTGGAGTTCTGTAATTGTCCCACGGGATTGTACTACCGGGATAAAAGTGTACTGTGTTAATCTAGTTTATACACCAAATGACCCAATGTATATGTGCCAAATTTGATAAAAATCCGTTGAGTATTTTTTCCTTGAAAAAGTTACAAACATCTATCCTCGCAAACTTTTGTATCTACATAATATTCATATGTCGGATCCAGTCGTTAGTACGGACATAAAATGAATCGCAAGTGCGCTGGTGGTGACATCACGCGACCTGTTTACCAGTCTACCCTCACCACAGCGTCGCTTTCTTCAGACCCCTGATGTTTACAGCTCGAGGCGAGGAGGACAGTCAATGTCTGATCGAGGAGGAGTTGAGACATCTTGGAACTGTACTCGATTCATAGTGCCCCGTGTTATTGTGTTAAATTTTAATTTCAAGTAATTTTTTAGTTCAATAGAAACAGTAGCTTTTGCTGACGATACGGCAGTGGTCTTTCACGGAAATAATTGGGATGAAGTGGCTAATCTAGCAGAAACAGGACTCCAAACTATGCTTAAATGGTTAAATGCGAATAAATTAACTATAAATCTTGATAAAACGAAATTCTTGACCTTCTCAATAACTAAAACTTTACTAGGAACACGGAAAATCAAAGCCCACGTCTGTCGTGATATAGCTAGTGCAAGTAGTACTAGTAATTGTAACTGTCTCCATCTAGAGCAGGTCGCACGAATAAAATATTTAGGTGTCTGGGTTGATGAGAATCTTAACTGGCACACTCATACTAAACTTCTATCAAATCGCCTGAGAAAGTTAATGCCTATTTTTAAAAGGGTTCGCCATATAGAAGATGAGAATACCTTGAAGGTCATTTACAATTCATTATGTAAATCCATACTAGAATATTGCATATCCGTCTGGGGAGGGACTCATAAAACGCATCTTTTAACAGTGGAACGGTCACAAAGAGCAGTACTGAAAGTCCTTACTAGTAAACCTAGACTTTACCCTACAGCTTTACTATATAAAGAAATAGGAGTTCTTACTGTACGGCAACTATTTATCTTACGCAACCTTAAGTACGCCCATACAACTATTCCAAAATCTACATCTATTAATAATCACAAACGAAGACAGGATAACATCTTTCAAAGAACACCGCATCATACAGTATTTGCAAAGCGTCATCCCTACATTGCAGCTCCCAGTTTATACAATAAAATTAGTAAAAGAGTGTCCCTGCACAAATTAACATCTTTGAAGTTTAAAAAAACAGCAAAGGCCTTTCTCGCATCATTAGACTACGCAGAAACTGAACGACTATTTTATGTGCCTACCTGATTGAGATCTTTCAAATCACAACCCACTCGACTAATCAAAATTCTTACCTTTTCTATTAATCGCTCATAATACAACACACTACCTCACACACACATAAACACACTCACTCACTCAAACACACACAAATAGTACATACATATTTGATCAATTTGAAATGTTAAATTTAGTAACATCTAATTGTTCCAAACATCTTTAATTATTTACTTTTCTTCTTTTTTATTATTTACATTTTAATTAAGTAAATACGGAATGAAAATTATAATTGTTACTTAGGCCAACTGCGATTCCTTCTGTCACTTATAGCACAGGGAATCCTATTTTAAGTGACAGAGTATTATTGTTGTACCCTATTACTTTTGAACCAATAAACGTATTTGTATTTGAATAGTGCATCACACCCAGTGTATTTTTATTGCACGAAACCCATCTTCTGCCCACATGATGTACAAGCCTAACGGAGTAAATCCTGACATATCCGACACATTTATGATTCATAACAAAAACCTTGTGAAAGGCAAAGCAAGTTCCCATGGTTCAACGGAAATTGATAAGTGGCATTGTAACACAAATTAATATCTGATATCATAAAATACCTATGTATGTTATATTATCGAAACCGTCTGTACCGTTGGTGAATTATTCTTCAATGAAACAACAATGATACAATTTAACGAATGAAAGAATTTGACGCTTCAAAGAATTTTTCTGCAGTAAAAACGTCTGATATTTTCTGTTGAAATTTTGAAAAGATAAGATGGCGGTTATAGTACTGCCTATGACCACGCGCCAACCATGCAGTATAAAAAATATCCTACCTTCAACTCAGCCAGTACATCATGAGCTCTCTCCAGCGACACATCAGGTCTGTTAAGCATGTCAACTCGCTCTAGTATGCCTTCCACCTTGTCGATCACTTTGTCTTGTTCCGACAGCTTAATGTTGCATTCTTCTAGATCTCGCTCTAGAACGACGATCTCGTCTTCCGCTGATTGAAGCTCGCGGGCGTTTTGGATTATATCCTGTGGGAATAAAGATTTCGTTAGATAAGTATTGGACACATTCAGAATACAACCACGCATCTTTTCCGGGGCGAAAGTTAATCTTATGAAAATTTATGATTAATAATAAGCTCGTGGCTAAATAATAACAGCCACTCGGGTCGACCTTCAGGTTAAGCCGTGCTTGCCTAGGTTGGTCCGTGGATGGGTTACCGCCCATTACATACCAATTTTCCTCCGTGCCTCGGAAAGTACGTTAAGACGTAGGTCCCGGCTGCCATGTCGTTACAAGTAGTCAGTGACCAGAAAATCTGACAACCAGTCTTACCAAGGGGTATCGGTACTAACTGGGTTGTGGAAGTCAGATAGGCAGTCGCTCCATGTAAAATACTGGTATTCAGCTGCATCCGGTAAGACTGGAAGCCGACCCCAACATGGTTGGGAAAAGGCTAGGTAGATGATGATTAATAAATTCACTGGAGTAAATCACAGCAAACTCACACGAGTCTATAGCCATATTTATTTGCCAAAGAATGTTCCATGTCAGCGACGAAAATAAAGGCGGCTACGCCAAAGTTTGTCACACTAGCGTCGGAGTTCACTTATCATGGCATGAGACAAACCATGATAGTTGAGCCAACATTACCTGCTCGCAGCACTCGACCATCAGCTCCAGGTTGTGCACAAGCTGCGGCGCGGCAAAGTTGTCGCACTTGCGACGCGGCTCGTGCTCGAAGCGCGGCGCGGCCGCCCGCAGCGCGTGGTAGCCGCTCAGCACGCGCTTCTCCTTGCCCGTCATGTCTATCACAGGCACGCGAGACAGCTCGTTGCTGTGGAATGGTGAATAGAGATAATTAGTGAAGATTCCGGCAGAATAAATAAGGTGGTTTTTTTGTTTCATTATTTAATGGTAAACAATCGATGATACCTGGTGCGCATGCATTAAAACGTTATTTTTCATTAATTAAACATTTTGAAGAACAAAAAGATCAAAATAGAACTAGGCAACAAAATAAAGGGTACCCCCAAGGGGGGGTAAGGGGCCCTCTTTATTTTCTTGTTTTTGTATTGGTTATATTCTGCAGTTCCTTATTTTTTTTTGAGAAACCACCCAGCCTGTGTTGCGCGAGTGGTCATCGACGGCAAGGAAAACTTTAGCGCGGATACACTTTTTGTTTTCGGATGGGAAATCATCAAATGACCCCCTCCGCTCTGGGCGGAGCGGAAGGGAGTGTCAGACTTCTACTGACTAAAACTCATCCATGTTCTTTCTTTGTCCTTTGTGTTCCAGGGCCGCAGTATCTCTTTCGAAGAGTCCCGCAGCCCCGGCAGGCATCGGCCCTTGCGGACCCCTTCCTTGTTGCTGAAATCTCTTTGAGGCGTTCGTGGAACACGAACGCGCCATCGACGCGGTTTGTCGTCATAAGACGGCCAGACGGGGAGCTAGCCCATTACTCATCGTCCACAGGCCAGCGCGGATACACTTTGAAGGAACTTGAATAACTTGCAAGTTGAAAATATAAATGAATTTCGAGACCAGAGACTGATCCCACTATATATTGAAAATAAATAACATGATGATAGGTGTGTGCAGTCAATATATCGGCCTATCTTTAATAAAGAATACTATTAGTATCACAACCCTTAAAGATAAAAACGTCCCCTAGATATCCAAATCCTGTATACCTGGTAATAGTATGCATCGTGGGTTTACCCTCTTGTATGACGTCGGCGGCGTCGCGGTAGAAGTAGCGCCCCTTGTGCGACTTCTTCCAGTTGTAGGTCTTCTCCTTCGTCCCCTTCTCGTCTTCCTTCTCTTTCAGACGGCGCGCTTCTTCTTCTCTTTTGGCTTTTTGCTGGAACATTATTATTTTATTGAGTATTTTGTGGAAAACACTGTGGCTGAGTCGCGGGAGTGCGGTTGGAATGACGGGCGCGAATTATGAAGCATATGAAACCGTCGCTTCGTCCACAGTGTAGTGACTAAAGAATTAAATAATAACAGAGCTTTAGCTTTAAATAACATTGTTTTAATATGGTCCTTATGTCCTTATGCACTTGCTATTTATTGAACATAACCCCACAACTGTAATCCCCGAAGGGGTAGGAAGAGGTGTACCGTGTACCTAATAGTACACCCACATTTCGCCAGTTATGTTTTAAGTCTCACGTAATAGGGGGCGAGCCTATTGCCATCAACTGGGCACAACTCCAGACTCCATGGCTGCTACTGAGAAATTCCTGATGAAAAAACCCAATATCACTTTGCACGATCCGGGAATCTAGCCCAGGACCTCATGCTCAACAGTCGCGCTTGCGACCAGTTGACAAACGAGTCAGTCATATTTAGTGAAGTTGATACTATAGGCTAGTGGAAAAGACATCCCCAATAGAAATAATAATAATATTCTGAGCTGAGCTGATTCTGAGCTGTAGGCCAAAAGAGCCACAATATGGAGCTTAAGGCGTTTTGGCAGATCTGGTGGATCCAACGACAAGTGGTCCGCATTAGCAGCTTGAATCAATTGAATTGGAAGTCATGGGCCTGTGCCCAGCCATAGAATGACGCAGGGATGGAACAGCAATCATATACTTACAGCTGCTTTCTCAGGTCCATAGGCACCAATGGCTCCCCTTCCTCGTCTGACAGTAGCCTCCACAGGTGCTGATATACCCTGCAGGTCTTTACCCAAACCCATGCCTGGTTGGTAACCCATCTGTAAAGAAAACATTTTGTTTCATTTAATATAATACCTTAAAAGTTTACAAGATAGGTTCAAAAATGAATATGTCCCGACAAGACAAGAATAACTTGTGTGTAAATTCACTGAGAACTAATTCAAATTTGAATCTAAATAAGAACAGAGCAATGTTGCTTGTCCTTAAAGCCTCTTGCTTGCCACGGCTTATTTGTTTTTTTTTTTTTTCGTTTTTTCTATGGACACTTTTAGCGTACACATCTTGCTACATCTTTCTCACATAATGTACCATCTCAACATGAATGATGAAATCAAGATTTCTATGCCTTGTGACTGGGACTGTAGCTATATTTCATTGTTGTCTTTGTTTCATCAATTCAAAAGTGCCTGTAAATGGCCTACTTGAAATAAATGAAAAAACATAGTGATGTCCTAGAATTGAAAATTCGAAGACATGTGAAATTCGCCAAATTAAAATCATTCATTCCCAGTCGCCCCCGCGGGGATTGCCACCGGAGGCAAATGGGAATAAAAATTCCCAGTCGCCACCGGCGGTGACTGGGAAGTCATTGCCCCCACTTCAGTTTCGCTATACATTGCTTTGTTTCTGAAGAATAAAATAATAAGGAAATTTATTCCAAACCTGCATCTATCTAATTGATGATTAACACTAGATCAAATTGGTTATATATAAAGTGTTTCAATCGAATATTTACGTGGAGAGACGCACTCGGCTGCTTCTTTGAATCGATTTGCATTTGATTTTTTTTATTTTCATTTAAGTGCATTTTTACCAATGCCGCCATTTTATTTATTCTTCCTAGGTGGCATCATCGGCAATTGTATTTATGTATTAATGATGTGTCTACTTCTTTTGTGATTTTAGACCTTTCCATATTATGAACTATTTTGTAGTCTTACCTTTACGACACTAATTGTTACGATTCTTTCTGTGATTTATAATTATATATAATGGTTCATTCAATATTTTCTATTTTTTTTAGAGATTAAGAGGCAGGTTTAGGATAAGTTGCCTCATCCTTTTATTCTCTACGATGGAGAAAGCAATGTACATCGAAACTGAAGTGGGGGCAACGACTTCCCAGTCACCACCGGTGCCGACTGGGATTTTTTATTCCCATTTGCCTCCGGTGGCAATCCCCGCAGGGGCGACTGGGAATGAATGATTAAAATTCATGCACAAAACCCCATGGGAGGGTTTTATAGCCCACCCACTTTCACAGGGAGGACGCCTCTATACCAGCAACGGGACATCATTATTCCTTTAATTTCTAAGGTAATGAGAAAATACTGACCTTCAACAGCAGCTTAGCTCCTATACCCTTAGTATGCTTCTCCCAGTTCCCCACATTGGCTCCAAGGTTAGCCGACCTCATGCCCTGCCCCTGTCTCCGTATCCCTGCCGTCTCGCTTGCGTCCGGGGCATTCTGTTCGTCTTCATCGGAGCTGTCGGCTGCGATCTTGGGGCGGGAGGTGGATGCTTCAGACGATTCTATTTCTGTCAACGTGAATTATTTGGTTTTATACAGTTCTACTCCATTTAACACTTCTTTAGAAGTTTTATTGTTATCATCGCTATTTCTATTCAGTGTCCTCGGAGGTGTAAAACTGTTCCAAGTTTTTGGCTACTGTGAAGTAAATTGGAATGCGTTTTTCATTTCAAAGCATGAAGAAAGGCTCATAATTCAATTTTGATATTATGCCTAAATTTATCAGTGCATTGGATTAACTAACCAACCAACCAGAGTCGTCCAAAAGCACGTTAAGTTGACAATATCGTCAAAATTGCAGAAAACAGATGTATGACGGGCACACAGAACAGAGAAGAATGGCAGAAGAGATGGGAGAGTATATACCTAACAGTGGTTGATTCCAGGCGACAGACGAGCATTGAATTAATTGAAAAATTATTATTAGTTTTTATTAGCTGCTTCACATACATTGAGGTTGGAAATTATCCCACAAGAACATACTACTAGGATGAAAAGAATTTGATACTCTCTTCTTAGAAACTCTCTCTCTTCTGTTTCTATTTATTTATTATTATTAATTTAATTTAATACTAACATTATATGGATTTGTGATCTGAAATAAAATATTTGAATTGAATTGAATTAGCAAAAATTGTTTCTTTAAATTCATTCAAATAAGATAAGTTTAAACTAACCTTTATTTTCCTCCTTCTTCTTGCCAGCTTGTTGTACTCCTCCAGCAACAAACCCGATGGGTGCCGTAAAGTCTTTGGGTTTACGAGACCTTTTCCTGACATTGTCTTCGTTATCCTCCTCATCACTGTCTTTGGCCCAGACACCTGAAATAAAAGAATGATTTTGTTTCTTCAAATCTTCAGAAAAAGAATTCTACTTGGTTCTATTACTGTGTGTTCACACTGGTAAAACATTCACACAAATAGATGTTGTTTGATACCTCTATCAGACAACATGTATTAATGTGAATTTCGTAAACATATCAACTAAAAGAAGAGAGAAACAGAGATTTCAACATTTATTGCATTACATTACATCACATCATTAACATATTTTCATGTGAATGTTGTGTTTTCTTGTGTGAACACAGCTATAGTAATTACAACTTGACAATACTAAGAGTGGGCTCAACACAGGGCTTTATTGAACCTTGAATAAACCACCAGAACCTGATTTCGTATAAGCATCACCATACACAGCCTGGCTTCACTTAATGCTTCCCAGCATTCAAGTCATTTGGCATGGACAGTAATTGCTGGTTAGTGCACTATTATTGTAATACTTTACCCAAATACTGCTTTTACATAGTAAGGAGTGTTCTTATAGCTAAACAAGGTTACGTTACCGTAAATCTGATGCTCTTTTTTAGCTCTTCTGGCTCTGTTTGGATTGAATTCGTTCTCCAAATCATAGTCGGTGATTTCAAACCGCATTACTTCGTCGTCCGACATGGTTTTTCTAATTACCACGCAGTTATAATAGAATCACTGTTGTTTCTTACACTATTATATCTAATTCATTTATAAAAATACTATTTTTGGGTCCAATATCGCCCGAAAACTGAAGAGTGAAGAACGAAAACACAACTTCAGACGCCAATCACTATTTTGACAGTTGACTGACAGTGAAATAACACTTGCCGTACGGAGGGCTTGCGTTCAAGCATAATGTTAATAATCGACTAAAATCTAAAATTTATAGTGTAGAGTCAGGATTTAAATAAAAATATATTCGAGAGAAGAAAGGCGTTTGCCCTGCAATGAGACCCAACGGGCTACCTCTACATTGACGTTGTGGTGGGGCTTATGCGCTCCAATGAACTTTAGTAAGGTGCTGGAAGAGGTAACATTGCCCAACCCATTTAAGGCTCGTCCTAGATGAGCTAGACCAAGAAAGATACAATCCGCAAGGCACCTTGCGGGGAGCTGTTTTGTAGTAGCAACCCCACGGACCCGATCTCCTGTTCCTCATCTTTGGCTAGCCTTTATTGGCCGATCGGAAGGAACACGAACGAGGAACAGAGCTCCCACATCTTCTTTGCCAGGCTTGAGTGAAGATTAGCAAGAGCAACGTGCTCGGAGGAAGGGAGTATTTCAGTAAGTTTTGGTAGGGCTCGTGACCCTACTTCCGGATTCCCGGTCGGTTCTGATAGACGTGGAATACTTTTCCACTCTCTTAACGCTACGTCACTTAGTGCTAGCGATAGTTTTTTTACCCCTTTATTGAGTGTGCAAGTCATTCCCTGCTATTTTATAAAACATCGGTTAGGCAGGGTCCTCCCATACCAGCTTATAATCAGCCCAGTCCACTAAAGCCATCCAACTTCGAAGCGGACTCAATAATTATCAAAATTTTGCTTTTGCACACTTATACAATTTTCGAGAACTCCTTTCCAACAGTCAGGTTCAATGTACAAAGCGTCGCAGGGTATTTATCGGCGATTTTGGAAGTACAAGTCGTTTCATCAAATGAAGGTTAAAAAAGAAAACACCAAATATGTTATTCACATTTCTTTATTAAAATTCTTCATTATTTTTATTTTAAGTATATAAAACTCACGTAACATAACATTCCATACTATATATTGTGCATCTAGTCACAGGCTTAGAATATATATGTAACTGTGTGAATTCCATTGGCAAGTAATAATCAGATTTAAAGTCCTTTCACAGTTTTGGACCTGTACACAGTACCAACCCAATAGCAACCTTATCGCAATGAAATTAAGGGCGTCCGCTTAAACTCGTGCACCCGCGCGCGTTTTAACGGACGCCCCAAAAGATGTGAAAAAACGACTGTACAAGAAACTGGCAAGGTATGTCAAAACTGTTCCTATAAAATTGAAAAGTGGTTTATTAAAATTCGGTTTCTTCATATTATACTCGGCGAGATTAGTATTTTTTTTTACATAAAATTTCATTCTCAAAAACTCATTTCACAACAAATACAATTTTATAAAAAGATAATAATTATGAACACCAATAAAAGATATTGCAGTTACCACGGAACCGCACAAGGCTCGATGTTTTTCGAAATTAGTCGAATTCATGCAATTTAGTCTTAAAATACGATCACAGAAAATGTTTCGATAATAATTTTCTTTTTATGGTTATACTTCTGACAATTTAAACACGTCTCGTATAATTTTGCGCGAATAACAATTGTTTGATTGAATATAATTTGATATTAATATAAATAAAATATTTGCATCCTCGGGACGGAGACGGACGACTTTCAAACTTTTTACTTAGGACGTAAGTTATAGATAGTGTCACACTTGATTAATAATATGCACGGCCTTCCTTGTTATTGTATATGAATATTTTGGCGCATGCTATATCTAATCTAACGCCGCCATTTTGTCAAAAACTTCTATGAACAGCGGCCTCCTGACAAGTTCATTCAAGCGCCAAAATATACTTGTACTATAACTGTCGACACCAAACAGGGTGCAGTATTAAATCAAATGCGGAACTACCTTAATATTTTGAGCGAAATAGGTTCTCTACAAATATCAAATACATTCTATCAATTATAAAGTTGTATCGAAAGTATTTTTTAAAAACGTCAATTAACAAAATAAAATTATACGTTAAAACACAAAATAATCGTTTTACGAAAATAACTAAATTTAATATTACACACAATATTGAAATAAACATATTTTTCAATCAAAACATTCAAAATCAAAAGTTAGTAAAACAAGTAAAAAAATAGTAATGTCCAAAGAATAAAAAAGTTAAATTAGATAGTTTTTTTTTATTCGTTTGAAGACACTGTTTATCACAATACAATTTTTTTTTTTTTAAGAATACATTTAAAAAAGTTAAAACAACTTACTTTATAAGTGTATTTTTTGATCTACAACAAGTATTTCAAATAAACAGTGTCCAAAAACATTTAATAGTTCAAAACATAAATATTTCATTAAAGTAAAAAATTAATCATAATAAAAACACACAGACAAAACCAGTTATGTTTTTCGCAAATAAATATTTACCAAATTTTTTGAACATTACAAAATCACAGTTCAAAATTACGTTGATGGCAATCTAGTTAAAAATAATTGCAACTAATTTATTCTAGTAAAGTTAGGTACTTAGATTAAGTATGTGATGCTTACTACAACTAAAAAAGTGTACCAAGGTACAATCTAAAATCATGCAATTATTTGCAGAATTTGTTCGATATAACGTCGAAGACATTTGAACATTAACGATTTTAATTTGATATTTTTGATATATCAACACTACTTAGCCAGGGAAGGGAAATACCGAATACAAGTTCTAGTAAAGAAGTTATTTTGTTTTAAAAAAATGCTTTTGTAAACCGTCGACTGATAATGAATTCATTTAACTATAATTAATACACCAATATTGGCAATAAATACTGTTATTCGACACCTAAACTAACATCTATAGTTGCATACAACAACAATAATGAAATATGCAAAAATGCATTTAATAAAAATCGTTAACGTTCTGATATCGTCATCTATATCATAAAAACTGTCCAATCTTATTTTACTATTTACGTACGTTGTATACTTTCGCTATACTTAGAAGGCAACTCTCAACACCCACGGTGGATCATCACATGTTTCAAAATCCCTTGGACTTGTGAGAAAACACTTTCACACAATGTGCGACGAACAACGATTGCAATGTCCCCTACTCAATTACCTAACATTTAGTCGATTACTTCGTTACTCGCTCGTAAATCGACTAAAAAAATCGTTAGTCACGACACTAACTTTATTATGGCGAATCACGTTCGAATTTTTAAACGAATGTGTCATTTGTTTTCCCGCTGACGGTATATTTTTTTACGTACATGCCTTCAGCGGCGTTGGCTCTCAGTCATAATGCCACCGCTTGTATGTAGCTTTCATCTTCGTAGTTTCCTGTCGCTAGCCTTAGGGCGTGTTCTTCGCAGAGTGAAGCTAGTTCTTTGAGCCATTCGTCGAGTATGACTGCGTTCAGAATCGAGCGGAGGGTGATGGATTGGCTCCAGTAGGAGTCCTGAGTGAAGACTGGTCTTTTCTGTGGACTAGCGTATGTGTGGGGTTGTGGACTGTGCGCGTTATTTTGGGAGGGTGATGATGCTGGAAAATAAACAGATAGTGATTATGAGTAACTAGGCTTATTCCCTTCGGAATCTGGGACTAAAACTGAAGTAGGTAGCTTGCAACTACTATTTTCTCGCGGGTTTGCTGGCTAAAGTCGGACAAAAAGACAGATAGGTCTGACACAGTGTCTTGATAGGTTCCATATTACTTACAGGACAATCTCCTTCCAAACATGTTGGAAATACTGTTAGAAAAACTCCGTCGTTTAGCTTCCACGCGCTTGAACGGCGAGTCGTCCAGTTTTTGAGACGAATCGTGGCTGTGACCTGAAATTAAATAAAAACGATTGAGATTAGTAATTAGTAGCTCTGGTGGTCTTGAGTCATCGAATTAGAGACCGTAGAATAAGTGTTACGCCACATCTATGAGCACGGAATCGCTGTTCTTTGGTTCTGCGCGACGGAAAATGCGAGGAGCATAGATGTGGCGCAACCCTAAGCAAGCTGCGTGTAGTAAAGGGCTAGCCATTAGGCCGATGACCTTGGGGGGTAGATGCGTTCTTGAGTGCTTTCCGGCTAGGTGGAACGACCAACTTTGCAAGTTGGCTGGTAGCAGCTGGAGGAGTAGCCGAGGACTGAGTTGAATGGCGTGCGATTGGAAAGGCTTATGACAGTACGCCGATCTTCGAGTAGCTGCGATCGTTAGTGAAAATTTACTGAGTGAAGAGCCTTGCTAGTTCACTTAAACGATATAACCGGATTCAGGATACCAGAATTCATTAAATTCTCTGTCAAAGTCGTCCGGAGCCGTGTCTACAATATGTCCGTAGCGGTTTGAACGAACCATAAGTGAAGGAGGACTTACTATCATCGTTGTTCGAGCCCCGTGTCTTCACTAGCGCCATCTCTCGTTGTATGAGGTAAACTCGCGCCCTGTCCACTAATTCGCCGGTATTCTCTATGCCTTCTGTTAACTCGTCCACTTCTTCTTTTAGTTTACTTAGGATCTGGAAAATAATAAATAACATTTTTTTTATAAAAATCTCGTGTCACGGTGTTTGTGTTCGCACTCCTCCGAAACGGCTCGACCGATTTTTATGAAATTTTTTATGTATATTTGGTAGGTGTGAGAGTGGGTCGTAAAGTATACACACCGCTAGGTTGACAAATTCTAAATAAACGAGCGAAGCCACGGGCAAAAGCTAGTATTGTTATAAAAAACAAAGTTTTTGGTAGCAATTAAGGTTCGGAAATCCTGCCTATCTTGCTCTCAGAATATCGCGATACCTTGTCATTGACTTTACTAAAAAAAATGTAGCATAAAAATATATCTGTCTGCTACGATACTCTTGCGAACTCGTGATAAAGTTTATTTATTTTAGTCTTTCTCTACTTCACAGTCCCAAGTTAAAATTGCACTGTTTAGCGTGTCGGCTCTTACATAATCTACCCTAAATAAATCTCACTCAGATCCTGCCTCTCCCTTTGCTGTGTTCCTCAGCGGAGCCCTAAGCCGATGCTCGTACCCCATAGGGGGTGCCCTAAGCACGCTGTCGCTTAGTTTATAAGTTGTGTGCCTCTGGCTGGAGCCCTTACTCTTAAGGCACCCACAGGATAGTCCGGTGAAGCTAAAGCCAGCCTCATGGGTTGACCTTCAAGATGCCATTATTAAAAAAAAACTTACATAATCTCCTTCTACTTTTATAAATACACAAACAAAAATTTACGCCATTTCGCATTAGGGTAAGTAGAAACGCAAGAACGCCACCCGTTACGATCATAACATATCATAATCTTATTGCTTCATCCACATACATAAGTAAGAGCTACCTGATCATCTTCTGCCTAGCCTTTTCCCAACTATATTGGGGTCGGCTTCCAGTCTAACCGGATGCAGCTCAATACCAGTATTTTACATGGAGCGACTGCCTATCTGACCTCCACAACCCAGTCAGTACTGGGTAATACAATAAGTACTGGGTAATAAGTAAGAGCTACCTGATATTCTAATTTTCAACATAAAATAAATCAACTCACTTGAAACAAAGAAGGCACGTTAGGCTGTAACACGAATCCGGGGCAGAGCAGTAAGGAGGTTAGCAGAGGTGTTGGTAGCGAGGCTAGCTTGGACACCACACTCGTGACTCGACAGTTCACTAGTACTTCCGATTCTAGGAGGACTGCAGCTTTCTTTAGTAGGCTGGCTAGTAATGGTCCTGGAAATGAGAAAAAGGAAAATTGTTAGGGATTTCCTTGATGTCACATTTGAAAGTTCAGTGTTATAGTAAGCGTTTTGGCGCTTAAATGAGATTGGCAGGCATTGTTTGTAAACATTTGTGAAATTTTATTTAAAAAACCAGCCAAGTGCGAGTCGGACTCGCGCATGATGGGTTCATCGTAGTAGGGGAGCCCCGTTTAATTTATTATTTGTTGTTATAGCGGCAACACACATTCACACACGAAATACACATTCTGTGTAAATTTCAACTGTCTACCTATTACGGATCATGAGATAAAGCCCGCTGATAGACAGACAGACGGACGGACGAACGGACAGCGAGGGCTTAGTAATAGGGTCCCGTTGGTTACCCTTGGGGTACGAACCCTAAAAAAAGATGGCAGCGATATTTGGTTCATATTTTCAGTGCCTGCCCATAGTCTCTAGTTTTGGCCCTATGACACGGAACTTTTAATTAAATGTAGCGTAAAACAAAGGTAAAATCATGAGGGGTTAAATTTTCAAGTCCTATTTCGAGTAACATTGTACATAATCAATAGCCGTATACCGGAGAAAAAACATCAGTTCAACACTCACCGATAATAGATTCAGCACTGGCCCTCCAGCTCCTAATCAAAGGCACTTCTCCGTCATACTCCCTCTCTTGCTTAGCAAAACTCCTCCTAAACAACTCCTCAGCAAAACCTTCATCGCCATCAACCTCCTTATAAATCTTAAAGCTCTCATAACCACTACTCTCTCCTGTAGACGTCAAAGAATCATGTTCTTTTCCTTCATTCACTATTTCGGTCTTCACTTCACTCTCTTGCTCATTCAATTGTTCATTCAGAGACGTCAAACTGTGTTGTTCTTTTTCTGAGCTGTCACTGGTTTTGGTTTCGTATCCACTCGTGCATGATATGAGGCTGTCCTGCTCTTTCGTGAAGGGGACTATGTCTGTCTCTTTCGTGTTGTTGTTGGTCTCTCGCTTGGGGTTCGTGACGCTGTCGTATCGGGAGCTCCAGTTGCTGCAGGCTAGGACGCGGGAAACTATTTCGAATCGAGAGTCGCAGATGTAGGCATGGTAGTTGCCGTATAGTGTGTCGTTGGGATTCTGGAAGGAAATGTCAATAAGGTTATCACATAATTAGGGCATCAGGCAGTGGCGTGCTTAAGGGCCAACAATACGGCAAGCCCCTCTGGCAAGCAGACTTCAGAAACCCTAACATCATGAAGAGTAGTAGTTTATAAGAGCGAGCCAAGCTTTTAGGCTTGCATGAAAGTACCGCCAAGGAACACTGTCGGTACAAACACACACGCAAGTGGAAGAGAGCGTATACTCTGTCTCATTCCACCGTTAAAATCATAAATATTATTGGCTGGTAAGCAACTTTACATACAATCTATCTGATGTCTCCTTAGCTGACAGTGTCAAAGTCAACCGAGAAAAAGAAATGTTTAGTGCACTTGAAATTAATGGATCCTTCTACCGGAAACAGGGCAGCTGATGGAAGAAATCATTAAATTGGTATATTCCAAAACGAGCTGTTTCACAAAAATCTTTACTACCTCTCTCTGCCTAACCTTTACTATGTTGAGGTCGGTTTCCAGTCTAATCGGATGCAGCTGAATGCCTGTATTTTACATGGAGCGACCCCATGGTAAGACTGGTTGTCACGCTTTCAGGCCACTGACTACCTGTAACGACTGTCAAAGATCTACAAATGAAAGCCGGGACCAACGGCGCGGCGTAACGTTCTTACCGAGGCACGGTGGAAACTCGGTATGTAATGGGTGATCACTGGTCACCTATCCACGGACCAACTTAGGCAAGCACTGCTTAACCTGAGGATCGACCCCGATCGGCTGTTATTATTTAGCCATCAGCTTCTCCTGCAACGACTACTACATAATACATGTTTGAGTCTTACCCCATAATTAACTTTAATTTCGTGGACTAGATGGCTCATGGCGATGTCGTCATGAACTCCGTTCGTTCGTCTGTCGTGCTCGCTCTTCAGGTCGAGCACGCGTCGCCCGCTTAGAGCTAACTCGTCTATCCATTGCTTTGTCTGTAAACAAGTTAGTGATGTTATTTGTTGGTCTACTCGTCGCAAGCGCAACTGCTGAGACTATTAACAGACTATTCTATTTATTGGCACAGGCTGAACCTTTTGAACACCAGACCACAAATGCACGCACGTGCCCTCCAAGCCAAGCCACAATTTCATGTACAGTGCTTGCGCTTGGTTGTCACGTATATGTGACAGTGGCGTTCAAAACTTTAAAGAAACTGACGCCGAAGAACTGAAGTAGACTGTGCTGCTCAAAAGCGCCACAAATAAATATTATCGCCGGGTGTTTCCTTGACAAACACACCCGGTAAATAAAATATTTTTATTAATTGTTCTAACACTTCAGACCGTAGTAAGTGCTCTTGTTAGCTGTCAGCGTCCCTCAAATGTCCAACAATTAATATAAATGCAAGAATAAGAATTAAAACCAAATAGATAAAGCCCATACCATCTCCATAGGCCTGGAACAACATCTTGGCGACAGTGCCAAGTACGCGATAGCAGCGTCCCTATAGGGCTCCGGGTCAGCTATCCGGTGCCTATAGGCGACCGCGAGGTGGTGTCCGTTGAGAAGGTGCTTGAACACGAGGTCTACCATCACGTCTTCGCAGTTCAGATCGATGAGCGTCTCCATTACGGCCAGGGAGACTAATGAAAGCTGGAAGGTGTAAACGTCAGATTTTAGATTGGAATATTTAATTAACGCATGTTTAGAATTTTCTAAGACTATTGGTAAAATTTGCAGTATTGAGAATAATGATCAATGGATTGAATAAGGTGCAATAACTTGGATGTATTTTTTTTCGTTGTGAGACAATTGACGACATAAAAAACGCCAAGTTTCTTGATGTAACGTGGGAAGCAAGACGATACGAAACTCGAGCAGAGATTGGTAAACGTCACCAGGTGTTCCTCTATGCCTTTCAGGTCTTCCAGAATCTGCTGCTTCAACAAGACGCAAAAAAAACATAAGTTTCAATTGTTCAGATGGTATACCAGCTCAAGTTGAATATTTATTAATATATTTGAGAAAACATGTACAATATAACAGACAAGTAAAAGTTATTGCACAGTTAAGAGAAACAAATTTACAATATAGAATTATAAAAATATTATAAATAAAATACTTATAATTACAAAAAAAGTCATGGTGACAAAAATATGACTTACCTGAGAGTTGCCCTCGAGTCTCCTCAACAGCACATCGACGACTCTGACGCCGTCATACTCGTACACGAACAGGAAGTGTAGCACTGCCCTCAGTAGGCCCCGACTGGTCACACAGCGCAGTATCAGCTCTAGATACGCCATGGCGGCCGCTTGTTCGCCCGCGCCACTCTGCAAGGGCGCCGCTTTCGTCTACGGTGTGTTTCACGTTAGTAGGCTTTGTTTATACAGGACGTGTCGCGGTTGAGTGACAGTTTTTATGGAGGTAGGGAAGGCAGTCTATGGTTTCAGGGGTTTTTGGGATAAAGAATAGAAGTTAAGAATTTTCGCCACCTCCTATAAGTTTAAGGCGTCTGGCATCTGGCAAACAAATTCCTTTTCAGCTCAGTAATATCAAAATTAGGAATCTTTTACTATAATTTAGTTTTAAGGTATTTTTTTTTGGCTGAACTAAGCAAGCAAAATGTGTGGACCCATTCATATTTGAGACCTCTTATGTATTATATTTTATGCCAAGTACAGATATTTTATTCTATACGTTTTCTTAACGTAGCTGGTAGTATATTTTTAAATACTGTCAAAAGGTTGGTTGTGCAAAAGTAATTGTTAATTTTAGTTACAAAATAAATAGGAAACATTGATTATTATTTGTTTTTTGTAATAAATACAATGTTAAAGAGGTGCTGGAAAGAGAGAATATGGAAGAGATGTTAGAAATTTAAATAATAGAAAAGATTCGAGCCAAACTCAATAACAAAAAAAAAGGTTCTGGGTTAAAAACTACCACCAAAATTGAGGAATTTAATCGATTCATTGCTGCGACATAATAAATGCAAATCATAAATAAATAATCATAATAAAATGACTTTGACTTCACATGAAACCACATCATAAAAGTCAGGGTGTTTGGTAGACAGACCGACACATTTTTTGGGGATTGAGGGTTGCTAGCACAGAAAATACTTTTTTTTTATTTTTCTAATAAATTTAAAAATATCGGTTTTCAATCGTTTTGCAATTTAAAGATCTAGGAAGTTAATGAATAATTTTCTAGTAGCAATGTACATTGTAGATAATACGAAAACTAGTTGCGTTCTATTACAGCATCAAATGAAATAAAAATGACTTGGGAGGTAGTATTTCACGAAATAAATGAAAGTACCGTGACACATAAGACATATTTCTGTAGATGAAAACTAGGATAATTATGATACACCCTAACCCTAAGAAAATTGAGTCAACCCGTCTTCCAAACACCCTGTATTGCCACAGTAAAAAAAAGCAAAAAAAACACCCACAACACATTTCGTGTCACCCTTCACCAAATGTGAGACATGTCCAGGAATGAATCGATCGTTGGATGGTTACCGTCACTAAACCGCCGGCGCCGGCGCATGGCCCACACCGGTGCGTCCCGCGTGCAATGACAAGCCCACTTACGTGATGTTAAGCCGTAAAGCCGGATTCACATAGACTGTGTTATCGTGTCTTGAAACCTTCTGACACAATGATATCCAATCAAAGTCCTTATGAACAGAGCCGTTTGATTGGCCTATCTTGCATCCCGACAAATTAATGTGAATCCGGCTTGGAACATATCTTATGTCTATGGTAAAGCACATTCCAGAATTATTATGGAAAAATGAACTTTATGCAGGTTACTGAACGCCTGGTCAAAAGTCAGATCTGCTGTCAATTCGCATATTAGATGTTGTTATTTGGTTGATCGCAAAAGTAACAGCCACGCAACTGGCGTGGAATTTGACAACTGGTTAGATAGGCATTCAGAAAAAAGGATATACATAAAAAAAAAACTATTATTGGTTTCTGGGGACCATTGAAATCCTGAAATGTGCTTTTGGTCAATAAATAAACATGTATTATGACTTGATATCAAGTTATTGGAAAAATTTAGGATCAATGATTTTAGGGAAATGTTGTAAATAGAGAGGAGGCCGTGTGTCCCAGCAGTGGGAACATTATAGGCTAATTATGCTATTATGTTGTAAATAGATGGCTTTTCATAATAAGTAGAAATCAAGTCATAACACCATTTATCAAGTTAAAATTTCATTCCGCGTTCTTCATACTGCACGTGTTTTAAAACGTGATTATGACGAATATATTTTTAAATGGAACAAACACAAGGTTATATGAACACACAAGATGCCAATGGATTTATAATAATATAAATAAATATACATAATACTTTTACCTGACACTGATGCATTTTGACGGAAATTATTCCATTTATTTTTTGTATTCAGTACTTCTCACTTTTGTCCTAATAAAGTGTAACATTATAGTAAGCACTGATAATAACTATTTAAGGTACAATTCCAAAAGCGACTGCAGACTGCAAAGCTCAGCGTTAAAGAAGTGCAGTCGTAATGATAGACCGCAGTAACACTACTACTTTCTATGTAAATCTATGACTGCCTCGTTGGTTTAGTGGCCGCAAGCGCGATTGCTGAGTATGAGGTCCTGGGTTCAATTCTCAGGTCACGCAGAATGATATTGAGTTTTTCCTTAAGGAATTTCTTAGTAGCAGCAACGGAGTCTGGATCTGCGCCCGGTTTAAGGCAAAAAGCTCGTCCCCTTTTAAATGGGACTTAAAAATAACTGGCGAAATGTATGTGTACTATTAGGAATAGGTCTGCCAAACCCTTCGGGGATTACAGGCGTGATGTTATGTTTATGTAACTCCATGAAAACGCATCTGTAGAGGGCCACATTGCCTCTTATAGCTGCTGCTCATAGTACTATCCGTGTCTGCCTTTAACCTTTCGAACCCCATTGTCACAAATACGTGACAAACAAGCGCGTGCCCTGTACGCCAAACGACACAAATATTTGACAAAGTGGTGAAATTGTGGCTTGGCATTTAGGGCACGCGCGTGCGTTTATGCTCTTGAGTTCAAAAGGATAGCAGTGCGACAAAAAAAAAGAGAAATAGTTATATATAATAAACATATAATAGTTATATGTGTATAGAGAATTTTTTTTTTTTTTTTTTTATCGTGGTAAAATCATCAAATGAGTCCTCCCACCCAGGGTAGAGTGAGAGGAACTGTCAGACTTGTACTGATTAAAATCCACGGTGTCCTTCAATAGCCCTTTATGATCCAGGGTCACGGTAATTCTATAAGTCCCGCGACCCCGGCAGGCTTTGGCCCTCTAGAGGGGGGCCCCGTCATAATGCTGACCCTCTTTGAGTGTATAGAGAATTAGTTTGAGAAATGACAATCGCTGAAAGGAAGATGCTGCAATTTGCGGTCGGGTTGCGTCTTCGTAATTGTACCTTTAAAATATGATTCTGTGTCTGTCAAACTCAAACGATTGGCAGAAATATGTAGAACAGCTCGTGAATTTCTTTTTTCGCTGAATTTATTCATTGATTTGTAATGCAAGTGAGCCTTGAAGTTTAATTAAATAATTATAATAGTACAAATACATGAAAAAATAAGATATTTTCCACAAATCTATTCTTAGTTATTCTCACCTGCTATAACTGAAAGAAATACTGTTAGTAATCATAATTATTAGTGCGTTAAATAGTTGACACAACTATGACGTGGAAAAGTTAAGTGCTATCTGAATTTAAGAATATTTTTCGAAGTTTTTCATTTAATTTGGAACAATACTATCATCGTATTAAATAAACATTACTTGAAGTAAATATAATAATATTATATAATTTTTTTTATAATAATAATATTTTTTTATTATGATGGTATTTGATGCCAAATTCGTTAAAAAATGCAGTCAGGATTCTGACATGGACATGGAGACTTAAATGCATTGTGCAAGTAAGTAACAAAGGTTGAAATCCAATTGGCTTTGAAATCAATAAAAAATCAAGTCGTTGAGTTGATAATTTAGTGACGTCACAGGATGCTATTGCCATAAAAATCTATGGGGAACTGCCTTTTGACAGCTCAAAAATAGTATGTCAAGTGATTGGCGGTGCAAGTACCGTATTCTCTTTCTTAGCCTGTCGATGACAATGACAATTCAAATTGAGCCAGCCCAAAACCTGGCGACGAGATTGACACTTTCAGTAGCGACCATCAGCTCCTGTGATGTGGGAACAACAGGACAGGCAGGACACGATATCAAGTGTCCCATCGTGGGGCTACACCACGTTTACAGTCCAGGGGGGTGACTAACTATGACGTCTTAAATCAGGAGTAATTCCACTGTGGGAAAGAGACAGAGCTATATAGGTCATCTAGCGCCATCTCTTTCTCTCACTGGAATTACTCCTGATCCTGGTACCTCGCCTATGAATCTCCACCTGAACAGGTTTTCCTTGCTTTGGTCAACTTAAATCCGGAGTTTAAAAGCTTGCATCCACCTTCGCCTTTAGTACCAAAGACTCAAACATGTCCATAACAAAACCCAGTTGAAACAAATGACATCCGCAACGCATACAATGGCTCACTCATCCCGCACCCTGTAGGTATGCAGTAGTTACCTGCAGCAGCGCGGGGCCCATGACGGGCACCAGGAACCCTTGGTACAGCAGGTCTAGCAGGTGCTTCTTTATTGAGGGATGGGCCACCTGGAGAGAAACAAAGATAATAAAAAAATCATTGAACTGAGGGAATATGGTTGTACTTGACATCTTAGGGTGAATTCCACCGATGCAACTAAACGCAATCAATTGATTTTAAACAAACTGAGTTTAACTGCTGTCAGTATCACCAATGTTATGGAATATTGACACTAAGGGGCCATCCATAAATTACGTCACACGAATTTCATGATTTTTTGAACCCCCTCTCCCTTCCTTAGCGTGACGTCACATATTTTGCATTTTGCATATTCATGGTCCGAAATATTTTTAAGTTACTATGAGAGCCTGGGAAGGGTAGGAGTTAGTGTAGAATCCAATTTATTATATATTGAGTAAAAAGATCCAAACTCTTGGAGTATACTGTATTTTTATGCACGAAAAAATACGTTTAGTATTTTCTGGCTTTAAATGTACTACTACTTTAACTTACTAAAATTCAAAATCAAAATCATCAAAATCAAAGCATTTATTTCAAATAGGCCAGTTACAGGCACTTTTGAATTGTCGAAACAAAGACAACAATAGCTACAGTCCCAGTCACAAGGCATAAAAACTGTGAAAGTACTGTAGTTGCCCATTCCCTAACGTAGATCTCTATGGAGAAGAACGGGCAAGAAACTCCATGGACACTCTTTTAAATCAGTATACTTTTACAAACTCTTGGTTACATCATTCATGTTGAGATGGTACATTATGTGAGAACGATGTAGCAAGATGTGTACGTTAAAAGTGTCCATAGTAAACAATTCAAAAAAAGAAAAAAAAACAATTCAAATAAGCCGTGGCAACCAAGAGATGACCAGTCACAACTGACAGCGCCCGTTCACGAACATGACGCATGTATCAGCACCATTCAACTCAACCATTTTGAAGGGAACTAAATGATCCGACACACGCGCCACCATCAGCGAGACATTTGAGTGAGCATGACACACTCCTAACCGCCAGGGCACATTTAAGTCAAGAAAAGACGTAGGTTTCCCGCGAATGACAGCTTTCTATTACATAGTACTCACACAATATGGGCTATGCGGCTATATAATACTAAAGAGATTGAAATTATACAAAGCAAAGATAGTTGTACAATCTTCAGCAGCTCCAACATACTATTTAATGCTTCTTCTTCTTAGCGTTTCGATGGAAAAAAGTTTAAATATGCAAGCATTTTTATCAACGATATAATCGTCCAACTTGTAATATGCTTGCCTACACAGTGTGCGTTTAATGCATGTTTTAAATTTCGTTTCATTCAGTTCAAGAATACTTTGTGGAATTTTGTTATAGCATCTCAAACAGTACCCCATGAAAGATGAGTCTACTTTAGCGAGTCTGAAGCCTGGCTGAACTAATTGGTCTCTATTTCTAGTACTGTAATTGTGTCTGTCACCTCTTTTATTAAAAAGATGTAGATTTTTTCTTACATACATTATGTTTTCATAGATGTATTGAGAATGTACCGTCATGATGTTAATTTCCTTAAACAGTTCCCTTAGAGAATCACGCCTACGAAGATTATATATGGCTCTGATGGCTCTTTTTTGCAGAATAAATATAGACTCAATGTCTGCAGCCCGTCCCCATAGTAAAATGCCATAAGACAGTATACTATGAAAGTAACTAAAATAGACCAGTCTAGCGGTATCTACATCAGTATATTGACGGATTTTTCTAATAGCATATGCTGCTGAACTTAGCCGCCCCGCAAGAGATGTTAAATGAGAACCCCATTGTAGCCTTGAATCAAGCGTAATCCCCAGGAAAACTGTTTTATCTACAAATTCAAGCTTCTCTTTATTCAATACTATATCACAATCGCTACTTTTAACATTTGGTAAAGCAAATCTTATGCATTTCGTTTTTTTTCCATTTAACACTAAATTGTTTGCTGTGAACCAGTTATGGACCTGAAGTAGGGCATTATTCACGTCATCTAGATTTTGGGCCCGTCTATTTATCTTAAAAATAAGGGAAGTGTCATCAGCGAATAACACCATATTATGAGGTTGGTTTTTCAATAAATAGGGTAGATCATTTATATACACTAAAAAGAGGAAAGGACCCAATATTGAACCTTGCGGAACCCCCATTTTTACTTTTAAACCCTGTGAATTAACACCATTTATTTGAACTTGTTGTTGTCTATCCTTCAAATAAGATTTCATCAAACTAAGTGCAAGTTTACCTAGTCCGTAATGCTCAAGTTTCAAAAGTAATGTGTCGTGATTTACGCAATCAAATGCTTTGGAGAGGTCACAAAATATTCCTATGGCGTCTTGGGACTCTTCCCACGCAGTAAAAATGTGCTTTAATAAGGTTACACCGGCGTCAGTTGTACAACGTCCCTTGGTGAAACCATACTGTTGATCGTGTAAGATTCTGTTGGTGTTAAAATGATTGAGCATTTGATTCAGCATTACCTTTTCAAAAACCTTGCTAAAAACTGGCAACACGGATACAGGTCTATAATTATTAGTATCTTTACTATCTCCGGATTTGAACAGAGGTATGACTTTACTGTATTTCATTAGATCAGGGAAAACTCCTTGGTCTACACACAAATTAAAAATTAAAGCTAAGTATGGTGCAATAGTCTCAACTATGGATGTACAAACTCTGATAGACATTCCCCAAAGATCTTCGGTCAGTTTGACTTTTATTTGCCGGAAAGCTTTAATAACTATCATAGGGTTTATGTGTTTAAATTTAAATTCAGCCAGGCAGCCAGACACATTCGCCTTTAATAAACCCATTGAGACTTCAGGAGAGGAATTAAGAGCCTCCGTAATTTTTAACGGTATATCGGTAAAGAAATTTACAAATTCATGAGCTACTTCCTGATTAGAGCTTTTAGGACCATACGCTGTATCTAATGTGTAGCTAGTGTTACGTATTTTCTTCCTGTTAGTCTCGTTATTTATGACTTTCCAAACTGTCTTAATTTTGTTTTCTGCAGTTTTGATCTTGTTGCTAATGTGCAGGGCTTTGGCAGCCTTGCATGTATTTTTAAAAATATTTGAATACTTAGCAACATACTTGTTAAAAGTG